>JAQPPZ010000582.1:2405000-3605000 GCA_028583015.1 Wollemia nobilis
GGATATGCTAGTGGCCTTGCTTGTTTATGGGATCCAGTTAAGATCTCTCCTCTTACCTGGATTTCCAGTAGGTGGTCTATTTCGATGATCGGGCATGATAATGAATCTGGTGAGACCATCCTACTTACAAACGTGTATGCTCCTATTGATTACAATGGTAAAGTGAATTTATGGGAGCACATTGGCTTTGTGAGAAGTCTAGCTCCCCTGTACCCATGGATTTTGGTTGGAGACTTCAATTCTATCACTTTTTTGGAGGAAAAACATGGTGGGATTGATCGTCTTGAGCCTTTTTCTTCTGTCTTCAATGCTCATATCCGGGCCTTGAACTTGGTTGACATAAATCCAGACAATGGGATATTTACCTAGCATAATAGAAGATGTGGGGAATATTCCATTTCAGAGATACTGGATAGGTTTCTGATCTTTAGTTTTTGGATTGGCAATAATAGAAGCGCTAGTTTTGTGATTCTGGAGGGTAGAGGATTTGATCATTGGCCTATCAAACTCTCTGCTCTGGAGTTAGGGCTAAAAAATAATCCCTCATTTAAGTTTCAACTTATGTGGCTGCGAGATCCTAAGCTTCATGATTTTATGCGAGGCTAGTGGACTAATGGTAAACCTCCTCATGGCACCGCTATGTACTCCTTTATGAAGCGACTTCAATTTGTTAAGCATAAATTGAAGAGATGGAATAGACTAAATTTTTGGAACCTTTCCTTGGCTAAGCTGGCAGCTCTTAGGAGGGTGGAAGAAACTTCAAGGAAGATTAGAGATCAGGGACTCACGGAAGAGCTTCTTGTTGAGGAATCTGAGGCTGTAAAAGACCTTGCTGAATGGGAACTGAGGGAAGAAATTTTTTGGAAAGAAAAAGCTCGAGTAGATTGGATTTAGGAAGGGGATAGGAATACAACCTTCTTTTATAACTCTGTTAAGACTCGTCGTAATGGTAACCTGATTACATATCTTGTTAATTCTCAGGGTGCCCTACTTTCTTCTTTTAGGGATATTTCAGAAGAGACTAAGAGGTATTTTTCCTCTCTCTTCAAGGAGGATGCCCTCTCAGATGATGAGGAAGAAAAAATTATTCTAAACTGTATTCCCTCGATTGTTTCTAGAGATATGAATGAGCACTTGATGGGTCCAATTTCCCTTGAGGAGCTAAAAAGTGTTGTATTCAAGATGAAAAAGGGGAAAGCCCCAGGTCCGGATGGATTCCTGATTGAGTTTTATCAAGAGTTTTGGGAGTTAATCAAATTTGACCTTTTGGAGGTGGTCCGTGAGTCCCAAAATAACAAACAGATGCTAAGGGCCCTAAATGCTACCTTTGTGGTTATTATTCCCAAGAAAGAGGGAGTGAATTCCCTGGATATGTTCAGGCCTATTGCTCTATGTAATGTTGTATATAAGATCATCACAAAAATTATTGCTGAGAGGCTAAAGATATGGTTGAGCAAAATCATCTCTAAGGAGCAAGGTGGGTTTGTTGCTGGCCGACAAATCATGGATGGGGTTGTTATTGCTACAGAAGCTATTCACTCAATGGAAACTTCTAAGGAGAAAACTATGTTCATTAAGTTGGAAATGGAAAAAGCCTATGAAAGAGTTAGATGGTCCTTTCTTCAAAAAGTTATTGCTGCTTTTGGCTTTGAGGAGGAATGGATTAGATGGGTGATGAGCTGTATTTCTTCTTCCTCATTCTATGTTCTTGTTAATAACGAGACATCGGAGCTGTTTAAGGCCTCAAGGGGATTGAGGCAAGGAGATCCTCTATCTCCTTATTTGTTTATCATTATGGCAGAAGGTTTGGGCAGATTAATCAAGTCTCAGGTCAGGCATGGTCTCATTCAGGGGTGGAAGTGGGATAACAGTTTGCCACCTCTTTCCCACCTTCAATTTGTTGATGATACTACTTTGTTGGGAGTTGCCACTATTAAGGAAGTTGGAAACATTAGACAGTCTCTTGACATATATCTTGGTGCTTCTGGACAGGTGATTAATGAGGACAAGTCCTTTATTTTCTTCTTCAATACCCCCCCTCTTATTCAAGTTAGGATTGCTCCCATTCTAAGATTCCAGGTCGAGACTCCCCCCTTCATTTATCTTGGGATTCTGATTTCATCTCATCCTCTACATAGATCTTTTTGGCAGTCTATACTTGATAAGTTTAGAAGGAAGGTAAATCACTGGACTGTCAGATGGCTATCCTCTGTAGATAGAGTATTGCTTTTAAAATATGTTATTCAAGATTTACCCATTTACAGATGTTTTGTGCAAACAACTCCATCTCGTTTCATCAAGGACATGGATGCTTTGTCAAGATAGTTTTTGTGGTCTGGAAAACTTGATCAATCTAAATGGAATTTGGTTAGATGGGATTCCATTTGTAGGCCAGTTCAAGAGGGAGGCCTTGGGTTGCGACAGGCAACTCTTTCTAGGCAAGCTTTGGCTACGAAACTTTATTGGAGATGGTGTACCTCTCAAGATCAGATTTGGGCTAAAATATTATCTTATAAATACTTGAGAGGTATTTCTGAGGTAGATATCCCTAGAGCCAGTTTGGTTGGGAAAGGTTCTGTTATCTGGGACACTCTGAAAAGAGGAGATAATTTAATTAAGCAGTGTTTGTTCTGGATTTGCAATCAGGGATCAGATGTTCTTTTTTGGGAGGATTCTTGGGATGGCAACCCTCCTATCTTGACTCAATATCCCAAGTTACATTCCCTAAGCATTTGTTTCTTGGAAGCAGGCTGGTCTCATGTGGAGGAATTAAAAAAAATCTAGTATTTTGGAAATATGGAGATGTACAGATGGAAAGATCCGCAGGAATGGCCCTAAGGGGGATTGGTTGAGGATAGAGATGTGTTTGCTCTTATTCTTGCAGGGAGGTACTGTTCTTCATTGAGGGATAAAGACATTCTGGCTTGGAACCCTAATCCCAAGGGAACCTACTCTATAGCCTATGGTTATCAAGTTCTTGATAAGCAAAAGTTTGGGAGTCTCCCTATCACATGGTGGAAAAAGGTGTGGAATAGATTTGCTTGGCCGAAATGTAACTTTTTTCTTTGGCTGGTAGCTCATAATAAATGCATCACTTGGGATAAATTGAGAAATAGGGGATTTCAGGGTCCCTCTTTATGTGTCCTTTATGGTAAGAATGAAGATGACTCTTCTCATTTATTTTTCCAATGCTCCCTTGCCAGAGACATTTGGCACTGTTGGTGGAATGCCTAGAACCATACTTTTTTTCATGTGCTCTCCTTGGTGGAGTTTTGGAGTAGTCTGGGAAGACCTCCAGCCAAGGCCCCCTTACTCCAAGTGGCTTGGAATTTGGGCCCTTCCTGCATCATCTGGCAGATTTGGCTCGAATGAAACCGTCGCATTTTTGAGGGAAGTCATTTGGTTGTTCAAAAGATCTGGCAAAGGATCCTGTGTATGGTTCAAGAAACTATCCATAGTAAATGTGATGTGGACCCCCATTTGGACTCTAGGGAGGATAAGGTATGACAGTCTCTTGGTTTGTTTGGGGTTGGTATGAATTCTTCTAGCCCTAGTAGGATTCCTCAGCTTAGCAAGAAGGTTAGGAGAGAGGTTAGATGGAGACTGTCCCCTAGAGGAGTTCTAAAAATTAATACTGATGGGTCGTCCAGGGGCAATCCTAGACATGCTAGAATTGGTGGTGTTGGGAGAGATTTTGCTGGCGTGGTCAGCTTTTTATTTTCCATTTATAAAGGTGTTCACTCCAACAATCTTATGGAAGCTCTGGCGATACTTGAGGCCTTGCAAAGGGGGTTTTCTCTTGGCTGGCACAGGATTCTTTGCGAGTCTGACTCTCAAATTTTGGTTAACCTTTTAAACAGTAAAAGAGTGGAGGATGTTAATTGGCAGTTGGCCTCTGTGACCATTTAGATTCTCAGAATGAGTGAAGAGTTTGAATTTATGAAGAGTTGGAGGATGTTAATTGGAAATTGGCCTCTATGACCATTCAGATTCTCAGAATGAGTGAAGAGTTCGAATTTATATCCTTTGTGCACATTCCAATGGAATGGAATGGGGTTGCTGATTACCTGGCCAAAAGGGTTTCTGAGCTATTGGATAGTCAGATTATTGATAACTAGGAGAGTCTCCCGTCTGGGGATTCTCAACATGTACGGGAGTTGATCCATAAGGATGTTCAAACTTAATGTGGTTTGTTTTTTTTGGTTTTCTTTGGGAGTTGACCTTGTCTGGTGATTTAGCCTGTCTTGTTGCTTATTTGAGTCCTGGTTGGGGGCTCAACTATACTTTGTAATCCAAACTTTTTATCAATAAATTTTTACCCCTTTATTTAAAAAAAAAATAACCAATTTATATCGATAATACACAATATTAACTACAATATTATCATAGAAAATGAAATGGTTCATCTTCCCATGGTTATATAAAAAGGTTGAGGTAATTCATGGATTGAAATAAAGCATAATGGATTGGTATTTGTTGGGAACTAAAGATGATAGTCATTAGACTTTGACAATTACTATTAGCACTAGAGCTACACACTAGTGGGTGGTGCTAAGGGTAGGATTGTTATCAAGGGATGTCAACTTGTAGCATTACTTTGTCAATTTTTTCATTATCCTTTTTAAGTTATCTACTTGTATTTGAATTTTTGAATCAAAAAAAGAAAAGATAAATATAAAATGTTTATCTATAATTTCATAATATATTTTTTATTATTTTACATATAATCTAGTAAAATAGATCAAGCTCTAAAAATAAATCACTAATTTAATATTAGTATTTTAGTTTGTATATATATTTTATATTTTTATAAAACTAAGAATCTATATAAACTCTAACCTACTAACGTAACTATCCCTATCTAATTAAATATAAGTTTTTATTATTTATTATAGAACAAACATCTATAATATAGAGATGACATAATAAACTTAAGAAATGTGTGAGATCCTCGAACATTGATATCAGATCACCATCACATTACCTGTACATAAGAGACACTCAATTTGTTTTATCTGCATAGATGGTGTATGCACCCTATCCTCAAATTCTATTCCTCTTTAAATTCTATCTTTTAACCTCTTATCTAAGATACCCTACCCAACTTTTACCATAAGACCCATCTCTAAGAAAGTGAGTATGAGAGGATGCTTAATGAAATATTGCATATATATAGTGTTTACTTCCATTAAAAGCTTCAACTTGTTATTTTCTTCTTTCCATAGAGTTTAAAGTATGACCTTTTTAAATTTTAATCCCTGAGTTTGAAAAGTAAACCATCACATTCCTGCTAATGTACCTCAACCGGTTCTGGGACTTCTCAACTAAGCAGAAATGGGTTTGTCAGTTTTAGCTTGATGAATTGCTTTGGGATACGGATCTGACACTCTTCTTCAACTAGCAGAAATGCGTTTGTCAGTTTTAGCTTTGATGCATTGCTTTGCTAATCCCATTCCGCCGGTTTTATATTTACACCCATTTCAAATAAGCATACAACCAACATAAAATCTTCAGTATAACAAAACAGAAAATGAACTACCAAGCTTATACGTTGAAATGCCATGGCCCTTTTAAATCAATACAATTTCAAAGCACAGTCCATGTAAGTGATATCACCATTCAATATGAAATCAAACCGCCACTGCAATCTTAGACCTGTTCAGAGTAATACGAGATAGCGCATCTACAAAGAGGACAGGTATCATGCAGATGATCAAACAACCATTTATCCAAATAATCCGCATGGAAGATATGACCACAATCTCTAAGCACCCCAACCTCTTCATCCCTCCGCAAGTCGTTTAAACAAACAGCGCACGTACATACGTCCTTCAAAGAACAGTCTTTTGTCATGTCACATACCTCCGAAAGTATGCGGCCCCAACGGGTGCCGCAGTTGACAAAGCCTGGATTTCGAGGAATATTTCAGGGCCGAGCCAAAGTGTTTGGGACTCAAGAAAATCATTGTTAGGCGGAGTTGTCGTTCTTTTTCCCATAGTTGTCGGTTGAAAAAGTCTATGTTAAATGGGCCAGCCACTTCAAATTATAGAAAATCATAGTGATATCTATTTTTTTTTGTCATTCTAGAATTTCTCTAAATGAGAAATATAAGCAAATACTAGCCTTTCGTACTTTGTATGGCGCCATAGTTTTTTCGGCACGTCTATAGAGTTGGAAAAGGCAAGAATTTGTTGTTCATTTCTATTTACACATTTTAGTTGGTATATCTTTTAACTTTTTTATTAAAAAATGGAATCTAAATTATATTTTAGATGTACTAAAAAAATTTAAATTTAAATTGAAATCACAAGAAAAATTATTTTACTATATCTTAATTATATTTGGCATTTTACTTAAAAATCTGTTATTTATTGATGTATAGTGTGGACAAAAAATCTGTTATTTATTGATGTATAGTGTGGACAACATGTAAGCCATAACGAATTTAATGAGTGGAATGTGGATCTCTATCCACATTAATTTATTTAAATGTGAATTTATATTTTAAATTAATTGTATAAAATTTTTATAATTTTATTTTCAAAATTTATGTTTTTAATTTTTTAATAAAAATCATTTAATAAATTTTTATAATAAAATTTGTAAATTTTTCTAAACATAATTTTATGTCTTTATCTTTTATAAAAAATGGTAGTGTAATTCTTCCATTGAATTGATGCGAATTTTTTTTTTATCTTTTCAAAATCTTAAATAATCTATTTTATAATAATAATGGGACTTTCATTTTTTTTGATTGATAGAAACAAAGGGGTTTTGAGAAGGCTCCTCGAACCTTTTACAAAGTGAACTTAGAACAAAAGAGACAATCTCCAAAGACAATATTTACAAAGCAAATATTGGGAGACAATATGCTCCACTATAAGAGAAACAAAGATACACACATACAAAGGAAAAAAATAGACCAAAGTCCAACGCCACCACTAGAATTCCAACACACTAGTTCCTTGAAGGTGAACGATTAGGAGGAGAGACAAAGTCGAAGTGCAATTAATTTTTAATACACCAAGGCTATGGAATGGAAGACACCTCTAAGAAGATAGATAATAGAAAGAAATTGGCAATGGATCCATTCGAATCTAGGGATGCATATGCCAAATTACAAGGGCACATAATTGCATTGGGACCAAAGAAATCCTATCACGAGTGAGGTAGCACACTTTGGATCATTAGTTTGAAGTATAATGAAATAAGATGAGCTAGGGCTAATGGGAGAACAACAAAAAATGATTACTTTCATATCCAACCACCCAAGACACGTGAAATATTAAACAAATGGTAAAGGTCATCTCGTCTTGGGAAGAACTATAGCAAAGACCACAACACCTAAAATTGGGGCACTTGAAAAAAGTAATCAATGACTTGGAGCTTACAAGGCTATAGGGACCAAACTGAAGAAATTGACTAACACAATAAAACCAGGAACAACATGACATAAAAAAAAAAATATGAAGAGCACAAAATTATACTGAGGGGGGGTGAACACAATAAAATAAACTTTTCCTTTTCTTTACCAAACAATATTATCCAATGTTATCAATTGCAATATCAATAATAGTAACAAAGCAATGCACAAATCATCACACACATGAGAGACATAAATTTAAAGTGGTTCACCCAATGTGGGTTACATCCATGGAGAAAATATTTCTTCTAAATTTTCTCAACAAATATTTTGGAAATCAATTCTCTATTACAATGTTTATAGACCTTTGTCCAAATGAGATATCAATTCCCTATGCTAAAGTTTGTGGATCTCTATCCACAAGAGATATTTGTCCCCTACTGCTTTGGTTTATGGTACTTTATCCACAGGAGAACTCTATCCCCTTTTTGGTATGGTTCATGGAACTCTATCCATAGGAGACTCCTCTCCTTTGCTCTGGTTCATGAAACTCTATCCATAGGAGAACTCTATCCCATTTGCTTAGGTTTATGGAATTCTATCCATAGGAGACTCCTCTCCTTTGATCTAGTTCATGGAAATCTATCCATAGGAGAACTCTGTCCCCTTTGCTCTAGTTCGTGAAACTCTATCCATAAGAGAAATCTATCCCCTTTGCTCTAGTCACCTCTAAAGCTGGTACACAACTCTACTAATTCTGCTCCAAACCTAATCACAAGTCTTACTCAAGTTTGATCATAAATCTACTCTCAAATTTATCCTAAATATGCACACATTACATGCATAAATCTGTCTTAACTCGATCCCAAATTTGTACATGTTACATGCACAAATTTGTCTTCAAATTTATTGTAAATCTGCACACATTACATGCGTAAATTTATCTTAACTTTGCTTCAAGTCTTCTCACAAGACTTTCTCAAATCTACCTCAAACCTGCTTTAAGTCTTCTCATAAGACTTACTCAAATCTACCTTAAATTTCAAGTCTTCTCACAAGAATTGCTCAAATATGCTTACTATCTCTGCACAAAACTACTCACAAGGCTTCTCAAAATGTGTGCTCAAATCAACTCATAAACCTATCCTCAACTCTTCTCAAGACTCATAACTCACAAATTTGTTCTCAATTCTGTTCAAGACTGCTCATCACTCATGCTCAAAACAACTCACAAAACAAGCTCAAAATAACTCACAAAACATGCTCAACCAATCCCAAATCTTGCACATAAATGAGGTTTAAAATAATACTTATATCTCTTTCAGAAATATTTTCTCCAACTAGCCATTTCAGACATATTCTACCTAGAATTTTTTTAACCTCTTGAAAATATAGAGAATGATATGTACTATCAAAAACCCAATATATTATTCACATTTGCATATCTTGCATTCACCAAATCAGATCTCGACATCTTGCATAATCTCTTTCATTTCAAATCAAACTAGTGTATAACTTTACTTCACAAAACTGGTCTCTAACACTTACCCATTCACATTCAATATTACTCAAATCAACGCCAAAATGCTTCACAAATTATTTCAAGAAGAATGCACAATTTATTTTCAAAAACCCTAGTGCAAGTGTTTCCAATTTCTCTAATCAATGATGCACAATTTTTTCTCAAACCCTAGCTCAAATATTTTCAACAATACACACTAATCAACCCTTTTATCTCCACCTTATAATTATGAAATATTTGCTCAATCAACCACCTTAGAGAAGGAATAATGTCAACATACTCGTTAACTTCCTTTGATGAAAATGTGCCCTAAATACCTGTCTCAAAATGGTCCAACATATCATTAATAGGAGGTAATAAATACCTTTTCCTTATTGAGGGTATTGTATTTTATGCTATTATACCAAGTATTTTTCTTATTTATAAAATGAACCATAGCTTTAATAATAACTTGGAAAAATATTACCTTGGTTTATTTTTTCTTGAATATAGCACTTGATCTCATCATTATTCTAAATGGATTGATAGTAAAAAGGACTATTTTCCAAAAAGGATCCTAGATCTAGGTTAATTTCATGTTTCACAGAATAGAGGAAAAGAGTTCCCAATGCATTCTATAAAATATCAAAAAAGGACTAACGTAGAGCATCTATCTAACTATAATGTTCAAAAGTGAATAAAGTGTGTGCTACAAGGAAATGCTTATTATTGAATATATGTGTTTTTGGGTGGACCATGAGTAACACCAATTTTTATGCATGAGAATTGAGTGCAATACACTACTTAGATGAAATAAAAATCACTTTTATCTTAGGAATACACCTTAGAATAGGATGAGTCAAATTGTTGGTTAATATAGAACATTACTAGAAGTAGGTGGAGTAAGTCACTTTGCTATCAAAATTATATGGCCTTCCAAGCATGACATCATAAATATCTAAGTCTACAATATCACAAGTGATTGAATAATGCATGCATGACCTTCCTCACTCTAAAGTGCATTCGTGCTTGACCTTACCATCCCTAGTTACAACTATACCAAGGAGTAGGGGTGAAGATGTGTTTATATGTAAAATCGAAGTGCTTGATTATGCCTTGAGTTATTATGTTATTTTGGATCTTCAAATCAATATTGACATTGAGAATACTTCCATTAACCTAATAATAGGTGTAAAATAGGTACTTTTTATTTCTTAGAGGCATCTAATGTGATGGATATATTTATCCATTAAGCATTGATACTTAGATAGGCAATGCTTGACTCCTCATCACTATTTGACACTTCCATGCAATTGTGAGCATTTGGCTAAACTACCAATATTTTCTATTACACCATATTTGGAATTATTATGTGTATGTTTCATGACAATTCCGCTCTGTACTTTTTTATTTTTCTCTTATTTTTCTATATGAGGCTTGTGCTTTTTCTATACATAAGTTTGAACTTTGGATATAAAACTAGAATATTATTGTGGCTTTGACATAGATGATCTTCATTTTGATACATGTTGGGTCTTACATAATGGTGGTATAGGACTCTTCAAATTCATTTGATACTACTCTTCCACCATAATCACAAGTTGGTAAGATTGTGCTCAATTATTAATAGAGAAAACCTTCATCTTGGAGATTTAATACTATTCACCACCAACATACTTGAGAATATGAGTTTTTTGAGTTCTTGAATATACAATAAGATAATTAACTCATTACACTTGTATATATACTATTGGATTAACTATTCAAGATGTGTTGCAAATGCTAACACTACATGTACTCAAGTTTGTATTAATGTAGTCGATGGTAGTTAAAATTTAGTACTTGTATATGTTTTTCTAGGTGTTGATAGCATAAATTCCTTGCTTTTGTTGGGAACCAGTTGTTTTCCACCAATTCACAATATAAGTCTGGATATATTTAATATCATATAGAAGATATATTGGTATTAGTAAATCTACTAAAAACATAGCAAGCCTTCAATAAAATATTACCAAAATAAAATAATCTTAAACATTAATATTTCAATATTTTTTTCTAGACCTTAAATAAAATATTACCAAAATAAAATTATCCTTTATTCTTCCAACTCACCGTTGATGAAATTATCCTTTATTATTCAAACCATTTTGTATGCAAACAATATTTGTCTAGGTAGTCACACATAAACCAAGCTATCTTCATTTTGACATTATCATCGTGTATAAGTGGACATTCATGATAAAACATATCACATGGAAAAATCTGAGTAGAGGTTTTAATAAGAATAAGGGATAGTATACATAAATATAGAAGCATAAATTTTCTCAAATATCAAGTGAATTGCATCCTAGGGCCTAAGACAATAGTGTAAATAATAACTACATATTTTAGGTAGTGAAACTAGATGAATTATGTTTTAGAGTTGTGCAACAAATATAACACAATAAACACTTTTTCATGTAACATTATGTTACATGGAAAAGAGAAATAACATAAAATTCATGTTGATTAAAAATACAAAAAATAATAAACTATATAATAATAGAAAGTTTTATCTATGTGTAGTGTAAATTTGAATGGAAAACATAATAAAACACCCTTATGAAACCATATTGGCTTCAACACCAAAACTTAGGATACAAATAATGTAGGGTTGATGATGCATAAGGTTGCTTAATGACTATATATACCACTACACTATGAAGATTACAATATGCTTAAAAAGTGTAGAAGTGATTTATACTAAATAACCAAGAAGTTAAGAGGTGAAACTGGGGCTCTGTAGGGATGGCAACAGTTTTTGGAGGAGGTATGAACAACTAGAGGAATGTAGTGATGGCATCAGGTCCGTCATAGAGCATGCATGCTAGGGCTAGTATTTCATTTAAAAATGATTGGAAGGAACAGGATTTCCCTTTGCATGCCAGGAATCGCTTGTTAAAGAACAATGGTTGTTTGGAACGATGTGAAGCCAGGCCAGTTCTAGTGGTTCAACCAGACTCGATGGAAGAAGATGTGGAGTATTTAACCAAACATGCGCTTATTGGTAAATTTATGGGCATCCAAATTTCTCTTCCCTTTGTGGAGGCTTGGGTTAGGAAGACTTGGAACCCTGAAGGTGATGTGGAGGTGATGCTGAGTGCAAACAACTATTTTATGGTGGTTTTTTCTTGTCTTGCGGATCGTAACAAAGCATTTGAAGGAGGTCCTTATTTCTGTAACCAAGCGGGACTCTTTCTTAAACCCTAGCATGTGGGTTTCAACCCATCAAAGGAGCGGCCGTCACGGGTTTTGGTGTGGGTTCGGATTCCATGGCTCCCATTAGAATTTTGGAGAAATGACATCTTGCATATGATTGCCCTTCTACTTGGGAAGCCGGTTGGGCCGTCACGATAGACGCTGGATAAAAAGGTAATCTCTGTTGCCCGTATCTGTGTTGAAATTTATTTAAACAATCCTATTCTAGATTCTATTGAAATACAATTCGGATCAACCACATGGGTTCAAAAACTTGACTATGAAGCTCTTCCATTTCGTTGCCAGATTTGCCATGAATATGGCCACTTACAAAGAAAATGCCCTAAGTTTGTCCTACCTGTGGCTTCAAATCCTGGGCCCTCTCGAGCTATACAAAATATGGATAAAGGAAAAGCCCCGATAAAGGAGGGGGATCAGGATAAGGAAGGCTTTGTTATGGTAAAACCTCGAAACAAAGGAAGAAAGGCAAAAAGAGACATTAAGGATAACCAGCCAGATGCTCAGCTCAACCGTTTTGAAATTCTAGAGAATCTTGATTAGTGCATGGAGATACCTGAAACATTGCTACCTGTTATAGATATAACAAGACCAAATCAATTGTATCTTCATGAGGTGGAACCAAGGGAATCAGATATAGGGGGTTTAAATGAAGAACATAAGACTTTGGTTTCGAGTATAGGTGATATGGTTGGACCTAGCCCTGGAAGTGAAGTTATCTTAGAAAATGGCACAAATTTAGATATGCCCTCTCCTACCTAGGCACTGATGCAGTCATCCATGGACTGTAAAAATCCTACGGTGCTAGGATTGCAGCATAAAATAATTAAAAAAAATGCTTCAGATAAGAATATGAAGGTGGGTCGGAAGAAAGACTAGGATAAAATTAAGTTAATGGGGGATACTTTGGTAGAGTCAGGTTTGGTGAGAACATTGGACTCCCATTTTTATAACCCCCAAAAATTATTATACTTTCATGGAATGTAAGGGGGTTGAACAACATCCCCAGACAAAAAGCTGTTCGTGATTTGATTTGTGTTCATTCTCCGGATGTGGTTTTTATTCAGGAGACTAAATTAGATATTGATAGTTTGTTCAATATTGTTCCCAAGTTGTGGAGAAAGGGGCAATGTCAGTGTATTGATGCATGTGGATATGCTGGTGGCCTTGCTTGTTTATGGGATCCAGTTAAGATCTCTCCTCTTACTCGGATTTCTAGCAGGTGGTCTATTTCGATGATCGGGCATGATAATGAATCTGGTGAGACCATCCTACTTAAAAACGTGTATGCTCCTATTGATTACAATGGTAAAGTGAATTTATGGGAGAAAATTGGCTTTGTGAGAATTCTAGCTCCCCTGTACCCATGGATTTTGGTTGGAGACTTCAATTCTATCACTTTTTTGGAGGAAAAACGTGGTGGGATTGATCGTCTTGAGCCTTTTTCTTCTGTCTTCAATGCTCATATCCGGGCCTTGAACTTGGTTGACATAAATCTGGATAATGGGATATTTACCTAGCATAATAGAATATGTGGGGAATATTCCATTTCAGAGAGACTGGATAGGTTTCTGATCTCTAGTTTTTGTATTGGCAATAATAGAAGTGCTAGTTCTGTGATTCTGGAGGGTAGAGGATCTGATCATTGGCCTATCAAACTCTCTACTCTGGAGTTAGGGCTAAAAAAGAATCCCTCATTTAAGTTTTAACTTATGTGGCTACGAGATCCTAAGCTTCATGATTTCATGTGAGGCTGGTGGACTAATGGCAAACCTCCTCATGGCACCGCTATGTACTCCTTTATGAAGCAGCTTCAATTTGTTAAGCATAAATTGAAGAGATGGAATAGAATAAATTTTTGGAACCTTTCCTTGGCTAAGCTGGCAGCTCTTAGGATGGTGGAATAAGCTTCAAGGAAGATTAGAGATCAGGTACTCACAGAGGAGCTTCTTGTTGAGGAATCTGAGGCTGTAAAAGACCTTGCTGAATTGGAACTGAGGGAAGAAATTTTTTGGAAACAAAAAGCTCGAGTAGATTGGATTTAGGAAGGGGATAGGAATACAACCTTCTTTTATAACTCTATTAAGGCTCGTCGTAATGGTAACCTGATTACATCTCTTGTTAATTCTTAGGGTGCCCTGCTTTCTTCTTTTAGGAATATTTCAGAAGAGACTAAGAGGTATTTTTCCTCTCTCTTCAAGGAGGATGCCCTCTCAGATGATGAGGAAGAAAAAATTATTCTAAACTGTATTCCCTCGATTGTTTCTAGAGATATGAATGAGCACTTGATGGGTCCAATTTCCCTTGAGGAGCTGAAAAGTGTTGTATTCAAGATGAAAAAGGGGAAAGCCCCGGGTCTGGATGGATTCCCTATTGAGTTTTATCAAGAGTTTTGGGAGTTAATAAAATTTGACCTTTTGGAGGTGTTCCGTGAGTCCCAAAATAACAAACAGATGCTAAGGGCCCTAAATGCTACCTTTGTGGTGCTTATTCCCAAGAAAGAGGGAGCGAATTCCTTGGATATGTTCAGGCCTATTGCTCTATGTAATGTTGTATATAAGATCATCACAAAAATTATTACTGAGAGGCTAAAGATATGGTTGAGCAAAATCATCTCTGAGGAGCAAGGTGGGTTTGTTGCTGGCCGACAAATCATGGATGGGGTTGTTATTGCTATAGAAGCTATTCACTCAATGGAAACTTCTAAGGAGAAAACTATGTTCATTAAGTTGGAAATGGAAAAAGCCTATGACAGAGTTAGATGGTCCTTTATTCAAAAATTTATTGCTACTTTTGGCTTTGAGGAGGAATGGATTAGATGGGTGATGAGCTGTATTTCTTCTTCCTCATTCTCTGTTCTTGTTAATAACGAGACATCCAAGCTGTTTAAGGCCTCAAGGGGATTGAGGCAAGGAGATCCTCTATCTCCTTATTTTTTTATCATTATGGCAGAAGGGTTGGGCAGATTACTCAAGTCTCAGGTCAGGCATGGTCTCATTCAGGGGTGGAAGTGGGATAACGAGTTTGCCACCTCTTTCCCACCTTCAATTTGTTGATGATACTACTTTGTTGGGAGTTGCCACTATCAAGGAAGTCTGGAAACATTAGACAGTCTCTTGACATATATCTTGGTGCTTCTGGACAGGTGATTAATGAGGAAAAGTCCTTTATTTTCTTCTTCAATACCCCCCCTCTTATTCAAGTCAGGATTGCTCGCATTCTAAGATTCCAGGTCGGGACTCACCCCTTCATTTATCTTGGGATTCTGATTTCATCTCATCCTCTACATAGATCTTTTTGGCAGTCTATACTTGATAAGTTTAGAAGGAAGGTAAATCACTGGACTGTCAGATGGCTATCCTCTGCAGATAGAGTATTGCTTTTAAAATATGTTATTCAAGCTTTACCCATTTACAGATGTTTTGTGCAAACAACTCCTTCTCGTTTCATCAAGGACATGGATGCTTTGTCAAGATAGTTTTTGTGGCCTGGCAAACTTGATCAATCTAAATGGAGTTTGGTTATATGGGATTCCATTTGTAGTCCAGTTCAAGAGGGAGGCCTTGGGTTGCGACAGACAACTCTTTCTGGGCAGGCTTTGACTGTGAAACTTTATTGGAGATGGTGTACCTCTCAAGATCAGATTTGGGCTAAAATATTATCTTATAAATACTTGAAAGGTATTTCTGAGGTAGATATCCCTAGAGCCAGTTTGGTTGGGAAAGGTTCTGTTATCTGGGACACTCTGAAAAGAGGAGCTAATTTAATTAAGCAAGGTTTGTTCTGGATTTGTAATCGAGGATCAGATGTTATTTTTTGGGAGGATTCTTGGGATGGCCACCCTCCTATCTTGACTCAATATCCCAGGTTACATTCCCTAAGCATTTGTTTCTTGGAAGCAGGCTGGTCTCATGTGGAGGACTTTAAAAAAATCTAGTATTTTGGAAATATGGAGATGTACAGATGGAAAGATCCGCAGGAATGGCCCTAAGGGGGATTTGTCGAGGATAGAGATGTGTTTGCTCTTATTATTGCAGGGAGGTACTGTTCTTCATTGAGGGATAAAGACATTCTGGCTTGGAACCCTAATCCCAAGGGAACCTACTCTATAGCCTATGGTTATCAAGTTCTTGATAAGCAAAAATTCGGGAGTCTCCTCGTCACATGGTGGAAAAAGGTGTGGAATAGATTTGCTTGGCCGAAATGTAACTTTTTTCTTTGGCTGGTAGCTCATAATAAATGCCTCACTTGGGATAAATTGAGGAAGAGGGGATTTCAGGGTCCCTCTTTATGTGTCCTTTGTGGTAAGTATGAGGATGACTCTTCTCATTTATTTTTCCAATGCTCCCTTGCCAGAGACATTTGGCATCGTTGGTGGAGTGCCTGGAACCATCCTTGTTTTCATGTGCTCTCCTTGGTGGAGTTTTGGAGTAGTCTGGGTAGACCTCCGACCAAGGCCCCCTTCCTCCAAGTGGCTTGGAATTTGGGCCCTTCCTGCATCATCTGGCAGATTTGGCTCGAATGAAACCGTCGCATTTTTGAGGGAAGTCATTTGGCTATTCAAAATATTTGGCAAAGGATCCTGTGTATGGTTCAAGAAACTATCCATAGTAAATGTGATGTGGACCCCCTTTTGGACTCTATGGAGGAGAAGGTACGACAGGCTCTTGGTTTTTTTGGGGTTGGTATGAATTCTTCTAGCCCTAGTAGGATTCCTCAGCTTAGCAAGAAGGTTAGGAGAGAGGGTAGATGGAGACCGCCCCCTAGAGGAGTTTTAAAAATTAATACTGATGGGTCGTCCAGGGGCAATCCTGGACATGCTAGAATTGGTGGTGTTGGGAGAGATTTTGCTGTTGTGGTCAGTTTTTTATTTTCAATTTATAAAGGTGTTCACTCCAACAATCTTATGGAAGCTCTGGCGATACTTGAGGCCTTGCAAAGGGGGTTTTCTCTTGGCTGGCGCAGGATTATTTGCGAGTCTGACTCTCAAATTTTGGTTAACCTTTTAAACAACAAAAGAGTGGAGGATGTTAATTGGCAGTTGGCCTCTGTGACCATTTAGATTCTTAGAATGAGTGAAGAGTTTGAATTTATGAAGAGTTGGAGGATGTTAATTTGCAGTTGGCCTCTGTGACCATTCAGATTCTCAGAATGAGTGAAGAGTTCGAATTTATATCCTTTGTGCACATTCCAAGGGAATGGAATGGGGTTGCTGATTACCTGGCCAAAAGGGCTTCTAAGATATTGGATACTCAGAGTATTGATAAATGGGAGAGTCTCCCGTCTGGGGATTCTCAACACCTACGGGAGTTGATCCATAAGGATGTTCAGACTTAATGTGGTTTGTTTTTTTTTGGTTTTCTTTGGGAGTTGACCTTGTCTGGTGATTTAGCCTGTCTTGTTGCTTATTTGAGTCTTGGGTGGGGGCTCAGCTGTACTTTGTAATCCAAAATTTTTATCAATAAATTTTTACCCCTTTATTTAAAAAAAAAATAACCAATTTATATCGATAATACACAATATTAACTACAATATTATCATAGAAAATGAAATGGTTCATCTTCCCATGGTTATATAAAAAGGTTGAGGTAATTCATGGATTGAAATAAAGCATAATGGATTGGTATTTGTTGGGAACTAAAGATGATAGTCATTAGACTTTGAAAATTACTATTAGCACTAGAGCTACACACTAGTGGGTGGTGCTAAGGGTAGGATTGTTATCAAGGGATGTCAACTTGTAGCATTACTTTGTCAATTTTTTCATTATCCTTTTTAAGTTATCTACTTGTATTTGAATTTTTGGATCAGAAAAAGAAAAGATAAATATAAAATGTTTATCTATAATTTCATAATATATTTTTTATTATTTTACATATAATCTAGTAAAATAGATCAAGCTCTAAAAGTAAATCACTAATTTAATATTAGTATTTTAGTTTGTATATATATTTTATATTTTTATAAAACTAAGAATCTATATAAACTCTAACCTACTAACATAACTATCCCTATCTAATTAAATATAAGTTTTTATTATTTATTATAGAACAAACATCTATAATATAGAGATGACATAATAAACTTAAGAAATGTGTGAGATCCTCGAACATTGATATCAGATCACCATCACATTACCTGTACATAAGAGACACTCAATTTGTTTTATCTGCATAGATGGTGTATGCACCCTATCCTCAAATTCTATTCCTCTTTAAATTCTATCTTTTAACCTCTTATCTAAGATACCCTACCCAACTTTTACCATAAGACCCATCTCTAAGAAAGTGAGTATGAGAGGATGCTTAATGAAATATTGCATATATATAGTGTTTACTTCCATTAAAATCTTCAACTTGTTATTTTCTTCTTTCCATAGAGTTTAAAGTATGACCTTTTTAAATTTTAATCCCTGAGTTTGAAAAGTAAACCATCACATTCCTGCTAATGTACCTCAACCGGTTCTGGGACTTCTCAACTAAGCAAAAATGGGTTTGTTAGTTTTAGCTTGATGAATTGCTTTGGGATACAGATCTGACACTCTTCTTCAACTAGCAAAAATGCGTTTGTCAGTTTTAGCTTTGATGCATTGCTTTGCTAATCCCATTTCGCCGGTTTTATATTTACACCCATTTCAAATAAGCATATAACCAACATAAAATCTTCAGTATAACAAAACAGAAAATGAACTACCAATCTTATACGTTGAAATGCCATGGCCCTTTTAAATCAATACAATTTCAAAGTGTAGACACCAAAACAGCACCAATCCGATTATGTGACTGCAAACACTGATCGCTTTGACAAACACAGCCCCCAGGGCAGCCCTCAGAGGTCAAACAGTGGTCCTAACCACTTTCATAGCAATTTTGTAAGGTCAAGAGGCAATTTGGTACATTTAGACACTTTGCTCAGTATTCGTCTCACCCAGGGACGAATTCAAAATGGAATCCGTCTCACCCAGAGACGAATTCTGAATTCGTCTCTGGTAGGGACGAATTCTGAGTTTAACGGGCAAAAAGAAGAATGGCGCCAAGTGGCAGCCCAGGATAGTCAGTTGATGACTCCTGCCTCGCACGCGTGTGTGGGTGGACAGATAGGCCGTTAGAGGACTGTCACAAGGGCAGTTATGAAAGCCCAAGTCATGGAGGACTCCCCTCCCTCATGGGAAGACATGATCGCCACATGGCACCTATGACCAACACATGGCGCTTATGCTTCCCTCTCAAAAGAGACCCCATGGGTCTATAAAAGGTGGGACTTTTCTCACCCAAAAGGATAGATTGGAGGCGATTTCAAGCAACGAAGTGTTGTCCGATTGATTACCCACTTGCATCCTTTTGATTCACCTTCTCACATCCACTAATCTCTTTCGCAAGGGAGGTTATTGGGTGGCTTTTGGAAGCGTGGATCCAACCCAAATCCAACATTTGACCACCTTACACCACCAATTTGTAGACATCCCAATCCTAAGAGGTTTTGGACCCATCCCTAGTGGATTGGCGCCGAAATCAAGTGCCAACGGTGGGAGGCCCACTTGGGCACCCCCGCACTTTCTAAGTTTTATTCTAAAAGCATTCTAGATTATTGTTTCAGGTTGCATCTCATGTTATTCTATTTGGTTAACTCATAGCTTCAATTTCATAACATTTTGATCAGATTTTATCATGCCTTTTGTCGCTTTGTTGTCCTACTAACTTGCAGGTGGCGATATCGAATTCCCGAGGATAGAGGCCAAATTGGGAGAATCCGACCATCTGGGTCATCCCAAAATGGCCCCAATTACATAACCCCTCTATTTGCAGGTGTTTTGGAGGTCTCGAGAGTCGACATTGGAGCAGTATCACTTCGGCTTTTCCAACACAGTAGAATTCGTCCCACCCAGGGACGAATAGCAGTCAGAATTCGTCCTGCCCAGGGACGAATTCCAGGTGAAGGCAGATTGGCCGACTGTTTCAATGGCAATGGCCCTCTGGTGATATCTTCTATCCTCTGTCAAGTTTTTAGGTCATTTAGAGTCATTTTGTCTATCGATTTGGCTAATTATTTACATGCATCTTTTGGCGATTTTAGAGAACAAACACTTACTATTTGCAACAGGTGCTACTGACATATTTGTTGTTTCTTTGTTCACAGGAGGAGCAGCAGAGGTTAAGGACTCATCAACATCAGCGACGGCATCATCTTGGCCCGCCCATTTCAAGTGTGGGCACGCGGAAAGAGGAACCTTAAGTCTCGATTGTAATCAAATTCTTTTAACGCTCCTAGCCCCTGAAAAGGGAGGAGGCGTATTTGTAACAGAGATCAAGAGAATTTAATGAAAGGGTTGTGTTTTCTCCATTTTCTTGTATCTCATTTCAATGCGTCTCTTTCATTTCATGCATTCTACATTTTTAGGACTTAAGCGTATTTGATTTTGAATGCATCGCAATTAGTGTTTCCTTCGCCCGAAATCTCGTGCTTTCAGTGGCGATCACGGTGGGACCCTGTTCCCTGGTTTTTAAGATCACGAAACTGATTAAATTTTTGTGTTTTGTGCTTGACAGGTACATTTTTTTGTTGCAGACTGTTATTCGTCTCTGACTGTGACGAATTCTTTACTGTAATTCGTCTGACCCTGAGACGAATTCAAATTCGTCTCTGGCAGGGACGAATTCTGTTCTGAAATTCGTCTCACAGAGGGACGAATTCCTGCCTATAGATTTTTAGAGCAGAAATTCAGAAGCAACCGGTCCAGGCAGAGAAGAGGTAGGGATTTTTATAATCTCTGTTAAATTTTTTTGTTTCTGTTCCTGTTCCTTTGATTGTTTTCATTTTATCCTGCATGCTTAGGGAAAGTCATTTATGCTTGTTTCATTTTCGCTAAATAAAATGAATCCCACACACTTCACGCAATAACTTTAAACCAAGGAGCTGGTCGTAAGACCCCAGCCCTTGAGCAAGACCAACGGTGGGTTCATCACCACCTTGGCTTAGCTTTGCATCCATTTCCCCGATTGTCACTGTTGTTAGGCGTAAATCCTGACGAAAGCTGACCGAGTGTCGCTGGGGTGATTCCCATGCGCGCGAGGATAAGTCTTCTATGGTAGGTGTCATTAACAGGACAATCCCCCTTTCGTACCGCCTACGTACCACGTACCTTCTGCTCTCACGTACCTATAGTCTCCCTCTCGTAAGGGCGGGTATATAGAGAGGTTGGTATATCGGCCTGGTTGGTATATTGAAGGGGCGACCATTTTGGGAGTTATATGAGCCTTCATTATGCATTTAAACGTTCTTCAAAAACATTCAAAAAACAAAAAAAAACATCAAAATGCACTAAACCAGTTTAGGACACACCATTAATCCTTAAAAGAGATAATCACGATTTTTGTATGTGTGTGTTCATTTCTGCTTAGTGTAGACAAAAAGAAAATCATCATAAACGAGATAAAAATCTACTTAGATAGTAGAGAAGCACCGCAATGGTGTACACCCGTAGCCAAGCCCAATCAAGGGCAGAAGCTCCGGAAGGTACACAAGAAGTAGGCACAAGTCGCCTTCGCTTCAGTCCTGAGGACTTGGTCATACCGCCTTATCGGTCTGGCCTACAAAAGAATCCATGTCAGAATCCTCGGTGGGGTATGCCCATTCAAAACAGCCCCTTTCGGGAAGACGCTTTACATGTAGACCTTGATGTAAACAGAGAATCGCCTTCTGAGGTTAGACATGAGTGGCCACAGCATGATGAAGCGCTAGAGAGGCACACTATCCATTTGGAGGGACAACGTGGATATGGCGTCCCTTCTTTACCTCCCATCAGGATAGAAAGACAAAATCCAGAGCGCAGGGCTCCTTACACAGGGCGAGCTAACTCCGCTCGCCCCTTTCAAACCAATGAAAGGGAGTACGAGGAAAGCCATCGCATTCCTCGAGGACAACAAACAGCGTGGGAACCTTGCATTTTCGCCCTTGCTAGGTATCATGATCATACATCGAGGCCAGAGCCTCGAGTAAATGTCGCCTACCTCGATAGAGGGAAGCGACCCATTGAAATTTTAGATCATCAAGATCGAGGCAAACACATAGGAGAAACATTCCAACCTCCTGAGAAAAATAGGGTAGACCAAATTGACCCGATAGTCGCCAGACATGCCACCCGTCAAGCCCAAATCACGCGGCTTAAACAAAGTCATCAGGAGATAGAGTATCGACACCGCTTGGATAGAGAGCGCATGCAACGCGAAGCGGATGAGTTACGCTATGAACTACCTGAGAGGGGGCCAACCCCTCGCACCCAAAGAGCCGAACAATATGAGAGGCATAATCCGTTGGTGCAGGACAGGTCTCCACGACCTCGTCAAGCTTTGCCTCCGAGACCTTATAGACCCGAGAGGGAGGCCACTCCCCGAAACAATGATGGGTACCTTCAGCAAGGACTCAATCAGGGTCATAGGTCTCGCCCAGAGACTCCTCAAGAATTTTATGAGGAGTACGAACCAGAAATAGAATGGGCCGAAACACCCCATCAAGGCGGGAGGGCTGCCAATCGACCACCCCTCCATAGGCCTCCAGTCTTCCATAACGCACAACGGGAGCAAACAAAAGAGGAGGAGATAAAATCTTCAGATGCATACAAAGCGCTATTAGAGCGTTTGGAGTCTGTGGAGACAAAAACTTCGGGCATCAAAAGCCCACGTTACGTCAACTCCGTAGTCATCCAGTGCATCCCTCAGTGCCAACACCTCTTTACCCCGAACACTTCAAGTTGCCTCAATTGGCAATCTTTAAAGGTGAAGAGGACGCACAAGAACATGTCACAAGGTTCCTAAGTCAATGCTTCGGCATCCAAGATAATGACGCATTGTTGCTTAGGACATTCATAACCACATTCGTAGGCCCTGCCTCGGATTGGTTCACACAATTACCCAAACACAAGCATAAGCAACCTAGATCAATTAGTAGATGCGTTTCTTGAACGCTTTGCCTTCAACACAAGGAAGAAGGCATCACCGAGTGATCTGGCTAGCCTCAAGCAATTTGAGGAAGAAACAATGGCAGCATACGGGAATCGATGGAGAGCTTTGCTTTCTAAGTTACCCTACCGTCCCCCTATGTCTGATCTCACACAGATGTTCGCAAAAAGTTGCTTGAAATCGATCTCTGGGCTATTGCAACTGTAGCAATACGCCAGCTTAGAAGAAGCTTTGGCACAAGCCAGAGTTATAGAAGAGATCAAAATAGGCGAAGGCGCAATCGCCAAGCCTAAAAAGAAAGAGTGGAATAAAACCACTAAGACCGGGACAACGCAATCACAACACGCTGCGGTTAACCAAGTTGCGATAAATGTTCCCGTGCTTGTGCAAGAAATGCAGCCCCAAAAGGCTAATTACCAAGCAGTGCCTCCTGGTTATGAAAGAGATAATAGAAGGCAGGAGCAGAATCAGCAGCGTCGCCCTAGGCGACAATTCACCCCTTACACGGAGTCCAGGGACTCCCTATTTGACCGCTTGTCAGCGGCAAATTTAGTCACTCTGCCGTAAATCCAAACTATAGACCCTAACGCTCCTAAGCCTAGGGGATACAGAGAGGAATTGTATTGTAGATTCCATAGGCGCAGAGGACACGACTTGAATGGATGCTGGAAATTCAAAGAATTAATCCAAGATTTGATCGACAATAGAACATTGGCCGTGGACAACCCCATAGCGCCAAATAATCAACAAATGGGGGTATTCAAGGACCCTTTGCCTGCCCACGAAGCACAGGAAAAACCTCTCCAGATTAACGAGGTGCGACAGAATCTTCCCATGCAAGGATTTGTGGGAATGATTAGTATAGTGACAAGGAACAAAAAGTACCCAAGCAGTTGCCCCCGAGGTAGCTACGAGGGAAGTTTCGACAACATCGCAGCCTCAACAACGCCCAACGCAGCTTGCCTCCGCCTAGACCCGAGGTCACGATACGGACCAAACTCACGCAGAGTTTGCGGACCACATCGGCTAGGCTGTCCATTTACGAGCTTATTCAACAATAAGCACCCCATAGGGAAGCTCTTATGGACATTTTAAAAGCCATCGAATTACAACCTCACGAAGCAAATTCTTTCAACAACTTCGTGGGACATGTGAAACGATGTACGGAGCCGGTCATCACCTTCAGAGAAGATGAAGTCAAAACAATATCGAATGACATGGCAGATCCACCCCTGCACGTTATCGCGCGGGTCAACGGGATCCCGTACAAGAGAGTGTTGGTAGATACCGGCTCGTCCAGTAACATCATTACCACCGTAGCCTTAAAACATTTGAAGTCGCCAACCTCTCACATCACAGACCTCCACGTACACACCGCGAGCTTTCAACGATGCAATATGCTCGACAGTCGACACAGTTGTTCTGCCTGTCCAGGTAGGACAAAAGACAATACCTACATTGTGCCATGTGTTGGAAGGCGAGATGGCTTATAATATACTGCTAGGGCGGCCTTGGATCAGGGACATGAAGTGTGTCCCTTCGATCGCTCACCAATGCTTAAAGTATGCTTTTGAAGGAGAAATACATGTAGTCCCAATGGACTTAGAGCCCTTCAAGTATTGCAATGCGGTACAATTCATGCCTCAATCGACCCTCCCTTCAACGCATTTGGATTTCCAGTTAAATCCATCTAAACAGGGTCCAATACCGCAGGCACCACTGGTGACCAAATCAACAAAATCCCAGCCAGGTGAGTCTTCATCATCTGCTCCTTCATTATCAACGCCACTTGCCATGGCCAAACAGAAGGACAAGGGAAAACAGATCATGGAAGAGGCTAAGCCCCTAGAAGAGGGGTTGCCCACAATTTCAACGGTATCAACAGAAGAAACACCTCACACAGTAGAAGCGGAGACTCCTAAAATGCCGAACATGGAATGGACTCAGGAAGGACTCCCGTTTCCTCCCACCCAATCATCAACAATCACTGTTGAAATGGCCAGTACGGGCCTGGGGGAGTATTTAGTGCAAAATGTTGTGGCAACCCCCGCATTGGAGTCAGTACAGGACATGGGAAGACCTCGCCTTCCCATAGGGACAGTTGTTCCTCTAGGCTACCCACCAAACCAGATGAATTTTGTGTATGGGGGCCTTGATCATGGTCTTGAACCATGCAAACAAAAGGAAGCAGACGAAGAGCCTTTTGTTGAAAATATCAACTATCTGTCAAACCCGAAATTCGCTCTAAGATATCTCGACCAATGCAATTGGCATGGATACGGGCTAGGCAGATATGAGCAAGGGATGCGTGTCCTTTGCCAACCAAGATACCAGATGCCATATGATAAGTCAGGAGTAGGGTTCAACCACCCCCTGCCCTTAGACATCTTGGTCAAAAATATGCAAGGCCTAGAAATAGGCAACAAGGGGGGATTGGCACCAGATCCTTATGCCAACCCAAATACAGAATATACCTTGGGAGATTACCTCCCATGGTCAACAAACACCCTTGGCAACAGTAGTAATCCCTCTCCTTTGCTAGAGAGAGGTGAAAGTTCGGAGATTAATCCTCAAAGAGAACATCAACGGCTTTCGGACATCTTTTTGAAGCTATTCCCCTTAGAAGTTCCAGTTGAATCAATACAGTGTCAAGAGAATCAGGTCCCTCCACCAAGAGGGGAACAACCGCAATGGGACCAGATTAACTTGTTGGAACAAGGAGAACCCTCAACGTCGCAAGTAACAGTTGCTGAAGAGAATGAACATTTTTGGATCTCCGAAAGTGATTCAGAAGATGAGACTGAGATGATCTATCTCAGACATGCGCGACGGAATTATCGCCCTTTAACTCATGAAGATCTAATGGGACAAATGGGCATACGGCTAGGGCATGAATGGTGGGTAGACCCAGCAAGGTGGGACCAAGTGTTGGATCCATGGCTCCAAATTCAAGATGAGCACCGTCCACCCCGAGACCCTATCATGACATCAGTACCGAGGGAAGACCCCGTCTTCCTATCAACACATAGGGCCGATCCGTTCATACCCGTCCCTACAGAACCAGATCCAGAGCATAGGGAGCACCTAGAATGTTCGAGCTATAACACCCACGGTAATGGAGACCAAATTCATTCCATCCACATGATCTCCATTGATTTGACCGCACCCATCCGCAATCCGGCCGATCCAACACGGTCATTGCATCTAGACATAGATGCCATCGATTGGGATCGCGTCAATTCACCTTTATCACCATCGTAGTATTGGCCTTTCGGTGAAATGCCTCATTTGACCCCAAGGACAACTCAAGATATTTTTCAGGCTGAAGAGGGACCCGAGGTTCCAAACGTAGATTTAAACTCAGCCAATGATATCCATTTGATCCCGACTCCACATCAGTTGGAGGAAGGATCCCACATGTCAGTCGAGGAAACGACTGACGTAGACATCGGCTTAGACCCAATGAATCCATAGATTCTCAAGCTAGGGGTAAGTCTTACCCCTGAAGAGCAAGCCGACTACATTGCCCTTCTCAAAGAGAAGAAGGAGGTTTTTGCATGGTCATACAGAGACATGCCGGGACTAGACCCGCAGCTAGTCACGCATAATTTAACGCTTGATCCGACAATCAAGCCCGTAAAGCAAAAACTACGAAAGATGCACCCAACAGTGGCCTTGATGGTCAAAGATGAATTGCAAAAGCTGTTGGATGCACAGTTTGTCATCTACGTGGATTATCCGCCATGGCTGTCCAACATGGTTCCCGTCAAGAAGCCCGATGGGAGGATTCGCATATGCACCGATTTTTGAGATCTAAACAAAGCGAGTCCTAAGGATGATTTCCCCTTTCCCAGCATCGACGCGTTGGTAGACGCTACAGCAGGTCACGAAATGCTCTCCCTAATGGATGGTTTCTCAGGATACAATCAAATTCGTATCAATCCCGAAGACCAACTCAAAACGGCATTCACAACGCCTTGGGGAACATTTTGTTATAAGGTCATGCCTTTTGGCCTTAAAAATGCTGGCGCTACATACCAACGTGCCATGACGTATATCTTCCATGATTACATGCACAAAACTTTGGAAGATTACATGGATGATTTGTTAGCCAAGTCTCTTTTGCGCTCAGATCATCTCGGTGACTTAAGCAAGATTCTCGATCGCCTCATAGAGCATAAGGTTAGACTGAATCCCAAGAAGTGCGTATTTGGCGTCACATCTGGAAAACTCTTGGGTTTTATAGTCTCAAAGTGAGGCATCGAAGTGGACCCAAAGAAAGTCAAGGCAATCCTTGAAATGGCTCCCCCAACCACTATCAAGCAGCTCAGAAGTCTGCAAGGAAAGGTCGCGTCGATTAAACGCTTCATAGCGCAATTATCTGACAAGTGCTGACCAATGAACAAATTATTGCACAAGGGGGTTACATTTCACTGGGATGACGAGTGCCATCGACCTTTGACGAAATCAAACAATACTTGGCTTCGCCACCGGTATTGGCACCACCTAGACCAGGAGTGTCGTTCTACTTATACATCTCAGCTCATCGAGGTGGCACTCGGGCGCCATGCTAGCCCAGAAGAATGAACTTCACAAAGAACAGGCTACTTACTATCTTAGCCGCACCACGGTCGGCTACGAACTTAACTATGCATACGTTGAGAAACTCTGCTTGGCAGTGGTGTTTGCTACCAAAAAGCTACGCCACTACATGCTGAGCAACACTACGTATGTTGTGTCTAAGGAGAATCCATTGCGATACATGATGAGTCGCACTTATCATAGTAGTCGCACGGCGAAATGGATCATGTTGTTGACGGAATTTGACATAGAGTTTATTGGACAAAAATCTATCAAAGGACAAGTCATAGCCGATCAACTAGCAGAGGCTCCTCTTGAAGACGATCAGCCTCTAGGTCATAGAACTACCCGATGATGGGGTCTTCCATGTCTCGGAATCGCCAGATTCGATGAGCCCGAGTCACGAGCCGACATAACCCTATTCTTTGATGGTTCTAAATGTGAGCAAGGTGGTGGCACGGGAATTGTATTCTTCACATCGCAGGGTGCTCCAATGCCCCTGTCATTTAAATTAAACTTCCAATGCACCAACAATAATGCAGAATATGAAGCCTTGCTCCTAGGTCTTCAGACAACAATCGCCATGAACATCAAAAGACTGAACATCTTTGGTGATTCGACTGTTAATCGTCAATCAAGTCAAAGGGGTATATCAATGCAAATGCCCAGTTCTGAAGGCCTATAAAGCCCTTGTGGACAAATTCCTGGCAAAACTTGAGTGGTATGACATCGAGGCACTCCCTCGATCATCGAATCATTTTGCGGACACAATGGCCTCATTGGGGTCACTAATCCCGCAAGACCTTTCCGGTGATATGACAACCATTCAAGTCAAAACCTTATCGCAATCCGCGATGGAGCGTGCAAGCTCAGACTTGACGCCAGGAATCCACATGATCCAGATTGAACCATCCTCGGATAAGTTCTTTCGAATCCGAGATCGTCTGAAACGTGCCAACTGGGGTCCTTGTTTTCCCCCACTCCCACTAATAGCAACACAACGCTATTCTTACAAGTTCTATCCCATTCAGCATTTGTTAGGGAAGAACTTCAAAAGGGATTGGCTGTTCATACTATCGAGGTTTCTGATCAACAAGACTGGTATTTACCCATTAGAGACTACCTCAAGTTAGGTAATCTTCCCTTTGGATTGACGCACGCCGCAAAACGAACATTCAAGCAGAAAGCGGCTAAGTATGTCTTGATAGGAGACATTTTGTATCGTCGCAGCTATGACGGAATTCTTCTTCGTTGTTTGGACCAGCAAGAGTCCACTTGGGCAGTCGCCCAAGCGCACGACGGTACATGTGGTGGCCACTTTAGTGGTATGGCCATTGCAAAGCGCATTCTTCGCATGGGATATTATTGGCCATCTTTAGAGCGAGATTGTTGTGCATATGTCAAGAAGTGCGTGAAATGTCAACATCATGCCAATTTGATGCACGTACCTTCCCAAGCCTTGCAGGCAGTCCAGTATGCTTGGCCATTTTTGCAATGGGGCTTCGATCTAATTGGAAAGATCTCCCCTGCATCATCAGGCCGTCACACGTTTATCATAACGGCCACAGAGTATTTTACTAAATGGGTGGAAGCAATTCCGTTAACCTCTACGACAGGACCCCGCATTGTGGAGTTCATCTTGCATAACATCATATGTCATTTTGGTATTCCATCCAAAATAATCTCGGATAATGGGCCATCATTCAAGAACAAAGACGTGCGTGCTTTGACCACAAAGTACAAAATTCAGCACAGCTTTTCAACACCCTATTATCCGCAAGCAAATGGGCAAGCAGAGGCGTCAAACAAAATGCTAGTCGCCATCCTTAAAAAGACGGTCGCAGACAGTCATAAAGATTGGCACATCCAAATCCCACTTGCCCTTTGGGCTTATCGCACTAGCATTCGAACGCCAACTGGGGCAACTCCATTTTTGCTGGTGTATGGCTCAGAGGCAGTAATGCCTCTCGAGTTGGAAATTCCTTCCCTACGCATATCAATGCAGGAGTTCATCGATGATGACACTGCGCGGCAGGCCCGGTTAGACCAACTTACGTTGCTTGACGAACGACGCGTTAATGCTCTCGAGCACTTACGTATCTACCAAGAGCGGCTTAAGAAAGCTTACAACATGAAAGTTCACCTAAGGGACTTTCGGGTTGGTGATTTGGTTTTGAAGGAAAACCAACAGAACTCTAATTTGCCGTCCCACCCGAGGGACAAGTTCACGGCAAATTGGTTAGGTCCATATGTCATTGATAGCAAAATAGGACCCGGGACGTACCGACTAGCTTCTCTTGACGGTATCAAGGAAACAGAACCCTTGAATATCAATCATTTGCGACCATTTTATATATAAGAGAGCCATGTCCCAAAAATGCTCCAAGGATCCATAAAATCGCTTGGTCAAAAACACAAAAGCTCCAAGGATTATCGCAATCACTTGGTCAAAAACCAAAAAAGCTCCAAGGATTATCGCAATCACTTGGTCAAACCCAAAAAGCTCCAAGGATTATCGCAATCACTTGGTCAAAACCCAAAAAGCTCCAAGGATTATCGCAATCACTTGGTCAAACCCAAAAAGCTCCAAGGATTATCGCAATCACTTGGTCAAACCCAAAAAGCTCCAAGGATTATCGCAATCACTTGGTCAAACCAAAAAAGCTCCAAGGATTATCGCAATCACTTGGTCAAAACCCAAAAAGCTCCAAGGATTATCGCAATCACTTGGTCACCAAAAAGCTCCAAATTATCAATCACGTCAAAAAGCTCCAAGGATTATCCAATCACTTGGTCAAACCAAAAAGCTCCAAGGATTATCGCAATCACTTGGTCAAACCCAAAAAGCTCCAAGGATTATCGCAATCACTTGGTCACACCAAAAATGCTCCAAGGATTATCGCAATCACTTGGTCACCCCAAAAGCTCCAAGGATTACCACAATCACTTGGTCAAAACATCAAAAGCTCCAAGGATTATCGCAATCACTTGGTCAACCCAAAAAGCTCCAAGGATTATCGCAATCACTTGGTCACCCCAAAAGCCCCAAGGATTATCGCAATCACTTGGTCACCCAAAATGCTCCAAGGATTTCCACAATCACTTGGTCAAAAATAAAAAATAATCAAAAACAACAAAAATTTGCATCTCATTTCTAGGCATACTCAAACTCATCAATAGAGAGCTCTTCTCGCACCTCATATTCATATTCACAAAAATCAATACATCAAAAATACAAAAATATGTAGCTGCATTAAGCATTGCATCCATACATTGCATATTTGTGGTCGTACAGGTCAAAGGCACCATAGGCTGTAATTGCTCTGCTAATCCATCTTGTTCCACACTGTTCCATTTTACAAAACAACAACAAAACACCATGCATTGCTTTTTACCACACTAGAGTCAGTGGTCTTTTAATGTATTAAAAGTTTTCGTGATTCAGTCATCATTTTCCTCTTTAGCCATGTAATGTATCAAGTCAGACAGATTTTACGAAGGTAGAGTTAAACTTGAAATACACCTTGTTACGTAACATCCCAACACAAATTAAAACACATAAAACAATTCCTAAGTTGTGTGAACGAAAGATGAAACCTGCAGGGTAATCCAAGTCACCAAAAGCGAAACGGTTATCTTGCTCATCCCCCGTGCGAATGACCCCAAGAATGCCGAGAGTTGGCAAAAGGACAAGCATCCTCCCTACCCAATTCCCTAAGAATCCCTAGTTCTCAATAGTTGCAAAACATCAAAAATTTGCAAAACGTCAAAAACTCAAATATTTGACATCATACAGTGCACACATCAAACGGCACAAACGATAGTGATTTTCATCACTCCATCTCCCCAATCCCTTGCTCAAAAGAAAAACAAACCAAAATAAAAAGTGATCTTATCACTACAAACGAGCAAGTATCCCAATACAATTGAAGAAAAGAAGGGAGTTGAACTTGAATCCCTGGAACTCTCAGCATTCTAACAGGTCATGAGGCAAGCCTCGCATCGGTTTGGTTGATAGCCTATCGATAACTGGCGGTAAACTTCTCGCATGACGATATATCTGTCACATTAACTTGCGTACAGATCAATGTTTGCATGTGGATGAGCTAGCTTATGGCATCCTGGATAACATCGCAGATTAATCTAACTGAATACAACAAAGGAGTTAGTGGAGCTAATTAGGTGATCCTCAGTACAGGTTCGGTTGAAAGCCCATCTGGCACTGGCGGTATCCTGACAAATACCACATAAATGAACTCAATTGCACACACAGGGATGTGAAATAGCTTGGTCAAAAACAAGTTCGATTCATACCTTGTTCAAAAGTCTTGTAAGACAAAGTACAATCATGGCTAGTGAGTTAAAACCGTCTGAGTCTCAGAAAACCTTAGCTACATTTCTAAACCAACTGCGCTACTTCTCATTCTTACAATACCATCAAAAAATACACAAAAAAAAGAAAAAAAAAAAGATACATATACAACGTCATGCAATCGCATAAAAACAAAAATAAAAAGCATCCTAAAACAGTCTATGGTGCCATAGCCAAAAATCACAAATTCCATTCATCCATTTTGCATATCACATAAGAATCAAAAACATTTGCATTCATCATTTGCATAAGCATTCATCAAAATAAATAAACATGCATAGTCATTAGCAATCATGAATAAACATCAGATCATCACATGTACATAAACAAAATAAAACGGATATATATATATATATATATATATATATCGTCAAAAAAAATGCCCGTAGGCTACAAAACTGGTCCTCAGACCCAGCAATCATATCCAAAAACCCAACCTAAGGCGTCGACCACCATGATCACGCAGGATCGGTGCGACGGGAACTACCCCCCGTGGTATGGGTCCTATGGGACCCTGTAGGGCGGCTACTACTAGCCCCCGCATCACGCCTACTACCACCTCCCTCATCTAATCGCCTGCGACGAGATGATGCTCGACTGCTTCGTCGCACTATCCCTCATCCGACGTGAAGATCCACTGCCCGAGGGCTCAGGCAGCCGCCCGCCAAGGCGGATGACCTCCCTCTCCAAGTCTAGCCGATGCCTACACCATTCTGCCTCTCATCGATGATAGTAAGATACTGCATCATCGCGCTATGCCAAAACCCTATCCCGCTCTGCTAGCTGGGCCCGCAAAAGATCCCTCTCCCGCAGCGCGTCCCCCAGCTCCAGATCCCGTATCCATAGCAGCTCTGTCAGTCACGCAATCTCAACGCATACCTCAGACTCCATCTCCTCTATATCTTCCTGACGAACAGGACCCTCTAGAACAGCAGCCTACTTTGGCTCCCACTGCTCCTCCACATCCTGCATGTCCGACTGATCCGGAGCACCAAAATCAACATCCTCATTCCCCACATCCACCATGTCCGCATCATCCAACGGACCTCCCCAATCATCCCCTGCTACCTCACCACCCTCCACTGCCGCCTCTGCGCCTCCTAGTGGCCCCTCCCCTCTCCATCGCCGTAGCACCCACCACGAGTCATACTCAGTGGTAGTCCCGACGTCATCTACGTCCGGGACGTCAATCACCGCATCTGACTCCTCGCCCAATGGCGCGGTGACCGGTGGATCTAGAGCCCTCTCATCACCCCGATGCCGATAGACCACAGGCTCACCAGGAAACCCCTGGCGCACCCCAAACTGTCGTGTAACCCGGCTATATGAGAAAAACTCATGCTCGGTCCCGTGTCGCCCAATCAACCACCGCTCCCTACGTACCCGTCGGAGCCACTCTCCAGCCTTCGGCCAGGCTGGACAGTCCCGATAAGGGCGCCAAACCACCTCCCCTAGAGTGAGCCGAGAGAAGGCATCAGTATAGTGCTCTACAACACCTGCCCATCGCCGACTCTGCCCCTTGCTCCGCAGACCGCCGCCACAAAACTGCATAGCCTATCTCCACATCATCCATCGCCGCCCGAGTCATCCATGGTAACCCGGTTGGCCTCTCAACTGCTATGTGCTGCCAACCCCAGCACTGCAGCAGATAACTACAGCTGACCCCCTTCCGCTGCCGACAACGGACCCCATACAGCTCCTCGTAGAGCTGTGCCAACAATGTCTGTCCCCATCTCAAAATCAGTGGTGCCTCTATCGGGCACTCTACCAACTGCCACACCAAATCCAGCAGGTTCCACGGGAACCTCGCGCCTGACGAATCAGGTAGAAGCATGTTAGAAATGAGGCCCATCAAGAATGCGTGCCTCACTCCTAACACCCCCCTCTCCTGCCACCAGCCAACCAAAATCCCGCCAGCCTGGCAGTCCACCTCGGCTGTCTCCACTGGGTTCGTTACACCCAGCCGCCCCCCATGCCCAAAGCATCTCGTAAGTACAGCAGTCCGCTGATCACGCGGCGATGTCCTAATGGGCAGTCCATCTATCGGAATCCGAAGCAACCGATAGACATCCTCCAAAGTCACAGTCATCTCCCCTGTCGAGAGATGGAACGTGTTGGTCCGCAGATCCCAAAGTTTGATCAGGGCCGTCAGATAGGCCTGATCCGGGACCACAGGCTCCAGTCGAGACACCTGCTTGAGCCCAAGGGCATCAAGCCATTCCCAATCATCATCAGTCAATGCACCCCGCGCCTCAGTAAAAGCAGCAGGTACACGGTACCGGCTCCTAACCTGCAAAAGAAAACAATTCAACAAAAAAAAAATTAAAAATCATGGAAAAGAACTGTACAAAAAAAACAAAGCAAAAATTCAAATAAAAATCAAATTTTATTCTAGGGTTTCTAATCCTAACTGATTAATTTACAAATAAAAAATTCAAAATTCAAACAAATTTTTCAGTTCGCAGGTTCCTAAATCTTAACTGATAAATTTCAAAAAAAATAAAACGTTAAGGTTTCTAATCTTAACTGATTAATTCAAAAACAGCATAAAAAAAAAATTCAAAAAAACAAAAATAATACGTCTTAGGGTTTTACGTTCCGTTATCCTAGGGTTTAGTCATAAGAAAAATTCTTTACCTAGGTTTTACGTTACGTTTAATTGTACACTAAATCTTAGTTGTCTTCAATCCAATTTCAGGGTTTAAGTTTTAAAACATATTTTGAAAAACATCATCACAAAAATAGTTAAATAAAACAAGTGCAATTTTAAACAAAAATAAACTCTAAGAGGCACTTACAGGTTTCGCCTCGGCTCCGCCGCTCGAACCAGTTTGTGCACTCATGATGGCAGAGAGAATTCCAGCAGCGCTTCGCTTCGCAGAATTACCTCCTCCTCCCAGAGCTCCAAAATCGCAAGAAAAAAATGACACAAATGAGCCCAAATTCAAGTTTTGGCCCTTAAATAGACCTTTGAGCTGGAATTCATCCTTGACTGGGACGAGCGCTCTGGTTAGCGCTCGTCCCACCCAGGGACGAATTCTACAGATGGAATTCGTCCCACCCAGGGACGAATTCAGGCCAGAACTTCAAAAACATCAAAAAATGATAAAAAATGCACTAAAAACAGACAATAAATTTGCCCGATAGGAGTGCTGCTGCACCTGACATCCAGGGCATACAAAATAGACATTGGAGTCACAAATTATCACTATCCTACTCCCTAAGAAGGCTACCATAGCCGGACCGCTCCACGGGAAGACGGATTTCCGATAATTTAATCCCCAAATGGTGTCACAAAAAACAACAAAAACAACAAATAAACGCAACACAAAAACACAACAATAAGCATTGCCGGACACAAGTGCTCTTGCACTTAACCTCTAGGCAAAGAAATTCGATGTCGGGGTTCAAATTGTCACTCTCTTACTTCCCCAAGAAGGCTACCATAGCCGGACCGCTCCACGGGAAGATGGGTTTTTGATGATTTCACCCCATTATGGCATCACCAAAAGGGTTAACACCCACCAAAAATAGGTCCAAATGTTGGAAAAATTGCACATTCTTAAACGGTAAAACATCTAAAGGCACCCTTGCACAAGTCATCTTGGGTCAAGCGACTCGTCGTTTTTCTCATGAAGGTCATTCCCTCATCGATTCGTCGCTTGAGGGGGTAGTCACACTTAGTCACCAATCAACAATCACACACCCAATTAAGGAAAACGACATGCATTCAAAGAATCATTGACAAAGACAATTACGCTCCTGCTTGGGGCAAGTAAACAAGCAACAATCAAATCAATCAAACACTTGGCATTTCGTGAATCATGAACACAAGGTTCCCCTGTGGAAAAAAGGTTGCGCCCTTTGTCTAATCATGACCGATCAATGTCCAAGCTCAAGTCACACCTCACCAAAATAGGTTAACACTTGAAATCAAACTCCTTAGCTCGTCAGAAGCAAGGATTCAAGAATGCATGCCCTTTCCATGCTTGGGGCATCAAAAGTTGGTTAGGTTACCAAGAAACCCTAATCATTAGTGCTTTGGTTATCTATTTTTGCTCGGCGCTGCGCCATGCACAACGCATCCCAAAAAGGGGCATCTGTAGACACCAAAACAGCACCAATCCGATTATGTGACTCGCAAACACTGATCGCTTTGACAAACACAGCCCCCAGTGGCAGCCCTCAGAGGTCAAAAAGTGGTCCTAACCACTTTCATAGCAATTTTGTAAGGTCAAGAGGCAATTTGGTACATTTAGACACTTTGCTCAGTATTCGTCTCACCCAGGGACGAATTCAAAATGGAATCCGTCTCACCCAGAGACGAATTCCGAATTCGTCTCTGGTAGGGACGAATTCTGAGTTTAACGGGCAAAAAGAAGAATGGCGCCAAGTGGCAGCCCAAGACAGTCAGTTGATGACTCCTGCCTCGCACGCGTGTGTGGGTGGACAGATAGGCCGTTAGAGGACTGTCACAAGGGCAGTTATGAAAGCCCAAGTCATGGAGGACTCCCCTCCCTCATGGGAAGACTTGATTGCCACATGGCACCTATGACCAACACATGGCGCTTATGCTTCCCTCTCAAAAGAGACCCCATGGGTCTATAAAAGGTGGGACTTTTCTCACCCAAAAGGACAGATTGGAGGCGATTTCAAGCAACGAAGTGCTGTCCGATTGATTACCCACTTGCATCCTTTTGATTCACCTTCTCACATCCACTAATCTCTTTTGCAAGGGAGGTTATTGGGTGGCTTTTGGAAGCGTGGATCCAACCCAAATCCAACATTTGACCACCTTACACCACCAATTTGCAGACATCCCAATCCTAAGAGGTTTTGGGCCCATCCCTAGTGGATTGGCTCCGAAATCAAGTGCCAACGGTGGGAGGCCCACTTGGGCACCCCCGCACTTTCCAAGTTTTATTCTAAAAGCATTCTAGATTATTGTTTCAGGTTGCATCTCATGTTATTCTGTTTGGTTAACTCATAGCTTCAATTTCATAACATTTTGATCAGATTTTATCATGCCTTTTGTCGCTTTGTTGTCCTACTAACTTGCAGGTGGCGACATCGAATTCCCGAGGATAGAGGCCAAATTGGGAGAATCCGACCATCTGGGTCGTCCCAAAATGGCCCCAATTACATAACCCCTCTATTTGCAGGTGTTTTGGAGGTCTCGGGAGTCGACATTGGAGCAGTACCACTTCGGCTTTTCCAACACAGTAGAATTCGTCCCACCCAGGGACGAATAGCAGTCAGAATTCGTCCTGCCCAGGGACGAATTCCAGTTGAAGGCAGATTGGCCGACTGTTTCAATGGCAGTGGCCCTCTGGTGATGTCTTCTGTCCTCTGTCAGGTTTTCAGGTCATTTAGAGTCATTTTGTCTATCGATTTGGCTAATTATTTACATGCATCTTTTGGCGATTTTAGAGAACAAACACTTACTATTTGCAACAGGTGCTACTGACATCTTCGTTGTTTCTTTGTTCGCAGGAGGAGCAGCAGAGGTTAAGGACTCATCAACATCAGCGGCGACATCATCTTGGCCCGCCCATTTCAAGTGTGGGCACGCGGAAAGAGGAACCTTAAGTCTCGATTGTAATCAAATTCTTTTAACGCTCCTAGCCCCTGAAAAGGGAGGAGGCGTCTTTGTAACAGAGATCAAGAGAGTTTAATGAAAGGGCTGTGTTTTCTCCATTTGCTTGTATCTCATTTCAATGCGTCTCTTTCATTTCATGCATTCTACATTTTTAGGACTTAAGCGTATTTGATTTTGAATGCATCGCAATTAGTGTTTCCTTTGCCCGAAATCTCGTGCTTTCACAAAGCACAGTCCATGTAAGTGATATCACCATTCAATATGAAATCAAACCGCCATTGCAATCTTAGACCTATTCAGAGTAATACGAGATAGCGCATCTACGAAGAGGACAGGTATCATGTAGATGATCAAACAACCATTTATCCAAATAATCCGCATGGAAGATATGACCACAATCTCTAAGCACCACAACCTCTTCATCCCTCCGCAAGTCGTTTAAACAAACAACGCACGTACATACGCCCTTCAAAGAATAGTATTTTGTCATGTCACATACCTCAGAAAGTATGCGGCCCCAACGGGTGCCGTAGTTGACAAAGCCTAGATTTCGAGGAATATTTCAGGGCTAGGCCAAAGTGTTTGGGACTCAAGAAAATCATTGTTAGGCGGAGTTGTCGTTCTTTTTCCCATAGTTGTCGGTTGAAAAAGTCTATGTTAAATGGGCCAGCCACTTCAAATTATATAAAATCATAGTGATATCTATTTTTTTTTGTCATTCTAGAATTTCTCTAAATGAGAAATATAAGCAAATACTAGCCTTTCGTACTTTGTATGGCACCATAGTTTTTTCGGCACGTCTATAGAGTTGGAAAAGGCAAGAATTTGTTGTTCATTTCTATTTACACATTTTAGTTGGTATATCTTTTAACTTTTTTATTAAAAAATGGAATCTAAATTATATTTTAGATGTACGAAAAAAATTTAAATTTAAATTGAAATCACAAGAAAAATTATTTTACTATATTTTAATTATATTTGGCATTTTACTTAAAAATCTGTTATTTATTGATGTATAGTGTGGACAAAAAATCTGTTATTTATTGATGTATAGTGTGGACAACATGTAAGCCATAACGAATTTAATGAGTGGAATGTAAGAAAATTAAACCAGATTTGACACTTTCTATAGAATTATATTTCTGTGTCATTCATCGGATCCTGATATATTCGAATTAAATTGTAGTTGTGCGAAAAAATACGATCACCACATTTTATGGTGTGCACATTTATTACCAGCAGTTGTGTTTGGATAGAAACCTTAGCTCTGTATTCATTTTGTATCAGAAGATAATCCTTATCCCTCCAGTACCCGGCTATATAAGTTGGTGTTATGTTGCATACAAGAGCACGGGTTGTAGAAAAAAACGTAGCATAAGCGAAGAAAAAGGAGAAGCGAGAATCAGAAGCAACGACCTTTTGTTTTCTCAGTTAAACCTACAACTAAGGAATTTTAGTTGCAGATGAGCTTGGAGCATTTCCTGTGAGAAATGCTTGATATCTGTTGTAAAAGGTTTTTTCTGTAAAACTGCGATGGTAGTCATTTTTGTTTTCATTAATATATGATATATATTTTATGCACTTAAGAGCATTGCTTGTGTTCTGAAATTGTTTAGGAGAACAAGGCCTGATTTGTATTTGTTTGAGAAACTCTTTATCACCCCCGAAACTCCTTGTCTGCCTCTCCCTCACGAAAATAGACCCGTCGTTTCTTTTTTTCACCCAAGCTACACCGAAAAAGGATTTTCGGGTAAGTCTTATCAGAGAAGGCATTTTCGCCCAAAGTTGCTTTGAAAAAGCATTTTTAGGTAAGCTGTTTCGAAAAATGTATTTTCACCCTGAAATTGACTGCGGTCATTTTATAGAACAAAAGATTTATTTTGTGAAAGAGATACCAAAAGTCTCTAAAAATTATTTTTGCCGCAACTTTAATTTGAAACCTCCCGAAATGTATTTTTGCTCCGAATTAATGTAGTATTCTGTTGTTGTTTTTATTTCAAATTGGTATCAGAGCTAGCACCATATTCATGGAAGATAAGAAGCAATGGCTTCCAGAAGTAACTCGTTGCAGTTGCAGATCCCACGTTTCAATGGCAAGAGTTACGATTACTGAAGCATCTAGATGATGATCCTATTTGGGTCTCAGGAGCTATGGGACCTGGTCCATAATGGTTACACAAAACCAAAATATGTAACAACCATGAGCGCTCTCTCCTAGGCAGAGTCAGAGTTGCTAAAGGAGAATAAAAAAATGGACCAGAGGACATTATTTTATATAATGCAAGCTATTGAGAAGACTATCTTCCCACGAATTATAAAAACAACCAAATTGAAGGAGGTATGGGAAATTATTTCTAGCTCCTTCCAAGGCACCAAAAAGTGAAATTGGTGTGGTTGCAGATGTTGAGAAGGGAGTTTGAGAATCTCCAAATGAGTGAATCAGAGTCCACAAGCGACTTCTTTACCCGAACAATGGGTATCATCAACCAGATGAGGATGAATGGCGAGAATGTGGAGAACCAGAGAATTATGGAGAAGATACTGAGGAGTCTACCAGCTAGTTTTGACTTATTCATGATAGCGATTGAAGAATCAATGGATTTAACAACCTTCTTAGTGGATGAGCTCATGGATTCTCTAAAAATACATGAGCAGAGGCTGAACCATTCATCTCAGTCCTATTTAGAGCAAACGTTCAAGATGCACGTCTCATTTTGAGACAGTAGCAGAGAAGAATCCCATCAAGGAGCCTCTAGTTCTCAAGGAGGAAGAGGATATAATAGTAGAGGCAAGCGTAGAAGAGGTCATAAGTGAGAAGGAAGGTCAAACTCCAATGAAGGAGAGACAAGCTACAACTTCCATCAAGCAGGAGGAAGAGGCAACAAAAGAAATCAGTAAGGAGGATCAAATCAAAGGTATGATAAATCAAAGATCCAATGTTATTATTGCAATAAATTGTGTCATTATATATATATGAGTGTAGAAATAATATGGTCAAGGATAATAAGCAGCAAGCCCAATATACAAATGAAAATAAAAATGTAGAGTGTAGATATGCTTGTGGAAATCTATTGTTAACTTGCAGTACTGAGAAGGAGAGCCAAAAGAATACCTGGTATCTCAATAGTGGTTGTAGTAATCACATGTCTGGTAACAGAGGTATGTTATTGTAGTTGGATGAATCCATCCAATCCGAAGTGAATATGGGCAATAATAACAAGGTACCTATCATGAGAAAAGATAAAATCATTATCCGCACTAGTTAAGGTGAAAGGAAGAAAATATGTGATGTGTATTATGTGTCTAGGTTGAAACACAATTTGTTGAGTGTTGGGCAGCTTGTACAAAAGAGGTACACTCTACAATTTAAGAATGGAACCTGTATCATTTGGGACAAGGAGAATGGGCTCGTAGCAACTGTGTCCATGACAAAGAACAAAATGTTCCCCCCTACAAATTCAAAATGAATTACTATTGTCATTTAGTGTAGTTGTGAAAGATGCTATATGGTTGTGGCATCTTAGATTTGATCATCTGAGTTTCAATGGCCTAAAACTACTGCACAAGAAATAGATGGTGAAGGGTTTACCCCTTATTGAGCAACCGAATCAAGTTTGTGAAGGTTTCTTAGTCGACAAGCAACACAGGGATGCATTTCCTACAAGACAATATTGGAGAGCTTCATAGCCATTGGAGCTGGTACATTTTGATATTTGCGGACCAATGCAAACCAACACATTTATCAGCAATAAGTACTTCCTAAATTTTATTGATGATTTCAGTAAAAGGACATGGGTTTATCCTATCAAGCGAAAGTCATAAGCTTTCAAAAAATTTAATGAGTTCAAGGTTCTGGTTGAAAAATAGAGTGACTATTACATGAAGAATCTCAAGATATATGGAGGAGGTGAGTACATCTCCAATGAATTCCATAATTTTTGTAAGAAAAACAAAATTCAAAGGTAGTTCACAACTAGATATACACCACAACATAATGGTGTTGTAGAGAGGAAGAACCGAACCATAATAGAGATGGCATAGAGTATGCTAAAGGCAAAAGAATTACCACATGATTTTTGGGCAGAAGCTATATGTTGTGCAGTTTATCTACTGAATAGATGTGCCACAAAGACTGTGAAGGACAAGATTCCTCAAAAGGCTTGGAGAAACTAGAAGCCTAGTGTTGCTCACTTAAGAGTTTTTGGGTTCATAGCATATGCACATATTCCAGATGAGAAGAGAAATAAGTGAGCAACTACTATATTGAGTCTGAGGACTTGGAAGAAGATAGAGTGCATCCACCTATAGTTTCAAGTAGTAGTACCAGTTCTAGTAGCAACACTACCTCATCATCATGATCGCCTCCCATTGCAAGAAGAATATGCAACTTTAAGACACCAACGAAGACAAGGATATTGTAAGATATTTATGAGGTAACCAAGAATGAAATTGATGAAGAACATTCTAATTTTGCTTTATTTTCTAAGTGTGATCCAATTTCATTTGAAGAAGCAATTCAGAATCGAAAATGGGTGTAAGCTATGGATGATGAGATAGAGGCCATAGAGAAAAATAAGACCTAGAAATTAATGGATCTTCCAGCAGGTAAGAAGACCATTGGAGTGAAGCAGGTATATAAAACAAGTTTAATGCCCAAGGTGAGGTTTATAGGCATAAGGTTAGATTGGTGGCAAAAGTCTGCAAGCAGAAGTCAAGGATTGACTATCATGAGGTATATGTACCTATAGCGAGACTTGACACAGTCAGAATGATTTTGGTATTGGAATCCTAGAAAGGTTGGAATGTTTATCAAATGAATGCCAAGTCTACCTCCCTCAATGGAGTGTTGGAAGAGTAGGTCTACATAGACCAACCACCCGACTATGAGCTAGAAGGGCAAGAAGGCAAGATCCTAAAATTGAAGAAATATTTGTATGGGTTGAAGCAAGCACCTAGGGCTTGGTATAGTCAAATTGATGCTTATTTTTAGGAGAATGGATTTATCAAATGCCCATATGAGCACACTCTATACATGAAGAAAAGTGTAGAGGGGGAGATGATAATTATTTTCTTGTATGTATACGATATGATTTATATTGGCAATAACAATATGCTATTTGAGCAGTTTAAAATACCACGAAGAAGGAGATCGAGATGACGGGCTTAGGCCTGATGAAACATTTTCTAGGTATTGAAGTTGACCAATCTGTGGATGGCATCTTCATTTATCAGGGCAAGTATACAAAATATGTCCTGAAGAGGTTTAATATGGATGACAACAAATCTGCCATCAATCCAGTTGCAACAGGCCTAAAGTTGAGCAAAAATTATTGCGGCATAAATGTTGATCAAACATTCTACAAATGACTTGTTGGAAGTTTGATGTACCTGAATGCAACCAGATCATATTTAATGTTTGTAGTGATTTTGATTAATCAATTTGTGGAAGCACCGAAGAACACTCACTTGTAGGTAGATAAACGAATACTACGATATGTCAATGGGACCTAGAATTATGGAATTTATTATGGCATAAAATACTAGCTTGAATTGGTTGGCTACATAGATAGCGATTGGGATGGCAATATCAATGATACAAAGAGAAATTCTGGTTTTGAATTCCACCTTGGATAAGGTGTAGTATCATGGTTATCCAAGAAGCAACAAATTCTTGCATTATCAACTGTTGAGGCAGAGTATGTTGTTGCCACTTTAATCGCATGCCAGGCAGTATGGCTTTGAAGAATTTTGGGTGAACTCAATCATCACTAGGAAAGGGCAACAATAATTTACTATGACAACAATTCCACCATAGCATTGTCGAAAGATCCAGTGTTTCATGACAAGACTAAGCACATTGACATTCGTTACCATTTCATCAGAGAGCTAGTGAAATTTGATAAAATTGAGTTGCTATTTTGTAGGTCCAAAGAGCAGGTTGCATATATTTTTACAAAACCTTTGAAGAAAGAAGACTTCAACAAGCTGAGGAAAATGCTCGATGTCAAATATTTTATGAAATATGGTTTAAAAGAGGGTGTTAGAAAATTAAACCATATTTAACACCTTATGACAGAATTATCTTCTGTGTTATTCGTCGGATCTTAATATATTCAAATTAAATTGTAGTTGTGCAGAAAAATTCGATATTTGCATTTTATGGTGTGCACAGTTATTACCGGCAGTTGTGTTTGGATAGAAACCCTAGCTCTATATTCATTGTGTGTTAGAAGATAAACCTTATCCCTCCAGTACCCGACTATATAAGTCGATGTTATGTTGCAAGCAAGAGTACGGGTTGTAGAAGAAACACAACAGAAGCGAAGAAAAAGGAGAAGCGAGAATCAGAAGCAGCAACCTTCTATTCTCCTAGTCAAACCTGCAACTAAGGAGATTTAGTTGCAGATGAGTTTGGAGCATTTCTTGTGAGAAGTGCTTGCTATCTGTTATAAAATGTTTTTCTGTAAAACTACGATGGCAATCATTTCTATTTTGATTAATATATGATAATATTTTATGCACTTAAGAGCACTACATGTGTTTTGAAATTGTTTAGGAGAACAAGGTCGGATCTGTATTTGTTTGAGAAACTTTTGATCACCCCCAAAACTCCCTGTCTACCTCTCCCTCATGGAAATAGACCCGTCGTGTCTTTTTTTCACCCAAATTGCATCGAAAAAGGATTTTCGAGCAAGTCTACTCAGAGAAGGCATTTTCGCCCAAAGTTGCTCCGAAAAATTTTCGCCCAAAGTTGCTCCGAAAAAGCATTTTCGGGCAAGCTTCTTCGAAAAAGGTATTTTCACCCCGAAATTAACTGCGTTTGTTTTTGAGAACGAAAGGTTTATTTTTGAGAATGAAAGGTTTGTTTTGCGAAAGAGATACCAAAAGTCTCCGAAAATCATTGTCGTCGCAACTTTAATGTGAAACCTCCCGAAATTCATTTTCGCTCTGAAATTAATTTAGTCTTTTGCCGCTGTTTTTATTTCATGGAAATTTGGTTCAACTATGTGTTAAGGCAACTAGTTAATTAGATGAATCAATATTGTAGTTCAATTCTATGTTTAGTCTTTTCCTAATTTTATCTTGGAGCAGGGGCTCGAATTAAGAATTGAGATTTTGTATTCTCATATTAAATTATTAAGTCATTGTCAGTTGTCAAGCGGTTAGGTCATATTAAGAATTTTTGCAAAGTAATGCTTCAGAAGCCTCCACTTAGTCCCCATGCATTGAAGAAAAATTATTGTTTAAACTTTTAGAAAAAAATATTTAAAACAAAAACAATAATGATGCTAACATCATTAAATTATAGAAATAAATAAATAAATAAAATGTAGAGGCATATTTGATATTGATAAATTTAATGCTTAATGTTTGTAGATTAAAGGATGTCAAACAAAATTAGCATGTGCCCAGAATATCCAAAGATTTTCCAATGTCTATCTATCTAATTATTTTTCAATATTCAAAATATTTACATATTTTGCATGGATTAGATTTTTTAGTGTTCAGCATTTATAATTGTATTTTACGCTGTATTTACTATTCCATTTTAGAATGATTTGGGCTGCATTTACTATTCTATTTTAGGTTGGTTGTATTGCTGCAGTGCCTCAAAGAATATATATTTTTCTTTTGCGAGGGAATACAAAATACACGCAGACATAATGAACACATCGTGATTCTTTGTCAACTACATTAATATATCATGTGCTAAATACATAATGTCTGTGTTTTTTTTCCCTCTAATGTAATGTTATGTAGTGTAATGCTCTATCTCTTCGTATCTGTTGTAAAGAAAGGAAACTTCTATATTTGAATGGTTGTTGGGAATTTCATTCATTTTTTGAAGAGCAGTATTCAATTTTGTACTTGCATAAATAGAATTTTTGTTGCAGCAGTAATTTGTGTTTTTTATTTTTTTATTTTGTGTTTTGTTTTGCATAAATAAAATTTTTAGTAACAATTTGGGTTCTTAATTTTTTGTTCAGTGTTTTGTTTTACATAATTGTACCCTTCTCCGTAAACTAACATTTGGTATCAGTGTAAGGTTTGTCTTTAAGGAGAAGAAAAATAAGTTTGTGGCAGAAAGAGCAGTAGTAGAAGCAAAAGAAAGAGAAACAACAATAATTTAATATGGTTAGTAGTAGTAGACTAAATTTTCTCAGCCTCAAATTTTTTTGGTAGGTAATAAAATTTATTAATATCACTGGGTTGAAGGGTCCCAATCCCTATTTACATAAGGCTATTATCTAGTGTCGAAGAAACAAAAATAGAACAACCCCCATAGACATAGGTAAGAGTTGTGCTAGTTTCATGGGAACACAAAAAAACAAAACAAAAGATGTCAATAACTTTTTTTGACAACATAATGAAACCAAGGATATACCCAATAAAATAGGAAAGGTTCAGTAATAGAAACTAAACTCACAAATACCACTAACCCATAACCCAAGATGACTGGGCTTTATCACCATCTTCAGTAGCATTATTCTACTAATGAGCGAGGAGAGTGTTTTGCGACATCGAAAGATCCTGCAATTCCTTGAAGTTAAGAGAGAAGATGACCCCATTTTCCTTGATCATATTGGCTACTACCAGGAGTTGGTCAACCATCCCCGAGACATGGCTGGTGATTCTGGAGCGAAAGGCTTCAATAGCATAGCTAGTAATATTTTCATCTGCATCCATAAACTCAATTTGAAGCCCTATAACACGAACCATTCCATAATTCCATGAATTAACAAACTCGTAAAATGGAGAAATATTTGCACAAAATTGAAAATAATAGCCTTGTGATGAAAATCACAATTTTGAAAAAGCCCACAATTTGAAAGGAAACATGTGGGATCTTGAAACGGACAAGGAATGGTGTTGACAAAACACCAAAGACAAAAAAAATAAGGTGTTTATGAAACACCTTATAGAATTAAAAATAACACCTTTGTTAGAACTGACAATAGTGTTGAAAAAACATTTGAAAGGAAAGACAAAGGGGAAGAAATATGGTTTTTTGGAGAATTAAGATAAAGACATTATTTATTTCAATATTTATGGGATTTAATTGATATTGGTTACAAAAAACCTACATATACACAAGCTCTTACCACTTGTTCTTAAGCACAACAAGATCCATTAAAGGAGAACATAAAGAAGGACTCAAAATACCTTTTATTTATTCAACAAGCAATATATGAGTCAATTTTTCCATAAATTGTTGCAACAACAAAATCAAAAGAGGCATGGGATCCATTGTAAAATGCATATCAAGGAAAATAAAGGTAAAAATCTCAAACTTTAGGGAATATATTTTGAATTTTCATATGAAATGCTTTAAATCTATGCAAGATTTGTTTACTCGAGTGATGGGCTTAGTAAATCAAATTAGATTTTGTAGAGAGATTTTACCGGATCAAAAAATTATATAACTTTTTTGAGAAGCCTCCCTCCACATTTTGATCTCGTTCGAAGGATATAAATCCATTTTTAGTTAATGAGCTTAAGATATCTCTTCAAAATCATGAGAAAAGAATGAATAGCTCCACTAAAAACTCTATTGAATAAGTTTTTCAAACAAAGCTTAAAATTTCAATGAATAAGGGAAGAGCATCATCTTTATAAGAACAAAAAGTTTTAGAGGAAGAGGACATGCAAACAGAGGAAAAAATAATGGATTGAAAAGAGGTAACTACAACAACAATAGAGGAAGAGGTAGTAGCCACTATTAATGAGGTAATCAAAACTTTGATAAATCACAAGTTCAATGTTATTATAGTAAAAATTTTAGTCATTATGAACATGATTGCTAGAAAAGTATAGACAACATGCTAATTTTTTTTAAGGAAAAGAAGAACAAAGTAGTTTAATTTTTTCTTATGATATTACAAAATAAATATTAGATGAAGTAAGGCTTTTAGATAGCGGTTGTAGCAAGCACATAACAAGGAACAAAAACATCTTTGTAAATACGGATGAGTATATCAAATCTCAAGTGTGGCTATGAAATAACAAGGAAGTTTAGGTAAAAATCAAAGACTTAAGACACCACTATAGTTAAGACAAAACATGGTGAGATAAATTTTATTCATGATGTTTGTTATGTCCCTAGATTAGCTCATAATTTATAGAGTACATTACAAATTATTGGAAATTAATATTATGTTATTTTAAAACAATAATTTTGTTATCTATGACAAAATGGTAGCAATTAAATTATAGTAATATTATGCTATAAAACAAAAATTTTCCTCTTAGGCTTGCATATGGAGAAGCTAAAGCTCTAAAAGTAGTCTTGAATGACGAATCTTGGTTATGGAACATGAGGTATGGACACTTGAACTTTTGAGGGCTAAAACTACTATATCAAAAGAAAATGGTGAGAGGATTACCATTTATTGAACAATATGATCAAGTTTGTGAAGGTTGTATTTTTGGTAAGCAACATCAAGATTATTTTCCAATAGGAAAGGCATGGAGGGCAAATAAACCACTTGAATTAGTATATGTTGATATATGTGGTCCAATGCAGACCTTGTCACTCAACAAAAGTAGATATTTTATTTTATTTTTTGATGACTACAATAGAATAACTTAAGTATATTTCATCAATTTAAAGTTAATATAGAAAAAAACAAAGTGGTCTTTCAAGAATTTACATCTAATATATTTACCTCTAATAAATTTATAGATAGAGGGAAGAATTTGCATCTAATGCATTTTAAAATTTCTGCAAGAAGTATGGTATTCAAAGACAATCGACTGCAAGCTATAATCCTTAGTAAAAAATGAAGTAGCTGAATGTAAGAACCGTATAATCATGGAGATGACAAGAAGCATGCTCAAGGCCAAGGTTCTTCCAAATATATTTTAGGATGAAGCAGCACCTACATCTATCTAATTTCTTAATAGATGTCCAACATAAAGTGTAAAAAATATGACTCCTTATGAGGCATGGAGTGGAAAAAAGCCTATTGTGGCTCATTTTAAAGTGTTTGGTTGCATTGCTTATGCTCATATTGCCAAAGAAAAAGGGTAGAAACTTGATGATAAAAGTGAGAAATACATTTTATTAATCTATAGTGAGGGGTAAAAGGGTTATAGGCTGTATAATATAGTGATAAAAAACTTGATAGTTAGTCATGATGTAATTTATGCTGAAAATAAAGCATGGCAATGCATGGAAGTATGCATCAAGAAAAACCAATAAATGTAGATATAAAACAAGATGCTTCATCTTATTCTACTAACTTAAGAAACAACTCAAGTTCTACTCCCACTCCTTCATCTAGTCCTCCTTAAGTCTGAGTTCTCCTCCAAGAAAGGTAAAATATCTCAAAGAAATCTATGTAGGAACTACTACTTTAATTATGAACTTTGCTTTATCATTTCATATTCAAGTAGAACCTAGATATTTTGAAGATGCAATGACACATAAAGTTTGGTGTAAATCTATAGATAAGGTGATTTTTTGCATAGAAAGGAATGAAACATGGGAGTTAGTAGATTCTCCATAAAAAATGATGTGATAGGCTAAAGTGGGTGTATAAAATAAAATATAAAGTGAATGGATCCATTGAAAGATACACAAAAAAATTGATAGCTAAGGGATTCTCACAATAGCTAGGTATAGATTACAATGAGACCTATGCTCTTGTTGCAAGGTTGGATACCATAAGAATTGTTTCTGCACTAACAACACAATTTAAGTGACCAGTATATCAATTTGATGTCAAATCAGCTTTTATAGATGACTTGTTGGATGAAGAAGTATTTTTTGAAGAATCACCAAGTTATAAAATTGTAGGATAAAAAAAAAAGGTTTATATGTTATGAAAGACTCTTTATAGACTCAACCATGCATTAAGATCTTGGTATAGCAGAATAGATAGATATCCTAAGAAAAATGGCTTCATCAAGAGTGAAAGTGAACCTACACTCTATGTCAAATACAAAGGTATGGATGATTTACTTATTTCTTGCTTGTATGTTGATCTACACTGGTAGTAGCAAAGTGTAAACTAAATAATTCAAAAATACCATGAAGAATGAATTTGAAATGATAGACTTGACATTGATGCATTACTTCCTTGGCTTAGAAGGAAGACTACTGAATGAATGTTGAAATTTTTATCTCACAAGAAAAGTATGAAATTTATTTTTCTGATAAGTTTATATACAAAGTTACAAACTAATGAACACACCCTTGAATTTGAGCGAGAAGTTAATCAATAATTATAGTAGTATAGGGATATAAGCTACACTATAAAAAATCTTAGTTGGAAGTCTTATGTATCTTAATACCACTAGACCTAACATCATGTATGTTGTAAATTTGATTTCAAGATTTATGCAAGATCCAAGTGAGATTCATTTTTGTGCAACAAAAATAATACTTAGATATGTTTATGGTACAAACAATTTTAATATTTTGTATACATAAAGTGAGAAATTTTGGTTTCCTGGATATATAAATAGTGATTGGGCAAGACCCATTGATGATCGAAAAAATACTTCAGAAAATGTATTTAGCTTGGGATCATTGTGATTTCTTGATCCTCAAAGGAGTATAGTTGTACTATCAACAACAGAAGTAAAATATATTGCAGCAACATTAAATTTATGTCAAGCAATTTATTTGAAGAAGATTTTAGTAGATTTGAGGTATGAAGAAAATATGACAACAATTACTCATTGTGACAACAATTCAACAATTGCAATAGCAAAGAGTCCAATATTCCATAGTCTTACTAAGCATATTGATATCAAATACCACTTTATTAAAAATCTTGTCGAAGTATCTGCGTGATGTGGTCTATCGGCAAGGACGCCACTTGCATTATTAATCTCCACGACGGATATGTATATGTATAAGAAGTATTTACTCAATGTTTTAGTAAACACAACAGCAAGTTGCTTATCAATTTTGCAAAACATAGTTTAATCTGACCTTCTTCTACAAGATTTTGCTGTTGTGTTTACTAAAACATTATCGAAAGAAATTTTTGTAAGGATGAGATAGATGTTAGATGTTACCACATTAAAGGAGAAAAATGGTAAAATTAATATTTAATGTTCTCATGGTAACAAACACGAGATAAAATATCCAAATATTTTGTAGTGCTCAGAATATCCAAAGATTTTTCAGTGCTCAGATTTTTCCAATGCTCAAAATCTACTGTTTTAATTTAGGCTGCATTTACTGTTCTAGTTTAGGCTGGCTACACTGCTGAAGTGCCTTAAGAAATATAGTGGCATTTGTCTTTTGCAAGAAAATATGACATAATGAGCACAACCTGGTTCTATACAAATTACCATTATATAGTATGTACTACTAAATACTAAATATGTAATGTTTTTTTTTTGTGTGCCTAATGCAATGCTATGCAGTGCAATGTTTAACTTATTCCTATTTACTTTCTTATTTGCTGTAAAGAAAGGGAACTTTTATATTTGTATGGCTGTTAGAAATCTCATTCAATTTTATTGAAGAACAATATTCAATAGTGCAATTACATAAATAAACTTTTGTTGCAGCACCAATTTGTGTTCCTATAATTTTTCTGTTCTGTGTTTTATTTTGCATAGTTATCCTTCTACACAAACCAACAGAAGTGTGTCATAGGGTGATATAACAATTTTCTTGAATGTATGCATAACAAAAAAATCTTGTTGAATGCATTTAATGTTTTCCAACCAAAATTTGGGTGTTAATTTTCTTTTACAAATGACCCAGACTTAATTAATTATTCTAGAAATAGATCCTTAACATTTGTGACTTCCTTGACAAATGAAATCAAACCAGCACAGTAGATGCCACACTAACTGCAGGAACACGGCAACGAAATTGATGCAAATGCAGCACAAGCGAGGGCGCAGTCGTTCCAGCTTCGTTAGTGCTGCTAAAATATATATAGACAGAGACACACATATTTGTTTCGTCCGTAACATTGGCAATTCATCTGATATTAGCCCAAATCTTATCCGATCATATGATGGGGGATCGACAGAGAGGACAGCTATTGTGCTGATTATCTAACACCCATTCATCCAAACAATCCTTGTGGAAAACATGAGAACAATTTTTCGGCACTCCCACCTCTTCATTCTTCTGCAAATCATTTAAACCAAAAACGCAAGTGCTCACTTCCAAAAAATTATGGCCTATTGCCCCAAATACCTGATAGGGTATTCGGCCTCGTGGAATATTTTCTTGCACATTTACAGAGACTGGAGCTGACAAAGCTGGAACATCGTTAGGCACTTCAGAGACGGGCCAAAGCGTTTCAGGCTCGGGAAAATCGCCGAGCTTCAATGCTGGAAGAAGGCAATATAAAGGATGCCTCGCGTAACCCAACACGTAGGCAACGATGAGTATTGGCTTGGGAACTACGAAGTTATATGCACAGACTGCCATTGCTAAATCCAAAAAAATTATGGCCATATATTGGCTTAAATAGCGTAGTGAAACGGGACTTACTGTTCTGTATCATTGGCAGCCCAAAAGAGTTTTGGCTATTCTATCTAATCCACGCAACTCTTTGTCTTCTACCTTCCTTAGACGGAACTAGCCACCTGCCTTAGTTTAACAAGTGGAAGGGACTTTCTTGGAAAAAGTATTGGTAAAGAGTTTGAGAAATAAAAAAGTAATCCTAAAAATAGGAAAAGTAGGAAAGTTTAAGCCAAAAGTAAAAAAGTAATGTCTAATATAGGAAAGTATTGGTAAAGAGTTTGAGAAATAAAAAAGTAATCTAAAAATAGGAAAAGCAGGGAAGTTTAAGATAAAAGTAAAAATAAAAATTTTAAAATAGAAAAGAAGTTATAAGTATTGTAATAATAATTATATATATTGGTGTATTTTGTCAATTGATTTATTCATCCATATTTATTTGGTGAATCATTTGTTCATTCACATTGGGTGGATTATTTAACCTATGCAGGTAAATTGTATGAAATAGTTAATATAGTTTTCAAAGTTGAATTAAATTGTATAAAATAATTATTATAGTTTTCAAAATAGAAAATATTCAAATATATATTAAAAACTGCTATAGACAGTTAATCAACTAATAAAATAATTTTTTATGTATTATTACAGCAATTCATGTTTTATATAAATAATTCAGGTTTTTATCTTTACTGTAATTATTTTTAATATTAATTTTATTTTAATAAACCAACATTTTTTATGTTAGAACATTGAATAACTAGACTTCTATAATTTTTAGAAAGATAGAATATCGTTAAATTATATATATATTATCTTTTATTTCTTAGGCGAAATTAATAATAGGTTATCGAACTTAGTTTAAGAAGAACCGGAAGAAAGTTATATTGGGAGCTTAGACTTTTGAACCGACTATACGTTAGGAAAGAAAAACACGCGGAAGTGGTGGGAAGTAAACATTCGCCATTAACATACGTGATCTTTGCTATTTCGTGTTTGCATAACACGCGGTAGTGGTGGGAAGTAAACATTCACCATTAGCATACGTGATCTTTGCTATTTCGTGTTTGCATAGCTAAACAATTATACTACTTACTCTCATAGAGGTTTAAAATTTAAATTGTTGTGCAATTTTATATAATTAAAGCTTTAATTTTTCATCATGAAAAATTCCTTATCGGTTAACCAAAAGATTCTATAATCTGCTACCAGTTATTAAAATTTTGTTACCAATCATTAAGATAAATATTTCAAAAATTAAATTTGTTTATATTAAATATTAAAAAATCATATAAGCTATATAAATGTCTTTATAACCACAAAAACATTTGCTGCAAATTATTAAAATAAATATTTGGATAATTAAAATGTTATTATATTAAATATTGAAAAATCGTATAAATTATATAAATTTATTCATGATACATGTAATATTATTTTATTTTATTCTATGCAATATGAAATGTGATCTCAAAAAAATATATACGTTGGATAATACATCTCAAAAAAATTATGCTTTTACTACCAATTATTAAGATGAATATTTGAAAAATTAAAATGCTTTTATATTAATAATGATATTTATTCATAATCACATAAACATGTAGATTTATTTATACACATTGAATTAATAATAATTATATCACGTTTAAGGGTTTGACTTTTCGAAAGGTCCAAGGTTCAAACATCGGCGTGCGAGTGTGTGAGGGGGTGGGTGTGTGGTGGCTTTGTGTTAAATTTTCTATTGATAATATCAATACAGCTATCGGTTTTACGAAATATTATGGTTGGGAGGAGACTGCTCAACCTTATACATCGGTCATAGAAGTTTCTCACAATAACCAAATAAAAAAAAATATATGTTAAATTTTTTATAATATTAAATTTTATAATTATTTTATTTTATTCTATATAATTTGATATCACTCACTATAAACCTTACATGTTTAATGATACATAAAAAAAATTTATGTTTCTATTACCAATTATTAAGATAAATATTTAAAATTTTAAATTATTTTATATTAGTTGTTGAGAAATTATATATGTTATATAAATTTATTTATAACTTTAAATTTATTTATTTATAAACATTAAATTAATAATAATTATATCACATTTTATATTTCCTAATTTATATAATATTCTTTATAATATTAAAATTTATAATTATTTTATTTTATTTTATATAATTCGATCTCACTATCTATAGACCATACATGTTGGATGATCCATTCAAATAAAGAGGTGAATTGGATGCTAATTCAATCAAATGATTTTAAATATATAAATTTATTATCAATTATTGTTATCAATTAATAGATCATGTTTTATTATTATTATATTTATCTTTACATTTTACATTGACATGCCATCTCATTTTCTACAAAATATATTTTTTAATTTTTTTAACTATTTTTTTTATTAAAACACTTATACATTAAACATTAGTTGAGTTAACATTAACTCTTACAAGTACAATGTTAACATAACAGAGGTATTAAGAAATCAAGTCTTAACATTTTCTCGAGAGACAAGGATTTTGCAATTTTATTATCTTATAAATTAAATTTTAATTAAATAATATAAATTTAATTTTGATTTTAATTAATTATTTTTATATATTTTAAAATATTAATTTTTTTGGGTAGCAAGTTACAACTCCATTATTTTTAGTAATTAATAAGAGCAAGGTTCAAATTTTATTATTTTTAGTAACTCACAAGCACATGGTTCAAGCACATGGTTCAAATTATAAGGAGTGCTTCTACCAAACCTATTCCTTATAGGGAGTGCTTCCACCAAACCTATTCCGCTCCTTGATCCAATGTGCAGTTGACCACCTATCACTTACGATTCGTATGTTATTCTCGATCTGATGCGCACTCAAAGGATTCAAATCATACACTTACCTTTGCAAACAAGCTGCCTTCGAAGTATTAATATTTTTTAATAAATACCTTACCAAACAAACACCTACCAATCTACTAACCTTTAAAAATATTTTAAAAATATTATGCCTCCCGTTTTCGGTTGCCTTGCCTCATTGTGTTCGAAGAAAGACACATAACTATGCGGGAATAGACAAAAACATGTTAAGTGTAGTTAATTTATATAAATGAAAAGAGTTGATAATCATTATCGTAAGTGTTAATTCAATTTCATAAATTTCATTTTTAAGTTGTTTATTTTTTTATTGTTTTATATACCACATGAAATGTTTGTATGTTATTATTATTATTATTTTTTAAATTGAATGGTTCTTTCTACATTTTGTTAAATCAAATTGTTTTCACCATTTTTAATTTTTCATACAAAACATTGTTTGAAGCATTAGTTTGCATTAAAAAAAAACATCCTTTTCACTATTTACTCATAAGTAAGATCCTTTGAGATACCTTATAGCTATTCTAATAAGGTTTTGTATCAATCATAGCTTTATAAGAGCCTTCATGTATAGATATTTTTTTTTTAGTAATATTGTTACTATAAATTTTTATTTTTTTATTTTTTTTAAGCGAAAAACTCCTTGCGGGGCTGCTTTGGTATAAGAGACCATGAAAAAGGGGTTCTACACCGTCAAAGTCACCCGGGAGTTGCACCCGACCCTGCCCACACCAACATTATCAATTGGATTTTGGATACCCAATTCAGCTTTTTGGTAGGGTGGAGATTTGAACCTAGGACCTCCCTTGGAGGATTGCTCTCTCCTCTCCAACTCACCTACAACACCTGGGTACTATAAATTTTTATTGTTAAGATGCATTTTTCTTGCATTAAATTATAATAATACATATTGACAAAAGATAAAGTTGACTAGATTTTCACTTTTATTGGTGGTATTCAATGGGTTTGCCAAAAATGGAATGAAGGAGAATTGTCTAGCTATGTTGACACATAAAGAAATGTAGTGCTATTTCTATGCTTTTATACATAAGAGAAAAATAAATTTTCATACCTATATAGTTTTTGTATCTATACATGCTTGAAAACACTACAAATATTGTTTTATACTGATTAATTATTGTTTAATTCATCATATTTGTTAGAAATAGATTATATTCCATAATTTGGGTCATGTAAATGTATCTTCCAAGGTACATACTTAGGACATTAGATTACTTTAAGGGGAAGTTATCTAGTTACTTCATGTAATGTAATAAATGCACAAGTGTTAATGTATAAGTTATCCCTTGTACAATTAGGTTGGCCAAATAACCTAATTTTACCTATATAAGAAAGGCCTCATTGTTATATAGATATAGAGAGTTCGGGACATAGTAGCTTAGAGCATTTTCATAGATAGTAGTGCAATTCTATGTCGATCACCATACAATGGTGATGTGTGCAATGTAGTTCAGTAGATTTATTAATGGAGTGTTCATTTCCTCCATAGCTATATTGTATTCCTTTATATCATTTCTATTTATTACATATCTTAGTCTTCTAGCAGATTTACTTTTTTTTATATCATTCTACATCTCGTGATTGTTATCTCCTTGTGGCCATTACATCAAAAGATAATAGTGGTATTAAAGCTACATTAGATATAGGATGTGTAGGTCTATAGGAAAACTACCTTCATTATTGAGCCTGAGTTTTTTTTCAATCTAACATGTCGCTGGCCCAACCACTATAAAAAATCTATGAAAAATATAGGTGGTAGAATTAAGAAGAGTCACAAGTGAGAATTGAAAGAAATGTCAGTTCCAAAAATACTGAGATTGCACTTATCTAGAGTCTTTTCACAAAGTTGTAGGAAAAATATGTGAAGACCAGGACTCAACATTCAGTCCACTAGATTGATAAATCATCTAATGAAGATAATCCAGGATATTTGGAACTTTCTAACATTTACCCAAAGTTTCTTTTGTTGTAGATAATTAATTCTCAAAGGATTGGTACTCCTCAAGGTTATGCATAGTGGCTTTTAATTGCAAAATTCATTAAAATTAGGATTTTCAAAATTTGGAATTTGTTCAATTTTTTTTGGATTGATTTACCCCAATTTTATAATAATTTAACCATTTTAAGTTTAAATTTACAACATTGCCCCTAATAATAGTGAACCTTCTACATGCATTTGGACACTATTCACCTAGATTTCAAAACTAATTCACCAAATTTTTATAAATACATTTTGGGGCCTACCCCTTACGCATAACCCTGGTACTTCTCCTACAATATAAAGCTAGGAGACTCCAAATTTTTTGCTCGAAGGTCGGTGTGCCCTCATAGTGCAGAGATTAGTTCCTTGTGTAAGAGAAGAACACTACGAAAGAAGACTTCTAGAGAAGATCCATGGTGAAGTTAGGAGATTGAAGATCTCCATTGCTAAATTGAAGAACTTCATAGTTGAATAATAGGATTTAGAAGCCTTGACACAAAAAGGCCATAGTAGCCTTGAATAATAGGTCATAGAAGCCTTGATACAAAAATGCCATAGTAGCCTTGAAGAAAAGGCCATAGAAGCCTTGAAGAAGAAGCCATAGAATTCTTGATATTGAAAAGGCCATAGAAGCCTTGATATTGAAAAGAACATAGAAGCATTGATATTGAAAAAGCCATAGAAGCCTTGATACTAAAAAGGCAACATAAGCCTAGATATTGAGAAAGGCCACATAAGCCTTGATATTGAAGAAGAATTTGAAAATAATATCTAATTTAGAAGTAGATTAAGATCTCAGTACTAATATTTTTATTGCAAGGAAAGAAGATTCAGTGAATTGGGAGACTTCCTATAAGAAATTTAGGAAGAGTATCTTCTTCAAAATCAATTCAACACTTGAAGAAAAAGTCATTAGGAGAAGATCTCATCGAAGGACTTCCAAACTAAAAAAAAAAGGACTAGGAGAGTCATGCTCGAATCCAAAAGTAGCAAAATCAGATATCCAAAAGCAGATCTCACCACCAACACTTCTAGGAGTATAAGGTTGAATATATCTCAAGGAAATACTAGTGGAAGCTGCAAGATCAAAGACCTTGGGAAGGTCTCATCGAGCATCCATAAAAATGCTAGGAGAGTTGTACTCAAGAAATAATAAAAGGAGAACTTACTAGAGAAATACACTAATAAGGAGAAGCCCTTGATAGTGAAGGACTTGGGAAAATTGTTGCCATCTAGCAACAAGCCCAAGATAAATAGAATTTGACAAGAGTGCCAAATAAAAGAAGTAAAATTTGGCAAGGAGTGCCAAATCCGAGGAGAAGAATCTAGTGAAGACCTCAAGATATTTAGAATCTTGAGAAGAAGATCTTACTTGAAGTTAAAATTTGACAAGAAGACTTGAATATAGAATAATCTCATCAAAATCTAGGAGATTTGAAGATTATCATTCACAACAAGAAGGCACTGCTTCAGAGAGAAAGACTTCTCCATATCTATAGTATAAGGAGGAGACCACAAGAGGAGAATAAGTCAACAAATATTAGACTTGTGAAAGAAATTTTGAGATCATTATTTGGTGAAGAATGAGTTATTCAAGATAGTCTACAAAAATCTATAAGATCCTACTTGAAGCTACAAATTGGTGATCTTAGACACCAAGATCCACATACTCTATAGAAGTGGTAAAAGGATCTATAGAAGCTTTTAAAAAATGTATTCAACTACTGGTGCTAACTCATTAATTGGATTACTTATGAGATTCATTGGAGCACCTTATTTGGATTAAAGTTGCAAGAAGAAAAAATAGATTATAGTCTTCAAAAGTGCAAAAAGGAAAAGGTTCTTTTTAAGTTTCATTGGCACATTAATTTGGAGTTGATTAGATTTTAGAATTATATCTATCAACTACCTATCATCTAATTTATAAAAAGAAGAGAAAACTAAGCCCTATAATATTAGTTGTAGTGAATTTGCATAATAAATCTTAAAGATTCATTTTAGATTATTCTTGATTAGCTGCAGTAAATTGATTAAGTGCATTATCTTGAGATTTTATTGAAGTGATAAGGTGAAATTGTTAGTGCATTAAAAATAAAGTCTATTATATTTATTTGCACTATTATACTACTCTAAAAAAAAACTCATTTTGTGTTTTTGAAGGGCACAAAATCTGATTTGTATCAAGTGTCTAGAGACACTATTGAAGCACATAAATCTATAATACATTATGACCAAGTGAAGCCACAAAAATAGGTTATAATTCTCTAAAAATTGGAGAAGAACACAACTAACAAAAAATACAAATAGAAGCTTCAAATATTAAGACTAGGTGAGTCTCAAATCCAAAGCACTACAGGGTTAAGTGTAGCAGAAAAAAATTCTATCTAAAACATTTGTATATCTTAGATCTATCATTAAATATCCAAGAAAAGAGGGCAAGGAGTCTATCCAAAGGGATGTCCTCAAAACCCTCATTTGTGCATTCAAAATCTACTACAAAATCGGACTACAAGACCTACAATAAGGAGTGCAAAAAGGGTGCAATAAGAACTTATTATTCTCATAGAATATTACAAGGTATTGCACTACATTATTTTTAGGAAAAAGACATATTGAAGGTGCTACTAAAGGCACACAAACTATAGGGAAATCCAACCAAGAAAGGCTAAACGTCAAGCAAGAAAGGTTGAGCGTCAACCACTCCTCATCCATGACACAAGGAACCATTCAAAAGGGCTCATACTTCACATATTAGATGGATGAACCTACAAAATGCAATGCACAAAGCAATCGATCATCAACTTGTATTTACATATATATAAAGGGAGATCTCTTTTATAAGAAAAAAGGTGGTAGATTCTATCTCAATAAATGTGGATGAACAATGTAAAAGGAACACATTGAAGGAAACAAAGAATGAGGAGAATAGGTGATATATTCAGAGGTTTCTAGCTTGGTGAAGATTGTCCACCAAAATAATCACCTACAATGTCATTCAAAGCTCCTAAATTACCTCAACGATCGACCAACATGAGAAGAGGTTTCTTGCACTCCAAGAAACATAGCAAGAAAATAAGAGGTATACAAAAAGGAGTTATACTCTCCTTGGAAGCATTACAGAAAAAGAAATCCATGCATAAAGGTTGAAAGCCACTTAGAACAAATTCTCTAAGGTGCCATCCCATTTCTTAATGTCTAAGAAAACTCATGAAGGAGTTACAAGCGTTCACACAAGTTTTAATGTGTTACAAGGTGACCAAGAAGATATCAGAGCGTTACTAAAGTATTGTTACATTAGAAAGGAGAGGGGGAACTTATACGTAACAGGTGTGACATGTGTCATAAAGCTCAAGTTTATTCCTCCAATAAAAGGAACCTGAAGTCCAAAGTTCACAGCACAATAAAACATTGTTAAAGCTAGTCAAGCACAACTTGGAAGGTGGGAAGAAGGAGCATTAAAGGCTCTTGATATTGAAGGTCAAACCTTCCAATTTCTATAGTGTCTACGTTCCAGCATTGAAGATGGGCATCTCCATTGATTCCAGTGCCCATGGGAAATTTAATACTATTTTTATATCTTGCCAAAGAAAGTACCAAACAAAGAGGATATTAGCATAAAAAGGTAAGGTTTAAACCCCACCTTATTATTGCTTTAAAGTTTGGAGATATAAGGGTTATAATGTTGAAATTTATATTTTGAAAGCAAAAATTACAAGGGATAACTTACCAAATTAAAATAATATTTGCAACTCAACCTAGGATAAATAAGGAATTCTACTTGGATTAAATTATTTAATATTTGCAAATATTATTAATTTTCTAAATTTCCAAATTTGGAAGTGATAAAGGTTACAACATCAAACTAGGTCTTTGGAAATTAGAAATTAAAACCTAAGGGTTATAAAAAGATGTTATTAAATATTTTTGTTAAGGTTAGAAATTTAAAATTTTCTTGTCTCAAAATTTTGTAAAAAGGGACAAAAGGAATCCAACATTAATACCTCTTCAAAAATTTCAAAAGTTCTTAGTTCAATTAGAAGAGATAAGGTGTTAGAAAATTTGAATTTTGATATTTACAAAACTGTACAAAATCAACCATAAATTGAACTATACTTTACAAAAGCACTATATATTATTCCAAAATCATTAGGGAGTCATAAGGCATTCTACAAAACTTGATAATAATATCTATAAAAGGATTTCAAGTTGGGAATATATAAGCTTTCTTAAAAAAAAAAACTAAAATTAGGTATTCATACCTAGGGAGATATAAGGAAGTCTACAACCTAAGGATTAATAAAGGTTTCATCAAATCAAGCTTATATACTTCAATCAGGGATTTCATATATCCTAAGACTAAGGAGCTATAAGGATGTCTACTTCTCAAAATACCAATAAGTGCTTTAGAAAGGAAAAATCCAATGCCATAAAGCTTGGGATCATGAATCTACTCAAGAAATCGAAAGGAATATTAGATCTAGCTTCAAAAGTAATCCATAGTGAAGCATTAGAAGATAATTTTGACACTATGGAATGTTATCTTCAAACCTGTCTCAATGAAGCAATTGACAATGGAAAAAGTGATATTTTACTTTCCTTAGACTTTGCAAGCATATTGTACATGGCACTGCTCACATATAAACACTACAAGGCATAAAATGAAGAACAAAAAGGATTGATAGAATTACTCAAAATAAATATAAAACTTGATGAATCATATCTAGAAAAGTTTTTTCAATCCTCATGCAGCATCAACACTTCATATTCTACTAACTCAAAATATTATCATGATGCCTTAAGTGGTTGTTCAAAAACTTCTATACAGATTAAATATAGGAAAGAAGAATCATCCTGACAAGAACCAAGTAGCAGCTCAACCTCCTGTGAGAACATAGAAACCAGAATCAAAGGGAAATCCAGAGATGAAAAAAAGACATAGCAGATAAAGGAGGAATACAATGGAAAGTCAATTGAAAGAAGAAGTCTTAGGTCTAGCTTATTATGCATCATATGAAGACACAGATTACCTACTAAACCTGAACACAAAGAATTTAGAGGAAGAATACAAAGTTTAGGATGATGAAGATGAAGATCCATATTGAAGACTAAAAGTCTTCAATACCCAAATAATGTAATACAAAGAGGTGTTACAAATATATTATATTCTATAATTTAGGTCATGTAAATGTATCTTCTAATGTACATACTTAAGACATTAAATTACTTTAGGGGAAATTTATCTAGTTACTTCATGCAATGTAATAAACGTACAAGTGTCAATGTGGAAGTTGTATATGTGCAAGTTATCCCTTGCATAGATAGGTAGAGTGTTGGCCAAGTAATCTATTTTTGTCTATATAAGGAAGGCCTCATTGTTAGATAGATATAGAGATTCGAGTACATAGTAGCTTAGAGCATATTCATAGGTAGTAGTGTAGTTCTGTGTGGATCACCATCTAGTGGTGATGGGTGCAATGTATTTCAGTAGTTTTATTTAATGGAGTGTTCATTTCCTCCATAGCTACATTGTATTCATTTATATCATTTCTATTTATTGCATGTATCAGTATTCTAGTAGATTTACCATATTTCATATTATTCTGCATCTCGTGATTGTTATATCCTTGTGGCCATTACATCAACAGCTAACAAGATTCCATTTATTACACTCTTTATACTAGCATTACTCCTAAAGGTGCAAGTTACATCATTAGGGATGAATACCATATTTATTTTTCATAAAAAACAATGTCATTAAGATCTCATCTATATTAGATATTAAGGTAAATCAATATGAGCATAAATATTATTGTTTAAATCAAAATGTTTGGACAAATAGGTAATAACTTGGCTATACTCAATAATTCAAGAAAGAAATGAAATCATGAGGGTAAGTCTAAATTACTTATGTCTTGAGCTTCAAAAATGGAATTGTAAGAAATATGTAGCATATTTACTTACAAGTATTTAAGCCAATATTCCTCTTTTCATGTGTTTGATAAAATCAATTATTTCTAAAAATAGTCTTAATAAACACAATTATTTATGAACATGGACAAACTATTGTACCACATACAAAACTTATATTATTTTTTAAAGTGATGAGATTCAATGCTTCACCAAAAATACCCCTTTTCTTATAAAATTATTATGGAGATTATATAGATGTGATATTAATCCCAAAGATGTGTCTCATCCATATTTGGATGAATTTCATAATTCTTAGATTTGGCATCAAGAGTAAGGAAGTTGACTATTTGGATGGCAAAGCTTAGTCAGATTTATGCTTATGTTTATCCATTTGTAGGAATTGTTGGGTATTGAAGAATTAAAATAAAATTTCTTATGATTGTATTTAATTTCATTGCACCATGATCTTAACTAACAATAGTTTATTGAAAGAATACTAAATATATAATTTTTTCTTATTTTGTGGCATTTATTGAAATCATTGAAGGATTTGATGGTGTATTGTTTTCAAGTGTTAAATAGTTTTTATATATCCATTAATCTCTTGAAAATTAGGTTTAAATTTTATTTGACATTGAGAACATGAATTAGAATTATTCATGATTTGATTATTCTAAAAAAAAATTCTTATCTCAAGATGAACCAAGTATATATTAAGATAGCTATTTTGGCTCCTAAAAGTTTTTAAATTGTATTAATATTCTTCTATTTAAAAAAAATAGCTTTTTGCTATTTTGAGCAAGAAATATCATGTGCAACATTTTGGTATAAAAAACATATTTTTGGGATAATTCATTCCACCATAAGATGGAAGAACGATAACCTGCATTTCCTAGGTGCATATTTAAAAAAAAAAATGAATTATAATGTTACAACTTGGTTGTGCCATACTACAAAAGGTCACACTTTTTAACTCATCAAACAAGAGCAAAAAGTTAAAAAATTGACCCATAGTCAATGATGTTACAATTTATTCCTTATAAAAATAAGCCATACACAATGAAGTCACACTTTATGACTTGTCAAATAAGGCTTAAAAGAAAAACCATTCCATGAAACTTACTGTGTATGGTAAATATTTGGAAACAAAGTTAATAGCATAGAATTGGCTATGCAATGAGAAAACAAAATATTAGGTCATAATATTAACTAAACTTATAGGTTTAAGCAATGAACTAATTCTATATATTTTGACTTAAAAATGAAGTAAAGATAGACTATAAAAAAGAATAGATAATATATAAGCCAAAACTAATAAAGTGTAGAATAGATTAGGAAACATAAAACTTAAACTTCTCACACTCATATGAATGAACATAATTTATGGTAATCTAAATAATCTATGGAAGTATACTTGTAGACCCAACATTTTTGTACCCCTTTTCTTAAAGCTAATGGACCCATGCCTTAAATGGGGAGGGAAAATGATGTACCTACGCCTCGTATGAAAAGCACTTGAGTTGTCCTCTCTTGTGCATTTGTTGATGAATTAGGTGGGGTTCACCAGGAAACACTTTATGGTGTTTTCCAACCTAGGTAGGATGAGTGTTTGATGGATTCTTTGATGTACACACACCTAGGGTTTAGCCAAATGTAACTATACCTAACTCTATACACTTCAGATTCTTGTGAAAGCAATGATATACAAATTAACTAAAAATCTTGTAAATTTAACCAAGATGCAATGATTTATTGTATATACTAAAAGAAAAAGATGAAGTCTATGCTAAAAAGTGATTTTTTTTTTTTCAAACTAGTGAAATTGATGTAAAAATCCATAAGACTAAGTTTATGTTTTTATCTTTTTCTTTTGGGTTTTTTTACTAGTATAATTGATCCATAAGAGCAAGTATATATTTTTTGTCTTTTATTTTGAGTTTTTCAACTAGTGTAATTGATGCAAAAAGCAATATAACTAAGTCTATATTTTTTATTTTTTCTTTTGATTTTTTCAACTAGTATGACTAATGAAAACGCAATAGAACTAAGTCTATGTTTTTTTGTCTTTTCTTTTCTTTTTATGGAAATACTGCTGAAATAGAATAATACAAAATTAGAGCATAGAAAACTGAAAGGAATTTAGGATTAGACCCATACCTTATCCAGATGTTTGTCATCAGATGGATTCAGTTTTATTAGTGCAAATTCGGATCTATTAGAGCGAATTCAGATTTGTCAGAATGAATTCAGATCTGTCTAAAAATGAATTTGGAAACATAGAGCAGTTAGACGAATCTATTCAGATCCTACAATTTCATAATAGAACACTAAAATTTATGATTAATGGTGAGGGATTTGATTAAGCCACTGCATCAGTAGCGTGGCAGTCATATCCCCTCGGTCCCTTCAAAAAATCGTAAGAAAAATAGTTGATTTCTAGATCTAATGCATAAAACATATGTATTTGATAAAAATAATAAAGTAGTATAAAGTTGCAGCAAAGAATAAGTCTTATGCAAGATAAGATGCAAAGCATAAATCACTATAATAAACTTGAGGCCAAAATTTTACCCCTAGCAAGTGTCTACATGAATTCAGAAGGTTCTGAATCTATTTAAACTTGCAACATCTAGTTTTCAAAACATGCAACGATCAGATTTTGAAAATTACAAAATAGTTTTGAAAGCCCTATAACAAATTCAAATGGCTCCGAATTTGTTCAAAATTTGCAACATTACAGATACTCACTAAAATTCAAAACACATAGCTCAATAGTAATTATCATCTCAATTAGCCTTTGGAATGATAATGAGATGGAGAAATCTCTTCATAAAACCTACAATAACAACTAAAAAGTTCTTCTCCACTCCAAGTTCCTAAAAAAATCATCATTTGTTTTTTATGGGGTAGCCTACAATATTTATCATCCAAGGCCGATCAAGAAAATAGGGAGGGGATGAAGATTAGAGTGGATTAGTTTAGAGGAATTTAAAAATTTCCCAATCTAGGTGAATTCAGATGGTTTTGAATTTGCCAAAAATTTGGGATTGCTCAGGTTGGAGGTAAAATATAAACAATGTGCCAAATTTAGGTGCACTTTTGATTTGCCTAGATTTGGACGGTTTCAAATTTGTCAAAATCATTCGAATTTGTGAAAAAGGAGGGAAAGAATAAGATTAAATTTTAGCTGGCATGAAAACCAAGGCAAATAGTTGAAGGGAGGAAGGTACATTGCTAAGGAGGGACAACATGTTTACTAGGGAGTAGGAATTTTTGAAGTGTGTCAAAATTCCACGACTACATTTTACCCCCTCTTTTGCATATTTATAAGCAATAAATGCATTAAAGAAAGATGTAGCAAAAAAGAGAGTTATGCTGCAAAGCAATTTTTTTTTTACATATTTATTTATTTTCTAAGGGTACCCCCTTCGAGTTTTGTGAAAATTTTGAAATTTGTTATAAAACTCGAAATTTGAAAAAAAGAGTAAAAAGGGGTAGAAATAGAGGATTAGGGTAAAACCCTAATTAAATTTTACCCTTCCATTTTATAGTTTTTGCTCTAGAGAAAATGGTGGCTACTATTCATTGGGAAGATGCAGTATGAGCCAGAGGCAACAAAGCAGGCGTAAGAATACAGGTAAGCCTTTCTATGACATTTGATTTTGGAGTTTTAGGTTCATTTTCTAGATTTTTAAAATTTTTGATGTGGCTTACCGTCACACGACTAGGATGGTAAATTCAGACTATTTCAATAAATTTGGACATACAAATTCATCTGGATAGACATTCAAATTGATGAATTCAAGTGGCTTCCAATGATTTCGTATGTCCAAATTTTACTAATGAGTCTGAATTCATAAATTTAGACGTGTTGAAGGTAGATTCATTCATCCAAATTTGTTTTTGTGCAATTCCAAATTTGCAAGTTGCTTCTAAATCTGTAAATAAGATCTGAATTTGCAAAAAATGACAAATTTATGTTTTGATATTTTTTATTTATTTATGATTCTCATATTTTATTAATTATTTATTTTATTTTTGGTTTTGCAGTGAGGTTCTGATAAGAACCACAAGTGGTAGTACAGGGTTTTTTATGAGCATGTCAAAGGACTGAGTAATGATGATAGATCAATTCTTGAGGTAGTAGGCTTTCAACATGCGGTTGATATGCCATGAATAGAAGCATACTACTATATCCTTACTACACTAGTGAAGAGATGGTATTCTAGATCCTCTACATTCTGGTTACCCATAAGGGATATGAATTTGGATTTGGAGGACGTATGGAGGATCCTTTGGGTTCCTATCAAGGGTTAGTTTGCATATCAGTTGATGACCCAGGCTTAGGAAATGCAATGAATGAAAGGGGATCTATATTTTTTAATCGATCAAAGAAAGGTCAGTATTAAGGGACTTATAGCTACAAAGGGAGTTTACACATTGACAAAGGTATTGTCTAGAATAGTTGTAAGGTTATTGCCATGCCATCAAAGTGGATGACATCTCCCATGGTACTTGGTTGGTGTAGTGGAAGATATGTGAGATTATATCCAATGGTTTGCATGGGGACCATACATAATCTATCACTTATACAGGATACTATTTAATGTAATGTATAATAAGGGTCATAGCTTGGTGTTAACAAATTTACTACAAGGTATGGTTTTGGGAGCACATTGTAGTGCGGAGACTAGAGAGGATTACTCATTATTATATAGAGGAGGGACGACCTGCTGCATTCCACTAAGATATTATAGGATTTTGAAGGAGGAGGATGAGTGGCCTAGAGGAGGCCAGGAAGACAATTGATGAGCTAACTGCATCTTGCATCTATTGGAGATTTTCATGAGGACACCCTAGTTGGGATGAGAATAGGAAGGAGTTGTCTCAAGTGTGTTGAGTGCGATGGCTATGGATGGAGAAGGGAGAGATAGAGATGTATTGGGCTAACTGAGTGTAGTACCTGTAGACACCAAAATCCAGCCACTTGCAAGTCATCTATACCTTCCTGTCAGCCACGTGTCGGTCATCCACCTTCCCACAATTATTTGGCCCAAATCCACACTTTCCCGCCATTATTTGGCCCAATTTCACATTTCCCGCCATTTTTCATCCCCAAATTTATTTAAATTAATATTTATATATATATATATATATTAATATTTTAATATATATATTTAAATAATAGTTTAAATGATTTAATTTGAGCCGCCCATCCTTCATTTAATCTCATCCGTCCATTCATCTTAATCCATTTCACAACCCAAATTTATTCTCTACCCTTGGATCCACTTTAATCTTAGCCACACGTTCAAAGTGTCGTTAAAACCCTAAAGTGTGCCCTAAGAGTAGATTATAAATAGAGTCACCTTGATGGCTCAAACCCTGGTCTTTTTCTCCTATCTAGCTATCTCCGATGCGCTATCTCTGATTCTAATTCTTCTACTGCTATCTCCTCTATCTCTCTTCTGCTACCCTTTCGTCGCATCCATCGCCGCTTTCGTCACCGCTTTCGTTGCCATCTCTTCTGCAGCATTCTGCAGAATCCCCCATTCTTGTCGCAAGTGCCCATGGGCGTTTACCCCTTTACCAAGTGCCCATGGGCATTTACCAAGTGCCCACGGGCGTTTACCCACAGCTACAGACTCAGACCAGCGTCTAAAACCTTAATCCAGAAGCACGTGGGCGTTCAGCGAGTGCACCAGGGCACCTTTCGCAACCGATTTGACAGCCACATTACTTCCAGGTGTCGCCTGGTCTAGCTACGTTAACAGAGAATAAGTATAAATTAGTTTAAAGTAAGTAACTTCTTTTCTTCTATTTTATCTGTTATTGAATTCCTGCATTTCATTTTTCTAGGGTTTTAGATTGTTTTCGAGGGCTCACACAGTGGAGCCCTCTTATTAATTTCTAACTCCTTGATAGTGTTAATGTGTGTAGGTTTTTGACAGCAGATCCGATTTATTGATGGAAGCTGATTAAGCTGGAGTGGTCCAAGCAAGGGATACAACAAAGCCCACTCACTCTGTTGGGATTGAAGATACATTCTTCGGAAGCGCCACCATTTGTGCCAGCTAGGGTTTCGGAGAACCCTAGCATAACTTGTAACTGTGTATCACAAATAAAGGGTTACAGGCCCAGTTGTATTCAAAAAGGAGTTTTTAAACTCCATCGATTAATAGAAATCATTTGTTTTGTGCAACTATTCTGTACTCTGTCATTGTGATTTTATTTATTTTTGTTTGGCGTGTATTTTTAATCTACAAGTACCAAATTGGGCTAGTGTAGGGGATTCCCTCGGTATGGTATTTTTTGTATCGACAAGTGACTCATAACCCTACAATAGCTAGTGGAGCACCTAACCTTAGTTGGTTCATAAAGAGAAATGAGGATGATCCCATAGCCACACTCACATATGCAGATAATGTAATAGTAGGGTATGGGTACCATGAGTGGTATGCTACCATCCTGTCTGCTAGGAGGATGGTAGCATACCAGATGTAGATGATGTGGGAGTAGGGGATGGGTACCATGAGTGGTATGCTACCATCCTCCCTACATCATCTACATGGAATTGATACCATGAGTGGTTCATGGAGCTGGATGAGGATGATCCTGTAGTCGCACTCCTAGATGTAGATGATGCGGGAGTAGGGTATGGGTACCATGAGTGGTATGCAACCATAATCCATGCTAGGATCACATATGAGAGAGGCATGAAAGATCAGGTATAATGGGCCTATCAAGAGGTTGCTAGACAAAGATATACCAGCTTGTAGTAAAGGAGATATAGAGGACACAAAGGAGAGAGGTTCCTTTAGATTGTGGAAGAGAGTGGTCAATAGTAGTAGGATGGATCCCCATAATGGTAGGTATCCCACCATAGCAGGCTATACTATCTCATCAATAGGAGGCCCCCTCAGATCCTCGATAGGACTCACCCGCCAAAGGTATTTCTATGGACATTGGGGTGTTGAGTAGCGTAGAAGAGGTGGCTACTCTACAGGTAGAGAATGTTGGTTTGAGGAGTCATATCGGTATTCAAACAAGCTAGATTTAGGTATTAGAGGTACAACTCACATAGTCATAGGTTCTATTGGGATAGACCTAGACTCAACTATCCTAGTATTTGACACAACTAACACAGGTACATTGATAATGCGTTATTGAAAGAGGTGTTTGCAACATCACAATCGACATCCTTCTATCAAAAACTATATTTTTAGTTAGTTCCTAAGGGTTATAGGGTTCCATTGCCTTAAAATTTTGCCCCTTCAAGTCATGCTAGATTATCTTCTAGGACAATGTCTGGGGCTCCTCAGTTTTAGGCACCCAGACCACCACCTGATGATAGAGAGAGCTCTAGAGGGTCTAGGGGATGATATATCAAGTTTTCTTTTTGTGGTATACACCTTAGTGACTAAGTATACCAGTTTTTATTATGGCATACCAGTCGATTACTTGTAACTTATGTACCTTTTTGAGAGAGAATAATATATATATATATATATATATATATGACTACTATTTTCCTTTGGAATTTTTATTTTTATGGTTATGCATAGTAAAAAATATGATTTATTATTTTTGATGATTCTACATAATCATTCTTATGGTCATGTTTGATTGCTAATGTTTCTTTTATCATGCTTAATCAAGATATCATTGTAGGAAAGTGAAGTGTGATTTGATGTAATTGGTAATGTAGTGTGATTGGTTTTTTTTTGTAGAAGAAATATTGTTTGGAAAATGTACCCTTACGATTTTGATCAGTAAAAAATAAACCTTAAGGACATGTGCTTGTATATGACCATTTATGGAGGCTACCCCTTGCCTTGGTTATGAAGCGGATCCTGTATAAGGTTTTGTTTATGTTGCTAACATCAAAGGGTTGTGGTCCAAAATGTAGTTTGAGATTCATTGATTGAAAGTGATATAGTTGATGATAAGTAATGTGTGATCTTAAATTTAATTTTGATTTAAATTTAAGAGAAGTACAATGTAATGAGGGTGATTAAGCATGAAAAATAGGATAGAGGACTTGCACTAGGCATAATATTCCTAGTGTGAAGTAAATGAAGATATTTTATTTAGGGTTGTCTCATGCCATCATCGTGAAATCTAGATACAAATAGATGACCAAGCAATCATGTATGATAAATGTAATTTTTTATATATGGCATGCAATATGATGAAATGAATGCATTGTACTAGGTCGTGGATATAAGATGCAAGATTAATTAGTTTTTAGGGCCAATTACTTCTGTCAATAGTCATACAAATCCATAAGGATATGGTAAATTCTACTAATCAAAACTCAAGGAGAATATTGTTCATTTTAGAATGAAATCAAGTTTATCAAAAACCAATGTGTGATTTGTGTGTTCATTTTCTATCTTGATCTTAAGTATGATACAAAATCTCTCAAGGATCAAATGTGTGTGCTTATGAAGTTCATTTACCAATTTCGATTAATGTAATAATGCAAACTGAATTTAAGAACCAATGTGTGTGCAAATGAAGATTTCATTTACCATGATTTTGTATGTGGTTGGACTTAACTGCTTTGTAATACAAGCCACCAAAATCTAGCTTATCCATAAGCAAATATTGGTCTATACAAAATAAGGTTGCTAGACATGTCACCATGTGTAAGACTACCCCATTTCCAGGGGGGTTTCATTCAACCCATTGTTGTAATGGGTATCACCCCATAGTTTTAAAATAATTGATAAATTCCAAGGATTCAATCTCACTACCCCCTTCTTTTATTTTGATTTTTAGGTAGATATTCTTGTTCATTTTTTGAACAAGTGAAATTATTTTCTTGTAAATATTTTTTTTGGGGGGATACTTGCTTAGATTATGAAAAGAGCAAGGGATTTTATTCAGGTAGGGGGGATCTTGTCCTTTTGTCAATTTTCAGCATTCTAGACCATGCACATAATAAGATAGCAAGGTAAACCTTTCACTTAAGGAGCTAGGACTACTATGTTGCATCATATTTCCTTGTGCAAAATTATTTTTAAGATGTGGAAGTGTGTTTTGGTTCAAAAGTGGCAGAATCAGTTTTCAAAACTTAAAATTTTCTTGATGATAAATATTGATTTTGGTTCAAGAGAGATTTATAATCAATATAATCTTGTGAGCAGTCCAAGATAATCTCTAAATTTCTCCAAAAGAAACTAGGATTGGTTATGAATTTTGATAGCATCGGTCTTATATTTAAGTAAGATAGTAATTGGATGTGACCATATGCCATATGCAATTGGACCAAAACAATAAATATAGGACGAAGGGATATAAATGAAATATGATTTATATGAGATGGTTGTTATTATGATTTTAAACTAAATGCAAGCAATGTATGTACAAGATATTGACAACTATGTACAATGGTGAAACTTGATTTTATGCATAGTATATTTTAAGGTGCATTATATTCATTGGTTCCTTAAGGTCTTTTCCATCTAAGGTAGATAAAAAATATGCACCTAATCCAAATTTAAAAGTGGTGATAAATGGACCTAGCCATTTTGGTTAAAATTTTCCTTTAAGATCAGTTCAGGCATTGGTATTTTTTTAATTTTCTTTAAGAACTAAATCATCAACCTCAAAATATCGAGTATGAACTTTATTTTAGTATGACCTTTTGAGTTTATCTTGATAAGCATGACGATCCTCTAAAGCATTTATGTTCTTTTCATATAAAATTTCTAGTTGAATTAGTCGTCCAACATGATATTCGTCTTCTAATTCGGTGTCTTGAAGTAAAAGACCTAAAGAAGGTACTTCAAGCTCAAAAGGAAATATAATTTTAGCCCTATATTATAGGACAAAGGGAGAATCACTTGTAGGGGTTTGAACACTGGTCCAATAAGCCCATAATGCTAGATACAATTGAGTATGCCAATCTCATCCTGACTTATTAACCAATATTTTTAGGATATTTATTAATGTTTTATTAGATGCTTCAGCTTGGTTGTTTCCTTGTGGATAGTAAGAAGTAGACCATCTATGTTGGATTTTATATTTTACACAAAGATTTTGTATGTCTTTATTTTTGAAGCACATTCCATTGTCAGAAACAAGTGTAGAGGGAATCCTAAATCTATAGATTATTTGATTAAAAATAAAAATAGAGACTTGGTTTCCTATGCAAGAAGCTAATGGCATGGCTTCTACCCATTTTTTGAAGTATTCAATTTATGTGATAATGAAATTATTACTGTCGGATGAAATGGGATTAATATTTCAAATAATATCTAGGCCTCATTTTGAAAAGGACCATAGGAATGAAATGGATTGAAGTTTTTGAGTAGGAGCATGGACAAGATTTGTGTGTCACTAAAATTTGTCACATCGATGCACATTGTCGTTAGCATCCCTACAACTATGATAGATCAAGATATATCTCATGATTTCACCTGATCCTACAAAGCAAGTGAAATTTTACATACTCTTCCATAGGACAGTGAGGAAGAATATCAAGGTCCTCCCTATGAATGGAAAATTGATGATAAATCATATTATGGAGTAGAACCTATCGACTCTTATAATTTATATGGATAATACACATGGATTATCCCTTTAGATGATGGAGACGAGTTCTATCTATGTGTTTTCCCATTACCGAATCCCATATGGCGATAACTTCTACCCTTAGAAGATAAAGCCCATCCACCTTCGCACCGACCACCTCTGATCATTTCGCTTCCACCACAACCACCTCCACAAGTCTTGTAAAAACCTATTATCAATGGACCCCATAAATAACCAAGAGGAGATCATCCATCCATAAACATGATTTCCATAGATCTTTTTGTGCCCTGCACGATCCGAATAACCCATAAAAGCCACTACACCTCGAATTGGAGGTAATAAAATTTGATAGGGGAGGTTCTCCACCATATCATTTTGAGTATTGGCCTTAAGATGAAATGTTACAGCCTTTTCATTTCCCTCCATGGTCTACTCAATATGTCTTTCACGTTGAAGTTGAGCTCGAATTTCCAATCGATGACATAAACCCAGTTGACAATATTCATTTGATCCCTAATCCCCACCAATTGTAAGAGGGATCTCATATGTCAATTGAGCCAATAATTTATAGTGATATAAGAACATATCCTTAAAATCTAGAGTTCATAAAATTAGGGGAAGGCTTATCCCTCACTGAGCAAGCCAATTTCACAGCTCTCTTCAAATAGAAGAAGGGAACTTTTGCATGGTTTTATAAATACATGTCGAGACTAGATCCAAATTTAGTCACACATAATATTGTGATTGACCCAAATGCAAAACCAGTTAAGCAAAAGCTACGTAAAATACATCCAACAGTAGCCTTAATGGTGAAATATAAGATAAAAAAGTTTTTTGATGCCAAGTTCATCATATCAGTGGGTTATCCACCATGGCTTTCCAATATAGTGTCTATCAAGAAAATTTATTGGAGGATTCATATTTACACTGAATTTCATGATCTAAACAAACCAAGTCCTAAGGATGAATTCTTATTTCTAAACATCGATGCCCTGGTAGATGCCACAACAGGACATGAGATGTTATCCCTAATGGATGGTTTCTCTGGATACAACCAAATTTGTACTAATCTAGAGAACCAACTCAAAATGGCATTCACAATGCCTTGGGGGATATTTTGTTATAAGGTCATGCCTTTTGGTCTCAAAACAATTCGTGCTACTTACCAATGGGCTATGACTTACATATTCCATGACTACATGCATACAATTTTGGAATATTACATGGATGAATTATTGGTTAAATATTTACTGAGCCTTGAGCATATCAATATAGTACAAAGTTCTCGATCACCTCATTGAAAACAACATTGGGCTAAACCCCAAGAAGTGCATATTTGGCATCACATCTAGAAAAATCTTGGGATTCATAATCTCTAAATGAGACATTACTGTCAATCCCAACAAAGTCAAGGTAATCCTTGAGATGCATCCCCCTACTACCATAAAGCAACTGCATAGTCTATAGGGTAAGGTCACATCTATCAAGCACTTCATAGCACAACTATCAGACAAGTATTGACCTATGAACAAATTTTTACACAAGAGGGTCACATTCAATTGGTATGAATCCACCTTTGATGAAATAAAACAATATTTGGCTTCACCACTAGTATTGGATCCTCCCCAACCAAGAGTGTAATTCTATGTATACATCTCAACTATTGAGCTTGCATTGGGCATCATGTAAACCAAAAGAATGAATTGCACAAATAACAGACTACTTACTATATTAGTTGCATACGTTGAGAAGCTATGCTTAGTAGTGGTTTTCACCACTAAAAATATATGCCATTACATGCTCAAACATACATTGTATGTAGTATCCAAAGAGAATCCATTGTGATATATGATGAGTCATACTTACCATAATAGTCGCACAATGAAATGGATCATGCTATTGATAGAATTGGACCTTTAATTCATCAGAAAAAAATAAATTAAAGGTCAAGTCATTTTTTACCAACTCACAGAGGCTCCTCTCCAAGAAGATCAACCTATTAATGTAGATCTTCTTGATGATGGAGTATTTCAAGTGTTAGAATCACCTAATCATGAAGAGCCTAAATCATATCCTGACATGACTCTACTTTTTAATGGCTATAAGTGTGAGAAATAGGGTGGCATGGGAATTGTGTTTTTCACACCTCAAGGGGTTCCAATACCCCCATATTTAAAACTTAATTTCTCATGCACCAACAATAATTCTGAGTATGAAACTCTTCTCATAGGCCTTAAAATGATAATTGCCATGAAAATAACTAAGCTCAACATTTTTGGCAATTTCTTGCTCATAGTGAATCAAGTCAAGGGAATATTCCAATACAAATGTCTAGTATTACAAGCCTAAAAATCCCTTATGGATAAACTCCTCGAAAAATTTGAATGGTATGACATTGAGGCACTCCCTTGATCATCTAACCATTTTGTGGATATAATGGCATCCTTAGGGTATTTAATCATGTAGAATCCAAATTATGATATAACAACCATTCAAGTCAAAATGCTATTGCAATTTGTGACTAAGCATGAGAACATTCACTCCATGCCAAAAGTCCACATGATTAAAATTGAACCTTCTCATGAACGGTTCTCACAAATTCACAATAACCTAAATAATACCGTTTGGGGGACTTTATTCCCTCAAACTCCTTTTGATAGTAGCACAAAACTATATCTACAGGTTATCTCCCAATCAACATTCATGAGAGATGAACTTCAAAAGGATCAAGTGATTCATGCAATTGAGGCTTATTCGAATCAAGATTGGTCCACTTAGATAAAATATTACATAAAGCTTGATAATATCTCTTCTAGACATTCACATGCTGTCAAACATACTTTCAAGAAAAAAGTGATAAAATATGTCTTACTTGGAGATATTTTGTATCATTAGGGCTATGAGGGTATCCTCCTTCGTTGCTTAGAACCTAAAGAGTTAGTTTGAGCAATCGCCTAAGCACATGATGGTACATGTGACCATTTCAGTGGCATGGCCATCATAAAGTGCATTCTCTGCATGAGCTATTATTGGTCAACTTTAGAATGATATTGTTGCGCTTATGTTAAGAAGTACGTAAAGTGTCAACACCATGCTAATTTGACACACATACCTTCCTAGGCATTACAATCGATTCAATCAGGTTGGTATTTTTGTAATAGGGGTTTGACCTATTTGGGAATATCTCACCCCCTTTCTCAGGCCATCACATGTTCATCATTATAGCCACAAAGTATTTCATAAAATGGGTGGAAGAAATTCCTATTACCACTATGACTAGACACCACATTACGGATTTCATGTTACATAATATCATCTATCATTTTGGTATTCCATCCATGATCATTTAAGATAATGGGCCATATTTCAATAATAAATATGTGCGAGCTTAAATAGCCAAATATAACATCCAACACAATTTTCTATGCCCTATTATCCATAGGATAATGGACAAGTTAAGGCATAAAACAAAATAGTAATTGTCATTTTAAAATAACTTGTTCATGATAATCACAAAGATTGGTATACTCAATTGCCCCTTGCCCTATGGGATTGCTGCACTAGTATTCGGACACCCATTGGGGCAACTTCATTTTCACTAGTGTATGGTGTTGAGGCAATCATACCCTTAGATATGGAAATACCATCACTGCGTATATCCATACAAGAGTTTATCGATGATGAAACCGCACTACAGGCTTTCCTAGATCAACTAGCGTTGCTTGACAAATGCAATGTTAATCCTCTTGAGAACCTATACATTTATCAAGAGAATCTTAAGAGAGCCTATAATATGAAAGTCCATCCTAGAAAATTTTAGGTTGGTGACCATATTCTAAAAAATAACCAATAAAATTCTAACCTACGGCCCCATCAACGAGACAAGTTTATGGTAAATTGGTTAGGTCCATTCATTATCACTAGTCAAATTGGACCTGAAACTTATCACCTAGCATCCATTGAAGGAATTGAGGATTATAAACCCTTGAGTATCCTTCGTCTATGGCATTTTCATGCTTAAAGCATCGCACCCTACCTAAAAATCCCCAAAGGTATACATACACCCTTTGGTCATACAAAAGTCCCAAAGGTATCCATAAACTCTTTGGTCACCCAAAAAGCCCCAAAGGTATCCATAAACCCTTTGGTCACCCAAAATCCCCAAAGGTATCCATAAACCCTTTGGTCACCCAAAATCCCCAAAGGTATCCATAAACCCTTTGGTCACCCAAAAGCCCCAAAGTTATCTATAAACCTTTGGTCACACAAAAATCCCCAAAGGTATCCATAGAATTTTGGTCACCCAAAATTCCCCAATGGCATCCAATAAGCCCATTGGTCAAATGTATATACATATATATTAATAAAAATCTAAAAACATCATTAAAACAACAAAAATACAAAAAAAATTGCATTGCATCACATTGCATACCACTGCATTATACAATCACTTGCATTAGGCATACCCATTATTTGCATTTTGGATTCTAGAGTTGCTCATACATGTCTAGCACTAGGTCTATATACTAGACATCCTTCAGATTTGACTTTGTCAATAGTCATTCACACCCATCTACATTACAATTATCATATACATTTTCAACCTTTCACATGTGTGTCTATTTCCCTTCACCTAGTCATGTGTTATAGGGTGTGTTTAGGGTTTTTGGTCACTTAACCATCTCTAGTTTTCTTTTCATATTTTATAGAAATCCATCCTAATTTTTATAAGGTAGAGTCTTGCTTTTATTATACCTTTTATACGTCAAAATCCCAACATATTTTCACATTGAATACAAGTTTTGGAGAAGGAAATATGAAACCCACAAAGTGATCCAGGTTACCTTAAGTGAAATTTTTACGTTGCTCATCCCTCTGTGTGCATGGTTCAAAAATACTGAGAATTGAAAAAAATACAAGCTCCTCCCTACCCAAATACAAAATAAATAGTGGTTTTCACCACTACCAAAAATCCCTAAAATAAATAGTGGTTTTCACCACTAAAAAAATCAAAAAGCAAAATAAATAGTGGTTATCACCACTCCCAAAATCCCTTGCTCACCAAACAAAAATGAGCAAATCCCTGGAGCAATTCAAAAATAAAAGAAAAGAAGGGAGTATTGAACTTGAATTCCTAGAATTCTCAGCATTTGACAAACCATGAGGTGATCCTCATTACAGGTTAGGTGGCATCAAGCCTACTTGGAAATGGTGGTATCCTTACACATGATGATATCTCTATCACATTAGCATCCTACTTTTGTATAGACCTATGTTTACATGTGGATGAGCTAAATTTTGGTAGCCTGTATTACCTAGTGGCCTAGTCCAACTACATACAAAAATCAGGATCATGATACTCATAGGATGATCTTCAATACATACGGGCTGCATCAATCTTGTTTGGTACCGGGGTAACTTTATGCATATCATAACAATGAACTCACATACACATACAGGGATATTGAGTATTTTGATCCTCCTAGAAGATTCAAACCTTGTCAAAAAGGCTTGCATGGTTAGTATATAATTTTTGATTAGTTGACTAGAGTGTTAAAACTCAAGGACATTCTGTAACATATTGATATTCATTCCATTCCATATCATTTTATCACATTTTGTTAGTTTACATTTTCACAAATCCATCACATAGTATCATGACAACATTACAAAATGAATTGATAAATTTTATACAATTTATGATGCTAACATAGTGTGTCAAATAATATCCATATTTCATCATATAGATCAACAAAGCATCCATTTCATTATGCATACACACATATCCATATCATCAAAAACATCATATTACAACACATGCATCCATAAAAGCATCAATAAAGTAAACATAAGCATTGCATACATCCAATAAAGCAATAAGGCAACACATGATGACAATAACTCATATATATATATATATATATATATATATATATATATATATATATGTATGTATGTATGTATGTATGGGTAAAAAAGCAACATCATGATACAAAATCTACCCTTAGGCTACAATAAAGTGGGTCCTCGGACATCACACTCCCAAAATATAAATAGAACCATAAAGTCTCAAAATCCATGGTCACGCAAGACCGGCACCATGACTCTCATCCCCATCATCAGTTGAAACTCATCGAGAGTTCCTATATCCACTTTCCCTATACTTATCTACTCTCCTCATGGAGATAGGGGCCTCCATACTCATAGATGACTACCCTTTACCACTCCTCCTACTCTTATGTGATCCACTAGTAGAAGAGCGAGCTGGTAAGTGCTATCTAAGGTGTGCTATCTCATCCTCCAAATCCTATGTGTATGTTGTATCATATCAATGATGCACTTGGTACTTGATTAATAAGGTCTGGTGTTGTGTCACCTCCTCTTGTAGTCTGGCTACATCACCATTGCTAGATGCCCCCTGTCTTGAACTCCTTGCTATAACCTACGATCGAAGAGCAACTAACTTTGCTACCTGCATATCAATATATTCTTGTACACTCTATGCCTGTGCTTGTAGGAGAGCCCTATCTTCTTCATACCCCCTCTACTCATGTATCCCTCTAATAAGCTCACCCTATAACTCAGTAATGGTGGTACTTCATGCTACCAACTATGTCTGTAGTCCCTACTCATCAAAATCATCATCCTCATAGTCACCTTGTTGTTCCTTCATATCCATGTGGTCAATCCACTCGTCATATATTAAATGAAACACATGTCGCTCCCTTGAGTCGACCCCCTCATAAGGTCGATCACCTAAGTTTGGCTCCTCCTCATCTAGAGCCTCCTTGTGAGGCTCCTCTACCCCTTCAGACATAGCAACCCCTAGTGGTCCATTATAATGCTACTGATGCATCACCCACTATGAGTCATACTTCATTGTGGTTCTAGCATCATCTCTTATAGGTAGCCTCAAATGTAGGCCAAGCCAATGTCCTCTCATCACAAAAATATTGGTAGATAATGGGCTCGTTAGGTAACCCATGACATAGCCCAAACTATCATAGCACTCGAGCATATGCGAAGTACTCTCACTTGGTCCTATGTTGATCAACTAGCTACCTCCCTGACCATACCCATCAAAGTTATGCCTCAGACTTGGGCCATGTTGGACAATCTTAGTATGGTCTTCATATAACCGCATCTTCCTTGAGTCATGCAAATGAATCTACATAGTGCTAAATCGAACCTACATCAGTATGGCTTTGATCCATCTCATGGTCTCACTACAATAGGATCCCATATCCTATCTCTCTATCTACAAGTTATACCCACGTCATCCAAGGTATCCCCTACGACCACTCCACAATCATATGCTGTAATCCCCACACCTGCAATAGAAATTTTTTGCCTAATCCTTTCTACACATGACAGCATATCTCATATAACTCATCATAAATATATGATAATAATGTAGTACCCCATGCCATCACTAAAGGTCTCTTTATGGTGCACTCCACCAGTGAGAACACCAACTCCAAAATTTTCCATAGTAGCATGTCTGATGAGTCTGATAGTAGCATGTTAGAAACAAGTGTTATCAATAGAGCATATTCATTGTCAAGACCTCTGCATCATACCATATATCCACTATGATGCCTTCACTAGGCAAATCTCATAGTGCCTCAGGCCAGTCATCTCTGAAGTATATCTGTAAAATTGTATCTCTGAGATCTTGATGAGTATATATAATTGAATGACCCTCTATACAAATATGTAAAATCTAGTAGATATCCTCTAGGGTCACTATAATTTCCCTAGTTAGCAAGTGGAAGGTGTTGGTTTGAGGGTCCCACAGACCTATCAACATAGTCAGGTAGGCTTTGCCTCTCATCACTGGCTCTAGTCATGTCACTTGCTTAAGACAAATGACGACAAGTCATTTCCAGTACTCCTATATCAGTAGGGCATAAGTGGTCCTATAGAGAGTCATAAATTGATACCAAATCTTAATCACATGGCAGGGGCAAGCAAGCTTAAAAATAAAAGCAAAAAAAAGCAAAAAGAATAAAAAAGAAACCCAAAAACACCTAAAAAATGTCATTTTTCTTGCAAAATCATGACCATACCACCTAGGGACGGCCCCAAAGTTATTGGATATCCCACCTAAGGAAGACCTCCAAACATCTTAGGGCAGCCATCCCTCCTAAGGCCGACCCCCAAAATTACCTAAAAATGACCTTCCCGGCCACCAAAAATAGTCATAAAAATGCAAAATAATGTAACAAAAATGCACAAAAACAAAAAATAAAGCACAAATTCCTACATACTATCACTACTAAGGTTCATTTACCAATATTTAGTGTATTTTTTTGGAAAATACAAAAATAATTACATTTCCAAGTTCAATAAAGTATAGGAGCAAATTCAGCCCTTACCTGTCTTGCACTGGCTCCACTTATCTTCAAGTATATAGGATGGACCATGGTGATTTTGGGATGGTTCAATAGTTATCCACTTAAAAAAATCAATCTCCTACTCCTCACCTCTCATTTTGCCAAGTTAGAAGTGTGCAAATGAGCTCATTTTTCCAAATTTGAGCTTAAAAAGGCCTAGGATGAGCATGGCCATCCTAGGGTGGGATGGCTAGAAAATTGGCTGACAATTCCACCTTGGGATGGCCATATGTTGTGCAAACATACCACCCTGGGACGACCACCAAAAAACATCTCAAAAACAATAGAAAAAACAATAAAAATGGATTAAAAACTACCAAAAATATGTCAAATATGATAAAATTTACTATGTATCAGGATTACATAAATTTTTCATGGATGAATTGAAAAGTATATCCTTTAATACTCAAGAATACCACTATGGTCAGATTGTCCCATGAGAATGAGGTATTCAATTCTTTTTTCCATGAAATATCAATAAAATCATCAAAATCCTCACAAAATAGATAAAATTTTACAATGGGTAAAGCTGAAGGAATCCCAAATAGGTCGTATGGGTCAAGAAAATCATCACTTTTACCATTGGTCATTCCCTTATTGAATTTTTTCTTGAGGGGGTAGTCGTAATTAACGAATTCATAATCAAAATAAATAATGAAATACTCAATCATGTAAATCACGTTCGTTCAATGAATTATTGCCAAATACAATCATGCCTCTGCTTGGGGTAGAAAAAAAGAAAAAATTTCGATTAAAAAAATGCTTGGCATTACTAAACCATAAAGGATCATAGGCCTCACCTCTTCATGACTGAACAATATCCAATATCAAGTAAGCCTGATGCAAAAGGTTGTACTTGAATCAAGTTCCTTAGCTTGTCAAAAGCAAGGATTCAAATATGCATGCTATTTCCATGATTGGGGCATCTAAATTTGGTTAGGTTATTGAATAACCTTAATAATTTGATATTTTAGTCATCTATTTTTGCTCTATGCTATGCTACATACAATGCATCCCAAAAAGGGGTATCCATAGACACTAAAATCACATCAATCCTATTAGAATGTCAATACATGTTCTAATTTATACCCTATGGCCCCATTGGGCAACCCTCCGAACTTAAATAGTGGTTCTAGCCACTTTTGGAAGGTTCTACCACACTTTTGGGAATTTTTGGGTCATGTAGGCATGGTCATCCCACCCGAGGGTAGCCATAGTTCATAGTTGTCCCACCCAGGGATGAAAAACAAAAACCATCCCTGGGTGGGATGACCATGGACTTGGATCCCTAAAAATTTAAAGGTGAGACAAATGGCACCCAGATTCTGCCATTTACCCCACCCATTGAAGCATTCCAGTATGAGGGTGCATAAATCTTATTCCAAGTTGCAAATTGTAGGTCCACATTAGATATTCTTCCACCAATGCATTGCAAGGTTTAGACAAATGGTGACACCTATATTGCATGGCCAAGCATGTCCATTTGACCATATGATCACTTGAGCCATAAAGTGGAGTCATTCAACCCAATTTTAAGGAGTCTTTACAATATTTCACCATGAAGTGCTACCGAGATTTATCCTCAATTCATCGTGTATTTTCCCTTAAGATCTTCATAGAGCAAAGGAGGTTTTCAAGTGATTCCAAAAATATGTTTACAAAAATTACCCATTCAAGTGAATCATATCCCAAAATTTGACGACATCACCCATAAGAGTAATTTAGAACAATTCCCAAAGGAATTAGTGGCAAAAACCATGATATTTGGTGGTCGTCCTACCCTAGGAAGACCCCAAAATTATGATAGTCCTAAATGACTCACCCAAGGATGGCCAGAAATTGGAGCACAATTTATCTTCTATTTTTTCATAGGTCAATTCTAGAATAGATTTTATGCCTCTGGTTAATTTTTGGTGCAATTTTGAGTTGTTTTGTAGTCCTAAATGACACACCTTGTGATGGCCATAAATATGTGTGTAATTTTATTTTTGTTTTTGAATAAATTATTTCTAGAGTACATAATATGCATGATCCTAATTTTTTGTAGCATTTGGAACAATTTTGAATCATCTATTATATATTTCCTCTTTCAAGCTCATTATCACATATATCTCTTTGATGACATTTCAATCCGCACATGATATTAACAAATATGATTTCTTTTTGTGTAGATCCAGGTATCACATTGCACAAGAAAGGAGTAGCAAGTTAGAACATTGCGATGGTATTTAAAGCCTACTCTTCAATCGTGAGTGTGATTAAGACACTGCAAGCGTGCCTTAGATCTCTAAAATAATTTGATCCTTTGAATATTGTGATGATTTGTATCAATTGAGGGGACGTTTTGTAACTGCATATTTAAAAAATGCAATAATATAAAGAGAACCACCCATTTATTTCACCTATTTGTCTCTTATGCTTGCTTAAAATATTACTTTTGTAGTGCTTAAATCAACATAGCAATAGATGCATTTCATTTTCCTTTGCTAGGTGTGCCATTTTTTCTGCTCTATAGAAGATCCATGACACATATAAGAAGGATATTTCTTCCCTTTTAATCTTTAGTTTTTACCTTCTCAAATGTGTACCCCCTATTTATGCACACCTATGTTATGTTGACATATTCTTCTACTATGTACACCCATACTAGGATTATTTTTTAGAATATTCTATTGATTATTCTCTTTTATAAATTTGACTTGTTGAAAAAATGAGAGTAATGAGCCATTTTTTTAAATGCAAAAAGTAGATACCTAGAGGTAAAATGAAGAAAAATGCTAAATTAAAACCCCACTAAAAATTTTCAAAGAATCGAAAAACACTAACAATTCATTTGTATCTATGACAATTTACCCTGTACAACTGTTTTGTCAAATACAACCAACCAAGACATCCATTCACATAAATGCAGCCAAAATAATTGCTGAGCCATTTCAACAACATTGTCTAGCAACTCAAATACCTTTTCCATGCAAGAAAGTCTTCCCATGACTTCACTTGCATTTATGTTTATCAAAAAACTATCTAATTTTTTCTTATTTAATGAGAACCTTGTAGGTTTTCCTCTCATCACTTTTGCTATTGGAAATAAAAAGTGAAAAGAGAAAAGAAAATAATTTGTTTTGAAAAATTTATAAAATACAAATGAGGTTTTCAAAGGCCATTAAGAAATTTAGTTCCTAAAACTAGGGCATCCATCCAGTTAGAAATAAAAAAATTAAATTAATGGATTAAGTTCCAAGAAATGAACAAAGGAAATTGTCTATGCAAGATTTTTGTGTAGTAAATTTGTTGAATCTAGTTAGATCCTAATGATCCAAGTCCACCTAGGGTTTTATCAAAAATCTCATTTTAGAAATTATCTACGGCTAACAAAAAATATTCTAGCTACTATAAAAACTATTGCCCTTAAGAGATGTCATAGAAGTTGATTAGGTAAATATAACTAATCAACTTATGGAGATTCATATCCACTTTGATACCAAATTATATTTCATAGTAATTTTTAGAATTGAATAGAATCAACACAATACTCTATATTGCTAAAACAAAATACATAGAAATCAATGCACAAAATATAAAGGGGATGTCCATGGATACTAAATAGCTTTATTAAAGTAAAATAGAATATACTCCAATGAGTGAACAAATTATTGGTATTACAGGGTATTTATACCAAATCACAAGTTACCTTTAGGTTAAACATAAAATATATTTCAAAATACCTTTACAAGGTTTACAAGGGCCCAATAGACTTATACATACAATAATATAAAAGGTTGGTTATGGATTTAAGTGAAGATTAACCACCACATATTTAAATAACATTTTACCCTTTAGATAACAAAAAATGTGAAGTGTTTATTGTTAAAAAAAACTAACCTATTCCACTAGATAAAGCAAGGTAAACTCAAACCCTATCTCAAAGAAGATCCATAATATTTTAAAACTATAAAAAAATCATATCATAGATATTTGAGTAGTAGGGATCCTTTAATACTAATAAAATTGGATTAAAATAAAGACATATTCCCCTTGATGTTAATGTTTTTTAGTGAAAAACTAAAATAGGCACTTCTAGGGTTCATTCCTCACACAACATTTTACTACTAGTTTGGTATGATATCATCTAACCCAAGGATCAATACACCCTCACACTCTAATCCATTTTTGTTAAGTACAATGAGCCCTTGGAAACAAGCTCATATAATTTATATGCATTGGCACTATCACTATAGTCAACAAAGATGCATTTTTGGCTCTTATCATCAAAATTCTTCCTTTTCTTATGAGGAATATGAGCATAGGCATCACATCCAAAGACTCTCAAATGGCCCACATAGGGCATCCTTACACTTCATGCTTCTTCAGGTTTTCTTTCATGTAAGGCCTTTGTGTATGATCTATTAGTCAAGTATGCAGCAGTAAGAATAACTTCTCCCCAAAATGAGTTAGGTAATATAGCAGCATGTAACATTGATTTTGCCCTATTTGTGATTGTTTTATTCATCCTCTCAGCAACTCCATTTTTTTGTGGGGTATAAAGGGTTGTGAATTGACTCCTTATCCCATGGTACTTACAAAAATTTAAGAATTCATTGGAGACATTCTCCACCATTATCTGATCTTAAGGTGGAGATTTGATAGCCACTTTCTCTTTCAAAAAGTGCCATGAATTCTATGAACTTATCAAGGGCTTGCAACTTATATTGTATTAGGTAGATCCATACCTTTTTGTTGTAATCATCAATTAAAGTGATGTAGTATTTAGCCCCAGTATAATATTGAACAGATATTAGATCACAAATATCTGAATGAACCAATTGCAAATGTATATTGGCTCTCCATGCCTTTCCTAATTCAAAAGGCTGCCTATGGTGTTTGGCTATTACACATGGCTCACAAAAACATTTTGACTCCTTAAGATGTGGAAGTCCTTTAACTAATCCTTTCCTAGCCATCATTTGAAGATTATTAAAATTTAAATGTCCCAATATTTAATGCCACATGTACTCCAAAGATAAAGTAGTTGTTGTATGCAAAGATGTTTGTGTTACAGATTTTGTAAGAAGGTAGTAAACACCATACTTTTTGAGTCCCATGGCCTTGAAATTACCATTGGGTTACTTAATGTAGCATTTGCATTTTTTAAAATAGACATTATAGCCCTTATCTGTAAGCTACCCAATAGAAATAAGTCTCCTTTTAAGACCAAGCACATACAAAACATCTGTTGCAGGAACATTATTCCCATTATGAAAAGTAAGTGGTGCCTCCCAAAACCTTCAATGGGAAGAGAAATTTCATAACCAAAAGTAATGAATTGATTTGAAGTGGGCTGAACCTTGGGAAACCAATTTTGCCTTCCTATCATGTGCTTTGCTTCTCCATAATCAATATACCAACATTATTTATCATTAACATTAACTGAGTTGGCTGCATAAAATATGTTTAGATTATTATTTTGTGGTTCCCCCTCATCTCTTTGCATTTGATAACAATTAGAAACATTATGATTCCATTTTCCACAATATTCACACTCTTGTTGATTGTTGTTTTGACCCCCTTGAGGTCTTGTTTTCCATATTTGATGATTATACTACTATGGATATTGTTGACGTGGATGTTGTTGGTACTATTGATGCAATTGCTATTGGTACTGTTGACGTTGCTATTACTGTTGCTACTGACATGGTTGCTGCTGTTACTACTCATGTTACTACTATTGCTGCTAACGTGGCTGCTACTGGTATTGCCCATGTTGCTGTTAATGATATTGACGTGGCTGCTGTTATTTTTGATTCTTTATACCTCTTTGATTTTGCTGATTTTGATCCTTATTTTGCTATAAGGATGCCTTGGTGGCAAAAGCTATTGTAGATGATTCTATAGTTAGAATAGTGCACATTAAGGGGGAATGTTAGATTATTATTATAATGTGCACTATGCCTTAGTTTGACAGTTTGACACTTGTCTTCTGCCACTTGTTCTATGTCTTCAGTTTGAGTTGGAGTTGTGTCTTCTGTTTTGACACTTGGAGTGGAGCTTATGACACTTGTCATATCTCTCTCCTAGATTGGATATTGCTGATGTGGCTGCTACTCTGATACCAAATTTTATTACTAAAAAAAGATGAGATAATATTGATACAAACAAAGTTACAATATATATGCATAAGCCTATATAAAAAATATGACACCTGTCAAAGAATATGATAGGTGTCAAAAACAAGGTATAGTGCACATTATATTCTAACATTCCTCCTTAATGTGCACTATCCTAACTATAGAAAAAAACAAGTCAACATTAGGTAACATTCCCCTTTAATGTTGACTTCTCTAAAAGAAACCTTTATCCTCCTTTATTACATGATTTGGTCTAGGTTTGTGCTCTTTGCTTGGTTCTCCAACTGTGAACAATGTTAGATCAACGATGTATACTTCTTGGTCTGTTGCCTTAGTGTCAGCCACTTCCATGGGTCTATTACCTCTAGGTCAGTCGTCTAAGTTCCTCAGGGTCATCTTGGGTGCCTTAGGGTCAACCACTTCTAGATCTGTTTCTCTGCAGGTCATCATCTAGGTATGTTTCCTCTCGTAGGTCACTAACTAGATCCACCATGAATATCATCCCTCCTCATAGTTAAATGAATCTAGAAGGTATCAATATCTACCGAAAATACACCTTAATACAAAATAAAAATGAGTCATCAAATGCAATAAAATAAGCCATAGAAGCAAAATGTGGAGAAGAATAAGAAAGAAGAGAATAGAAGAAACTCTCCTGAAGTGTCTTCGTTTGTAGTCTTTAGAAGTTGATCCAGAAAAATCCTTGGATATTTCTAGGGTGTCTATGTCTGTAGTCCCTAGAGTAGGTGTCCTTATGGTAATCACCTCATCTTACCGAAATGCATGGGTAACCAATCGCTGCATCCACCAAGTATGATAGAGGAGAATACTAGATACTAGGTTCACTTACATAGAGTGTCGGGTTCAACCAAAAATGCACTCTAAAATACAATAATATTTGAGGCTAAAAAATACAAATGGAATAGCCTCAAAATTACAAATGGACACCACCATTATTTCCATCTCGAAAAAATCATTCAGATGACTATAAATACTCCTATGTTCGGGTGTCAATGGGGCCTTCATATTATGAAAAAATAACATGCCTCTCTAAGCAGAAAATAAAAAAAGACATCAACAACAAGCATCAGGAATATTCTCTTGACATCGCTCAATAGCGACATCACTCCATGGTGGAATAAAAAAACATCATCTCACCAAAAAAAAATGACCAAAGAAACCATACTATCGACCAATACAAAAAATTTCCCTCCAAATTTTTAATTCCCCATACAATTAAAAAGTGGTCCACCACTTTATAAAAGGTACCCCATTCATTTGAAAAAAAAAATTATGTAGCCCTTACTACTTTAAAAAATAGTGCCCACTATGATTTTTAAATAAATACTCCTTTTTATATAAAAAAATTATCATTGGGGTTGAGTCTTCAGCATCTCCACTTGCTCTTCACTTATATGAATTAAAAATTCCTTATGATGTCTGCTCCATTAGCAAACCTGCTTCCAGTCGTTGTCTTTCTGTCATCCTCATGGGCTCCCAAGTCATATTTACCCGAGTCGTCTTTACCACTGCATTCACACTATATGGCGATCTCCTACAATTACTAACATCCTGTTGGCTGTTGTTCTCGAAGGCCACTCCGAAAGAATGAAGAACCAGGTGGGCCATGTGTGAAAGGTGGGAATACTCACCACTAGGGCTTGATCAAGGTGACACTCGTCGTTGAGCATTGGTTTTCCTTGAATCCCCTAAATAGGGAGGCCATATTAACAGTAAGTTAATGAACCACATCGCAGGAGGAGTACTCACCACTATTCATTGGAAAGAGTAACATTAGCACCATAAAAGAATTATCAATACGCACATCAAACGAATGGGTAAAAGAGTTGTGCATTAATTCTCATGAGTGGCAGGCACCGCAGTGCTGGCAACATATTGCTGCTCTTTCTCGGTGACTGCCCAGGCATGGGTCTAATGAACTTCAACTCCCAGATGGTCCAAGCTCCAGGCATGGGTGCGAAATGTAACACACGAGTTTGTAGATCCTAAACTCCTCGCATCATTCCTAAATTTAAGCAGAAAATCACATGAAATTCCCTCTTTTGATTTCAAACCTCAAATTATTCTCTTTCCACCGCACTTCGCATTAACCAGGTGGGCTTAAAGCACCCCCTATATCGCTAGGTCTCATTCTTCAACCAAACTAGGTGGGCTTCAAGCACCCCCCACATCGCCAGGCCTCGGCAGGATCGTTGCAACAAATTAAAAAATGCAACACAAAAATACACAGTGCAGCTCCAGAAATTATCACTACTCAAAATCAACAAAATAGCTTTTCATCAATAATATTTTGCTGGCGTGATCCAAGCCAAAAAACCACCAGAAAGTTGCTGCATCTCTCCAGCCAAAATAGAGACCTGTCCAGCCAAAACGAAGATCACCCCACTCTCGAATTTTTGCCGAAGTCCGATGGCGGGGGCGAAGTGCGGGCTGCGGACAGCGCAAGGTGATGTAGGGAGATTCGCCGAAGTCTGGCGTAGGGAGCGAAGAACGGAGTGCGCAGGGCGCAACAGGGGAGGTTTGCCGAAGTTCGGACGTACAGCAGAGGCGTGCGAAGTGCGAACGTCGGGAGAGAATTTGCCGAAGTCCGACTTCGGGGGCGAAGTGCGAACTTCGGACGGCGCACGACGAAGTGCGGACAGCGCCCGACTTCAGGCTTCTCTAACGAATGGCATTTGGAGTGTGCTCAAACGTATCGCGCAACCGGGTTGCGCTTGCGCACTCGGGCTGCGCTCGGATCTCGGGCGCAGTCGGGTTGCGGCAGCGAAGTTGGGAAGACTCTTCCGGACTTAGCCAACTTTGGCCTTGCAATCTTTTCTGTCCGAAAGGCTTGCACGGCTGCGGTAATTGCTTGCTTGGCTAGGAGGAGAGAAACACCGAAACTGAAAGCAAAGTCTCGGATCTGAGCTCTAACTATTAGAACCCGAACAAAATCGCTCTGAGGCAATTTGTATAGAGAACAACAAACTTTAGCACATAAAAATAAATGCAAACCCTAAAGATGCCTAAAACTACAACAAACTTTATTCATATGAAACGAGGGCTACAGAAGTCCTCAACTAAGGAAATAACAACATCTGCAGACTAAGCTGCAGGATAAACTGAAAGGCAAAATGTCGAGTCGGCTGCTCGGACATTAATCAGATGAGCCACACTGCTCACTGAAATGCTCTCCTTTCTTTCTCTGCTCTATTCTCCGCACTTTCTCTCCTCTTCTTCTCTCCCTTACACTGTTTGAAAACCCAAAATGCCTTATATAGCCGCGGGGAGAGAAAGATAGGATTTGTTCTCTGACAGGTTCTGACAGGCCCTCAACTAGGGTTTCTGACCAATCGTCGAACTGGCATTAAATCGTCGAATGAGCATTAACTTCTACGACGATCAGATCTGTCAGATGTCACATCTGTTAGAGGGTAGGTGCGACGTCATGTCAAAACTTTTTACTGGGATCCCCAACTACGCGAGCGCAGTCTGACTTCGCCCAAGTTCATAGCGCAGTCTGGCGGAGGCATGAAATCTGGGTTAATATTTCTAACACCCTCCTTTAAGCCTGATTTCACAAGTGCTTTGACTCCAAGATGCTCTCACAATCTGCTGAAGTCTTCCTCCTTCAAAGGCTTTGTGAAAATATCTGCCAATTGCTCCTTGGATCTACAAAACTGTAGTTGAATTTCTCTAGACTTCACCAACTCTTTGATGAAGTGATAATGAATATCGATGTGCTTTGTCCAGCCATGGAACACGGGATCCTTTGACAGTGCAATGGCTGAATTGTTATCACAAAAAATTATTGTCGCACCTTTCGAAGGATAGTTTAGTTCACTCAAAACTCTTCGCAGCCAAACTTCCTGGCATGCGGCTAACATGGCGGCGACATATTTTGCTTCAACTGTGGACAACGCAATGATGGGTTGCTTCTTGGACGCCCATGAGACTGCCCCTGATCCAAGATGGAAAGCATACCCGAAGGTGCTCTTTCGATCGTCGGTGCTGCCAGCCCAGTCACTATCTATGAAGCCGACCAGTTCCAACTGGTCATGTCTGGCATAAAATAGGCCATTGTTTCGCATCCCATTGACATAGCGCAAGATCCTCTTGCCTGCTTTCCAGTGCATGTCCTTCAGAGTCTCCATAAAACGACTGATCAAACTGACTCCAAACATCAGATTTGGCCGAGTTGCATTCAAATACATCAGACTGCCAACTAGCCTCTTGAATAGGGTTGGATCTACATTCCTCCCTGAATCCAGCTTGCTCAGATTCAAACCTGTGGCTATAGGTGTGATGGCAGGTTTTCTATCCTCCAGCTTGACCCACTTCAGGACATCCTTCACATACTTACCCTAAGAAATGAAGATGCCATCCGTCGATTGGTCAACTTTAATGCCAAGAAAATACTTCATCAACCCTAAGTCCGTCATCTCGAACTCCTTCTTCATGGTTGTTCTGAACTAGTTGAATAAGACATTGTTGTTGCCAATATAAATCAAATCGTCCACATACAGGTAGACAATAATGAGCTCACCTGCTTCATTTGTCTTCATGTACAGGGTGTGCTCATATGGGCATTTGACAAACCCATTTTCTTGAAAATAATTGTCAATCCGACTATACCAAGCCCGGGGCGCCTGCTTCAAACCATACAGGGCCTTCTTCAGCTTCAGGACTTTGCCCTCCTGGCCTTCAATTTCGTAACCTGGTGGCTGGTCTATGTAGACCTATTCCTCCAACACTCCATTGAGGAAGGCTGACTTGATATCCATCTGGTATATCTTCCAACCTTGTTGGGCTGCTAATGCCAGGATCATCCTGACTGTGTCAAGTCGGGTTACAGGCACATATATCTCATGGTAATCGATTTCTGACTTCTGCTTGTAACCCTTCACCACCAGTCTGGCCTTATGCTTGTCAATGTCTCCTTGGGCGTTGAACTTTGTCTTATACACCCACTTGACCCCAATGGTCTTATTTCTTGCTGGAAGATCAGCCAGCTACCATGTCTCATTCTTTTCAATGGCTGCTATCTCCTCATCCATGGCATGCACCCACTTATGATTCTAACTTGTGTCTTCGAACTCTACTGGATCAACTTCAGTAAAGAATGCAAAGTCAGAGTACTCTTAATCTACATGGGTTTGGGTTGCCTTGTAGATTTCTTGCAAGCTCCTTGTCTTCACTAGCATCACCAGGTTCTAGATTCTACTTGCAAGTGGAGGCGACCGAGATGGAGTGGTTGTGCTACTACTGACACTGTTGTTGCTACTGGAAGTTGCAGGTGGCTGCAGACTTCCTTATTCCAAGTCAACAGACTATACTACTGCTAGATATGATTGGCCAGTCTCTGATTTCCAGTTCCAGGCTTCATCTTCAAGAAACTTCACATCATGACTAATGATGAGCTTCTTCGTCATAGGGTTGTACAGCCTATATGCCTTCGCTTGCTCACTGTACCCTATGAAAATGCACTTCTCAGATCTATCATCCAAATTTTTCCGCTTTTCTTCTAGAACATGTGCATATGCAATGCACCCGAACACACGCAAATGAGCCACACTTGGATTCACACTGCTCTAGGCCTCCTGAGGGATTTTTTCCTTCACGCTTTTGGTGGGACATCTGTTCAGCAGGTAGACTACACATGTTATAGCCTCTACCAAAAATTTGTGCGACAATCCCTTCGCCTTCATCATGCTTCGTGTCATCTCCATGATGGTTCGGTTCTTCCTCTCAGCTACGTTGTTCTGTTGTGGCATGTATCTGGCAGTGAACTACCTTCGAATTTTGTGTTGCTTATAGTAGTTATGGAATTTGTTGGAGATGTAGTCACCTCCACCATCTATCCTGAGAGTCTTGATCTGATATCCACTCTGTTTCTCCACCAGAGCCTTGAACTCCTTAAATCTGGCAAATGCTTCTGACTTCAGCTTGATGGCATAGATCCAAGTCTTCCGTCTGAAGTCATCTATGAACGTTAAGAAGTATTTGTTACCGAAAAATGTGTTGGTCTGCATCGAAATGCAAATGTCTGAGTGCACCAGCTCCAATGGTTGTGATTCTCTCCAAGACCGATCTGGAAGGAAACGAATCCTTGTGTTGTTTTTCGACTAAGCAACCCTCACAAACTTGATTTTGCTGCTCTATCAGGGGTAAACCCTTCACCATCTGCTTCTTGTGCAGTTGATTTAGGCCACTAAAATTTAGGTGACCAAATCTGAGATGCCACAACCAGGTAGCATCTTTCACAACTGCACTCAGATACATCAATAATTCATTCTAAATCTACAACATAAACATTTTATTCTTCGTCATGGACACTATAGCAATCTGCCCATGCGACTTGTCTCTGATGGTGCAAGCTTCGTCTTTGAACTGGATCGTATGTCCCTTCTACATGAGTTGTCCAATGCTCAGCAGGTTGTGCTTCAGGCCAGGCACATAGTAGACATCACAGATCTGCTTTCATTCACCGTGCCTGGTGCGGATGAGGATTTTTCCTTTCCCCATTATGGGAACCTTGTTGTTGTTCCCCATATTCACCTTAGACTGGACTGTTTCATCCAATTGGGAGAACATATCCTTGTTCCTCGTCATGTGGTTATTGCACCCATTGTATAAGTACCAGACATTCTTCTGGAACTCCTCCTCAATGTTGCAATTCAATAACACATTTCCTCCTACCGCATTTTTGGTTTCATCTGTGTAATGGGCCTGCTGTTGGTTCTTCGTGTCCATCCGTTTTCTGCACTGTGAGATGTAATGGACAAAATTCTTGCAGAAATAGCATTGGACCTTTGACATGTCCTTCTTTTGACTAGATCTAGCTTGTTGATTTCTTGAACTGCCTCTTCCACCTTACTGATGGAAATTATAGTTGGTCTCTCCTTTGCTAGGGTTTGACCATCCTCCTTGCTTGTTGCCTTTCCCATGCCTACCTTTGCCTCTTCCTCTATGAGAACTAGAGGCGCCATGGTGGGAATCTTGTCTACCGCTATCTCAAAATGAGACCTGAGCCTTGAATGCTTGCTCTAGAGAGGTCTGAGATGAACGACTCAGCCTTTGTTCATGTGTTTGCAATGAACCCATGAGTTCTTCTATCGAGAGGGTTGTTAGATCCCTCGAATCTTCGATTGCTATCATAACCAAGTCAAACTTGGCAGGCAGACTTCTAAGAATATTCTCCATGATTCTTTGGCTCTGCACATTTTCTCCGTTCAACCACATATGGTTGATAATGTCCGTCATCCGGGTGAAGAAATAACTCATGGACTCATAATCACTCATCTGCAAATTTTCAAATTCCCTCCTAAGCATCTACAGTTTCACCAACTTTACCTTATTGGTGCCCTGGTACGAGCTGGCCAGAATCTCCCAGGCCTGCTTTGCCTTAGTGGCTGATGCGATTCATGGGAAGATGGACTCCTTGACCTCTTGCATGATGTAGAATAGGGCCTTCTAGTCCTTCTTCGTGTTCTCTTTCAACAGGTCCTTGTCTGCTTGAGAGAGGGCGACCAGTGCTGCTGCATCTTCCGGTTCTGGGTAGCCATTCTCGACTAACTCCCACAGCTCCTGAGATCCGAATAGGATCTTCATATGGATGCTCCAGTAATTGTAATTTTTCCTATTGAAGCACGAGATCTGCAACTGTAGGTTGTTGCTGCTGGAAGCCATTCTTCTTCAGTCTTCGCATCAAGGTATCAGTAGCTCTGATACCAATTTGAAGAAATTTTATTTTTTGAATTTTTGTCAAAGTTCGATTGCGGGGGCGAAGTGCAGGTTGCGGACAACGCAAGGTGATGTAGGGAGATTCATCGAATTCTAGCATCGGGAGTGAAGAACAGAGTGTGCAGGGTGTAGTGCGCAATAGGGGAGGTTTGCCAAAGTCTGGACAGTGCACAGTAGAGGCGAGCGAAGTGCAAACATCGAGAGAGAATTTATCGAAGTTTGACTTCGAGGGCGAAGTGCAAACTTTGGATGGCACACGACGAAGTGCAGACAACACCTAACTTCAAGCTTCGCTAGTGCACTTAGAGTGCGCTCAAACGTATTGCACAACCAGGGTGTGCTTGCGCACTTGGGTTGCGCTCGGATCTCCAACGCAGTCGGGTTGCAACAGCGAAGTTGGGAAGACTCTTTCGAACTTAGCCAACTTTGGCCTTGCAATATTTTCTATCCGAAAGGCTTGCACGACTGTGATAATTGCTTGCTTGGTTGGGAGGATAGAAACACCGAAACTGAAAGCAAAGTCTTGGATTTGAGCTCTAACTATTAGAACCCGAACAAAATCACTCTGGGGCAATTTGTACAGAGAACAACAAACTTTAGCACATAAAAATAACTGCAAACCCTAAAGATGCCTAAAACAACAACAAACTTTATTCATATGAAACAAGGGTTACAGAAGTCCTCAACTGAGGAAATAACAACATCTGCAGACTAAGCTGCAGGATAAACTGAAAAGCAAAATATCGAGTCGGTTGCTCGGACATTAATCAGATGAGCCACACTGCTCACTGAAATTCTCCTCTTTCTTTCTCTGCTCTATTCTATGCACTTTATCTCCTCTTCTTCTCTCCCTTACACTATCTGAAAACCTAAACTGCCTTATATAGCCGTAGGGAGAGAAAGATAGGATTTGTTCTCTAACAGGTTCTGACAGGCCCTCAACTAGGGTTTCTGACCAATCGTCGAACTGGAATTAAATCATTGAACTGGAATTAACTTCTACGGCGATCAGATCTGTCAGATGTCACATCTATCAGAGGGTAGGTGCAATGTCATGTCAAACCTTTTTGTCGGGATCCCTAACTACGCGAGCATAGTCTAGCTTCGCTTAAGTTCGTAGTAGAGTCTGGCAAAGGCGTGAAATCTGGGTTAATATTTCTAACATGCAACATCACTGTAGAACACTACAATCCCCCATATTTGGCCAAAAAATTTAGGTCCACCGCCAAGATACTATCTTGGGAATTTCAGGTTGTCTGCATCTAATGAAAAAACACAAGCTAGAGGAGTCTGGTCTCCACGACATCTCCGTAATGCAGCCATATTCTACCAACATGTGAGACAATATTATGGTTGTTGTATCATTGAATCAGGCAGCCGCATCAGACATATATTATTTGCTACATTCATTGTGTAGGAGCATCATAAAAATAGTTATTGTAATCACGATCTCATGGCCTGATGTCCATTGGTACCTACATCAATGCGGGGGTGCTTCTCAACAATGTATAGGGCTTAGCCAAAAAATAAAAATAGGCATCATCAAAATAGATCCCTGTGCAACAACAAAATAGATCCCCGCTTGACGTGATGAATCTTGGTGCCTCCACCTTCGATGCGTAGTGGAAGCGACACTCCATCGCAGATAAAACCGTGCACATAAATAATTCACTGCTGGTGGATGCACCCCTCTCGCGAATCTTTGCCTCAATCATGTGGTAGATCCGTTATAGTATAGAAAATAAATATGAACCAGGCGTCTGCCACTGGTGCACAACTCCTCCATTTATCACTATTTGATCCAAAACTTTGTTCTGCCATCTCCACAACATCCACATCATTCCAACAGTGTCAAACGTAAAATAATTTTGGTTATCACCTGAGAGAAAATAGATTTCACAAATTGAATAGAACCCCCATCAACTGGAAAACCTGCAAAATAGTGAAAAAATAATCCCCAAAAAAAAATATTCAGATCTTAGAGTGTATCTTGTTTTTCATTTCTCCATGGAGAAATTACTTCTATGGATGGATACCTCCTAAAAAAATCCTCCCAAATAACTCAAAAATAGGCTGCCATTAATTTTTCGAGCTTCTAGTTTTTGATCCATCTCATGGATGGAGAGCATACTCCCTAGCTTGAAGAAAAGAATGGAGGAAGAAAAAAAATGGGGGGGGGGGATTTCCATGAGGGAAATTCCCCCTCAAGGGTTGACACAGGTAGGAGAGCGAACCTGCTTTGATACCAAATGTTGGGACTACATAGAAATGAACAAAATACTTAATGTATTTACAAGTTGTGTTACAATATATAGGCATAAAGCCTATGAGGGAGATATGACAAGTGTCATAAGCTCCACTCCAAGTGTCAAAACAGAAGACACAACTCCAACTCAAACTGAAGACATAGAACAAGTGGCAGAAGACAAGTGTCAAACTATCAAACTAAGGCATAGTGCACATTATAATAATAATCTAACAACAAAATCATAAGACCCATATGGCCATATTCTATTGGGTAATGGAGTCAAAATAAAATAATAGGGGAAAAACATGGAATCAAACTTAATTTATACAAGGGTTGACCTCTCATATGCTTTCCATCTCTAAGGTCCCATCAATTCCACTAAATTCTTCTTGTTCTTATTTAATAGACACTCTAGATGTCTTGTCTTGTTAATTGGCTTCTTGAGCTATTTAAGGAGTTGTTTTCAATTGGAATAATCTATACACTTTATCCCATTCCTTTTTTTAGAGGATATGAATTGCTTTAAAATTGTGGAGCACTTCCTACTATTCAAATTAATGATCATATGAGGGGTGCCAATATTTTTTGAGCTAGTTTTTAGGATTTTGATAGCACCGTAGAGAGGCTATGGAAGAGAGCAATAATCGACTCTATCTTCAAAGGTTCACACAATGCATCAATATCATTTCTATCATTGGGCTGCTAATACAATTATTGGATGAGTTATCTTGCATTATAAAAGTGACCATTCACATCCCAAAATCCTAGGAAGTTGAGTTCCATGGTCTCTTGCACTACCAACTTTATCTTATCTATGCTCATCTTAAGGATGTTGATTATTTATCATACTTCTATGATTAGTTGACTTACAAATATGAATTAGGTTGAGAATAATCTGGATTCACCTAGGTATCTCTTTGAGCATTTTTAGGTGGGGGTATTCTCTTATGTTTCATAGCATATGGAATGTGGCCTCTACTTGCTACAATTTATTCATTAATTCCTCTCTTCCACTGTTGAATTCTCTTTTTGCATCCTAGATCAATTTGTATAATGTATACTATCCTTTTGACCAAAGGAAAAACTTTCATTGTAACATCCTTGATCTTGACCCAATATTAGCTTCTAAACTACGTCAACAATTCTTTGTATATTACTTGGTTTTATGGATTTTCCTTTCTTTTTCTAGCTTTTATTGAACTATGGCTAAGATTTCTTCTTGGATCTAGATTTCAACCTCAACTCTTGAATTTCTCTCTCCTATGCTTGAATCATAGTACTCCCTTGTTGCAACTGCTCTTCCAAGTTTTGGATCCTATTGTCCTTCTATTGTAGTTTCTCTTTAGTGGGATATTTATCTAGCAAGCATTTCAAGTCTTGAATCTCATTTTTTAACCATATTTTTCTATTTTTCTTTATTTATATTTTGCTTCAATGCTTCAAGATTCTTCTTTGTAGTTGCAAGCTTTATATCTAACTAATCACTTTGGAGGAAAATGTATCTACTTTGGTATAAAGTGCCTTGAGTGTATCAATTTTAGATATTTTTGGAAATATCATACCTTTGCATCTTAATGTGGTAATCCTCTATTATTATTTCTACTATTGAATTCCTAACTTTAGGGTACACAATCACTTTGACCCATTCTCTAGTAATTAGACCCATTCCATCATATGTTTGGGTGGTTGCCTTCTTTGTCCCATCTTGTGGTTCTTGTTGCTCTACCCTTTTTTTGGTGCTTGGTTCAATATTTTAAATTACAAAACATGCTTACGAGAGTTGACTCTCTGAAGTATAAGAAGCATTAAAGGTAAATTTAATCATTGAGAAAACTATAGATAGGGGATTTAGTGATACAATGTTGGTATTTACTAGGGTTCATGGATATACATCATCCAGGGTTGGTTTTCTTTGTCATACATGGGAGGAAAAAGTTGTTTTTGGTGGTAGGATAGGAGGGGATGTAGCCTTTATGCTTGGAGGATATGGTGGGAATGATTGCTCATGTGGAGACTATATAGGTGGTAGATGACTTTTAGGAAAAGGAGTAGATATAGGAGATATACTTGGCCCTGTTGTATAGGTTGCATAAAATTTATCAATCTATGCTTTAGTTCTCAAAATTGCTTGTTCGAGTTGTTGCCTTTTAGCCTTTTTAGGGTCTCCTTCTACTCAATTATCGAATGAGTATTTCTTTTTACTTTCATTTTAGATTTATTATATTGAAGATGTTTCTAGATATTTGGTTGACACTTAGACTTATCAAGGCTTGTTGTTGTAGCTTCTTTCCTTATGTATGTTATTGTTCATCCTACTTTAGCTTCTACAACATGCCCTGTTAGCTCTTTTGACTAGACTTTGAGATAATTTATATTGTTAAAATTATATTAGGTACACTAGCCTTATCATCTTGTGTTCTCTATTTTCTATGCAAAGGGAGTTCCTCTAAGCTTGAATTTTCTTTTAAATCTTTGTACCTAACTAATGATCCTACTTGAGTGGGATTTTGTTGAGTAACTTCCTCTTCTTATTTATAATATATTTCTTCTTGATCCCTTAGTATCATCAAAGTTATATATATATATATATATATATATATATCTCCTTGGTGTTTCTCTGTCCAAATTTAAAATTTGGCATCAAATTCCCTTTCAAAAAACTTGTCACAAGTGCTAGGGAAATCCTTCTTCTGTTTGTCTTGTTCATAATGTGAAATACACCATTCACAAATCTCATTTTTTTGTTCATTTTAGATCCTCTTAAATATTGTCTATGAGGTCCTCACTTATGTGTTGCTCCTTATTTCTTATTAGATCATAAATTCATTTGAATTCATAGCAGTTCATCCATGGTGGATATTCTTGCATCTCATTAATATCAATTTCAATGGCTTGGTCCTCTTTATTATTTTTGAACTACTCAATCTTCGGTCATAGAAGATGATCAAATACTAGGGGTTTGTTATTAAATTTTTCTAACTTAGCTTTAAAATTACACTTTGGATAATAATCCCACATTTGTGGCACTATCTACAACTAGATACTATTAATATTTTCATATAAAGTCTTTGCTTGATCCCTTGTCATCATGCTTATTGTAGACACGGAAAATTTACCCACTTTGAGCAGGAAATCTTCCTTAGCACCCCTAAGAGGCCCTCAATCCTTGCCAAGTGCAAGGGAAGACCTCTTTGCATCCATTTTTTAATTTTTTTTTTTTAAGCGAAATCGCACCCCATATTTACGAGGCATGACTTCGTGCTAGCAATATCACGCCCTATCAGGATGGGGCATGACTTCGCTGTTTAAACTAATTTTTTTAATTTATTTTCTTTTAATAATTTTGAATCCACTTAGACCTATGTTTATACCCTCCAATGTTTTTTGGTGTCGACTGTGAGTTTATTTGTGCCCACTTTCTTCCTCCAATTTTATCTATAAAAGGAAGAGTGTTTTTTTCCAAATCATAACATGCAACAATGTGAAAATACTATGTGATGAATGTGATGATTTTATGTGAATAGTGCAAACTATTGAATTGATTAAGCTCCGAATTGTTATTTCTTTTTCTCTTGTTTTCTCTCTATTGTAATCTAACCCCAAAGTGTGAGTTTCAGATTGATCTTCTATTGCATGGATTAGATTGATTTGTTGTGTGGCTTGGTGGATCTGTGGTGTAGCTCGGAGAGATAGAGTACTCTATTGGATACTTGGTCCTCTTCAGTCTGCTTCTGCGATGGATTGGCTTACTTTGTTTTGATATTTATTTCGTATTTTGCATTCACTTTTTATTTTTATTTAGCCTATAGAGAAATCGTGTCTAGTGTTAGTGAGATGCAACTTTGCTTGCCCTAATTAGGGTAAATTTATTTGTAAAATAAAAATAATGCCCCATACAGGTAGGGCGTGACTTTGCTACTGTGATATCATGCCCGCTCAAGGTAAGGCACGATTTTGCCCTAGGGTACACCAGGGGTAATTTCTAGATTCTGCTTTCACTATTGCATTCCATTCTGTTTCTAGATCATATTGCAATACTTTCATTAATGTTCTCTGCTACTATATTTTTTATTTATGATTAATTCTCCAAAAGGCCAATTTTTGCTTTTGTATAAAACAGTCATGTAAAAGGACATAGGGGGCTTTACTACTACTAGATTTTTTATACAGCGGCCTAAGCAGCCCCTCTAATACTAATTCTATTTTTTAGTATTTTCATAAATGATCTTGCAAAAACAAGAATTATTGATATCATTGTACAAGATATGGAAAAGGTAAAGAGTCAACCTCTAGTCTAGATAAATGATCTATTTATTCTATTGGTTGAAAATATGGTTTTATTATTGGTTCTTAGACATATGAAAGTGAAAGGTATTTAGCCTGCACCTAGGGGTAATTTTTGTGTAATTATTCCTGTAAATTTATGTTTTAAAGGTTTTATGAAATAAACCTTAGGTCAGCAAGCATTCAAAACAAGGAATCATTCCAGGATAGCTCTTGTACGTATGCATTCTATTTTTAGTTGTATTATTTTGTTTTCTACATTATCTTTTATCTTTCCTATATTAGATCTAGAAAGGCCAAACTTAGGTGTTTGTCTTGGATTTGAACACATCAAACATCCTAAATATCTTGAGGACTTGGATTGAGTCCTTAAAACATTCCTAGTGAAACCTTCCCCCTAGGACTGAGTGTAGAGTACAATATACCCCCACAGTTTACCCCACGAAAGGTTCCCTCCTATGGATACGACCTTTTGTTTTGGAATTGTACACATTAGGGAAATTTTCTCCTTCTACATATTTGCTGAACTTGATGTGAACACCTCCTTTTATTTTTAAAACAATAAACAAAATTATTAACATTGTTAGCCAAATATTTAAAAATATATTTCCTTTGTATATAAGTGTTTATATCCCATTTAGTATTAGTTTTTCTTCTTGTCTTTATCCTTTTTACTAAATGGATTTTAACCTTGAGGAAGTACAATTACTCCTTAGGTTTGATGAGATTTTTCTTGAGAATGATCAAATCAATAATCCTAACCTAGAAGAAGAAACTGATAATCATCTTGATCCTATCCAAGATTCCAATGGGAATATCATCTTTAAATATTTTGATCATATGTGGACTATTTATAATTACCATAAGCATGCTTTGGATATGGAATTAGAAGAGGTAGTAATTGAAAAAGACATCCCACCTCTGAATCCTTTGAGTGAACATTTAAATTATGGTTATCAAACTTATCAACCTACTTATGGTACTACTATGACCACCAACATTGAATAAGAATGTTGGCATTTTTGCCACATTGATTCTCATTGATGAATGCATTGATGTATTGTTGGGGATCTGACCTTTGATTGATGCAGCTTGGGCGAAAAAAAGAAGAAAAAATGAGCAAAAAATGACTAAGTCTGAAAATTGCAGCGACGCGCTGACATGTTCCGGAATCGCGGGTCTTCAGCAGCGAAGCGTACGGCGTAAAATCATGTCGCGATTTCGTGACCCGTCGCGTTTTTGCGACCTGCGCAGTTTTCCCGCCAAGTGCAGTATGAACGGCCGAGAGGGTTTTTCCGATTTCCGATGATTTAATGCTGACCCGAATTAAATAATTTGCGGATTTCCAATGCGGTTAAGGTCAAAGAGTGCCCAAGCTACCAAAATTAAAGGGTTTATTGGTTCGAAGTTGCCGTTCGTGGATTAATTCAACGGTTTTTCATGCACATATTCAAAGAATCGAATTTAATGAAGGGCCGCAAGCGTTTCATGGAATTTAATTTGTATTTCCTCGAGGCCGCTATTAAGGGGTCGTGTTCCTGATTTCCAAGATATTATTGTAGATCACGAGGAAGTTGGTTTTAATTATTTAATGCTGCAAAGAGGACGAACCTCTATAAAAACCAATGTAATTTTCATTTGCAAAGGTTGGAAAAACTTGCTGCTAGAAACTGGAATTGTATTTGCGGGAATACAAGGATCGACTTCTAATTTTTCAAGCGTCACATGGATGAATTTGCTTTCTGTTTTCTGCATTTCTAATAGCATTGTACTCCTGCATTGCTATTACATTTAAATTCTGCATACTGGATTTAAATACTGCGGTCAGGGTACAATTCCTGGAATGTGGGTTTGGAGGGATTTGCGGCATGTGATTGTGCGAGGATGAAGCTGATTTCTTGTGTTACTTGCTGTTGTTGCGTTTGTAGTTTCCTGCTGTTGTTTTTCTGATCTCATCACTTCGGCCTGTGGCCATATTTCCCATTTCTTTCTCGCAACCTTTTAAATCTCTTTCCAAGGAACCCTATCTTAAACCCATTTTTAGAGTAGTGAAGGGAACCAGCCCACTCTGGAGATTGGTCTGGGAGCCATTTCTTGCTTCCAGCCTTTCAATGTTGGCCGGGTCTAGGGCGCAATTGTAAAAATCCTTTCCTGTGGCAGATTCGTGACCAACATTTTTTGGCACGCCCGGTGGGACAGACTGTTTCTGTCTCCAAGAATTCATAATCGGTGGGATATGCATAATTTTCCAAAGTGATAACTCCACCGGTGCCAACAGTTTTGGCACGTTTTTAACACCCGGAGGTCTCAAGATTTGATGAGCTGTCTTGGCCTCACAGCGGAGATTTGTAAGTTCATCTGGCGACTTTGCTGAGTTGAAGATCTGTTCGTGGACGCCTGTTTTTGTTTAAAAAAAAAAAAAAAAAAAAAAAAATTCAAAGAATGTTTTTTCTGGCGACTCTGACTTAATGGCGATGGCCGTGATTCCGCAGACCACTGCCACAAAGGCGAGGGTTTTTTCTAGATGGGATGATCCTGGCCCTTTGAATCTCCAAGTTCGACATGAAATTCCCGAAGGTGCCCTGAAGAACCTGGCAAAATATGATGGTACCGAAGGCATGGCTCTGACACATGTTGAAGATATTGCTATTCTGTCCATGATCCATGTCATAGAACACGAAGATGTTATGATCCGACTTCTGGTTCAGTCTTTGGAAGGAAGAGCATTACAGTGGTATAGATTGCTCAAACGTCAAAGCATCAGCTCATGGGACGATCTAGCGGGGGCACTGATCAAAAGATTTGACGAAGATCCTTTCTACAGTTCTTTGGATCTCTACCAATTTTTCATGTACATCAAGAGAGCACCTCAAGAAAGCATCATGGACTTCAATGTCCGATTTTTAATAAGTTGGAAGAGAATTCCAGAGAAGATCCGTCCATCACCCACCCAAGCCCACCTCTTTTATGTTCGAGCTTTGAACTCTGACATAGGTATCTTTTTGCTGCAGTCAGGTGAACAACGCTTCCCACAAATCTTTGAGGAAGCAGTGCGAGCAGAACATATGTTGCACTTATCAAGAAAGTTACCGTGGGGAGAAACTCCATTACCCTCTCCGGTGGTTGCTGTTCCTGTTTACCCTGCACATTCATGCCAGATCCCTGAGATGCAGTCATGTGGAGTTCAAGGGACAGATCTCGTCCAAAGTCAAGGATTGGAACATGCAAGCACTTTTCCAGCAATGAACAATATGGTTTCTTGCAGTTTTCAGCAAGAGATGGGCCAAGTAGAAGAACAAGTGCAAATTTCGGAGCCCGAGGAGATCCCGGAATCCGAGTTCTCACTTGAAGAGCCCCGTGATCACATCAAGGAGTTAGAGGAGCTCAGTACTCAGCCCACAGCCAGTAAAGTCTGCAAAGTGGTGGTGTTGGTTCCAGCCACTACATCCAATACCTGAAGAAGTCTTCCATATGGGTACTAGTAAGAAGGATAATCTGCTGAATTGCATCCTATCAGCACCATGGAGAACTTCAGGAAGGAGCCAGCCCAATTTCAAGGACCGACTTAAGTATGATCAGATCTGGTCGGGACATTGTAGATTTACCGGATAACATTCTGAGATTGGATGTATGGTGGCGACATGCCAATCATGTCGTGCATTATTGTATATAGTATTTTGAAAAATACAAAAAAAAATAGAAAAAGAAGAAGAGAAAAAAAAAAAAAACTGGTATTGTTTTTATTTGTTCATCTCGGTTCTTGTTTCCTGCGAGCCGTAGATGCTTGTTTTTTCCTTTGTTTTTCTCCTCCCAACAGTTTGGTGGCTTTCTAGAACTTTCTTCTTTTCCCTTCCCTTTTTCTTTCCTTTCCCTTCTTCATCTTCCTTCTTTTACTTCTTTTTCTTCTGCATTAAAACAAAATGAGCCACGGCTGTTGTTTCTTTTTCCCTTTTCTGTTTTTCCCTGTCCCTTCTTATCCCTTTCCTCTAAGTTTAGTCTTTTACGCATTTGCTAACAGTCTAGTTCATTTCATTTCACAGCTTTCCTAGTTCCATTCCCACTCCATAACTTCGTTCATTTTCATTTCATCATTCCATTGCGAGTCACCGCTATGCAACCGCAAGAGCTCACTCCATCATCGCGTTCCATTAGTCATTTCATAATCAGTTATATGCAGGTTTTTTTCAGTTTCAATTTTTCAGTAGAACATGTATTGCAGCAGCCCGCCTTCTGTTCGGATATGACTCTATGCCCAATGGACTAAGGCCTGGATTCTTGCATACAGCGAGCTGTATACCCCGCGAGCCGCCAAGAATGTTGGCATTTTTGCCACATTGATTCTCATTGATGAATGCATTGATGTATTGTTGGGGATCTGACCTTTGATTGATGCAGCTTGGGTGAAAAAAAGGAGAAAAAATGAGCAAAAAATGACTAAGTCTGAAAATTGCAGCGACGCGCTGACATGTTTCGGAATCGCGGGTCTTCAGCAGCGAAGCGTACGGCGTAAAATCATGTCGCGATTTCGCGACCCGTCGCGTTTTCGCGACCTGCGCAGTTTTCCCGCCAAGTGCAGTATGAACGGCCGAGAGGGTTTTTCCGATTTCCGATGATTTAATGCTGACCCGAATTAAATAATTTGTGGATTTCCAATGCGGTTAAGGTCAAAGAGTGCCCAGGCTACCAAAATTAAATGGTTTATTGGTTCGAAGTTGCCGTTCGTGGATTAATTCAACGGTTTTTCATGCACATATTCAAAGAATCGAATTTAATGAAGGGCGTAAGCGTTTCATGGTATTTAATTTGTATTTCCTCGAGGCCGCTATTAAGGGGTCGTGTTCCTGATTTCCAAGATATTATTGTAGATCACGAGGAAGTTGGTTTTAATTATTTAATGCTGCAAAGAGGACGGACCTCTATAAAAACCAATGTAATTTTCATTTGCAAAGGTTGGAAAAACTTGCTGCTAGAAACTGGAATTGTATTTGCGGGAATACAAGGATCGACTTCTAATTTTTCAAGCGTCGCATGGATGAATTTGCTTTCGTTTTCTGCATTTCTAATAGCATTCGTACTCCTGCATTGCTATTACATTTAAATTCTGCATACTGGATTTAAATACTGCGGTCAGGGTACAATTCCTGGAATGTGGGTTTGGAGGGATTTGCGGCATGTGATTGTGCGAGGATGAAGCTGATTTCTTGTGTTACTTGCTGTTGTTGCGTTTGTAGTTTCCTGCTGTTGTTTTTCCGATCTCATCACTTCGGCCTGTGGCCATATTTCCCATTTCTTTCTACAACATTTTAAATCTCTTTCCAAAGAACCCTATCTTAAACCCATTTTTAGAGTAGTGAAGGGAACCAGCCCACTCTGGAGATTGGTCTGGGAGCCATTTCTTGCTTCCAGCCTTTCAATGTTGGCCGGGTCTAGGGCGCAATTGTAAAAATCCTTTCCTGTGGCTGATTCGTGACCAACAGGTACTACTATGACCACCAACATTGAAATGAATTCAATAATTCAACCAATTAGTAGTAGCACTCAAATTGTTTCTCAATTTCCTCTTCCATCCTCTGATATCAATACTCTTTCCTCTATTCCATCACAAGTAAATCTTCCATTCTCACAAGGCACCACCTATAAAAATAATCTTCACATGTCTAACCTAATCCAAGGTAATATCGGAAATATGTACAGTAGTACAGAGATGCAGAGTCTAACAAATATTGTGAATCAATTGATTTTAAGAATGGATATGATTCAACCATCAGGGTTTGAATACAACTATAAATAAATGTGTAGTCAGCCATTGGATCCTATAGTTACCACTAGGCCTTATCCTAAGTATTTTTCTATGGCAGTATTACGAATCTATAAAGGGACTAAAGATCCAATAGAGTATTTGCGAGGATTCAGAATAGCTTGCCATGATCTTATTTATGATGATATGCTTTTATTGAAAATATTTCCAAAGAGTCTTGATGTAGTGGCATTAGAATGTTATTATCAGTTACCCAACTATTATTTTAAAAGTTTTAAGAAAACTGCAGAGATGTTTGTTCATCATTTTAGTGCTTACATTGAAAAGGAAGTGACTATGAGAGATCTATATGATTTAAAGCAAATTAAAGAGGAAATTTATTCAGAATTCTTAGCTCGTTAGAGAAGCTTAGTTAGTTGATTAAGACAACCTGTGTCTTAGAAATTTGTGCTTGATATATTCATTGGTAACTTACAAGAACAATTATCTTATGCTTTAGAAATTACAATTGTCACATCTTTGGATCAAGCCATTGAATTAGCAAGAAAAGTGGAACAAGCTCTCATTAGGAGAGGTCAGCTCAAGGTTAAAAAGAAAATTCAACTAAGTCTCAATATAATAATAAACATATAGGAGGTAATAGTGATAGTAGGTCTGTTAACAACATCAATAATAGTATACAAAATATTGTGATTCAAAAACCTTCTCAAAGTAACTTCACGAGACTTAATATATCTATGGAATTAATTTTAAAGCAACTATTGGATGCTAAGGAAAAAGAAAAACCTCTAGTAAGACAACCAGATACTACAACTTAGTGGTAAAAAACATATTAGCATTATATATATCATAGAGTATAAGGACATCAGACTAATTCTTATAAAATATTGAAGGATGTGGTTCAAGACATAATTAATGTTGGTCGTATTGACATAAGAAATTTTCAATATTCTAATAGCCAGTAAAATAAGAATAGGACAAGGTAAGCCAATCAAGTGTCTTATAATAATGTACCAAACCAATATAATAACAACATGGTTGGAATGATAACTACTTCAAGAAAAATTGTACAAAATATGGATGAGTCAGCAAACATTCCACTTTTAGAAATTTTACAAATTTCTCAAGCCCATATAGAAGCTATGATAAATGTTTTGGAACAACAACTAGTACCCCAGATATCTCTCCGAGTGACATGACAAAATTTATAGGATTTATCCAAAAGCTTCATTTAACATTCTAAGATGATGACATGCCTTATTTAGAAGTATAGGAATACTCTTCGCTATATATCACTGCTTACATTGGTGAAACTCTCATAAAAAGGGTTATGATTGATAATGGTTATTCACTTAATGTTTGTATTCTTTCAAAATTTTAGATTGAAGAAAGAATATTTGATTACATCCAGTGACATCATTAAGAATTTCAGTAATGATTCTCAGGAAGCTTGTGGCACTATATTACTCCTTTTTAGGGTTGGACCAAAAATTTTAAACACAATGTTTTATGTGGTGTCTTGTCCTACATATTTTAATATTCTTATCAGATGACCTTGGATTCATGCAATGGAGGCCATCCCTTCTACTTTTCATAAATGCATAAAATTTTAATTTGAAAATAAAATCATTTTGATCAAGGGTGATCCTCGTCCATTTGAATTTTTCTCACAAAAATATCTAGCTCAAATTAATTCATCACAGTCTTCCTCTAAAAATTCTTCTACAAATGTTTCATCATAAGATCAATATGACTCTTCTTGTTTGGATATTCTCTTTGATGAATCTCATCAAGGTTTAAAATGGAGTTTTAAGGAAGAGGGTCAACCCTCTCCTGAGGTCTTAACCCTAGAGTCATTCATTTTAGATGAGGATTTATCTCAAAATGACATTGACTTTGATGGGTCTATCTCTTGCGCAATGTAGGTTGAGTTTTCTAGTTATCAAGTGGATTTTGTTTCTATGTCCCCCAAAGACCTTGAGAAATTAGGAGTGATTCCTACCCTACCTCCTCTTGAGGATGATTTATCCATTCTTATTGAGGAGACCATAGATGTGAACATAGGTTTTGAGGAAACCCCTAGAATCCTTAAGTTAGGTAAAGCCTTGACCATGGAAGAACTGGACCAATTGACCAATTTATTGAAGGAATATTAGGATATTTTCACTTGGTCATATGCTAACATGTTAGGGCTTGATCCCTCCCTTGTCATGCATCATTTGGTAGTTAAGCCTAGTGCTAAGCCTATTAAGCAAATACTTTGGGAGATGCATTCAAAGGTCATCCTTTAAATCAAGAAGGAGCTCCAAAAACTCCTTGATGTCAATTTTATAAAATCCATCAACTATTTTGATTGGATATCCAATATCATTCCTGTAGCTAAGAAGGAAGGAACAATCAGAGAATGTACAAAATTTTGGGACCTTAACTTAGCATGTCCTAAGGACGATTTTCCTTTGCCCAACATAGATCAGATTGTAGATTTCACTACCAAATATGGAATACTTTCACTCATGAATGGTTTCTCTGTTTACAATCAAATCGTGATTTCTCCTTAGGACCAGGCCAAGACAACATTCACCACCCGCTGGGATACCTTCTGTTGGAATATCATGCCTTTTGGCCTTAAGAATGCAGAAGATACCTATAAGCGGGCCATGAATTATATTTTCCATGACATGATGCATGATATTATCCAGGACTACATGGATAACCTTTTGGCTCATTCCTTAGAATGAAAGAATCATATCCATGACTTAAGACGAATCTTTGAAAGGATTTGAAAATATAAAGTTCATATTAAACTCGCTAAGTGTGTTTTTGGGATCACATATCATAAGTTTTTAGGTTTCATAGTGTCTAGGCAAGGCATTGAAGTGGATCCTACTAAAGTAGCAGTTATCATTGATATGCCTCCTCCTCACACCCTGATCGAGCTCTATAGTCTGCAAGGAAAGCTATAGTCTATTTGTCGCTTCATTATCCAATTAGCCAATAAAAACCAGCCTTTTATTTGAATTCTTAAGAAGGATATAGTTTTTTGGTGGGATTCCAAGTGTCAAAAAGCTTTTGATGATCTCATGAGGTATCTTACCTCCCCACCTATTTTAATTCCCCCTATGTCTCGTAGGCATTTATTGCTTTACATATCAGCCACTGCTCATGCTTTGATAGCCATGTTGGCTCAACATAATGATGAAAATAAAGAGAGAGTTATCTACTATATCAGTATAACCTTGGTTAGCTATGAAAATAGGTACACTCCCTTAAAGAATTTTTTCCTTACAGTAGTGTTTGCTTCTCAGAATTTAAGACACTACATGCTTAGTCATAAGACATTAGTAATCACAAAGTTTGATCTCTTGCATTACCTGATGTCTAAGCCCCACCTGTCAGGTTGAGTTGCTAAATGGGTGTTGTCCCTTAGTGAGTTTTATTTAACCTTCATAGATCATAAGGCTATCAAGGGTCAGGTGATCATTTAACAGCTATCCTATGCTCCCATAGAAGTTGCCCATCCTATATTTATTGAGTTTCCTGATGAGTGCTTCAATGTTAAAATTGAAGAGTCTAAGTCTTGGACTTTGTTTTTGGATGGAACCTGGTGCATGAAGGACATTGGAGCTAGATATATTCTAGTTACACCAAAAAAAAACTCATTCGTTTGTCCTTAAAGTTTTGTGTATCTTACACAAATGATACTGCAAAATATGAAGCTTTAATCCTTGGTCTTAGAGCAGCCTTAGATTTGCAAGTTAAGGTCCTTTCGGTCTTCGATGACTCTCAACTTGTGGTTAATCAGATCAATGATGTTTACCAGACTTGGGATGATAATCTTAAACCATATAAGTATATTATTACCAAGTTGTATTTATTTGAGCAGGTGACCATAGAGCGTGTCCCTATATCCTCAAACAACCATGCAGATGCCATGGTTGTGCATCTTTGTTCTCTTTGGAGTTAGAAGATGATAAATCTTAGATTATCATTTGCCAACTGGAGGAACTAACATATTTGAGTTTTTGTTTGGACCTCCTAGATTGTTTTGCCATAATAGATTCTCAATCTGAACAATGGTATAACAATATATTTAATTTCCTTAAAGATAACTCGATGTCTGATGGTTTATATCATAATAAACATAAGCTATTGCACAAAAGAGTGTGCCAATTTGTTATAATTGGAAATAATTTATATCGATGTTCTTTTGAAGGTATCCTTTTATGATGCTTTAACTTTGAGGAAGCTCGACTTGCTCTTAGTGATGATCATGAAGGTTCATGCAAAAGCCATTTTAGTGGTAATGCTATTGCCAAAAAACTCCTTTAGATGGGGTATTATTGGACTTCCATGAAGAAATATGCATATAATTTTGTTCGATGTTGTGATAAGTGTCAATTACATGATCACCTTATTCATACCCCTCCTCAAGACCTTCGGGTGATATATTCTCCTTGGCTCTTTTCCACAAGGGGATTGGATATTATTGGGAAGGTTAACCTAGTGTCATCTTATGGTCACACGTTTATCATCATTGCGAATGATTACTTCACTAAATGAGTTGAATCCATGCCCTTGGTTACGGTGATGGGAACTCGGATTTCTAAGTTCATATTCAACAAGATCCTTTTAGGTTTGGGATTCCTTCGATGATTATTTATGACAATGGTACTCCTTTCAATAATAAGGATTTTTGTAATATTTGTGCTAAGTACAAGATTTAGCACAGATGGTCAACTCCTTATTACCCTCAAGGTGATGGAAAAGTCGAGGCATATAACAAATCCTTGATCAGGATTTTGAAGAAGTTGGTTAATAATACCGGTCGAGACTGACATAGTCAACTTTATCCTGCCTTTTGGGCCTATAGTACTAGCATGTATACCCCCACAGGGCCTCACCATATGTATTGGTTCATGGGTCTAAAGTAGTGTTCCCTTTTGAGCTAGAGGTCCCTTCTTTGCATATCTTGTTACAAGATATCGAGGTTGGTGATGAGTTTCATGCAGAACGATTGCACCAATTGGAGTTGTTGGATGAAAATTGCATCCATGCCTTATAGAATTTGTGAGCCTATTAGGATAAGCTCCATTGGTATTATTCTAAAAAGTTTCTCAATCGTTATTTTGAGGTTGAGGACCTTATCCTCAAAGAAAACCAAAGGAACACTAATTCTCGTGTTGATATTTGAGGTAAATTTCAGCCCAACTGGTTAGGGCCCTTTGTTGTATTAGCTATGTTTGGTTCTGGTGCTTATAAGTTAGCTTCCATGGATGGTAAATAACTTAAAGAACCTATGAATATAATGCATTAAAAAATATATTATGCTTGATCTATTTTTTATTTTGCATATGCATTTAGTTAAGTCATATTGCATGTTTTCATGGCATATTATGCTGAAAGCATGAGGATATGGAAACAAAAAGGAAAATCCAAGATGCAATTCAAACGAAAAAATCCTTTGAATTGAAAGTGCATGAAAGGAAAGAGGCATGAACGAATCGAAACCAAATAAAAAAGCCAATACGGAATACAACCCTCTTTATTAATATGCTTTAGAACTTGGTTACAATTCGTCTCCTCCCTTTTTAGGGGATAGGAGCGTTAAATATGTTTCTTGTCACATCCATGGATGCCATTCCTTCTTCCGCGTGCCCACATGTAAAATGGGCGGACCAAACGTCGCCGCCACTTGCGTTGATGAGTCTTGACTCCTTGCTGCTCCTCCAATGTCCAGATCCTACATTCAAGGAAACAAAAAATAGTTAGTAGCACCTGTAGATAAAATAAAACATGCAATCCCCACGCCTTCAATTAGTGCAAGCAAGATGTAAATAAAACGATAACTAAAATAGATCCAAATGAACTAAAAATTTGATAGGGGCATAAAAACATCACAAGGAAAACACTACAAATGGAACAGTTGGAAAATTCACCACATATTTGTATTCGCTCCGGGGCGGGACGAATAGACCTACAACAAAATGTCAAAAAGCACTGTCCCAAATGTCACATCCGGGAAGCTCCAAATCACCTACAAAGTTGGGGGTTAGCTAATTGGGGGTATTTTGGGAAGACCCAGAAGGTCATATTTTCCCAATTTGGCCTCTATCACCGAGAATTTGATGATGCTACCTGCATGTTAGTAAAGGCGGGAAATAATAGAAACATGATCAAAAATGCTCAAAACGATGTGAAATTTGAATGACAACCTATCTAAGAAGCATATAATCAAATGCAAAAATAACAGAAAGGAAATCTGCCATAGATTTCTAATCACTCCGGGCGGGGCGATTAGGACTGCAGTAGTGTGGGGGCGCCCGGGGGCAGGACGCCCGTCGTTTGGGGCCCGATTTCGGCACCAATCCACTTGGGATGGGTCCAAAACCTCTTGTGGGGTATTTTCGACAAATTTGGTGGGATATAGTGGCCAAATGTCGGGTTTTGGTTCCGGATTTGCGCTTCCAATAACCACCCTATGACCTCCTCTCCAAAAGAGATCAAGGATGTGAAAGGCACAAATCAAAAAGGTGTGTGTGTGGAAGTAAAACGACAACACTTCCTTGCTCAAAATGCTCCTTCTCTATATATCTTGTGGTGAGAAGACTCACCAATTTATAGACCTGGAGGTCTCTTTGGATGAGCATGCAGAGGCGCCACTTGGCAATCATGCCTCCCAAGGGGGGAGGAGATTCCTCCCTGATTAGGGGCTCCATGACTGCCCCTTGTAACTGCCTCTAATGCTCGAAAACGCTCACTCACCCTCCCATGCCAATGAAGGAAGAGTTAAGTGGCGGATCCGAGCCGCCATTTGACAAAATTTTATTTTTCCCCACCAAAACCCCCCCCCCCCCCCCCCAAAAAAAAAAAAAAAAAACGCCCCGGGGGGGGGAGGGAATAGAAGTTTGTAATCATCCTGGGTGGAACGAGTATGGAGCAGAGTGCCTGAAGGTGCCAAATTGACTCCTGACCTTCCAAAACTACTGTGTGAGTGGTTAGGACCATTGTTTAACCTCTGGGGGCTGCCCTGGGGGCTGTGTGTGTCAATGCGATCAGTGTTTGCAGTCACATAATCGGATAGGTGTTGTTTTGGTGTCTATAGATGCCCCTTTTTGGGATGTGTTGTGCGTGGCGCAATGTTGAGCAAAAATAGATAACCAAAGCACTAATGATTAGGGTTTCTTAGTAACCTAACCAAATTTTGATGCCCCAAGTATGGAAAGGGCATGCATTCTTGAATCCTTGCTTCTGACGAGCGAAGGAACTTAATTCAAGTGTTAACCTTTTTCGGTGAGGTGTTACTTGAGCTTGGACATTGATCAGTCATGAATAGGCAAAGGGCGCAACCTTTTGTCTATGGGAACCTTGAGTTCATGATTCATGAATGCCAAGTGTTTGATCAACTTGTGATTATTGCTTGTTTGCTGCCCCAAGCAGGAGCGTGATTGTCTTTGTCAATGATTCTTTGAATGCATGCCATTTCCTTGATTGGGTGTGTATTTGTTGATTGGTGACTAAGTGTGACTACCCCCTCAAGCGACGAATCGATGAGGGAATGACTTACATGAGAAAAGCGACGAGTCGCTTGACCCAAGATGACTTGTGTAAGGGTGCCTTCAGATGTTTATCATTGAATGTGTGTGCAGTTTTTCGACATTTAGACCTATTTTTGGTGGGTGCTAACCCTTTTTGTGACGCATTTTGGAGCTGAAATTGGCAAAAATCCGTCTTCCCGTGGAGCGGTCCGGCTATGGTAGCCTTCTTAGGGAGTAGGATAGTGACAATTTGTGACTCCAACATCGGTTTTGCATGCCCGAAATGTCAAGTGCGAAAGCACTCTCCTCGGACAAGTTTATTGCTTGTTTTGGTGCATTTTTGTGCAGTTTTTGCTATTTTTTGAAATTCTTGCTCTGTAATCGTCCCTGGGTGGGGCGAATACCATGTTGGTATTCGTCCCAGGGTGGAACGAGTGCTAACCAGAGTGCTCATCCCAGGGAGGAACGATTACAGGCCTAAAAGCCTATTTAAGGGCCAAAACTAGGGTTTGGGCTCATTTGCATTCGAATTTTTTGGCGATTTGGAGCTCTGAGGAGGAGGAGGCTGATTCTGCGAAGCGAAGCGCTACCAAATTTTTCTCGCTACCATGAGTGCATGAACCGGATCGAGCGGTAGAGCCGAAGCGAGACCAGTAAGTGCCCTGTTGCCTTTATTGCTAGTTTGCGTTACAGTTTAAAAAATGGCAATGTATTTGTTTTTGTTTTCTTTGGTAGTTTGTTTTTCAAATTAAAAAGAAAAACCCTAATTAGAGGTGTGTTGTTATTTGTGAATGTTTGTTGTATGGCTTCATGAAAACTTAGGTAAAAACCCTAGTTAATCAAAGATCAAAAGTGAGTTTAAAACTTAGCTTTAAAAAATCGTAGTTTAAAACGTAACTTAAAAACTTCACTTAACCCTAATTTAACAAAGATCAAAACTTAGGTTAGAAACGTAGGGTAAAACTGAGCATAAAAACGTAGCTCAACCCTAGTTGTTTGTTGTTGTTTTTGTGTGTGTTTTTAATTTATCAGTTGACCTTTAGAGTGAAACCCTAGGTACTAACAAACCATTTTTTGAATTTTTGTTTTTGCTTAATTTATCAGTTAAACTTAGAGTTAAAAACCCTAGGACTGACAAACAATGTTTTTGCATTTTTTTGTATTTTTGTTTGTTTTTAATTTATCAGTTTAGACTTAGAGTTAAAAACCCTAGGACTGACAAACAATTTTTTTAATTTTTGTATTTTTGTTTTTAATTTATCAGTTGACCGTAAGATTGTAAAAACCCTAGGAACTGAAAAATTATATTTGAATTTTTTTTTTTAATTAAAAAATTATTTATGTTATTTTGATTTTTGTGAATTTTGTCGCTCGTTATTTGTCTGTTTTGAGTTGTACATTATTGTTGTATATTCATGTTTTTGTTGTACAATTTTTCATGTTTTTAATGTTTTTGTTTTGTTTGCTTTTGCAGGTTGTGAAGAGCCGGTACCGTGTGCCTACTATTTTTACTAAAGCACGGGAGGCGCTGACTTTGGCTGACTAGGAGTGGCTTGATGCCCTTGGGCTCAAGCAGGTGACTCAGCTGGAGCCTGTGGTCAGGGATCGGGCCTATCTGATGGCCCTGATCAACTTGTGGGATCCCCGGACCAACACCTTCCATCTCCCAATAGGGGAGATGACAGTGACCTTGGAGGACGTCTATCGGATTCTATGGATTTTGATAGATGGATTACCGATCAGGATGACATCGTGGGATCAACGGACAATAGTGCTGACATGCTGCTTTGGGCATGGGGAGGAGGTGGGTGTGGATAGCCCAGTGGAGAGGGCGGAGGGTGACTGTCAGATTGGTGGCATTTTGGTTCGATGGTGGCTAGAGAGGGGCGTGTTGGGAGTGAGGCACGCAGTACTGATGGGCCTCATTTCCAACATGCTGCTACCCGACTCGTCAGGTGCGAGGTTCCCATGGAACCTGTTGGATGTAGTCTGTCGGCTGGTGGACTGTCCGACGCATGAGCCCTTGATTATGAGGTGGGGGCAGACATTGCTGGCATAGCTCTATGATGAGTTGTACGAGGTCCGCTATCAGAGGCAGAAGGGGATTGGTTGTAGCTATCTATTGTAGAGCTGGGCTTGGCAGCACATAGCGATGGAGAGGCCGATGGGGTTGTCGTGGACTACTCGGGCAGAGATGGTGGATAGGGATATAGGTTATGCGGCTCTGTGGCGGCGGTCTGAGGAGCAAGGGTAGAGTCGACGGTGGGCAGGTGTCGTAGGGCACTATGCTGATGCCTTCGCTTGGCTTACTCCAGGGGAGGTGTTCTGGCACCCCTATCAGGATTGTCCAGCCTAGCCTGAGGCTGGAGAGTGGCTCCGATGGGTTCATAGGGGGCGGTGGCTGATTGGGTGGCATGGGACCGAGCAGGAGTTCTTCCCTTATGGTCGGGTGACATGATAGTTTGGGGTGCACCAGGGGTTGCTTGGTGAGCCCGTGGTCTATCGACACTGGGGGACGAGAGGACTCTGGCCTGGCCGGTCATTGCACCATTGGGTGAGGATTCAGATATAGCTATTGATGTCCTGGATGTGGATGACGTCGGGACTACCATGGAGTATGACCAGTGGTGGACACTACGATGATGGCAGGGAGAGGGACCACTGGGAGGTGTAGAGGCAAGAACATAGGTGATGAGGGTGCAGAGGCACCAGGTGAGGGTTGGGGGGTTCCGCTAGAGGACGCGGATATGGTAGAGGTGGATGATTTTGTGGGGGAGGATTTTGGGGTTTCGAGTAGCCGGAGATGCAGGACGTCCCGGAGCAGTGGGAGCCAGAGCAGGCTACTGTTCTAGAGATGCCAATGCCTCAGGCAGTCTCGAAGGACACGGAGGTAGGGTTGCATGCTGAGAATGCACGATTGGTGGGGCTACTTCGGAGGTGAGATGAGGAGCTCGGGGAGGCTCTGTAGGAGAGGGATCTCCTACGAACTTAGCTAGCGGAGCGGGAGAATGCACTTGCGATGTATCATCGACGGGAGGGGGATACCGATGCTGCATGGGAGAGGGATCTCCTACTGTAGACACGAGTAGCAGAGGGTGCAATGATGAATTAGTGGCTATGTATTGCCAGTGGGAGATGGACTTGGTGCGACATCGGTTGGAGCTGGAGGCAGAGATTAGCCACCTCGATGGGTGGATCCCTACGGTTAGCAGAGGTGGATCGTCGTGTCACTCAAGAGGGAGCGATACTGAGCAGTCAGCATCCTCTTAGTGCAGGTGATTGGATGAGGGGGGGTCTAGTGGGCATGATGCGGGGGCTAGCAGTAGTCACCCTGAGGGGTCCCATAGGACCCACACCATGGGGGGTAGTTCCCGTCGCACCGATCCTGTGTGATCATGGTGGCCGACGCCCTAGGCTTGGGGGTTTTTGAGCTTTTGGCTTTTTTGCGGGGTCAGAGGACCGGTTATTGTAGCCTACGGGCATTTTTGATGATATATATATATAGATGACTTTATTTTGTTTATACACATGTCGGCATTTGATGTTATGCACAATGATTGTTGAATGTGTATGTATGCATGTTAATTTATGTTGATGGATGCATATGTTATGATGAATGCAAATGTTTCTAATTTTTATGATATGCAAATGGAATGGATGAATTAAATTTGTGATTTTTGGCGGTGGCACCATAGACTGTTTAGAACTTATGGCTTTTTGTCTTAGGCGATTGCTGTGGTAAATGAATTTTTATGTATACATGCTATTTTTGTATTTTTTGATGGCAATTCGAGGATGACAGATTGCACAGGTGGTTTAGAATGTAGTTAAGGTTTTCTGAGACTCAGATGTTTTAACTAACTAGCCAAGATATTGTAATTTTATCTTACAAGACTTTTGGACAAGGTATGAATCGGACTTGTCTTTGACCAAGTTATTTCACATCCCTGTGTGTGCAATTGAGTTCGTTTATGTGGTATTTGTCAGGATACCGCTAGTGCCAGATAGGCTGTCAACCAAACCTGTACTGAGGATCACCTAATTAGCTCCACTAACTCCTTTGTTGTATTTAGTCAGATTAATCTGTGGTGCTATCTAGGATACCATAAGCTAGCTCATCCACATGCAAACATTGATCTGTACACAAGTTAATGTGACAGATATATCATCATGCGGGAGGTTTACCACCAATGACCGATAGGCTATCCACCAAACCGGTACTGAGGTTTACTTCATGACCTTCTGAATGCTGAGAGTTCCAGGGATTCAAGTTCGACTCCCTTCTTTTCTTCAATTGTATTGGGATACTTGCTCATTTGTAGTGATAAAAATCATTGTTTATTTTTGTTATATTTTCTTTTGAGCAAGGGATTTTGAATATTGAGTGATGAGAATCACTATTGTATGTGCCTGTTGATGTATGCACTTTTGTTATGATGTCAAATTTTTTTGGAGTTTTGACTTTTGCAAATTTTTGATGTTTTGCAACTTTTTAAGAATTTGGGATTTCTTGGGGAATTGGGTAGGGAAGATGCTTGTCCTTTTGCCAACTCTCAGCATTCTTGGGGTCATTCGCATAGGGGGATGAGCAAGATAACCATTTCGCTTATGGTGACCTGGATTACTTTACAGATTTCATCTTTCATTCACACAACTTGGGAATTATTTTATGTGTTTTAATTTGTGTTGGGATGCTACGTAACAAGGTGTGATCCAAGTAGAACTCTACCTTTGTAAAATCTATCTGACGTTGTACAGTACGTGGCTAGAAAGCTAATGACATCTGAATGATGAAAACTCTTGATACATTAGAAGACAACCGACTATGGTATGGCGAAAATGATGTGCATGGCATTTATTTGTGATGGACTATTTATAGAATGGAGAAATGTGGAAAATGATGAATTTTTCGAATAATTACAGTCTATGGTGCCTTTGACCTTTATGACCACAAATATGTAATGTATGGATGTGATGCTTAATGCAGCTATTATTTTTGTGTTTTTGATGGATTTTATTTTTGTGAGTATGAAGATGAGATGCGAAAAGAGCTCATGATTGTTGTGAGGATTTTGAGCATGCATGGAAATGAAATGTAAATTTTGTTATTTTTGATGATTTTATTGTTTTTGAATTTTCTTATTTTTGACCAAGCGATTGTGGGAATCCTTGGAGCTTTTTGGTTTGACCAAAGGGGTAATGGGCACCTTTGGGGCATTTTGGGATTGGACCAAGCGATTGCGGAATCCTTGGAGCTTTTTGGTTTGACCAAAGGGGTAATGGGCACCTTTGGGGCATTTTGGGGTTGACCAAGTGATTGGAATCCTTGGAGCTTTTTGGTTTGACCAAAGGGGTAATGGGCACCTTTTGGGGCATTTGGGGATTGACCAAGTGATTATGAGAATCCTTGGAGCTTTTTGGTTTGACCAAAGGGGTAATGGGCACCTTTGGGGCATTTTGGGGTTGACCAAGCGATTACGGGAATCCTTGGAGCTTTTTGGTTTGACCAAAGGGGTAATGGGCACCTTTGGGGCATTTTGGGGTTGACCAAGCGATTGCGGGAATCCTTGGAGCTTTTTGGTTTGGGCTATGGCTCTTTTAAATATGGAATGGCCTCAAATGACTGATGTTCAAGGGTTCTAGTTCCTTGATTCCATCAAGAGAGGCTAGCCGGTATGTTCCAGGTCCTATTTTACTGTCGATGACATAAGGACCTAACCAGTTTGCCATGAACTTGTCCCTTAGATGGGGCGACAAGTTAGATAGTTTTTTTGGTTCTCTTTTAAGACTAAGTCACCAACCTGAAAGTCCCTCAAGTGAACCTTCATGTTGTATGCCTTCTTAAGTCGCTCTTGATAGATACGTAAATGCTCGAGAGCATTAACGTGTCATTCATCGAGCAATGTAAGTTGGTCTAACCAGGCCTACCGTGCAGTGTCATCATCGATGAACTCTTGCATTGATATGCGTAGGGAAGGAATTTCCAACTCGAGAGGCATGACAGCCTCGGAGCCATACACGAGCGAAAATGGAGTTGCCCTAGTGGGCATCCGAATGCTAGTGTGATAAGCCCATAGGGCAAGTGGGATCTGAATGTGCCAATCCTTATGACTGTCTATGACTATCTTTTTGAGGATGGCAACTAGCATTTTGTTTGATGCCTCTACTTGCCCATTTGCCTACGGATAATAGGGTGTCAAAAAACTATGCTGAATTTTGTACTTTGTGGTCAAAGCATGCACGTCTTTGTTCTTGAATGACGTCCCATTATCCAAGATTATCTTGGATGGAATACCAAAATGACATATGATATTATGTAAAATGAACTCCGAAATGCGGGTTCCAGTCATAGAGGTAAGCGGAATTGCTTCCACCCATTTGGTGAAGTACTCTGTGGCCGTTATGATAAACGTGTGATGGCTTGACGATGCAGGGGAGATCTTTCCGATTAGATCTAAACCCCACTATGAAAATGGCCAAGCCGATTGGATCGGCTGCAAGGCCTGAGAAGGTACGTGTGTCAAATTGGCATGGTGTTGACACTTCACGCACTTCCTTACATATGCGCAACAATCTCGCTCTAAATATGGCCAGTAATAGCCCATGCGGAGAATGCGCTTTGCGATGGCCATACCATTGAAGTGGCCACCGCATGTACCATCGTGCGCTTGGGTGATCGCCCAAGTGGACTCCTCGTTGGTCCAAGCAATGAAGGAGGATTCCTTCATAGCTGCGACAGTACAAAATGTCTCCTAACAAGACATGCTTTGCCGCTTTCTATTTGAATGCTCATTTTGTGGCATGTGTCAATCCAAGTGGGAGGTTACCTAACTTGAGGTAGTCCCTTATGGGTGTATACCAATCCTGCTGATCGAAAACCTCGATAGTCTGAACAACCAATCCCTCTTGAAGTTCATCCCTAGCAAAAGCTGAGCGGGAAAGAACTTGTAAGAATAGCATTGTGTTGCTATTAAGGGGAGTAGGGGAGAACAAGGACCCCTAGTTGGCATGATTCAGACAATCATGGATTCGAGAGAACTTGTCCAGGGATGGTTCAATCTGGATCAAGTGGATTCCTGGCATTAAGTCAGAGCTTTCACGCTCCATCGCTGATTGCGATAGTGTTTTGACTTGAATGGTTGTCATATCACCAGAAATGTCTTGCGGGATTAGTGACCCCAAGGAGGCCATAGTGTCCGCAAAATGATTCGATGACCGAGGGAGTGCCTCGATGTCGTACCATTCAAGATTTGCCAAGAATTTGTCCACAAGGGCTTTGTAGGCCTGCAGAACTGGGCATTTACATTGGAATACCCCTTTGACTTGGTTGAAAATTAACAGCGAATCACCAAAGATGTTCAATCATTTGATGTTCATGGTGATTGTTGTCTGAAGACCTATGAGCAAGGCTTCGTATTCTGCATTGTTGTTGGTGCACGAGAAGTCTAATTTAAATGACAGAGGCATTGGAGCCCCTTGCGGTGTGAAGAATACAATTCATGTGCCACCCCCTTGCTCACATTTAGAACCATCAAAAAATAGGGTTATGTCGGCCTGTGACTCAGGCTCATCAGAATCTGGTGATTCTGAGACATGGAAGACCCCATCATCGGGTAGTTCTATGACCAGAGGCTGATCATCTTCGAGGGGAGCCTCTGCTAGTTGATCGGCTATGACTTGACCTTTGATGGATTTCTGTCCAATAAACTCTATGTCAAACTCCATCAACAACATGATCCATTTCGTCGTGCGGCTACTATGATAAGTACGACTCATCATGTATCGCAATGGATTCTCCTTAGACACAACATACGTCATGTTGCTCAGCATGTAATGGCATAACTTTTTGGTAGCAAACACCACTGCCAAGCAGAGCTTCTCAACGTATGCATAGTTAAGTTCATAACTGACCAGGGTGCGGCTAAGGTAGTAAGTAGCCTGTTCTTTGTGCAGTTCATTTTTTTGGGCTAGCATGGCGCCCAGTGCCACCTCAGTAGCTGAGATGTATAAGTAGAATGACACTCCTAGTCTAGGTGGTGCCAATACTGGCGACGAAGCCAAGTATTGTTTAATGTCATCAAAGGCTGACTGGCACTCGTCATCCCAGTGAAATGCTACCCCCTTGTGCAATAATTTATTCATGGGTCGGCACTTGTCAGATAGCTATGCTATGAAGCGCTTGATTGACGTGACCTTTCCCTGTAGGCTTCTGAGCTGCTTGATGGTAGTTGGGGGAAGCATTTCAAGGATTGCCTTGACTTTGTTTGGGTCCACCTCGATGCCTCATTTTGAGACTATGAAACCCAAGAGTTTTCCAGATGTGATGCCAAATACGCACTTCTTGGGATTCAGTCTGACTTTATGTTCCAGGAGGCGATCGAGGATCTTGCTTAAGTCATCGAGATGATCTCTGGATGCAAAAGAGATTTGGCCAACAAATCATCCATGTAATCTTCCAAAGTTTTATGCATGTGATCATGGAAGATGTACGTCATGGCACGTTGGTAGGTGGCGCCAGCATTTTTAAGGCCAAAAGGCATGACCTTATAGCAAAATGTCCCCCAAGGCATTGTGAACGCCATTTTTAGTTGGTCCTCGAGATTGATACGAATCTGATTATATCTCGAGAAACCATCCATGAGGGAAAGCATTTCATGGCCCACTGTAGCATCTACCAATGCGTCGATGCTCGGCAAGGGGAAATCATCCTTAGGACTCGCTTTGTTTAGATCTCAAAAATTAGTGCATATGTGAATCCTCCCATCAGGCTTTTTGATGGGCACCATGTTGGACAACCATGGTGGGTAATCCACGCAGATGACAAACTGTGCATCCAACAACTTTTGTAATTCATCTTTGACCATTAAGGCCACTATTGGGTGCATCTTACGTAGTTTTTGCTTTACTGGCTTGACTGTCGGATCAAGCGTTAGATTATGCGTGACTAGCTACGGATCTAGCCCCGACATGTCTTTGTAGGACCATGCAAAAACCTCCTTCTTCTCTTTGAGAAGGGCAATGTAGTCGGCTTGCTCTTCGGGGGATAGACTTACCCCCAACTTGATAATCTATGGATTCATTGGATCCGAGCCGATGTCTACGTCAGTCATCTCCTCGACCGACATGTGGGATCCGTCCTCCAACTGGTGTGGAGTTGGGATCAAGTGGATATCATTTGCTGAGTTTAGATCATCATTAGGGACCTCGGGTCCCTCTTCAGCATGGAAGACATCCTGAGTTGGCCCTGGGGTGAAATGAAGCATCTCATCGAAATGCCAGTACTTCGATGGGGATGGTGGTGAATTGACGTGATCCCAGTCTATGGCATCTATGTCTAAATACAATGACTATGTTGGATCGGCCGAATTGTGGATGGGGGTGGTTAAGTCAATGGAGATCATGTTGATGAAATGATTTTGGTCTCCATTACCATGGGTGTGATGACTCAAACATTCTGGATGTTCTCTATGCTCCGGATCTAGCTCTGGAGGTATTGGCATGAATGGATCGGCCCTATGTGCGGATAGGAAGATAGGGTCTGCCCTCGACACTGATATCTCTATAGGGTCTCTGGGCGGTAGGTGCTCTCCGTATGCCCAAAGTGGTGGATTCAACACTTGGTCCCACTACGCTGGGTTTATGTGCCACTCATGCCCTGGCACTATGTTTAGTTGTTCAAATATGTCATTAATCTCCAAGGGGTATTGTTGTTATCGCATATGATTGAGATAGGCCATCTCAGTTTCATCTTCATAATCACTATCGAAGATCCAAAGGCCTTCGTTGGCTCCAACAACTATTTGTGACATTAGAGGCTCATCTTGCTCGAGCAAATTGATCTGGCCCCATTGGGGTTGTTTCGCTCTCTGCGATGGGGCCGGATTGTCTTGCGGTGGCACTTGCTCGATGGGAGCCACCAAAGGGAACATTGCCAAGAGGCTTTCCTGATAATCATCCATGGGGGTCACTTGTGAGTGATTGCTATCCGATTCGAAGGGGTCCCATGGTGCTACCTCATATTCTGACTCGTCTTCTGAAGATCCTTCCTGACCTTGTCTATACCTCTCTTGTAGGTGAGTCCTCGAACTTTCTCCTCTCTCGAGCGAAGGGAAAGGGTTGTTGAGGTCAACAAGGTTGGTTGTCAATAATGGGAGATAATCCCCCAGTGTATATGTCGTGTTAGGGTTGGCATATGGATCTAATGCCAATCCCCCCTTGTTGCCTATCCCTAGGCCTTGCATGTTCTCTACCAAGATGTCCAAGGGGAGGGGGTGGTTGAACCCTACCCCTGACTTGTCGTATGGCATTTGGTATCTTGGTTGGCAAAGGACACGCACTCCTTGCTCATATCTGCCTAACCCATATCCATGCCAATTGCATTGGCCAAGGTATCTTAGAGCGAAGTCTGGGTTGGAAAAATAGTTGACATCTTCAGTAAAAGGCTCTTCATCTTCGTCCTCTTGCATGTAAGGTTCAATACCATGATCAAGGCCCCCATACACAAAGTTTGTCTGGTTTGGCGGGTAGCCTAGAGGAACAATAGTGCCTATGGGGAGACGAGGTCTCCCCATGTCCTGCATGGACTCAAGTGCGGGCGTTGCTATAATGTTCCACACCAGGTACTCCCCCAGGCCCGTATTGGCCATTTCAATAGTGATTGTTGGCGGTTGAGGGGGAGGGAATGAAAGTTCTTCCTGAGTCCACTCCATGTCGGGTGAACTAGGAGCCTCGACTTCCACTCTACTAGGCATCTCCTCAGTAGTTATGGTTGATACTGATGGTTGTACCTCTTCCAGAGGTTGTGCCTCTTCCAGAGGTTTCTTCCCCTTGTCCTTCTATGTGGCCACCATAGGTGGTGTTGTTGGTGAAGGACCGGATGATGAAGATGGACCCGACTGGGGTTTTGATGGACTTGTCAAAGGGGATGCCTATGGAATCGGACCCTATTTAGATGGATTCAACTAAAAATCCAAATGCATTGATGGAAGGGTCGATTGTGGCATCAGCTACACCGCATTGCAATACTTGAAGGGTTCCAAGTCTGTCGGGACTACATGCACCTGCCCTTCGAATGTATACTTTAAGCATTGATGAGCTATCGAAGGGACACACTTCATGTCCCTGATCCATGGCCGACCCAACAAGATGTTATAGGCCATTTCACCTTCCAAAATATGGCACAATGTAGGTATAGTCTTTTGTCCCACTTGGATGGGTAGGACAATTGTGCCAACTGTCGAGCATATTGCATCATTAAATGCTCGCAGCGTATAGGTGGAGGCCACTATGTGAGATGCGGGCAACTTGAGGTGCTTCAAGGCCATTGTTGTAATGATATTACTGGATGAGCCAGTGTCCACCAATACCCTTTTGTACGGAATCCCGTTGACCCATGCGATGACGTGCAGGGGTGGATCCGCCATGTCACCAACCACTGATTTCAATTCGTCTTCTCGAAAGGTGATGACTGGCTCAATGCATCATTTGACATGTCCCACGAAGTTGTTGAAGGAGTTTGCTTCATGGGGCTGCAACTCGATGGCTTTTAGTATCTCCATTAGAGCCTCCCGATGGGGCGTTGATTGTTGTATGAGCTCGTAGATGGAGAGCCTAGCCGACGTGGTCCTCAAACTCTGGGTGAGTTTGGTCCGAATCGTGGCCACTGGTCTAGGCGGAGGAGGTGGTGCAAGGTGCTGTTGTGGTTGTGACATTGTTGGCACCTCACCTGTAGCTACCATAGGGGAAGCTGTGCTCGGGTACCTCCTATTTCGAGTCACTATACTGATCATCCCTACATACCCCTGCATGGGGCAGTTCTGTGTGACCTCATTGACTTGTAGGGTCTTTTCCTGTGCATCATGGGTAGGCAAGGGGTCCTTAAAGACCTCCATTTGTTGATTGCTTGGTGCCACGGGATTATCTACCGCTAATGTCTTGTTATCTATTAAGTCTTGCACCAAGCCTTTAAACTTCCAACATGCATTAAGGTCATGTCCCTTCCATCTGTGGAACCTACAGTACAAGTCTTCCCTGTAGCCCTTAGGTTTTGGTGCATTGGGGTCTATGGGTTGAATCTCGAGTAGGTTAATCAAGTTTGCCATTGACAAGCGGTCAAACAGGGAGTCTCTGGACTCTGTGTAAGGTGTGAATTGTCGCCTAGGGCGACGCTGCTGATTTTGTTCTTGCCTCTAATTTTCTCTATCATAACTATTAAGAGGCACCACCTGATAGTTAGCCTTTTGAGGTTGTGTTGCTTGTGCAGGCTTAGGGACGTTTATAGCAACTTGATTGACCGCAGTGGGTTTCTGTTGCGTGGTCCCTATTTTGGTGTTCTTAGACCATTCTTTCTTCTTTGGCTTGGCTATCTCGCCATCCTGAATCTTGATCTCTTCAATGATTCTGGCTTGTGCCAGAGCTTCCTCTAAAGTGGCATATTGTTGTAGCTGCAATAGCACAGAGATCGATCTCAAATAGCTCTTTGAGAACATTTGTGTGAGGTCGGACATAGGAGGGAGGTAGGGTAGCTTGGAAAGCAGAGTCCTCCATCGATTCCCATAGGCCGCCATGGTTTCTTCCTCATACTACCTGAGGCTGGCTAGGTCGCTTAGTGATGCCTTCTTCTTGGTGTTGAAGGTGAAGCATTCGAGGAACGCATCCACTAGCTGATCTAAGTTACTAATGTTATGCTTTGGCAATTGAGTGAACCAATCCGAGGCAGGGCCTACGAACATGGTGATAAATGTTCTTAATAGCAAAGCATCATTATCCTGAATGCCAAAGCATTGGCTCAAGAATCTAGTCACATGCTCTTGGGCATCCTCCTCACCTCTAAATATTGCCAACTGAGGCAGCTTAAAGTGTTCAGGGTAAGGGGGTGCTGGCACTGACGGATGCACAGGATGACTATGGAGTTGGCGTAAAGTGGGCTTTTGGGGCCCAGAAGTCTTGGTCTCCATAGACTCCAAATGCTCTAGCAGTGCTTTATATGCATCGGAAGATTTAATCTCTTCCTCTTTAGTTTGCTCCCATTGTGGGTTGTGGGAAACTTGAGGCCTATGGAGGGGTGGCCGGATAGCAGCCCCTCCGCCTTGGTAGGGCATTTCGGCCCGCTCTTCTTCTTGCTCATACTCCTCATAGGCTTCTTGAGGAGTTTCTGGATGAGACCTATAACCATGGGTGGGTCCCCGCAGGGGGTGCCCATCATTGTTCCTGGGAGTGGCCTCCCGCTCAGGTCTAGGAGGTCTCGGAGGTAGCACTTGGTAAGGTCATGGGGACCTGTCTCGCACCAAGGGGTTGCGCCTCTCATACGGTTCTGCTCTTTGGGTGTGAGGGGTTGGAACCCTCTCAGGCACCGTGTTATGGAGCAGCTCATCTATTTGGCACCGAATGCGCTCTTTGCTAAGGTGATATAGATGCTCTAGCTATTGTTGGTCTTGCTCAAGCTGCGTGATCTACGCTTGGCGGGCGGCATGTCTGGTGACTACCAGGTCGATTTGTTCTACCATATTGAGTCTAGGAGGCCTAGATGCCTCTCCTACACATTTATCTCGGTCATGATGATCCGAGATCTCTATAGGTCGCTTCCCTCTATCGAGGTTGGCGGCATTCACTCGAGGCTCTGGCCTCGGTAGGTGATTCTGGTAGATAGCAGGTGTGGAGGTGCATTGCTCTCACACTATGTATTGCTCTTGAGGAATGTAATGGTCTTCCTCATGCTCCCTTTCGTATATGTGAAAGGGGCGGGCAGAGTTGGCTCGCCCTGTTTGAAGAGCCTTGTGCTCTGGATTTGGCTTATTATTCCTAATAGTGATGGGGGGTAAAGGAGGGATGACATAATCATGTGGCCTCTCCTCATGGACCCTATGTTGTTCTAGCGCTTCATCGCACGGTGGCCACTCATACCGAGCTTCTAAGGGAGCCTTCCCATTTATATTGAGGGCCACGTGTAAGGACTCCTCCTGAAAGGGTCTATGTTGGATGGGCGTGTCCCTCAAAGGGGTGCCTCTATAGTCCCATTCTGAAATGGCATGATGTGGACTCTCTTGTGGGTCAGGCCGCCAAGGTGGTATGACCAAGTCCTTGGGGCTATAGCGGAGGTGACTTGTGCCCCCTTGTACACTCTCCGTAGCTCCTGCCCGTGATTGGGCTTGGCTACGGGTGTACACCATGGTGGTGCTTTCCTACAAGATGCATAGATTTTTATTTCTTTTTATGATTTTTATGCTACACTAAACAGAAAATATCACACACGCAAAGCAATGATTATCTCGTTTAAATATTAAAGGTGTGCCCTAAACCTGGTTTAGTGTGTTTTGATTTTGTTTTGAAAGCTTTTGTAAAGAACATTTAAATGCAATATGATGGCTCTTATGACTCCCAAAAATGGTCGCCCCTTCGATATACCATTGCCAGGCCGATATACCAACCTCTCTATATACCCGCCCTTACGTGAGGGAAACTGTTGGTACGTGAGAGTAGATGGTACGTGGAACGTAGGCGGTACGGAAGGGGAATCACCCTATTTTTGACACCTACCATAGAAGACTTATCCTCATGCATTGGGAATCACCCCAGCTACACTCGGTCAGCTTTCGTCAGGATTTACGTCTAGCAATAGTAGCGATCGGGGTTATGAATGCAAAATTCAAGCCAAGGTGGTGATGAAATCCACCGTTGGTCTTGATCAAGGGCTGGGGTTTTACGACCAGCTCCTTGGTGTTTATGTTGCCACGTGATGTGTGGGGTTCTTTTTATTTTGCATGAAAGAAAATAAACATGCAGTACAACTTTTCCTAAGCAAGCAAGTAACCAAAAAAATAGAAAACAGAAAACAGAAAATGACAGAAAGAGTTCAGGACCCTTACCTCTTCTCTGCCCAAATCTGTTGGTTCTGAGTTTCTATCCTGAAACTGCATAGAGAGCTATTCATCCTAGGGTGGGATGAATAATAGGACTGTATTCATCACAGGGTGGGGCAAATGCCCATTCATCCCTGGGTAAGACGAATTCTAGCTCTGTATTCGCCATAGGCTGGAACGAACAGTAGTCCAACGTTTGAAAACTTGGTACCTACAAGCAAAAACAATCAAGTTTTGATCAGATTTCTGATATTAAAAATAGAGGACAAAGGTCCCACCATGATCGCCACTGAAAGCATGAGGATACGGAAACAAAAAGGAAAATGCCAAGATGTGATTCAAATGAAACAAAAGATAACGCTAAATCCTATAAATTGAAAGTGCATGAAAGGAAAGAGGCATAAACGAATCGAAACCAAATAAAAATCCAATATGGAAGACAACCCTTTTATTAATATACTTTAAAACTCAGTTACAATTCGTCTCCTTCCATTTTCAGGGGCTAGGAGCGTTAAAAATGTTCTTGTCACACCCATGGATGCTATTCCTTCTTCCGCGTGCCCACATGTAAAATGGGTGGACCAAACATCATCGCCACTTGCGTTGATGAGTCTTGAATCCTTGCTACTCCTCCAATGTCCAGATCCTACATTCAAGGAAACAGAAAATAGTCAGTAGCACCTGTAGATAAAATAAAACATGCAATCCCCACGCCTTCAATTAGTGCATGCAAGATATAAATAAAATGATAACTAAAATAGATCCAAATGAACTAAAAATTTGATAGGGGCATCAAAACATCACAAGGAAAACACTGCAAATGGAATAGTCAGAAAATTCACCACATATTTGTATTCGCTCCGGGGTGGGACGAATAGACCTACAACAAAATGTCAAAAAGCACTGTCCCAAATGTCACATCCGGGAAGCTCCAAATCACCTACAAAGTTGGGGGTTAGCTAATTGGGGGTATTTTGGGAAGACCCAGAAGGTCATATTTTCCCAATTTGGCCTCTATCACCGAGAATTTGATGATGCTACCTGCATGTTAGTAAAGGCGAGAAATAATAGAAACATGATCAAAAATGCTCAAAACGATGTGAAATTTGAATGACAACCTATCTAAGAAGCATATAATCAAATGCAAAAATAATAGAAAGGAAATATACCATAGATTTCTAATCGCTCCGGGCGGGGCGATTAGGACTGCAGTAGTGTGGGGGCGCCGGGGGCAGGACGCCCGTCGTTTGGGGCCCGATTTCGGCACCAATCCACTTGGGATGGGTCCAAAACCTCTTGTGGGGTATTTTCAGCAAATTTGGTAGGATATTGTGGCCAAATGTCGGGTTTTGGTTCCGGATTTGCGCTTCCAATAACCACCCTATGACCTCCTTTCTAAAAAGAGATCAAGGATGTGAAAGGCACAAATAAAAAAGGTGTGTGTGTGGAAGTAAAATGACAGCACTTCATTGCTCAAAATGCTCCTTCTCTGTATATTTTTGGGGTGAGAAAACTCACCAATTTATAGACCTGGAGGTCTCTTTGGATGAGCATGCAGAGGCGCCACTTGGCAATCATGCCTCCCAAGGGGGGAGGAGATTCCTCCCTGATTAGGGGCTCCATGACTGCCCCTGTAACTGCCTCTAATGCTCAAAAATGCTCACTCACCCTCCCATGCAATGAAGGAAGAGTTAAGTGGTGGATCTGAGCTGCCATTTGTCAAGATTTGACTTTTTGCCCGTCAAACCTGCTATTCGCCCCACCCTGGAGCGAATACTGCTAATCGTCCCTGGGTGGGGTGAATAGAAGTTTGTAATCATCCCTGGGTGGAACGAGTATGGAGCAGAGTTCCTGAAGGTGCCAAATTGACTCCTGACCTTCCAAAACTATTGTGTGAGTGGTTAGGACCACTGTTTAACCTCTGGGGGCTGCCCTGGGGCTGTGTGTGTCAATGCGATCAGTGTTTGCAGTCACATAATCGGATAGGTGTTGTTTTGGTGTCTACATATGCACATATGCTTGTCATATTTTACATCATTTTTTTTCATTCTATTCTTGCATATTGCTTGTCATATTTGCATGGCTGCTTGTTCATGAATACTTTTTCTTATAGCTTATGGGGATTTATGAGAATGGTAGGTGATGATACCTAGTTAGGTCATAGCTCACATGCATTGTAATTTTCACTAGGGTTCTGATGTCTAGTGAAGCCCCAACCTAGGGCCCATGCATTTCCATCCCTTGTTCTCTTATTTCCTTCCTTTGCTCTTTCTTCTCTTCTCTCTTCTTATTGTATTCCTTGACTTTGAAAGTTTTTACAATGATCCTCATTTTTACTCTAAGTCAAGGAATGCAATCCTATTTTGGTATATCCTTGTCTTTTTGCATAATTTTTATTTCTCCTTTGTCTTATTTATTTAGATAAGGATATACATTCTTCTCTTATTTGATTGCACATTTCCTCCCACTTAATTTTTCAATAATTGAAACTTCAAGCTGGGGGCACATGCACACAATTATTTGCTCCTTATTTTCTTCTACTTATTTCTTCTAGCACATGCACAGACTCATCGTGTTATACTTATATATTGATTGGTCCATACATACATGCAGACATACCCTCTCGGGTAGTATTGGCATATACATTACATACATCATTTTACATCATCATGCACTATAATACCCCCTTCAGGTTACGTCTCTCTTTTGACTTAGCGGGTACAACACCCCATTACAGGATCAACTCCTTGGCCATTTCAACAGGCCTCGGTATACATCCTAGTACGTAATCGCCCCACAATAGTCACTAGTGAGCAATCACCCATAGAGGGTTACACTCTACACTTCACTTATTGGTCCATATTTAATGAGTATTACACCCATATTGGGTTCTTCACTCCATACATGGATCATATTTTGAGCATAACACCCTCTATTCAGGGTTTTGATTTAGCTTCTTTCTCAATTTCAGATGGTTGACCTTTGGAGTTTTATCTTTATCTTCTTCTTCTTCTTTCGCTTCCCAGTTTTATGCTTCTTATTATCTACCTTTCCTTTCTTCCTTGTTTCCCTCTCTTATATTTCATCCGTACATTTCATGCTAGTTGCATTAGATTCATGGTGTACCCAATGCTCTTTTCTTTGTTGTTTTTTTGCTTGCTTTGTTCTCCGTATTTTTGTATTTTACCTTTTATTTCTTTACCTTTTTCAAATTTATTAAGGAATTTTTGCTCTTTTCAAAACTCAAGGGGGAACCCTAGCCATAGAGGCATTAATGGTAGTAATGTCTTGCCCATTTTCCCAAATCAGGCCACCCCCTTTTTTGTGTTCATTGTCTGCTTTACCGTAGGAGTCTACATCCTTTCATTGACGCATTTAGTAAGCCATAAATGCATCAAAGAGAGGGAAAAATGTAGACACAAAATATTGACCCACTTTTAGTGGAAAATCTTCCTTAGCACCCCTAAGAGACCCTCAACCCATGCCAAGTGCAAGGAAAAATATCTTTGCCTCCATTTTTTTAATTTATTTGTTTTTAGCGAAATCACACCCCATATTTATGAGGCACGACTTCATTTTTTAAACTATATTTTTTTAATTTATTTTATTTTATTATTTTTGATCCCACTTAGACCCAGGTTTAAACCCTCCAACATGTTTTGGCATTGGTTGTGAGTTTATTTGTGCCCACTTTCTTCCTCCAATTTCATCTATAAAAGGAAGAGTGTTTTTGCCAAATCATAACATGCAACAATACAAAAATAAGATGTTATGAATGTGATGATTTTATGTGAATAGTACGAATTGTTAAATTGATTAAGCTCTTAATTGTTCTTTCTTCCTATTCTCTTATTTTATCTTTTCCATAAGCTTACCACGAAGTATGAATTTTGGATTGATATTCTATTGCATGGATTGGATTGATTTACTATGTGGCTTGGTGGATCCATGGTGTAGCTCGAAGAGATAGAGTGCCCAATTAGATACTTGGTTCTCTTCAACCTACTTCTGCGATGTTCATCAAGGGTTTGCGTACTCTGTTTCAACATTTATTTCATATTTTGCATTCACTAATTATTTTTATTTAGCCTATAGGGATAACAAATTTGCTTGCCCTAATCAGGGAAAATTTATTCACAGAAGCAAAATTGCACTTCATCCCAGAAGGGTGTGACTCTGCTACTATGATATCGCACCCGCTCCAAGGAAGGCATGATTTTGCCCTAGCGCACACTGGGGGAAATTTTTAGATTTTGCTTTCATTATTGTATTCCATTTTTTTTCTAGATCATACTGCTATACTTTGATTTTTGTTCTCTACTACTGTATTTCCAATTTATGATTAATTATCCAAAGGTCAATTTCTACTTTTGTATAAAACGATCATATAAAATGGCCTAGGGGGCTTGACTAATGCTAGATATATTATACAACAGCCTAAGGAGCCCCCCTAATACTAATTCCATTTTTTAGTATTTTCATAAGTGATCTTGAAAAAACAAGAATTCTTTATATCATTGGACAAGAGACGAAAAATTCTAAGAGTCAACCTCTGGTCTATATAAATTATCTATTTATTATATTGGTTGAAAATCTTGTTTTATTATTGGTTCTTAGGCATCTAAAATTAAAAGGTATTTAGCATGCACCTAGGGGTAATTTCTATGTATTTATTCTTTTACATTTATATTTTAAAGGTTTTCTAAAATAAATCCTAGGTTAGCAAGCATTCAAAATAAAGAATCATTCTAGGATAACTCCTGTACATATGCATTCTATTTTCATCTATATTATTTTTGTTTTGCATTGTATTTTATCTTTTCTAGCTTAGATCTAGAAAGGCCAAACTTAGGTGCTTGTCTTGAATCTAAACACATCAAACATCCTGAATATCCTGAGGACTTGGAGTGAGTCATTAAAATTTTCCTAGTGAACCCTTTCCCCTAACATCGAGTGTAGAGTACAATATACCCCCGTGGTTCACCCCATGAAAGGTTATCTCCCTGCATATATGACCTTTTGTTTGGGAATTGCACATGGTAGGGCAGTTTCCCCCCTCTACACTTATACCTTTAAACCTATAGGGATAGTGATAAGTGTAGTATTTCTTGATTTTATACTCAAAATTATTGTCTGCTTCATTAATATATCTGCATAATTCTATGACAAACACCCAATCAATGACATAATAGAAAAGTATCTTGAAAAGTCCATGGAAGTATATTATGAAGATGACATCATTTTGTAGGAAATACCAATTCTCTAGCTCGTGCTTCTTTCCATGTAGCATATAAACAACTTCATATCGTAGGTGATAAATTTGACCATAAAATAATGCAAGTGCAAGCCCTAGAAATAATATATTAAAATCAATATATGAAGATGTCTCTATAAGGACTACATAACTATGTATATTTGTAACTACATATGCTATGGAAATTTTATGGTCATATACATATAAATTAATATCCAACCTGAGAATTACAACTATCATCAACAATACTATTTGTAAAAATTTATTAAATATCTCAAGCTTCATAGGCTTTTCCAAAAAGTCACATGGAATTTCCCCATATTTCTACCTAACCATACCCTAAGATTATCTTTATTTACATAACCATTTTTTATCTATATCAATGGGTTTGGGTTTTGTACCTAGTTGGGCTCCTACTACAAAAACTCTTCTAATTCATTCATTTGTAATGGAAAATAATTTGTTTCCTTCTATGTCGTGCATCATCGTTGTTGCTAGGTTACAATTATCTAGAATGGTTTTAACTAGCTCTAGATAGGGGTGGATAGATCTGAGAATATATCTAAATAAGAATGAATTGCATGGAGTAGCTTCAAGGATTTTAGGTGATATTTGTATTCCTCTAGCTTCTGACCCTTCTTTGAATATTTTTAATTTTGATTTGATCGTAATGATAGGGTGATGGTTGTTACTTAGCCTATATTGTAGCTATTTAGTGCTCCTCTACAATTTCATATCTCTTTTTGCTCATGCCATCTTGCATTTGGAATTTATGTTTTAAAATACAGGAACAAGCAACTATGTAGCTCTTCTCTTCATGCAAGGCATTTTAGTAATTTTGCGCTATTATTCTCTCTCAAATGCTAAATGCTCTTTTATACATTGCACATTTTAAGACCTATTTATATAAGAATAAGTAATCATAAGGAATAATGGTTGTTAATTTAATTTTGAGGATTGTGCATGCTCATATTTTATTACAAAAAATTTCTTTGGAATTGGTACTTTGTGTGAACATTTGTGACTCATATCCCTTTTTCAATATTGTCATGCTTTTGATGAATAATATTGATAGGAATTCAAAATCTAGTAGCTACCTACCATAATTTTTAGCTAATCAATTTCTATTGCTCAAAATGTACTACGATCACTACTACCATTACTATGATATTTGCACATCGCTATTTACATATGTACACTTCAAAGGCATGTGCCTCTAAGAACAATGCTTTAAATATTGGTTGTTCACTAGAATTAGCAAAATATGGTCATCTATAACTTGAAGCATGTATGCATTTAGTGATTTCTTTCCCAAAATTAGATATGGTTCAAACCAAAATAATTCCAATTTATAATGCTTTTTTGGTTTAGCTAGGTCTGCATCCCACATGAGTACTAAATCACCATACTTAAATGATTTTAATGATGAAATTTTGTCAAACCATATCTTAATGGTGACTTGATGCTGGTAGAAGCTACTTTAAGATTTTTCTCCTTTTTCCTCCAATAGCAATAAATTTTCCATCCTTATTTCAATTGGTTGTATATCCTCTAATTTTGATTAGTCAATAAGCTTCAAAGTAGGCAATTCTAAATGAATCAACAACAAAAATTATTTTCCATCAACTGGAGCATGGAGGATGGTATTTAAAGCATTTATTACCATAATTTTGTCCATCCATAGTGCTTGATTAAGTATTAAATGCCAATTTTTTTATTGTGGACAATATTACTCTTAATTATCTTCATTAAATATTTATTTGTGGACTTTTCTAGTGCATTGCCTTATGGGTAATAATTAGAGGAGTATTTGCAGTATATGTCATATTTTATACCAAAATCCATGGTATTAGCTCATATAAAATATCCAATATTATAAAATACTATCATATATGGGATCCCAAATTTGGTGATCAATCTTTCTAGAAAGCAAATAATTGTATCTTGATTTGCATGCTTGGTTTCTTCTACTTTAGACAATTTGGTGAAGTAATTAGTTATTGTTAAAATGAATTTATGCATGATAGAGAAATTAAAATTAATAATTGTGATAAAATATAACTCCAATTATTCGAGGATCTTCTGCAATAATCAGTGAGAGGGGCATTACTACATTTTTTATTTTACCTACAAATATTTGGCATTTTTCATAAGCATTAGCAATTCTAAATGCATCATAAAATAAGGTCATTTAATAATATCAAGCTCTCAAGATATTGGCTACTATGATTTGTCCAAAATAGTGTCCTACCGAGAAACAAATATGAATTCATTCAAGATATATTCTATCTTATCTGAATCTATCCATCTCAGTAATACACCACCAATATTTTTTTGATTCAGTATATCATAAATCAAAACATAGTTCATAGCTTGATGTCTATACCTACACTTTTTAGAGGCTATGAATCTGTTTGAACGTTGGCCAGTCTTGATAAAGTAAATTAATTAATTTATCTAGCTACTTTGATTTATTCGATCCCTTGCTAGTTGCAACTCTTCTTGTTCATCACTGAATGTGTTAGATTTTGGTATTGTAGAATTTACAAGTTTTTCATAAAGTACTTTTCCCCTAATCAACATAGTTGTTTTTATGTGTATATCATACTTCTAGATTTTTGTGATCCATCTACCTCTTTTTTCTCTTAATTCTTCTTGCATTATAAATTTTTGGACATATGGATGCATGACGTATACTATTGTTTTGATTTGATATATATAATGACTCAACTTCTTTAAGGATTTCATAAGCGTAAATACTAGCTTATTAATGAATTTATATCATTCTTCATGGTTGTAAAGTTTCTTGCTAAGGAAAGCTATAGGTTGTTGACTATGATCATCATCCTTTGGAATTATTACAATCGTATAGCTTTCTTCTAGACCAAATACATAAATAATGAAGTCCTTTTGATAGTCTATATTAGACAATATCAATGCTCTAGTTATAGCTTCTTTTATGCTATATTTGATAATGAAATGAACAAATGGTGAATGAATGAAATTTAAATGAATGGTTTATTATTATTGAAAGAAGGAATCTGTGAGAATTTAAATTTGAAATTTGGGAGATAAAATCAGATATTAAATTGAATTCTAAGATTGATGAATTTGACATTTGATGAATAATTTGAGAATTGATGTGATTTTTGAAATTTGGTGAATTTGAAAGTTTTGAAGATTGATTGAGATTTGAGCTTTGAAAAAATGAATGATTTGAAATTTGAAAAAATAATTTGAAATTAATATTTTGAGAGTTATAAGAAGAAATATGATGCATTAAAATTAATTGCTTGATTGAATATTAAAGATTTAAAGTTGAAATTTTTTGAAGAAATTGATTTAAAATTTTAAATTTGGGAGAAATATGGAATCCTACATCAATTGAATTAAAATGAATGTTTTACAAAGATTATAAAAATTCAAAGGAACAAATTGTATAAGAAAAAAATTCAATCATAAAGATATTGTCAAAGACATGTGACAAGATCACTTAAAATTCATCAAAATATGATAAGTAAAGAAGATACTTGATACATAGTTTCAAGTACAAGTCACCACATGAAAAGGAACTGACATTGATTTCATTCATTATTTGTAAAACCAAACATTCCAATGAAAATAATGGATGACAATATTTACCATATATAAGGATCCAAAACTGTGATGCTTGGTCTCCCATATTTTGAATGCATATTATATTATGTATTGTATGATCTAGGTTTAAAAATAACCTTAGTTTAGTAGATCAATTGGTTAACAAAGGAAGAATAATGGAATTTTAATACATCAATGGAAATAAAAATGACTCATTAAAATGCAAAGTAAGATTGAAGTTGTGAGTTCTATCAGAAATGGAATATATGCTTTGGATGTTATGTGATTACCATAAGAAGTTTTAGGTCATATTTTTCCATGAGAGCATTATAATAATTCATTTTTTGACTTACCAAAAATAAAAGGATATAGGGTATTATATCAAAATAAGGGCAAGAATATCAAGAAAAGTCAATAGGTAAAATTTGTATATGGAAATAAGGCAAAATAAGAAGATGAAGATTTATTACATTATTTGGTAAAATATAAGTGCCCTAAGGTACATTTGTAGATATTATATTTATAAGTGTATTAAACATTTATCTGATGTATGTGTCACACTATGAGAGCATTTATGTGTTATGCAATAAAGTATGCAAGTATCAAAGTGTGCAAAGTGTGAGGTGTGAGTTGTGAGAGTGCAAGGTGTCAAGAGAGCAAGTGAAGAGTCATAGGTGTTAGGTGTCAAATACACAAGTGAAGAGTCACATGAGATGTAGCAAGATGTAAAGTAAATAGTCATGAGATTTTTATCATAATAGTCAACAAAAAATGCAAAAAATGACAAAACACACAAACACAACAACAAAAAAACACACAAAAAATAAAACACAAAACATAAAAATATAAAAAACACCAAAAAACACAAAAATAAAAGAGAACGAGAACAATACAAAAAAACACACACACCAAAAAACTAAAAATAAGGAAAAAAAAAAACAACTTTGGGCTCTCTAGGCCAAAAGGCTATTCAAGCAAGATTCATCAAAGGAAACATAAGAATGATTAGTCTAAGCAAGGGAACTAATATATCCATATCAAATCAAAGATAAGCATAAACAAAGAAAAAAGGAACTAGGTACGCTCAATACTAGAGCCATCCAAAGAAAGGATAGAAAGAAGAGCTTCCATTAATTTTGAATCCCACCATCTGGTAGGGTGGCCATAGTAAGTAACATCACATTTGTACAAATTATAATTAGCTAAAGCATCAACACTCCTATTCTTTTCTCTAACCACATGATTATATTGAAATTTCAAAAATCCTATCTAGGTTAATTGAATCTTCTCAACAATTCTTTTTATTCTCCAATCAATCTTATGGTTATTAGGAGTTGTCAACAAAATAATCATGACTTGAGAATATTATTCAACAAACACATTTTTCCATCCAATATTAGGAACCTCTCGAAGGCCTCTAAGGATACCATACCCATCAAAAAGGTTATTGGAAAGAATACCTAAAGTCTTAACAAAAATGAAAACTAGGGAACCATCTGAAAGTCTTACCAATTCCTCCTACACTAGCTTTTCCAAGGTTCCCCCTAGAGGCTCCATCGATATTTACTTTTCCAAAATCCTTAGGAGGATGATTACAATTCCTTGTTCTCTCCATATTTTGATTACTCACATTCCCTTTAAGTTGGTTGACCTTAAAAGAGTTAATATTCAATCTTTGCATCACTTGATCCCATCTTTGGTGGGAGTTTTGGGGGTGTTTAAGGAGTTGTTAGATAGATTCAACTAAGTTGGAAATGATATTTTTCCATGCATAGTTAATGTTCTTCATTTCTTGATTTAAAATATAGTTGTTTCTTTTCTTCCAGATATTCCAAGGGAGAATGGTAAAACCCATCCAAACTAGCTGTCTAATAAAATGATCAAAAACCTCCTGATTAGGCCAATCCCTCCAAAGCTATTCAAAAGTAAAAAAATTAGACCACTGTAAGCTAAGTAATATGGTCATTCTCCTCCATAGCTTAGAGGCTAAGGTACACTCAATAAAAATATGCCTGAGAGTTTCCACATTCTATTAACACACCTCACATCTAAATAGGCCATGAAAACCATGTTTTATAAGTTGCTCACCAGTAAGCAACCTACAATGCAATAAAATCCAAGTGAAGAACCTCACCTTAGACCAAATATTTTTGACCCACAACTAAGTAAATTTTTCATATGATTGATTGGGATTATTATTGCAAAAGGCCAAATAACCTTGAGCAACTGAATACTCACCCTTAGTAGTGTTTTTCCATCCATTTTTTTTTTATCATTGAAGGGAGATATCTCATATGAAGGATTATTTGGATATATATATTTTGTCTTTCTAGCATTTGAATAGCCCAATCCTCAATAAAGATACAATATCTACCAACCTATGAATTTCCAGTATGGTACCGACAGTAATTAGCAACCTTTATCTAGTTAGCTCGATGAAGCTCCTCCATCCAAGGCCTCCAATTAGAAAACTAAATTATCAAAGGCTGGTGACCATCCCAAGAATCTATCCAAAAATTTACCTGTTGACCATTATGAATGATCCAAAATAAAAATTTCTTAATCAAATCCTCACTAGTCTTAATAATAGCTAAAATGGGAGAACCTTTGGTAGGTAATAGATAGTGAAAAAGGTATTCAGGATTTTTGTTCTCGGTATATTTAGCACAAATATTTTTGGACCAAAGAGAATTGAGGTTATGCAAAATTCTCCAATAATTTTTAGCAACTAAAGCCGTATTGTTATTAATAGCATACCGAAAACCTAACCCCCCTTAATTCTTTGGGAGGCATAAAGTATCCCATTTCACCAAGGCCCAATTTTTTTCTCCTTAGGACCACTCCAGAAGAACCAATGATTGATTTGATCCAATTATTGAAGAATAACCTTTGGGATATTCAAAACAAGATAAAATTAAATAGATATAGCTTGAAGGACTATTTACCAAGGTAATTCTACCCCCAAATGAAATCCACCTAATGGTCCACTTACCAATTTTCTTCTTAACTCTATCCAACAACCAATTTTAATTGTTTTTTTACTTTAAATATTGAGGGTAATACCTAAATATGTGATAAAGTGAAAGTTCTTCTTATATCATAATTTATCAAAGATCATGGATTCATGTCTAAGAGAGCAATGAAAGAAAATCACCTTATATTTGTCTCCATTAATCAATTGCTCACTAGCATTAGAAAAATAGCTAATGATTTGTTGAATTTTAGAAGCTTCCTTAACTATAGTTTTACCTAAAATAGTAGATTCATCAACAATTTTAATATGATAAATAGGCCTAGCTCCATGAGTAATGGTTACTCCCTCAAAGGTTCTATTTTCCCTATTTTTTGTTATAGTTCCACCCAAGCATTCAACATGAATGATGAATAAAGAAGGGGAGAGAGGGTCACCTTACCTATTACCTTTGGGAGTAGGGAATAGTTGATAAGCCCTACCATTGATAAGAATAGAGTAGGACATCGAAGAGATACATCCCATAATCTAGTCCATCCAATCCTAAGAGAAATCAAATTGCCTTAAAACTTTCTAATGCAGGAGCATCCGGAGGTGGAAAATAAATCTTGCATCACCCAAAATATTTTTTTCTTTAAGTACCAAAGCTGTCGTGATATCACGACACTTTTTGAGAAAGGGCGCCAAAGGGTCAAACTATTGCGATATCGTGATGTTTTTTGAGAAAAGGGGCCAAGGCACAAAATGGTCGCAAAATCGCAACATTTCCGAAGCAAAGCAGCCTGGACGTAAAATGGTTGAGAAATTGCGACATTTTCGAAGCAAAGTAGCTTGGACACAAAATGGTCATGAAATCACGATACTTCCGAAGCAAAGCAACCTAGACGCAAAATGGTCACGAAATCGTGACATTTTCGACGCAATGGAGCCAAGGCACAAAATGGTCACAAAATCGTGACACCTTCGGAGGCAAAGCTCTAAGGCACAAAGTGGTCACGAAATCGTGACATTTTTGACGCAATGGAGCCAAGGCGCAAAATGGTCACGAAATTGCGACACCTTCAGAGGCAAAGCTATAAGGCACAAAGTGGTCGTGAAATTGGGACACTTTCAGAGGCAAGACTCAAAGGCGCAAAGTGGTCGTGAAATCACAACACTTTCAGAAAGTGGTCACGAAGGCGCAAAGTGGTCACGAAATCACGACACTTTCGAAAGCTGGGCTCGAAGGTGCAAAGTGGTCGCGAAATCGTGACACTTTCGGAGGTAAGACTCGAATGCGCAAAGTGGTTGCAAAATCGTGACACTTTTGGAAGCTAGGCTCGAAGGCGCAAAGTGGTCATGAAATCATGACACTTTCAGAGGCACGACTTGAAGGCGCAAAGTGGTAACGAAATCGCGACACTTTCGGAAGCTGGACTCGAAGGCACAAAGTGGTCGCGAAATCATGACACTTTCGAAAGCTGGGCTCGAAGGCGCAAAGTGGTCACGAAATAGCGACGCTTTCGGAAGCTGGGATCGAAGGTGCAAAGTGGTCATGAAATCGTGACACTTTTGAAGGCAAGACTCGAAGGCGCAAAGTGGTCACGAAATCGTGACACTTTCGAAAGCTGGACTCGAAGGTGCAAAGTGGTCGTGAAATCGTGACACTTTCGAAAGCAAGGTGACAGGGTGCAAAGTGGTTGCGAAATCGTGACACTTTTGGGGCAAAGGCACCAAGGGGTAAAATGGTCGCAAAATCATGACATGTCACGATTTTGTGGCCCAAAGGAGAAAACAGAGGCCGAACGCCAAAACGTCACGATATCACGATCGAAGAGGAGAAAGGGCGTAAGGAAGCAAACACGTCACGATATCACGATAAAACGCTCACGACTCCAGACTAGCCGACGATTGCAGAGGCCATTGCAGAAGGACACGTGGCATCAAATTACAGGTGTCCATAGAGCACTAGGCAGTTACAGAGGCCATTGTATAAGGGCACGTGGTAGCAAATTATATATGGCTATGGCGCATTCCTATGAATGATGACTCGATGGGTGGATGGACAGGTGACTGCAGGGCACTCCGCCATCTCATGCCATGATGATGGAAGATAGCTGGCCATAACATGCATGCGATGACAGAACACTCATGCGGGTGATTATAGGGAATCCCGCATTCTGTGTAATGATGTCCGAAGGAGGGCCGGGTCTGTTATAAAAAGGGAATGCATACATTGTAAAGGGGGTTCTTGGCCATTTGAAAATATAACTGCTGTATTTCCAAATTTGAAACCTTTGTTAATGAAATTTGCATGATTTTTTTGGTGTGTTATCTTAGTTCTGCTTCAAGTGGTATTAGAGCCAGAAGGTTCTGAGTGCGTGAACCGATCATTGACAGTGAGGCAGTTCATGCTAGGATTGTGGTTGTGGGTGTGAGGAAGCGAACAGGATGCCCCCACATAGGAACCATGGTGGTGTGAGGAACAGGCAAGCAGAGGTCTATCTTAGAGCCTTGCAGAGGCAAGTTGAAGCCCTACAAGAGGAAATCAAAAGAGGAGTTGAGCCAAGAAGGGAGGAACCCAGTGAAGATGAGGTTTGGGAAGAAGAGGGTCCATCTGATGAGGAAGAAGAATTGGATCCAGTAGAGGCTAGGCTGTATAGATCGAGAAGAAGCTGAAGTTCGATGTCTCTACTTATTCTAGGAATCTCAACCCTGAGGAGTTGATAGATTAGATCAACGACATGGAGGAGTATTTCGAGTATGAAGAGATCTCAGATTCAAATCGGATCAGGTTCACAAAAACAAAGTTGAAGGGGCATGCTAGCATCTGGTGGAAAGGAGTGCAGCTGGAAAGGAATAGGAGGGGAAAGGAAAAAATCACTAGGTGGGATAGGATGGTGGAGAAACTAAAGAGGCAATTCATCCCTGCAAATTATGAGTTGGATTTGTTGAGAAAGATGCAGAGTCTTAGACAGACAAGTAAATCTGTCAAGGAGTATACGGAGGAGTTCTACCAGATCTTGATTAGAACTGACCATTCTGAGGTGAATAAGGAGAAAGTCGCATGATACATCAATGGATTGAGAACCAACATTCAAGAAGAACTAGGTCTGGTTAGGATGAGTACGGTTGAGGATGCATACCAGTTTGCATTAAAAGTAGAGGAGAAACTAAATAGGAGATTTGATGGTAAGTAGAGAGGAAAGGACAGGGGTGGAAGAGCTGGTGGAAGAACCAATGGAGGAATATACAAAGATTTGGAGAAGACTGGTGAAGAAAGCAGTAGCCAAAAATAGAAAGAGGAGAATACCCAATGCCCATGCAATTAGAACAACAACTACCCAAGGGGAAGAGGTAGGTCTGGGTGAGGGTTTGGAAGGGGTGTCTTTCGAGGAACCTGCTTCAACTATGAAGAAGAAGGGCATCGGGCATACAACTACCCGTAGCATCAAGAAATGCCAAATCGAAGACCTGAGGGTTAGGCCCGAGTTGTTGTAGCAGACAAAGGTGTAGAATCTGAGCACTTTGAGGAGGCAGAAAGAGGAGAAGCGATGATCATCAGAAGAGTCTTGTTGAATGAAGAAAAGAAGGTATACCAAAGGAACAACCTATTTCAAACAAGATGCAAGTGCGCAGGCAAGGTCTGTAACATCATCATCGATAATGGAAGCACTGACAACTTGTTTTCTGAGGAAATGGTTGCCAAGCTGCAGCTGGAGAGGAGAAAACACCCGCACCCTTATCGGATTGCATGGTTTCAAAAGGACCATCGGGTGCTGGTCAATGAGCAATGCTTGGTGAAGTTCAACATTGGAACTTACCGAGATGAGGTCTTATGTGACATCTTGCCTATGGATGCATGTCACTTGCTTCTGGGGAGACCATGGCAGTTTGATCGAAGTGCTGTACATGATGGTCGAGCTAATACATATTCCTTGTCAAAAAATGTAGTTAGGCATAAGTTGAAGCCCTTAAAGGATGCAGATGAGAAGGTATGCAGTAGTGCATGAGTCTGTCTAGTTGATGGAAGAAGATTTTTGGATGGCCTAAAGCTAGATCATATGTGCTATGCAATAATCACTAGGTTTAGGGAAGAATAAGGCAAGGAAACTCCAGTGGAAGTCATGGGACTGTTAAAGGAGTTTCCAGATATCATTTTTGATTATGTTCCTAAAGGTTTATCGCTTGTTAGGAAGATCAGTCACCACATAGATTTGGTGCCTGGATCGAGCTTGCCAAATAAGGCTGCACACAGAATGATGCCTGTAGAAACTGAGGAGTTAAACCGGTAGGTTCAAGATCTGCTAAAGAAGGGATTGATTAGGGAGAGTCTTAGTCCATGTGTAGTACCTACAGTGCTAGCACCCAAGAAGGATGGGGAATGGAGAATGTGCACAGACTCTCGAGCAATTAACAAGATCACTATCAAATACAGATTCCCATTGCCCAGGATGGATGATATCATGGACTGCTTAAGTGGAGCTGAGTACTTCACGAAGATTGACCTAAAAAGTGGTTACCATAAGATCCGCATTAGAGAAGGGGATGAGTGGAAGACAACCTTTAAAACCAGAGAGGGGCTGTATGAGTGGTTGGTCATGCCATTTGGGCTAACCAATGCATCGAGTACCTTCATGCGGTTAATGAATGAAGTCCTAAAGGAATTTCTAGGAAAATTTGTTATTGTCTACTTGGATGATATCTTGATTTTTAGCAGAACCCTGGAGGAACACCTGATGCACATCAGGAGGGTTTTTGAGAAATTGCGGGAGGAGCAGCTACTAATAAATTTGAAAAAGTGTAACTTCGTGAAGAGGGAGCTAGTATACCTGGGATTTGTTATCTCAGCAGATGGTCTCAAAATGGACCCCGAAAAGGTGAGGGCTATCATAGAATGGCCTGATCCAAGAAGCGTGACTGAGGTGAGATCGTTTCATGGTCTGGCCAGTTTCTACATAAAGTTCATTAGAAACTTCAACAGTATTTACGCATCCCTTACGGAGACAATGAGGGGAAACAAGAAGGAATTCAAGTGGACAGCTGGGGTTGACAAAAGCTTTGCCATGCTGAAGAAGAAGGTCACGAAGCAACCTATATTAGCACTTCCAGATTTTAACAAGGTGTTTCAGGTAGACTGTGATGCAAGTGGTAGTGCCATAGGGGCCGTATTGAGCCAAGAGGGTAAGCCTGTTGCTTATTTTAGCGAGAAGCTCAATGATGCTAGAAGGAAGTATTTGGTATATGATCAGGAGTTCTATGCCATAGTTCAGGATCTAAAGAAATGGAGGCATTATTTTTTGCCAAAGGAGTTTGTCCTTTATACTGATCATCAGGCACTACAGTATATTAACAGTCAAGGGAAATTGAATCAGAGGCACCTGAAATGGGTTGAGTTCCTGTAGAGCTATACCTTTGTGCTGAAGCATCGAAGCGAAAGGTCCAACAGAGTTGCAGATGCCTTGATTAGGATGCAATGTTTATTTATGGAGATGAAGGTGGAGGTTGTAGGGTTTGCTGAGCTCAAGGGTTTATACCCTGTAGACCTCGACTTCGCAGAAGCTTGGAAAGCCTACACTGCGCCTGTTACATTGGACAGGACTAAGTGGTTAAATTTTTTGATTCAAGATGGAATGCTATTTAGGGGGAACCAATTATGCATTTCGAGGAGCTCAATGAGGGAGAATATCATCAAGGAAAAGCACAGTGGAGGTTTAGCTGGACACTTTGGTCGAGACAAGACCATCTCACTTGTTAGTGAAAACTACTACTGGCCACAATTGCAACAAGATGTGGAAAAAATTGTGCAAAGCTGTAGGATATGCCAGATGGAAAAAGGTGTGAGGCAGCCTACTAGTTTATATCAACCACTACCTATACCTGAAAGGCCATGGGAGAATATTAGCATGGATTTTATTCTTGGTTTACCCAGGACGCAGAGGGGACACGACTCCATATTTGTGGTAGTGGAAAGGTTTTCAAAAATAGCTCATTTTATTCCCTGCCAGAAGACTAGCGATGTGGTCCATGTGGCTGGTTTATTCTTCAAGGAAGTGGTACGCCTTCATGGGCTACCAAGGAGCATTGTGTCGAACAGGGATACCAAGTTTGTAGGGTATTTCTAGAGAACCTTGTGGAAGAAACTGAAGACGGATTTAAAATTCAGTTCTACATGCCACCCCCAAACCGATGGCCAAACAGAGGTGGTAAATCAAAGCTTGGGCAATATCTTGAGATGCTTGGTCAGAGATAAGCCCAAGGGATGGGATTTAGTTCTGTCGTAGGCAGAATTAACTTACAACAGCTCTGTCAATAGAAGTACCAATAAATCGCCATTCCAGATCATCTATGGGAGTAGCCCAAGAAATGCCTTAGAGTTGAGAAGGATGGATACAAGAGAAAAATGTAGTGCTGAGGCTGAAGACTTTGCTGAACACTTGAAGGGAGTGCATGAGGAGGTCACAAGGCACATTGCCAAGATGAATGCTTAGTATAAGGCCAGGGTAGACCAGAAATGCCGGGTTAAGGAGTTTGAAGTGGGAGATTCTGTCATGGTCCATCTAAGGAAAGAGAGGTTTCCTGCCAAGACCTATAACAAGCTAAAAATGAAGAAGTTTGGGCCATGCAGGATCATTGGAAAACGGGGTTCGGGTAATGCATATGAGGTGGAGTTTCCGAGTGAACTTAACATCTCATCGATTTTTAACATTTCATATTTAGTCGAGTTTCATGAAGGAGGTAGCAGTGTAACACCAAGCCCAGATTTATGGAGCATTCCCATGGTTACTCCAGTCGTAGATTAGATAGAAGAAGTCCTTGATGCGCATGAGGGCCGAAGTACTTGAAATAGATGGTATTCTGAGTATTTGATCAAGTGGAAGGGCAGGCCCATCGAAGATGCGACTTGGTTGTCAAAAGCAGAGGTTGACCGCCTGGGTCTACCTCAGACAGATCAGAAGTGAAGGTCACTTCTCAATTCACCCTAGGTGTCTGATGCAGGAGCATCCGAAGGTGGAAAAGAAATCTTGCATCACCCAAAAATATTTTTTTCTTTAAGTGCCAAAGCTATCGTGATATCGCGACACTTTTTGAGAAAGGACGCCAAAGGGTCAAACTGTCGCGATATCGCGATGTTTTTTGAGAAAAGGGGCCAAGGTGCAAAATGGTCACGAAATCGTAACATTTTCAAAGCAAAGCAGCCTAGACACAAAATGGTTACGAAGTCATGACACTTCCGAAGCAAAGCAGTCTGGATGCAAAATGGTTGTGGAATCGCAACATTTTCAAAGCAAAGCAACCTGGATGCAAAATGGTCGTGAAATCATGACATTTTCGACGCAATGGATCCAAGGTGCAAAATGGTCACGAAATCATGACACCTTCGGAGGCAAAGCTCTAAGGCATAAAGTGGTCACGAAATTGTGACATTTTCAACGCAATGGAGCCAAGGCGTAAAATGGTTGCAAAATCATGACACCTTCGGAGGCAAACCTCTAAGGCACAAAGTGGTCACAAAATTGTGACACTTTCGGAGGCAAGACTTGAAGGCGTAAAGTGGTCATGAAATCGTGACACTTTTGGAAGCTGGGCTCGAAGGCGCAAAGTGGTCACAAAATCGTGACACTTTCGAAAGCTGGGCTCGAAGGTGCAAAGTGGTCGTGAAATCGTGACACTTTTGGAGGCAAGACTCGAAGGCGCAAAGTGGTTGTGAAATCGTGACACTTTCGGAAGCTGGGCTCGAAGGCGCAAAGTGGTCACGAAATCGTGACACTTTCGAAAGCTGGACTCGAAGGCACAAAGTGATCGCGAAATCGTGACACTTTCGGAAGCAAGGTGACAGGGTGCAAAGTGGTTGCAAAATCATGACACTTTTGGGGTAAAGGCACCAAGGGGTAAAATGGTCACGAAATCATGACATGTCACGGTTTTGTGGCCCGAAGGAGAAAATAGAGGCCGAACGCCAAAACGTCATGATATCGCGATCAAAGAGGAGAGAGGGCGTAAGGAAGCAAACACGTCTCGATATCACGACAAAATGCTCACGACTCCAGACCAGCCGACGATTACAGAGGCCATTATAGAAGGACACATGGCATCAAATTATAGGTGGCCATAGAGCACTAGGCGGTTACAGAGGCCATTGCAGAAGGGCACGTGGTAGCAGATTATAGATGGCTATGGCGCATTCCTATGAATGATGACTCGACGGGTGGATGGACAGGCGGCTGCAGGGCACTCCGCCATCCCATGCCATGATGATGGAAGATACCTGGCCACAACATGCATGCGGCGATAGAACACTCGTGCAGGCGGTTACAGGGAATCTCGCATTCTGTGTAATGATGTCCGAAGGAGGGTCGGTTCTGTTATAAAAAGGGAATGCATACATTGTAAAGGGGGTTCTTGGCCATTTGAAAATATAACTACTATATTTTTGAATTCGAAACCTCTGTTAATGAAATTTGTGTGAATTTTTTGGTGTGTTATCTTAGTTCTGCTTCACTTTGACAAGGAAGTGTCAATCCACTCAAGCTTTAGGTAAGTCTAAATGAAATAACATAGATGAATATTTTTGCATTTTTATGGAATGTATGGTTTACTCAGTAAGAACTATCTCATCCACCATTTGACACCCTTCCACATAACCCCCTTGTTCAGGGAAAATAATTTTATGTAAAATATGCTTCAATATTTTTGCTATGATCTTTGTATTAATTTTGAGAAGAACATTACATATAGCTATAGGTCTAAAAGCTGAGATGTGATCTACCTCTTGAGATTTAAGGACAATAGCAATATATGTTTTATTGATAATATTCAAAATTTCTTTGGATTTCCTAGCTTCTTCCACCACCTCTAATAAATCAACATGAAGGATGTCCCAAAAATCTTGATAGAACTCAATTGGAATACCATTAGGACGAGATTTTTCCTTTTTACATTTTAAAAGCCACCCGTTGAAACACATTGATAGTAACTAGAGCAGTCAAAATAGATTCTTCTTAGAAGTGATAAGAGTAGGGATTGCTTGAAGAATACTTTGTTGAGAAGCCAAGTCAAGAGGTGCAGTGGCAAAAATATTATAAAAGTAATTGACAACAATAGAAATCTTGCCATACCAAGCATAGAAAACATCTCCAGAATCAGATTCCAGGGAAGAAATAAAGTTGTGAGATATTCGAGCTAGAAGATATTTGTGGAAGAAATGTGTGTTTTCATCTCCTTATTTGGGGCATTGGATCCTAGATTTTTGCTTCCATAAGAGTTCTTCTATTTTTTCCCATTACTCTAACTGAGTTGTGAGTCTAATTTCATTTGTACTTCTACTCTTTATGAGGCCATCTAAATGGATTTTATTATTAAATTTTTCAACTTGAGCAATAACTTTATGATTTTTTGTTGGACATCTCCAAATTCCTTCTAGCTCCAAATATTGATTTTGGATTTAATGTATTGCAACCTTTCGTAAAAACAAAACATATTAGTCCCATACCTTGGTTTACATTCCTTAAACCATTTTTGCATTCGACGTCTGAAGGAACTGTCTCTAAGCCACATTAAATTAAATTGAAAAGGTGAGAAATCACATTGGTTTTCCAACTTTCCACCATGACTAGGCAATGATCTGAATCAACATTGTTAAGAGTCTTCACCCTAGGAATATGACCATGGACTAAGAAACTATTAGAGAAAAATAACCTATCCAATATATGCATGATACAAGCTAAGCCTTACCTTATGTTAGACCAAGTCATAAGGCCATTATCTAGCTAGATGTCTACAATATGAAGGTTTGCAATATATTCACTCATGAGGTCAGTGATTTTGATGGGTCTATCTCTCACGTAGTGTAGGTTGAGTTTTCTACTTCTCAAGTGGAATTTGTTTCTATGTATCCCAAGGAAATTGAGAAATTAGGAGTGATTCCTACCCTACCTCCTCTTGAGGATGATTTATCCATTCTTATTGAGGAAACCATAGATGTGAACATAGGTTTTGAGGAAACCCCTAGAATCCTTAAGTTATGTAAATCCTTGACCATGGACGATCTGGACCAATTGACCAATTTATTGAAGGAAAATAAGGATTATTTCGCTTTGTCATATGCTAACATGTTAGGGCTTGATCCCTCTATTGTCATGCATAATTTTGTAGTTAAGCCTAATGGTAAGCCTATTAAGCAAAGGCTTTTGGAGATGCATTCGAAGGTCATCCTTTCAATAAAGGAGGAGCTCCAAAAACTCCTTGATGTTGATTTTATAAAATCCATCAACTATTTTGATTGGATCTCCAATATCATTCCTATAGCTAAGAAGGAAAGGAACAATTAGAGTATGTACAAACTTTTGGGACCTCAACTTAGCATGTCCCAAGGACGATTTTCCTTTGCCCAACATAGATCAAATTGTATATTTCACTACCAAATATGGAATGCTTTCACTCATGGATGGTTTCTCTATTTACAATCAAATCATTATTAATCCTGAGGACCAGGCCAAGAAAACATTCACCACCCCCTAGGATACCTTCTGTTGGAAGATCATGCCTTTTGGCCTTAAGAATTTAGGAGATACCTATAAGCGGGCAATGACTTATATTTTTCATGACATGATGCACGATATTATCCAAGACTATGTGGATAACCTTTAGGATCATTACTTAGAATGAAAGGATCATATCTATGACTTAAGATGAATATTTGAAAGGATTTAGAAATATAAAGTTCATATCAAACCTCCTAAGTGTGTGTTTGGGGTCACATATCATAAGTTTTTAGGTTCCATAGTGTCTAGGCGAGGCATTGAAGTGTATCCTACTAAAGTAGTAGTTATCATTGATATACCTCCTCCTCGCACCCTGATCGAGCTCTATAGTATGCAAGGAAATATATATTCTATATGTCACTTCATTGCCCAGTTAGCCAATAAATTCCAGCCTTTTATTTGAATTCTTACGAAGGACATAGTTTTTTGGTGGGATTCCAAGTGTCAAAAATATTTTTATGATCTCATGAGGTATCTTACCTCCCCACCTATTTTAATTCCCCTCGTGTCTAGTAGGCATCTATTACTTTACATAGCAGCCACTGCTCATGATTTGAGAGAGATGTTGGCTCAACATGATGATGAAAATAAAGAGAGAGCTATATACTATATTAGTATAATATTGGTTAGCTATGAAATCAGGTACACTCCCTTAAAGAAGCTTTTCCTTACAGTAGTGTTTGCTTCTCATAATTTAAGACACTACATGCTTAGCCATAAGACATTAGTAATCACAAAGTTTAATCCCTTGCATTACCTGATGTCTAAGCCCCACCTGTCAGGTTGAGCTGCTAAATGAGTGTTGGCCATTAGTGAGTTTGATTTAACCTTCATAGGTACGAAGGATATCAAGGGTTAGGTGATCATTTAACAACTAGCCTCTGCTCCCATAGAAGTTGCCCATCCTATAATTGTTGATTTTCCTTATGAGTGCTTCAATGTTAAAATTGAAGAGTGTAAGTCTTGGAATTTGTTTTTGGATGGAACCTGATGCATGAAGGACGTTGGAGCCAAAGATATTCTAGTTACACCATAAAAACAACTCATTCCTTTGTCCTTAAAGTTTCGTTTATCTTACACAAATGATATTGTAAAATATGAAGCTTTAATACTTGGTCTTAGAGAAACCTTAGCTTTGCAATTTAAGGTCCTTTCGGTCTTCGATGACACTCAACTTGTGGTTAATCAGATCAATGATGTTTACCAGACTTGGTATGATAAGCTTAAACCATATAAGGATATTATTACCAATTTTTTGTCTTTATTTGAGCAAGTGACCATAGAGCATGTCCCTATATCCTCAAAAAACCATGCAAATACCATGGTTGTTGCTACATATTTGTTCCCTTTTGAGTTAGAAGATGATAAAGCTTAGATTATCATTCACCAAATTGAGGAACCATCATATTTGAGTTTTTGTTTGGACCTCCTAGAGTGTTTTGCCATAATAGATTCTCCATTTGAACCACGATATAACAATATGTTTAATTTCCTTAAATATAGCTTGATGTATAATGGTTTAGATCATAATTAGCATAAGCTATTACATAAAAGAGCATGCCAATTTTTTATAATTGGAAATGCTTTATATTGATGTTCTTTTGAAGGTATCCTTTTATGGTGCCTTAACTCTGAGGATGTTCGACTTGCTCTTAGTGATGATCATGAAGGTTCATGTGAAAGCCATTTTAGCAGTAATGCTATTGCCAAAAATCTCCTTCGGATGGGGTATTATTGGACTTACATGAAGAAATATGAATACAATTTTGTTCGATGTTGTGATAAGTGTCAATGACATGATCACCTTATTCATGTCCCTCCTCAAGACCTTCGGGTGATATCTTCTCCTTGGCTCTTTTCCAGGAGGGGATTGGACATTATTGGGAAGGTTAACCTAGTGTCTTTTGATGGTCACACATTTATCATCATTACGACTAAGTAATTCACTAAATGATTCTAATCCTTGCCCTTGGTTATGGTGATGGGAACTCAAGTTTCTAATTTCATATTCAACCAGATCCTTTGTAGGTTTGGGATTCATTCAATGATTGTTTATGACAATGGTACTCATTTCAAGAATAAGGATGTATGTAATCTTTGTGCTAAGTACAAGATTTAGCAAAAATGGTCAACTCCTTATTACCCTCAAGGTGATGGACAAGCCGAGGCATCTAACAAATCCTTGATTAGGATATTAAAGAAGCTGGTTAATAATACCGGTCATGACTGACATACTCAACTTTATCCTACCTTTTGGGCCTACCGTATTAGCATGCATATCCCCATGGGGCCTACCCATATGTATTGGTTTATGGGTCTAATGCAATGTTCCATTTTGAGCTATAGGTCCCTTCTTTGCGTATCTTGTTACAAGATACCGAGTTTGGTGATGAGTTTCATGTAGAGCACTTGCACCAATTGGAGCTATTGTATGAAAAGTGCATCCATGCCTTAGAGAATTTGTGAGCCTATTAGGATAAGCTCCATTGATATTATTCTAAAAATGTTCACAATCATTTTTTTGAGGTTGAGGACCTTATCCTTAAAGAAAACCAAAGGAACACAAATGCTCGTGTTGATCATTGAGGTAAATTTCAGCCCAACTAGTTAGGTCCCTTTGTTGTATAGCTATGTTTGGTTCTGGTGCTTATAAGTTAGCTTCCATGGATGGTAAAGAACTTAAATAACCTATGAATATAATGCATTTAAAAATATATTATGCTTGATCTATTTTTTATTTTTCATATGCATTTAGTTAAATCATATTGCATGTTTTCCTGACATATTATGCACATCTGCTTGTCATATTTTGCATGATTTCTTGTCATTATGTTCTTGCATATTATTTGTCATATTTGCATAGCTGCTTGTTCATGACTACTTGTTCCTATAGCTTTTGGGGATTTATGACAATGGTAGGTGATGATACCTAGTTAGGTCATAGCTCACATGCATTGTAATTTTCACTAGGGTTCTGATGTCTAGTGAAGCCCCAACCTAGGGCCCATGCATTTTCATCCCTTGTTCTCTTATTTCCTTCCTTTGCTCTTTCTCATCTTCTCTCTTCTTCTTGTATTCCTTGAATTTGAAAGTTTTTACAATGATCCTCATTTTTACTCTAAGTCAAGGAATGCAATCCTATTTTGGTATATCCTTGTCTTTTTGCATAATTTTTATTTCTCCTTTGTATTATTTTTTTAGATAAGGATATACGTTCTTATCTTATTTTATTGCACATTTCCTCCCTCTTAATTTTTCAATAATTGAAACTTTAAGCTGGGGGCACACAAACACAATTATTTGCTCCTCATTTTCTTCTACTTATTTCTTCTAGCACATGCACAGACTCGTCATGTTATACTTATATTAATTGGTCTATACATACATGCGCACATACCCTCTCAGGTAGTACTGACATATACATTACATACATTATTTTACATCAGCATGCACTATAATACCCCCATCGGGTTACGTCTCTCTTTTGACTCAGTGGGTCCAACACCCCATTACAGGATTAGCTCCTTTGCCATTTCAACATGCCTCGGTATACATTCTAATGGGTAATCCCCCCATAGTAGTCACTAGTGAGCAATCACCCATAGCTGTTTACACTCTACACTTCACTCCATAAATGGACCATATTTTGAGCATAACACCCTCTAGTCAAGGTTCTGATTTAGCTTCTTTCTCAATTTTAGATGGTTGACCTTTGGAGTTTTATCTTTATCTTCTTCTTCTTCTTTCGCTTCCCAATTTTATGTTTCTTTTTCTCTCCCCTTCCCTTCTTCCTTATTTCCCTCCCTTATATTTCATCCGTACATTTCATGCTAGTTGCATTAGATTCATGTTGTACCCAGTGCTCTTTGCTTTGTTGTTTGTTTGCTTTTTTTTTTTTTTATTTGTGGAAAACATCCCAAAAGGGATGCCACTTTCGGGTAAGACCCAAGGAGGCAGGGGTATCCATTCCGCCAAAAATGCCTAGGACTCGGACCTGGCCTACCACCTTTGACATACTCAAGGAGCAAACAAACACACAAAACCAAATTAAAAATAAGTAAATAACAACAAAAATAATAAAATAAAATAAAAAACAAGCTCCTTGAGTGTGTCAAAACCAAAAGCACAACCAAACACGCACAATAAGATAAAAGAAACCACAACACAAACCACATAGAAAAACACAAGAACCACATAACAAAACACAAACAAGACAAAAACAACGAGAACACTACAAAGACATAACCCAAAAAAACATGAAAAATAAACACAACCAAAACCTAAAAAATAAAATAAATAAAATAAAAATAAAAACAACCAACAACGAGACAATAAACAAAAACAAAAAACATAGAAAACACTCACACATAAAAAATGAAATAACACAAACAAAGAGAAACCCAAGAACAAGAACGAAAAAAACACAAGAACAATAACAATAAACATAAAAAAAACAAAACAACAACAAAAACACAAGAACAACAAAAAAACAACACAAAGAACACAAAAACAAAACAAAACAAAAGAACCCACCCACCTTAAAAAACTAAACAAAAAAACAAAGAAGACAAAAGAAAAAAAATGAACAAAACAATGACCTATCTAGACCAGAAGACTATTAATGCAAGAATCAACAGAGGAAACAAAATAAAGAATAGAATGAGCTAGGGAACTAAAAAAACTGAATGAACCAAAGAGAAACAAAAAAAAAAAACAAGAAGAAACTAGGTACCTTCAGAACTGGAGCCATCCAAAGAAATGATAGAAAGAAGAGCTTCCCTAATTTGAGAAGCCCACCATATAGGAGGGTGGCCATAACAAGTAAGATCACCTTTGTCCAAAGCCCAATTAGCTAAAGCATCAGCACTCTTGTTTTGATCTCCGACCACATGATTGTAATCAACTTTCAAAAATCCCATCCGGATTAACTGAATCTTCTCAATAATTCTTTTTATTCTCCAATCCACCTTATGATTCTTAGAAGGAGTCTTCAAGAGATTAATCATAAGTTGAGAGTCAGACTCAACTAACACCTTTTCCCATCCAACCTTAGTAGCCTCCTGAAGGCCTCTAAGGATACCATACCCCTCAGCAAGGTTATTGGAAAGAATACCCAAATTCTCAACAAAAGTAAAAACCAGGGAGCCATCTGAAAGTCTACCAATTCCTCCCACACTTGGCTTTTCTAGGGTTCCCTCTAGAGGCTCCATCAGTATTGACTTTTCCAAAATCCTTAGGAGGAGGTTGCCAATTTCTAGTCCTATCCATCTTACTAATACTCACATTCCCTTTAAGTTGGTTGCCCTTAGAAGGTTTAATCTTCAATATTTGCATCACTTGATCCCATCTTTGGTGGGAGTTTTGGGGGTGATTAAGGAGATGATGGACTGATTCAACTAAGTTGGCTATGGTCTTTTGCCAAATATAGTGAATATCCTTCCTATCTTGATTAAAAATTTGGTTGTTCCTTTCATTCCAAATATTCCAAAGAAGAATGGTAGAACCCATCCAAACTAACTGCCTAATAAAATGATCAACACCCTCTTGATTAGGCCAATCCCTCCAAAGTCTGTTCAAAAGTGAAAAAATTGGACCACTTGTAAGCCAAGTAAAGTTGCCATTCTCCTCCATAGCTCAGAGGCTAAAGTACACTCAATAAAAATATGGTTGATATTTTCTACATTCTCTTCACACATTTCACATCTAAAAGGGCCATGAAAACCATGCTTCATAAGTTGCTCACGAGTAAGCACCCTACGATGCAATAAAAGCCAATTAAAGAACCTCACCTTAGGCCAGAGCTTTTGAGCCCACAATTGAGAAAATATGTCAGAAGAATGGTTGGGATTATTATGGCATAAGGTCAAATAACCTTGAGCAACTGAATACTCACCCTTAGTAGTGTCGTTCCATCCAAAACAATCTTTTTCATGGGACCAAGAGAGGGATCTCATATGAAGGATGCCTTGGATATCTTGTCTTTGCCTTTCTAGGATTTGAATAGGCCGGTCCTCAATAGGGATCCAATATCTACCAACCTTTGAATTACCAGTATGGTACCGATAGTAATTAGCCACCTTTATCCAATTAGCTCGGTGAAGCTCCTCCATCCAAGGCCTCCAATCGGGAAACCGAGTTATCAAAGGCTTGTGACCATCCCAAGAATCTGTCCAAAAATTTGCATGTTGACCATTATGAATGATCCAAAATAATTTTTTCTTTATCAAATCCTCACCGAGTCTTAAGAACTGCTAAAATGGGAGAACCTTTGGTAGGAAGTTGATAGCGAACAAGGTCTTCGGGACTTTTGTTCTCAGCATATTTAGCAAGGAGATTATTGGCCCAAAGAGCATTGGGGTTATGCAACATCCTCCAATATAATTTAGCAGCTAAAGCTTTGTTGTTATTAATTGAAGACCAGAATCCTAACCCCCCTTCACTCTTAGGAAGACATAAAGTATCCCATTTCACCAAGGCCCATTTTCTTTTCTCCTTAGTACCACTCCAAAGGAAACGATGACTGATTTGATCCAATTCTCGAAGAACAACCTTTGGGATATTCAAAATGGAAGAAACATAAATAGGAATAGCTTGAAGGACTGATTTTACCAAGGTGATTCTACCCCAGAAGAAAGCCACTTGTTGGTCCACTTTCCAATTTTCTTCTTGACTTTGTCCAACAACCAATTCCAATCTTTATTTTTCTGCCTTTGAATATTTATGGGAATACCTAAATAAGTGATTGGAAGAGAGGTCTTCTTATATCTTAATTTATCCAAGACCATGGATTCCTGTCTAGCAGAAGCAGTGAAAGAAAATAACTTTAGATTTGTCTTCATTGATCAAGCTGCCCGATAGCCTTAGAAAAATAGCTAATGATTTGCTTAATATTAGAAGCTTCCTTAAGCGTAGCTTTACCTAAAAGGGTAGAGTCATCCACAAATTGAAGATGAGAGATAGGTCTAGCTCCATGAGCAATGGTAACTCCCTCAAGGGTTTTGTTTTCCCTCTTTTTGGTTATAGTCCTACCCAAGCATTCAACAAGAATGATGAATAAATAAGGGGATAGCGGGTCACCTTGCCTAATACCTCTGGAAGCTAGGAAATACTGAGAAGGCCTGCCATTGATAAGAACTAAGTAGGAAACTGAAGAGATACATCCCATAATCCAATCCATCCAATCCTTAGAGAAACCAAATTGCCTCAAAACTTTGATAAGGAAGTGCCAATCCACTCTGTCATAAGCTTTGGATAAGTCTAACCGGATGAACATAGAAGGAGAATTTTGCATATCCATGGAATGGATGGCTTCTTGAGAAAGAACTATCTCATCTACTATTTGACGTCCTTCCACATATCCCCCTTGCTCTGGGGAAATAATCTTATGTAAAAGAGGCTTCAACCTTTACGCCATGATTTTAGTAATAATTTTGAGAAGAACATTACATAAAGCAATAGGTCTAAAAGCTGAGATATGATCAACCTCTTGAGCTTTTGGAACAAGAGTAATATAAGTTTTATTGATAACCTTCAAAATTTCTTTGGATTTCCTGGCTTCTTCCACCACCTCTAATAAATCAACATGAAGGATATCCCAGAACTCTTGGTAGAACTCAATAGGAAAACCATCGGGACCTGGGGTTTTCCCTTTTTGCATTTTAAAAACTACTTGTTGAAGCTCATTGATAGTAACGGGAGGAGTCAAAATAGAGTTCTCCTCGGAAGTGATAAGAGAAGGGATTGCTTGAAGAACATTTTGTTGAGAAGCTGAGTCAAGAGGAGTAGCAGCAAAAATATTGGAAAAGTAATCAACAACAATAGAGTTCATGCCATCCCAAGTATAAACAACATCTCCAGAATCTGATTTTAAGGAAGAAATAAAGTTGTGAGATCTTCGAGCTAGAAGAGATTTGTGGAAGAAATTTGTGTTTCGATCTCCTTCTTTGAGCCATTGAATTCTAGATTTTTGCTTCCATAAGATTTCTTCTCTTTTTTCCCATTCCTCTAAGCTGAGTTGTGAGTTTAATTTCATCTGCACTTCTCTTCTCTGTGAGGCCATCTAAACGGATTTTCTTATTCAAATTTTCAAGATGAGCAATAACTTCATGTTTTTTTTATGAACATCCCCAAACTCTTTCCGGTTCCAAGTCTTGATTTTGGATTTAATGTATTGCGGTCTTTTGGCAAAATAGAACATCTTAGTCCCATGCCTAGGTTTACCTTCCTTCCACCATTGTTGCACACGAGGTCTGAAGGAAATGTCTCTAAGCCACATTAATTGAAAACGAAAAGGAGAGAAACTCACATTGGTTTTCCACATTTCCACCATGACTGGCCAATGATCCGAACCAGCATTATTAAGAGTCTTCACTTTAGGAATGTGACCATGGATTAAGAAATTTTTAGAGAGCAAAAACCTATCCAATCTCTCCATTATACAAGCTAAGCCTTGCCTTCTGTTAGACCAAGTCATAAGGCCATTATCCGGTTGGATATCCACAAGATGGAGGTTTGCAATATATTCGCTCATGAGGTCAGTACTTTTGTCCAAATTTCTATTTCCCCCCATTTTCTCATCCAGAGAGAGGATGGTATTGAAATCTCCTCCGATCAAGATCCAAGATTTAGGAAAATGAGAGATAATATGAGTAATATCCTTCCACTATCTTCTTTTTTCCTCCAAAGAAGTCGGGGCATAAACGATAATGCAGAGCATAATCTGGTTGGAATGTCTACTTTGAATAGCTATAGCCAACAAACCCCAACTGCCAACCATATGGTGAATAACTACCTCTTTTGGGTCCCAAAGACAAGCAATGCCACCCGAAGTCCCTTGGGAGCTGAGGGAAACCACTTTTCCAGCTGGCCAAATTTTACTGGCAATTAAGTCCATATCCTCCATTGACATTTTTGTTTCTTGAAGGAAAACAAGATGTGGATGATTTATCTGAATCATTCTTCTAATTTCATTTTGTTTTGAAAGACTCCCTTTGAGTCCTCTAATATTCCAAGTGATGATCTTCATTAATACCAGGGCTAAAAATGTTGGGAAGGGCATTAATCTTACCTTCCTCTACAAGCTTTTCACCTTCTTTTACCATATGATATTGATTGGTCTTGCGACCTACTTTTTGATTAGAATCCATCTTCAATTTTTTTTTCCTGTTTCTTGACTTATTCCAATTGAATCTGAGATGGCTTCTAACCTTGAAGAATGCTCATACATAGCCAAAATTTTACTAGATGGTTCAATGGAGTCTATATTGGGACCTGCATTATTTGAAGTTTTGACATTTGAAATATTGTTTTTCTTGTGTAAATTTTCTCCTTTTTTTTTTGTTGAAAACCTTTGATTTGTTGGTTTGTCTCCGAGTTCTTTCCTTCATATTTAAATTGTGTTTCTAAGATTTCAGTTTCCATTATTTCCTCTTCCTCACTTGGGACATCATTTGTGGAAAGGATTTCAAACATATTAGCAAATGACTTTGATTGATCCTTCATTACTAGTTTTTTTTTAGTGTTCTTCTTCTTAGGTATTTGGAAACCTGCTGAGTTTATATCTTCTTTCTTTTGATCAGGAATTTTATTTGGGCAAGCACTGGCCAAATGACCATATTCATGGCAAATTCTACAACGAAAAGGAATGTTCTCATAGTCCACTACTTGCTCCCAAGTGTCTTCCCCAAATTGTAATGTGATCTTTTTAGGTAGGGGTTTGTCAAAATCCATTAAAACACAAATTCGAGCATAAATAATATGTTCAAAATTTTGAGTACAATCAGCGAGTCATCATAAAAGTTCCTAAAGAGTTTCCAATTGAAGAAAAAATAGTAGGATTCCAAAATTCAATAGGGAGGCCAAAGAGTCTAACCCACACGGGAGCTATAGAAGGCATCTCTTCTTCGGCTTTAAATTTAGTATGCCGGGGCTTCATGAAAAGCCCTGCCCTTCCAAAAAACCAAGGACCCCCTTGAAAAGTTTTCTCTCTATCTTCATTATTAGCAAATAAAACAAGAAAATAACCATTTGGATAAATAGAGATTTGTAACTCACCTTTAGTTTTCCAGCTTTTTGCAGCCCAGACTTTGAAAGCGAGATAGACTCGGATGAAAACCCACGAACCGACAAATTAGTCCTCTTTTTTCCAAATCTTCAATGCCAATCTGAATGTTACCCATATCAAGCTTAACAATAGGAGTTCCATCAAGCTGCTTTAAGACATCCTGACTCCATTTTCCTGGGATCAATCTTAGGCATTCTTAGAGGTTTATGAGAAGCCCTAGTATTGATATTAGCATTGGGCTGAGGCTGTCCACCATGAAGGGCATCCCTAAAATTCATTTTTGGGACTGAGTCTTCAAAATTCTTACCCTTGACAGGGGTTTTCATAGTAGAATTATTTTGTGGGTGCACCTTAGCACCAGATTCACTTGAGATATGAGCCATTTTTTGATCAACTGCTTGAAACTTATTTCGTGGTCTCTTTAATCCTTGCCCTAGACGCTGTGGAAAGGTATGGTTTTCACTTTTCTTTTGTGCAGCAAATTGGAAGCCGTTGTCACTCAAGTTCACAGTATGATCTATTGAAAGACAAATTTCTAACCCATCTTGTATCCCCTGCAACATTTCTTGCTAAAATATTGAGCATAAACCACAAAAATATTGGCCGCTAGGGCCCGAAGGCCCTAAAAACCAACCTCTGGAGCTGCTTGCACTCAACCCAGATGAAACCCTCGCATAGCCGCTTGCCAAATATATCGTTCACACATAGGGATGCGCTAGGATCTGTGTTGCTCCAAATGATATGAAAATTGGTGGAGACGTTCTAGGGTTTTTCAGGCATCTACCCTCAAAATTTTAGCTCAATCCGAGTTCGGATGAGTGAGATATGGCCGAAACGAGTTCGGCAGTTTGGGCAGTCCGACAAAAAATATCTCTACCATTCAGTTCAATTCTTCATCTCCTTGTTTGTTTGCTTTCTTGGTTCTTCATATTTATGTATTTTACCTTTTATTTATTTACCTTTTTCTAATTTCTTAAGGAATTTTCTCTCCTTTTGAAACTCAAGGGGGCACCCTAGCCATAGAGGCATTAATGGTAGTAATATCTTGCCCTTTTTCCCAAACCATGCCACCCCTTTTTTGTGTTCGTTGTCTGCTTTCCCGTAGGAGTCTACATCCTTTCTTTGACGCATTTAGTAGGCCATAAATACATCAAAGAGGGGGGAAAATGTAGACACATAATATTGACCCACTTTCTCCTAAGAGACACTAAACCCCTACCAAGTGCAAGGTAAAATATCTTTGTATCCCTTTTTTTAATTTATTTGTTTTTAGCAAAATCACACCCCATATTTACGAGGCACAACTTCACTTTTTAAACTATATTTTTTTAATTTAATTTATTTTATTATTTTTGAGCCCGCTTAGACTCAAGTTTAAACCCTCCAACGTGTTTTGGCATCGGTTGTGAGTTTATTTGTGCCCACTTTCTTCCTCCAATTTCGTCAGTAAAAGGAAGAGTGTTTTTGCCAAATCATAGCATGCAACAATACGAAAATAAGATGTGATGAATGTGACGATTTTATTTGAATAGTATGAATTGTTAAATTTATTAAGCTCTGAATTGGTATTTCTTCTTCTTCTCTTATTTTCTCTTTACCACAAGATTACCCTGAAGTATGAATTTTGGATTGATATTCTATTGCGTGGATTGAATTGATTTACTATGTGGCTTGGTGGATCCATGGTGTAGCTTGAAGAGATAGAGTGCCCAATTGGATACTTGGTTCTCTTCAACCTACTTCTATGATGTTTATTAAGGGTTTTCTTACTCGATTTCAACATTTATTTCATATTTTGCATTCACTAATTATTTTTATTTAGCCTATAGGTATCACAAATTTGCTTGCCCTAATTAGGGAAAATTTATTCATAGAAGTAAAACCATGCTTCGTTTAGGAAGGGTGCGTCTCTGCTACTGTGATATCACACCCACTCCAAGTAAGGCATGATTTTACCCTAGCGCACACTGGGGGCAATTTCTAGATTTTGCTTTCACTGTTGCATTCCATTTTGTTTCTAGATCATACTACTATACTTTGATTTTTGTTCTTTGCTACTATATTTCCAATTTATGATTAATTCTCCAAGGGTCAATTTCTACTTTTGTATAAAACGATCATATAAAAGGGCCTACAGGGCTTGACTAATGCTATATCTATTATACAAAAGCCTAAGCAACCCCCCTAATACTAATTCCATTTTTTAGTATTTTCATAAGTGATCTTGCAGAAACAAGAATTCTTTATATCATTGGACAAGAGACGAAAAAGTCTAAGAGTCAACCTCCAGTCTAGATAAGTGATCTATTTATTCTATTGGTTAAAAATCTTGTTTTATTATTGGTTCTTAGGCATCTAAAGGTAAAAGGTATTTAGCTTGCACCTAGGGGTAATTTTTGTGTATTTATTCTTTTACATTTATCTTTTAAAGGTTTTCTAAAATAAACCCTAGGTAGCAAGCATTCAAAAGAAAGAATCATTCTAGGATAGCTCTTGTATGTATGGATTCTATTTTCAGCTGTATAATTTTATTTTTTACATTTTATTTTATGTTTCCTAGCTTATATCTAGAAAGGCCAAACTTAGGTGTTTGTCTTGAATCTAAACACATCAAACATGCTGAATAACCTGAGGGCTTGAAGTAAGTCCTTAAAATTTTCCAGGTGAACCCTTCCTCCTAAAACTGAGTGTAGAGTACAATATAACCCTGTGACTCACCCCATGAAAGGTTCCCTCCCTCCATATCTGACCTTTTGTTTGGGAATTGTACATGGTAGGGCAGTTTTCCCTTTCTACACTTATACCTTTGAACTTATAGGGATAGTGATAAGTGTAGTATTTATTGATTTTATACTCAAAATTATTGTTTGCTTCATTAATATATCTGCATAATTCTATGCCAAACACCCAATCAATGACATAATAGGAAAGTATCTTGAAAATTCCAAGGAAGTTGTATATTCTGATGATGACATCATTTTGTAGGAAATACCAATACCCAAGCTCATGCTTCTTGCCATGTAGCTTATCAACAACTTCATAGCTTAGCTGATAAATTTGACCATAAAAGCATGCAAGTGCAACCCCTAAAAATAATCTATTAAACTCAATATATGAAGAGGTCTCTATAAGGACTACATAACTATGTACATTTGTAAATACATATGCTATGGAGTTTTGATGGTCATATACATATAAATCAATATCCAACCTAAGAATTACAACTATCATCACAATACTATTTGCAAAAAATTATTAAATATCTCAAACTTCATAGGCTTTTCCAAAAAGTCACATGGAATTTCCCCATATTTCTACCTAACCATACCCTATTATTATCTTTATTTACATAACCATTTTTTATCTATATCAATGGGTTTGGGTTTTGTACCTAGTTGGGCTCCTACTACAAAAACTCTTCTAATTCATTCATTTGTAATGGAAAATAATTTGTTTCCTTCTATGTCGTGCATCATTGTTGTTGCTAGGTTACAATTCTCTAGAATGGTTTTAACTAGCTCTAGATAGGGGTGGATAGATCTGAGCATATATCTAAATAAGAATAAATTGCATGGAGTAGCTTCAAGGATTTTAGGTGATATTTGTATTCCTCTAGCTTTTGACCCTTCTTTGAATATTTTTAATTTTGACTTGATCGTAATGATAGGGTGATGGTTGTTACTTAGACTATATTGTAGTTATTTAGTGCTTCTTGACAATTTCATATCTATTTTTGCTCATGCCATCTTGCATTTGGAATTTATGTTTTAAAATACAGGCACAGGAAACTATGTATCTCTTCTCTTCATGCAAGGCATTTCAGTAATTTTGCATTATTATTCTTTCTCAAATGCTAAATGCTCTTTTATACATTGCACATTTTAAGACCTATTTATATAAGAATAAGTAATCATAAGGAATAATGGTTGTTAATTTAATTTTGAGGATTGTGCATGCTCATATTTTATTACAAAATTTTTCTTTGGAATTGGTACTTTGTGTGAACATTTGTGACTCATATCCCTTTTTCAATATTGTCATGCTTTTGATGAATAAGATTGCTAGGAATTCAAAATCTAGTAGCTACCTAGCATAATTTTTAGCTAATAAATTTCTATTGCTCAAAAAGTACTACGATCACTACTACCATTACTATGATATTTGCACATCACTATTTACGTATGTATACTTCAAAGGCATGTGCCTCTAAGAAAAATGCTTTAAATATTGGTTGTTCACTCGAATTAGAAAAATATGGTCATCCATAACTTGAAGAATGTATGCATTTAGTGCTTTCTTTCCCAAAATTAGATATGGTCCAAAACAAAATAATTCCATTTTATCATGTTTTTTTGGTTTAGCTCGGTCTGCATCCCACATGAGTACCAAATCACCATACTTAAATGATTTTAATGATGACCTTTTGTCAAACCATATCTTAATGGTGACTTGATGCTGGTAGAAGCTAATTTAAGCTTTTTCTCCTTTTTCCTCCAATACCGATAAATTTTCCATCCTTCTTTCAATCGGTTATATATCCTCTAATTTTGATTAGTCAATAAGCTTCAAAGTAGGCAATTCTAAATGAATCAACAACAAAACTTATTTTCCATCAACTGGAGCATGGAGGATGGTATTTAAAGAATTTTTTACCATAATTTGTACATCCATAGTGTTTTACTAAGTATTAAATGCCAAATTTTGTATTGTTCCCAATATTACTCTTAATTATCTTCATTAAATATTTATTTGTGGACTTTTCTAGTGCATTGCCTTGTGGGTAATAATTAAAGGAATATTTGCAATATATGTCATATTTTCTACCAAAATCCATGGTCTTAGCTCATATAAAATATCCAGTATTATAAAATACTATCATAGAAGGGATCCCAAATTTGGTGATCAATCTTTCTAGAAAACAAATAATTTTATCTTGATTTGCATGCTTGGTTGCTTCTACTTTAGACAATTTGGTGAAGTAATTAGTTATTGTTAAAATGAATTTATGCATGATAGAGCAATTCAAATTAACCATTTTGATAAAATATAACTTCCATTGTTCGAGGATCTTCTGCAATAATCAGTTAGAGGGGCATTACTACATTTTTTATTTTACCTACAAATATTTGGCATTTTTCATAAGCATTAGAAATTCTAAATGCATCATAAAATAAGGTCATTTAATAATATCAAGCTCTCAAGATCTTGGCTACTATGATTTATCCAAAGTAGTGTCCTCCCGAGAAACAAATATGAATTCATTCAAGATATATTCTATCTTATCTGAATCTATCCATCTCAGTAATACACCACCAATATTTTTTTGATTCAAGATATCATAAATCAAAACATAGTTCATAGCTTGATGTCTATACCTACACTTTTTAGAGGCTATGAATCTGTTTGAACGTTGGCCAGTCTTGATAAAGTAAATTAATTAATTTATCTAGCTACTTTGATTTATTTGATCCCTTGCTAGTTGCAACTCTTCTTTTTCATCACTGAATGTGTTAGCTTTTGGTATTGTAGAGTTTACAACTTTTTCACAAAGTACTTTTCCCCTAATCAACATAGTTGTTTTTATGTGTATATCATACTTCTAGATTTTTATGATCCATCTACCTCTATTTTCTCTTAATTCTTCTTGCATTATAAAGTTTTGGACATATGGATGCATGACATATACTATTGTTTTGCTTTGATATATATAATGACTCAACTTATTTAAGGATTTCATAAGCGTAAATACTAGCTTATTAATGAATTTATATCATTCTTCATGGTTGTAAAGTTTCTGGCTAAGGAAAGCTATAGGTTGTTGACTATGATCTGTAGACACCAAAACAGCACCAATCCAATTATGTGACTGCAAACACTGATCGCTTTGACAAACACAGCCCCCAGGGCAGCCCTCAGAGGTCAAACAGTGGTCTTAACCACTTTCATGGCAATTTTGTGAGGTCAAGAAGCAATTTGGCACACTTAAACACTTTGCCTAGTAATCGTCTCACCCAGGGACGATTGCTAACTTTAAATCGTCTCACCCAGGGACGATTTCTGAAATCGTCTCCAGTAAGGACGATTTCCAAGTTTAACGAGAAAAAAGACAAATGAGGCCAAGTGGCAGCCCAGAATAGTTAGTTGATGACTCCTGCCTCGCACGCATGTGTGAGTGGACAAATAGGCCGTTTGAGGACTGTCACAAGGGCAGTTATGAAAGCCCAAGTCAATGGAGGACTCCCCTCCCTCATGGGAAGACAAGAATGCCACATGGCACCTATGACCAACACATGGCATTTGTGCTTCCCTCTCAAAAGAGACCCCTTGGGTCTATAAAGGGTGAGACTTTTCTAACTCAAGATATACAGGTTGAAGGAGTTTTCAAGCAACGAAGTGCTGCCGAGTTGAAGACCCACTTGCATCCCTTTTGGTTCACCTTCCCACATCCACCAATATCTTTTGCAAGGGAGGTTGTTGGGTGGCTTTTGGAAGCTTGAATCGGACCTAAATCCAACACATGGACACTTGAACCAACCAATTCGCCGACCCCCCAATCCTAAGAGGTTTTGGGCCCATCCCTAGTGGATTGGCACCGGAATCAAGTGCCAACGGTGGGAGGCCCACTTGGGCACCCCCGCACTTTTCTTAAGTTTTATTTTAGAAGAATTCTAGTTTATTTTCTCATGCTGCATATTGTGTTTTTTGTTTGGTGAATTCATAGCTGCAATTTCGTAACCTTTGATCAGATTCTAGTATGTTTTGTGTCATTTTGTAGTTTCACTAACTTGCAGGAGGCGATATCAAATTCTCGAGGGTAGAGGCCAAATTGGGAGAATCCGACCATCTGGGTCATCCCAAAATGGCCCCAATTACATAACCCCTCTATCTATAGGTGTTTTGGAGACCTCGGGAGTCGACATTGGAGCGTGTCAGTTTGGCTTCCCCAACATAGAAGAAATCGTCCCACCCAGGGACGATTTACAGTCAGAAATCATCCTACCCAGGGACGATTTCCAGTTGAAAGCAGATTGGCCGACTGTCTCAGGGGCAATGGCCTATAGGTAACATTTTCTGTCTTCTGGCAAGTTTTCAGGCTATTTAGAATCATTTTGTTTACTGTTTTAGATAAATGTTTGCATGCATCTTTTGATGATTTTAGAAGAACGAACACTTTTCACTTGCAGCAGGTGCTACTGACATCTTGGTTGTTTCTTTGTTCACAGGAGAGGCAGCGGAGGTGAAGAACTCATCGACATCAGCGGCGGAATCATCTTGGCCCGCCCATTGCAATTGTGGGCACGCAAAAAGAGGAACATTGAGTGATTGTAATCGAATTCTTTTAACGCTCCTAGCCCCCGAAAAGGGAGGAGACGTCATTGTAACAGAGATCAAGGGATATTAATGAAAGGGCTGTGTTTTCTCCATTTGCTTGTGTCTCTTCCAATGCGTTTCTTTTCCATTTCATGCACTTTACGTTTCTAGGACTTAAGCACATTTGATTTTGGTTGCATCGCAATTAGTGTTTCCTTTGCCCGAAATCTCGTGCTTTCAGTGGCAATCACGGTGGGACCTGTTCCCTATTTTTAAGATCATAAAAAACTAATTGGGTTTTTGTGTTTTGTGTTTTACAGGTAAATTTTTTTCTTGTAGACTGTTAACCGTCTCTGACTGTTACAATTACTTTACTGGAAATCGTCTCACCCTGAGACGATTTTAAAATCGTCTCTGCCAGGGACGATTTGCATTCAGTAAATCGTCTCACCAGGGGATGATTTTCTGTCTGTAGATTTTCAGAGCAAAAATTCAGAGGCAACTGGAGCAGGCAGAGAAGAGGTAGGGATTTTATCATCTCTATTAAATTTTCTATTTTTGTTTTTCGTTTCTTTGACTGTTTTCATTTTATCCTGCATACTTAGGGAAAATCATTCATGCTTGTTTCATTTTCGCCAAATAAAATGAACCTCACACACTCCACGTAACAATTTTAAACCAAGGAGCTGGTCGTAAGACCCTGAGCCATTTATTAAGACCATTGGTGGATTTCATCACCACCTTGGCTTGATTTGCATCCATTTCCCGATTGTCAACTGTTGTTAGGCATAAATCCTGACGAAGACAGACCGAGTGTCGTTGGGGTGATTCCCATGCACGCGAGGATAAGTTTTCTATGGTAGGTGCCATTAACAGGACAATCCCCCTTTCGTACCACCTACGTACCATGTACCTTCTGCTCTCACGTACCTTTAGTCTCCCTCTCGTAAGGGTGGGTATATAGAGAGGTTGGTATATCGGCCTGGTTGGTATATTGAAGGGGCGACCATTTTGGGAATTATATGAGCCGTCATAATGCATTTAAACGATCTTCAAAACCTACAAAAACAAAACAAAACATCAAAATGCACTAAAATAGTTTAGCACACACTATTTAAACCCTTAAAAGAGATAATCACGGTTTGCGCATGTGTGTGTTTATTTCTGCTTAGTGTAACAAAAAAAAAATCATAAACAAAAAGATAAAAATTTACGCATTTTGTCACTTGTTCCAAAAAGATCCAAGGATTCCCGTAATCGCTTGGTCACTCCAAAATTCCCCAAAGGTGTCCATGAACCCTTTGGTCAACCCAAAATCACCCCAAATGTGCCCACAAGTGATGCAGGACCATCCAACAAAATATGGGAAATCTTATATTTTTCCCTAAATTTTAGTGCATCTTGTCGGAGCCATAACTTCTCAACCGTAGCTCCGATTGACATGAAATTTTATAGGGATTTAGTCGGGATAATTTTAAACAAATATGATTCAAAGGAAACACTAATTGCAATATAGCCAAAACCAAATGCGCTTAAGTCCTAGAAACGTAAAGTGCATGAAATGGAAAAGAAAAGCATTAGAAGAGACACAAGCAAATGGAGAAAACACATCCCTTTCATTAATATCCCTTGATATCTGTTACAATGACGTCTCCTCCATTTTTGGGGGCTAGGAACGTTAAAAGAATTCGATTACAATCACTCAATGTTCCTCTTTCCGCGTGCCCACGATTGCAATGGGCGGGCAAAGATGATGCCGTCGTTGATGTCGATGAGTTCTTTACCTCTGATGCTTCTCCTGTGAACAAAGAAACAACCAAGATGTCAGTAGCACCTGTTGCAAATGAAAGGTGTTTGTTCTTTAAAATTAACGAAATATGCATGCAAACATCTATCTAAAACAGTAAACAAAATGATTCTAAACAGCCTGAAAACTTGCCAGAAGACATAAAATGTTACCAACAGGCCATTGCCACTGAGACAGTCGACCAATCTACTTTCAACTAGAAATCATCCCTGGGTAGGATGATTTCTGACTGTAAATCGTCCCTGGGTGGGATGATTTCTTCTATGTTGGGGAAGCCGAACTGACACGCTCCAATGTCAACTCTCGAGGTCTCCAAAACACCTGCAGATAGGGGGGTTATGTAATTGGGGCCATTTTGGGATGACCCAGATGGTCGGATTCTCCCAATTTGGCCTCTACCCCCGGGAATTTGATATCGCCTCCTGTAAGTTAGTGAAACTACAAAACGACACAAAACATACTAGAATCTGATCAAAGGTTACGAAACTGTAGCTATGAGTTAAACAAACATGATAACACAAAATGCAACTTGAAAAAGTAATCTAGAATGCTCTAAAACTTAGAAAGTGTGGGGATGCCCAAGTGGGCCTCCCATCGTTGGCACTTGATTCCGGTGCCAATCCACTAGGGATGGCCCAAAACCTCTTAGGATTGAGGGGTCAGTGAATTGGTTGGTTCAGGTGTCCATGTGTTGGATTTGGGTCAGGTTCAAGCTTCCAAAATCCACCAAACAACCTCCCTTGCAAAAGAGATTGGTGGATGTGGGAAGGTGAACCAAAAGGGATGCAAGTGGGTCTTCAACTCGACAGAACTTCGTTGCTTGAAAACTCCTTCAACCTGTATATCTTGGGTGAGAAAAGTCTCACCCTTTATAGACCCAAGGGGTCTCTTTTGGGAGGGAAGCACAAATGCCATGTGTTGGTCATAGGTGCCATGTGGCAGTCTTGTATTCCCATGAGGTAGGGGAGTCCTCCATTGACTTGGGCTTTCATAACTGCCCTTGTGATAGTCCTCAAACGGCCTATTTGTCCACTCACAACCAAAAATCACACACCCAATTAAGGAAAACGACATGCATTGAAAGAATCATTGACAAAGACAATCACGCTCCTGCTTGGGGCAGTAAACAAGCAACAATCAAATCAATCAAACACTTGGAATTTCATGAATCATGAACATAAGGTTCCCCCTGAGGATAAAAACGCCCTTTGCCTGTTCATGATTGATCAATGTCTAAGTTCAAGTCACACCTCACCAAAACAGGTTAATACTTGAAATCAAATTCCTTAGCTCGTCAGAAGCAAGGATTCAAGAATGCATGCCCTTTCCATACTTGGGGCATCAAAATTTGGTTAGGTTACCAAGAAACCCTAATCATTAGTGCTTTGGTTATCTATTTTTTCTCAGCACTGCGTCACCTGCAGCGCTTCCCAAAAAGGGGCATCTGTAGACACCAAAACAACACCAATCCGATTATGTGATTGCAAACACTGATCGCTTTGACAAACACAGCCCCCAGGGTAGCCCTCAGAGGTCAAACAATGGTCTTAACCACTTTCATGGCAATTTTGTGAGGTCAAGAAGCAATTTGGCACACTTAAAAACTTTGCCTAGTAATCGTCTCACCCAGGGACGATTGCTAACTTGAAATCGTCTCACCCAGGGATGATTTCTGAAATCGTCTCTAGTAAGGGCGATTTCCAAGTTTAACGGGAAAAAAGACAAATGAGGCCAACTGGCAGCCCAGAACAGTCAGTTGATGACTCCTGCCTCGCACGCATGTGTGAGTGGACAAATAGGTCGTTTGAGGATTGTCACAAGGGCAATTATGAAAGCCCAAGTCAATGGAGGACTCCCCTCCCTCATGGGAAGACAAGACTGCCACATGGCGCCTATGACCAACACATGGAATTTGTGCTTCCCTCCCAAAAGAGACCCATTGGGTCTATAAAGGGTGAGACTTTTCTCACCCAAGATATACAGGTTTAAGGAGTTTTCAAGCAACGAAGTGCTGCCGAGTTGAAGACCCACTTGCATCCCTTTTGGTTCACCTTCCCACATCCACCAATATATTTTGCAAGGGAGGTTGTTGGGTGGCTTTTGGAAGCTTGAATCGGACCTAAATCCAACACATGGACACCTGAACCAACCAATTCGCCGACCCCCCAATCCTAAGAGGTTTTGGGCCCATCCCTAGTGGATTGGCGCCGGAATCAAGTGCCAACGGTGGGAGGCCCACTTGGGCACCCCCGCACTTTTCTTAAGTTTTATTTCAGAAGCATTCTAGTTTATTTTCTCATGTTGCATATTGTGTTTTCTATTTGGTGAATTCATAGCTGCAATTTCGTAAACTTTGATCAGATTCTAGTATGTTTTGTGTCGTTTTGTAGTTTCACTAACTTACAGGAGGAGATATCAAATTCCCGAGGGTAGAGGCCAAATTGGGAGAATCCGACCATCTGGGTCGTCCCAAAATGGCCCCAATTACATAACCCCTCTATCTACAGGTGTTTTGGAGACCTCAAGAGTCAACATTGGAGCATGTCAGTTCGGCTTCCCCAACATAGAAGAAATCGTCCCACCCAGGGACGATTTACAGTCAGAAATCGTCCTACCCAGGGACGATTTCCAGTTGAAAGTAGATTGGCCGACTGTATTAGGGGTAATGCCCTGTAGGTAACATTTTCTATCTTCTGGCAAGTTTTCAGGCTGTTTAGAATCATTTTGTTTACTGTTTTAGATAAATGTTTGCATGCATCTTTTGATGATTTTAGAAGAAAAAACACTTTTCACTTGCAGCAGGTGCTACTGACATCTTGGTTGTTTCTTTTTTCGTAGGAGATGCAGCGGAGGTGAAGAAATCATCGACATCAGCGGCGGCATCATCTTGGCCCGCCCATTGCAATCGTGGGCACGCAGAAAGAGGAACATTGAGTGATTGTAATCGAATTCTTTTAACGCTCCTAGCCCCGAAAAGGGAGGAGACATCATTGTAATAGAGATCAAGGGATATTAATGAAAGGGCTATGTTTTCTCCATTTGCTTGTGTCTCTTCCAATGCGTTTCTTTTCCATTTCATGCACTTTACGTTTCTAGGACTTAAGCGCATTTGATTTTGGTTGCATCGCAATTAGTGTTTCCTTTGCCCGGAATCTCGTGCTTTTAGTACTGAAAGCACGAGATTTCGGGCAAAGGAAACACTAATTGCAATATAACCAAAACCAAATGCGCTTAAGTCCTAGAAACATAAAGTGCATGAAATGGAAAAGAAACGCATTAGAAGAGACACAAACAAATGGAGAAAACACAACCCTTTCATTAATATCCCTTGATCTCTGTTACAATGACGTCTCCTCCCTTTTCAGGGCTAGGAGCGTTAAAAGAATTCGATTACAATCACTCAATGTTCCTCTTTTCGTGTGCCCATGATTGCAATGGGCGGGCCAAGATGATGCCGCCACTGATGTCGATGAGTTCTTAACCTCTACTGATTCTCCTACGAACAAAGAAACAACCAAGATGTCAGTAGCACCTGCTGCAAATGAAAGGTGTTTGTTCTTTAAAATTAACAAAATATGCATGCAAACATCTATCTAAAACAGTAAACAAAATGATTCTAAACAGCCTGAAAACTTGCCAGAAGACAGAAAATGTTACCAACAAGCCATTGCCACTAAGACAGTCGGCCAATCTGCTTCAACTGGAAATCATCCCTGGGTAGGACGATTTCTGATCGTAAATTGTCCCTGGGTGGGACGATTTCTTCTGTGTTGGGGAAGCCGAACTGACACGCTCCAATGTCGACTCCCGAGGTCTCCAAAACACCTGCAGACAGAGGGGTTATGTAATTGGGGTCATTTTGGGATGACCCAGATGGTCGGATTCTCCCAATTTGGCCTCTACCCTCGAGAATTTGATATCGCCTCCTGCAAGTTAGTGAAACTACAAAACGACACAAAACATACTAGAATCTGATCAAAGGTTACGAAATTGCAGCTATGAGTTAACCAAACATGATAACACAAAATGCAACCTGAAAAAGTAATCTAGAATGCTCTAAAACTTAGAAAGTGCGGGGATGCCCAAGTGGGCCTCCCACCGTTGGCACTTGATTTCGGCGCCAATCCACTAGGGATGGGCCCAAAACCTCTTAGGATTGAGGGGTCGGCGAATTGGTTGGTTCAGGTGTCCATGTGTTGGATTTGGGTCAGGTTCAAGCTTCCAAAATCCACCCAACAACCTCCCTTGCAAAAGAGATTGGTGGATGTGGGAAGGTGAACCAAAAGGGATGCAAGTGGGTCTTCAACTCGACAACACTTCATTGCTTGAAAACTCCTTCAACCTATATATCTTGGGTGAGAAAAGTCTCACCCTTTATAGACCCAAGGGGTCTCTTTTGGGAGGGAAGCACAAATGCCATGTGTTGGTCATAGGTGCCATGTGGCAGTCTTGTCTTCCCATGAGGGAGGGGAGTCCTCCATTGACTTGGGCTTTCATAACTGCCCTTGTGACAATCCTCAAATGGCCTATTTGTCCACTCACACATGCGTGCGAGGCAGGATTCATCAACTAACTGTTCTGGGCTGCCACTTGGCCTCATTTGTATTTTTGCCCATTAAACTTGGAAATCGTCTCACCCAGGGACGATTTCAGAAATCGTCCCTGGGTGAGACAATTTCAAGTTAGCAATCGTCCCTGGGTGAGACGATTACTAGGCAAAGTGTCTAAGTGTGCCAAATTGCTTCTTGACCTCACAAAATTGCTATGAAAGTGGTTAAGACCATTGTTTGACCTCTAAGGGCTGCCCCTGGGGCTGTGTTTGTCAAAGCGATCAATGTTTGCAGTCATGTAATCGGATTGGTGCTGTTTTTGTGTCTACAGATGCCCCTTTTTGGGAAGCACTACGGGTGATGCAGTGCTGAGCAAAAAAATAGATAACCAAAGCACTAATGATTAGGGTTTCTTGGTAACCTAACCAACTTTTGATGCCCCAAGTATGGAAAGGGCATGCATTCTTGAATCCTTGCTTCTGACGAGCTAAGGAATTTGATTTCAAGTATTAACCTGTTTTGGTGAGGTGTGACTTGAACTTAGACATTGATCAGTCATGAACAGGCAAAGGGCATTTTTATCCTTAGGGGGAACCTTGTGTTCATGATTCACGAAATGCCAAGTGTTTGATTGATTTGATTGTTGCTTGTTTATTGCCCCAAGCAGGAGCGTGATTGTATTTGTCAATGATTCTTTGAATGCATGTTGTTTTCCTTAATTGGGTGTGTGATTGTTGGTTGGTGACTAAGTGTGACTACCCCCTCAAGCGACGAATCGATGAGGGAATGACCTTCGTGAGAGAAGCGACGAGTCGCTTGACCCAATATGACTTGTGCAAGGGTGCCTTTAGAGGGTTTATTGTTAAGCGTGTGCAATTTTTCCAACATTTGGACCTATTTTTGGTGGGTGTTAACCCTTTTGGTGATGCCGTAATGAGGTGAAATCATCGAAAATCTAACTTCCCGTGGAGCGGTCCGGCTATTGTAGCCTTCTTGGGGAAGTAGGAGAGTGATAATTTGAACCTCAACATCTATTTTATTTGCTTAGAGGTTAAGTGCATGAGCACTTTTGTCCGACAATGTTATTGCTGTTTGTTTTTGTTGCATTTTTTCTTGTTTTTGTTGTTTTTGTGACACCATTTGGTGATTAAATTTTCGGCAATCCGTCCTCCTGTGGATCGGTTCGGCTATGGTAGCCTTATTAGGGAGTAGGATAGCGACAATATATGACCCCAATGTCTATTTTGATTGCCTGGGATGCCAAGTGCAACAGCACTCCTATCGGGCAAATGAAAGGTGTTTGTTCTTTAAAATTAACGAAATATGCATGCAAACATCTATCTAAAATAGTAAACAAAATGATTCTAAACAGCCTGAAAACTTGCCAGAAGATAGAAAATGTTACCAACAGGCCATTGCCACTGAGACAGTCAGCCAATCTGCTTTCAACTGGAAATCGTCCCTGGGTAGGACGATTTTTGACTGTAAATCGTCCCTGGGTGGGATGATTTCTTCTATGTTGGGGAAGCTGAACTGACACGCTCCAATGTCGACTCCCAAGGTCTCCAAAACACCTGCAGACAGGGGGGTTATGTAATTGGGGCCATTTTGGGATGACCCAGATGGTTGGATTCTCCCAATTTGGCCTCTACCCTCGGGAATTTGATATCGCCTCCTGCAAGTTAGTGAAACTACAAAACGACACAAAACATACTAGAATCTGATCAAAGGTTACGAAACTGTAGCTATGAGTTAACCAAACATGATAACACAAAATGCAACCTGAAAAAGTAATATAGAATGCTCTAAAACTTAGAAAGTGCGGGGATGCCCAAGTGGGCCTCCCACCGTTGGCACTTGATTCCGGTGCCAATCCACTAGGGATGGGCCCAAAACCTCTTAGGATTGAGGGGTCGGCAAATTGGTTGGTTCAGGTGTCCATGTGTTGGATTTGGGTCAGGTTCAAGCTTCCAAAAGCCACCCAACAACCTCCCTTGCAAAAGAGATTTGTGGATGTGGGAAGGTGAACCAAAAGGGATGCAAGTGGGTCTTCAACTCGGCAGCACTTTGTTGCTTGAAAAATCCTTCAACCTGTATGTTTTGGGTGAGAAAATTCCCACCTTTTATAGACCCATGGGGTCTCTTTTGGGAGGGAATCACAAATGCCATGTGTTGGTCATAGGCACCATGTGGCAGTCTTGTCTTCCCAAGAGGGATGGGAGTCCTCCATTGACTTAGGCTTTCATAACTGCCCTTGTGACAGTCCTTAAACGGCCTATTTGTCCACTCACACACGCGTGCGAGGTAGGAGTCATCAACTGACTGTTCTGGGCTACCACTTGGCCTCATTTGTCTTTTTTCTCGTTAAACTTGGAAATCATCCTTACTGGAGACGATTTCAGAAATCGTCCCTGGGTGAGACGATTTCAAGTTAGCAATCATCCCTAGGTGAGACGATTACTAGGCAAAGTGTCTAAGTGTGCCAAATTGCTTCTTGACCTCACAAAATTGCTATGAAAGTGGTTAAGACCACTGTTTGACCTCTAAGGGCTGCCCTGGGGGCTGTGTTTGTCAAAGCGATCAGTGTTTGCAGTCACGTAATCGGATTGGTGATGTTTTGGTGTCTACATGATCATCATCCTTTGGAATTATTACAACCGTATAGCTTTCTTCTAGACCAAATACATAAATAATGAAGTCCTTTTGATAGTCTATATTAGACAATATCAATGCTCTAGTTATAGTTTCTTTTATGATTTTGAAAGCATCTCTTTTGGTTTTCATCCATTTGAAGGTTGCATATTTTTTCAACATTTCTATCATTGGCTTCACTATATAGGCAAAGTAAAATATAATTTTTTGTATAAAATTTATCTTCCCAGAAAAAGGGTTATAATCCTTTCTTAGTTTACAATAATGACAATGCTAGTATTGATTTTACTCTATTTGGATCAGTAATTAAACCTTTCTTTGATACTATATGACCCAGTAATTTACCTTCATGGGCCACAAAAATTAACTTATTTAGGTTCAGTGATACTTTAAATTCTCTATATTTTAAAAAAATAATTCAAATGTTATCTAGATGATTATTCTTTTGATGAGATAATACCATCATATCATCTAGACAAATTAGAATTAATTTATTCACCAATTAACCAAAATCTAAATCCATGGTCCTTTCGAAGGTAGTTCATGCATTTGATAGGATGAAAGGTATTCTTTGATAGATGAATGTTCCCCACTTAGTTTTGAATGTAGTTTATATTGATATTCATCTTTGACCCAAACTTGGTTAAAGCCAAAAATTTAGAATGTCAAATATTTTAGTAATATTTTTAATGAAAATAAAGAAATTTAATCTAAGCTAAACATTTTATAAGAGATAATAGAAACTAATGGAATTAATCATGATTTTTATCTGAAATAAAAATAATTGCTTTCTATTTACCATAATGTATCAAAAAGGAGGAATCATATTGGTTTTAAAATCTGGGGAGACATGGTCCAAACAAGGAGTAAAAATTATTTTTTATTTTTATCACATCAAAAAAATTTAAGATTAAATGGAAGAAATGTTAAGGAAGAAGAAGATATGAGGAAGGGAACAATTAATTATTTCAAAAATATTTGGTAATATATTTGGTAAGGATATACAAGATAATATTTTGCAAAATATTACATCAATTATCATATAAGAACAAAATAATATCTTGATGAAGAAGACATCTATGGAGAAGCTACGTGAAACAATTATCTATTTCCATCCTAACAAGGTACCAGGCCTAGACGAATTTCCATTAATTTTAATTCAAAATTCTTATGATTTATTGAAGAGTGACATATTAGTTATGGTTGAAGTGGAAAATAAAATAAAGGCTATAACAAGTGATATTAATTTCACTTTTATTAAGTTGGTTCCCAAGAAAGGAAAGAAAAAAATATTTGGGTGATTTTCATCAACTAAGCCTTGGTATTATGATTTATAAGACCATTTTAAAAATTATACCAAACACATTGAAGGTATTCTAGATTATGTTATCTTAGAGAAACAAGATGGTTTAGTTTGTATTAAGTTCTTAATGGTATACTCATGACATGGAGGCCATAAATTCTCTTCGTTCAACAAAAAATAGGCATCCTTGTAAAATATGAACAAAGCATATGATAGGGTTTCATGGAGTTTTTATATGATATTCTAAAAATATTTAGTTTTGATTATAGTTTATGTGAATGGATTAAATGTTATTATAGCACTATAAAATACTCTATTATGGTCAATAGTTCTCCTACTAGGTACTTCAAGTTGTTTGATGGGCTCCATTAAGGTGATCCACTATGTTCTTATCTATTTATTATTCTTGTAAAATCATTAGAGAGAGATTATTTAAAGGAAAAAATGGGATAAAAAATTAAAGATATTTAGGTCACAAAAAATGGTCCCTTCAAATCTCATCTTCAATTTGTTGGTGATATTCTTTTTGGGCCTTGTCTTATTCAATGAGACCATGGAGTATAAATAAGTATTAACATGCCATGAGAATCCTATTGGATAATTGGTTAATACTATAAAATCCAATACTTTTTCATCAATACTAGTTTACATTTACAATAAATTATTATCCATATTTTAGGGTTTAATATTGAAAATTATCCATCAACCTACTTGGGTGTTCTTTTGTCATATAAAGGAAATAGAAAGGAGCTTTGGATCTCTTGCTTGGATAGAATGAAAGCTTGTTTGGTAGGTTGAAAAGTTAAGTTCATGGGGAGAAGGCTATAACTCGTAAATATTACATTACAATCCATCCCTAATTATGATGTAACTTTCAAGATATCTAGTAGGTATTGTTGTGGCTAATCCACAACACACCCCAAAGTTGGGGGCACACCTTTTTGCATGCTTTCAAAGAAGAAAACAGTAGCCCAGATGCTAAGAAAATCAAAGAAAAAGGCAAAAATTTCACTAAGGAAGAAAGTTGTCGCGATATCGCGACATGTCGCTCTGTCGTGACCAAAAGTTGTCACGATATCGCGACATGTTGCTCCATCGCTGCGAAAAATGAAAAGGTGTAGCGAAATCGTGACATGTTGCTCCGTCACTGCGGAAAACGAAAAGGTGTAGCAAAATCGTGACATGTTGCTCCGTCGCTGCGAAAACAAAAAGGTGTAGCGAAATCGTGACATGTTGCTCCGTCGTGGCCCAAAGAGGAGAGAGAAAGGCAGAATGGAAAACTGTAGCGAAATCGCGACGTGTCACAAAATCATGGTCAACGCAGTCAACGACAACAAGTGGGCGGAACCGTCGTGAAATTGCGACGTGTTTGATTTTTGCGACTTGAAAGTGGGTAGAAGGCATAAAGTAGAAAATGGTCATGAAATCGCGACAAAACCAAGCCAAAGGCAATAAGGCCCAGAAGTGTAGCGAAATCACGACTAAAACTGAGGCAAAGCGCATAAGTCGAAATGCATCGCGAAATCGCGACGCGTCGCATTTTCGTGACGCGAGTGAATGAAAAGAAGCTAAGGTGCAAAGGCATAGCGATTTCGTGCAACTTTTGGCAAAACGTTCTAGCCAGGCAAAGACATCGCAAAATCATGACAAAAAGTGAAGACCATGCAGAGGACAGAAAATGGTAGCGAAATCACGACAGGTTGCGACGAGATGACCCAAAACAGAAAACGGTAGCAAAATCACGACAGGTTGTGGCCGAAGCGTACGAAGATGAAAAACGTCGCAATTTCATGACAGGTTGCATTGGCAAGGCTGCTGACAGAAAAACGTCATGATATCGCGACATGTCTCATTTTTTCTAGGCATGAAAGCGGATAGGGTTATTGGCAAGAAAATGTCACGATATCGTGACATGTCGCGTTTTCACGATGAAAGCAAGGAAGCGAAGCTGCATGCATAAAAACATCACGATTTACATGGGACCGTTACAGAATGCGCTGAACACATGGTAGAAAGGCATGAGGGTCATGGTAACGCTTTAGATCGACAGTTACATTTAGCAGAGAAGACCAAACATTGCAAGTTCAAGCGAAAGGTCAAAGCATCAAAGAAGCGGGAAAATGAAACGAAGCATTATGGGAAATGAAACGAAGCGTCGCAAAGGGAAACCAAGAGCCGCAGTAGAAAGTTTAAAAGTAGAAGCAAATGTAGATACAAAGGCGGGAAACTGTAAACATAAAGCATTATTTTTATTGAATAAAGGAGTTATTTGGCAAGAGTAACTTTTGTGTGTGAAACCAAAAGGAGATTGAAGGCTAAGACTACTGTTATTTCTATATAACTTTCCTTTGCATTATTTTTTTTTGTATCTATTCGTTTACACCATAATGTGGGTTGCGATAGGTGAATGATAGAATGATGCAAATTATTTATTTCCTTAGAGTCTAGCATCTGATTTGATTTTACTGTGTTTTATTATAGGTCTGTTAGGTCAGGTTGTTTTAGAGCTTCATCTCATAACTTGGGGTTTTGCAGGGAGGAGATTGCTACCCAGATTAACGTCCTTCTTCGATTTTTCTAGCTGATTTGCATAAGAGCAGTTCTGTTTTAGTTTTTGATATATTTTTAATCTCATTTGAAAATCTGAGTTTCAGATTCTGGTACATTCCAAAATATTCTGCAAATTTTTACTAACACCAAAAGCTAACGTAGAAATAACAGAATAGTTAAACAAAAGATAAAATGAACCAATTAACAGTAAAATGAACCGCACGCTAATTTCATTAATTTCAGAACATAAAAGGATTTTTCTTTCTTTTGTTACATGGTTGGTTATTTTAACAAATTAGGGTTACAAAGTTTGCTGTGAATCATCAAAGGCCCCTTGTTAACAGTTACTTGCAGGATTTAAGCTATTCTGGGATACATTCATTTATTTGCATTAAGTCAAAATTGGTTATATGCATATAAGGGTTTGTTCACAAGAAGCTTGGAGAAATTAAAAATAATATATTTCTTTGCAAGAAAGAGTCTTCGGGTTTGAGACTCCAGTTGCGTGTTCATTTTGTAATAGGACAAAATATTCACTCAACAGGTATAGCATTAAAATTGATAAAATATAAAGAGACTTTATTTGAAAAGGATGCAAGGAAAAAATTAGGTTTTATCTTTGTAAGTGGGATAGGATTTGCAAAGGAAATAATATTGAAAGATAAATCTTGTAGAAGTTCAAACATATAAGTTTATCCTTGGGGGCAAAGGTTGGATGGAGATTATTTAAAGAGCAACAAAAGAATTGGGAAAAAATATCACTTCAAAAATATATAGGTTTTCTTGATGAAATTAAATTATTTAGGAAAATAATCCTACCTAGAGGATCATAAACATGGAACTTATTTTTCAATAGTTTAAAATTGATAAAGAAACAAATTAGATGAGCAAAAAATAAGGGGAATTTTGCAAATTTTTATTTTGATGCTTGTTTGAATCCTTATACTCTTATCTCTGACTCAAAATGGCAACCATTGACTTTGGAATGCATAGATTTTAAAGGTCCAATAGTCAAAGGTAATATCAATATGAGCAAAAAATATAGATCATGGATCATTGTCAGTGACCTGTTGAAAAAGAGGAACAAAAAAAAATTGTAGATGAACATTAAAATACTTACAATATTTTTATTTATCGGTTTTTACATGAAAGGATGAGCTGATTATGATCCTATGAAGATTATGGATACTCCATCACGTTGAATATTATGATCTAGAGCAATCAAAATTTCTTAATCCCAAATAATTTTCATAGAATAATGATCACTAGAGGCTCTTCCTAAGGCCTACACATTCATTTGGGTAGCAGTTCAAAGTAATATTTTTATAGGAGAGTATACAAATAGAAGGATATGATAAACCTTTTAGGTGTGCCTTGTCTATGAAGGATTTATAAATATCATACCATTCACTTCTTCATCATTCCTTTTCTCACATCATTTAGGTTTACATTTTTAAAAATACAAAATATATTAGATAGCTCCATCAACATTGAAAGAGTTGATAAAATATTAAATTAATTATTTTAAAACTAAAACATTATATATTTTATGAAAGATTGATCCTAACATTATATATTAAAATTTATGTCTTATATAAAATAATATAATTTTAAAATATAAATTTTTAAATAATTTTCGCTTTATTATTATGTCTCCTACAAAATATTTATAAATATATTATTCTTCATTAAAAAATCTTAAATATATATATATATAGAATATATCCACCGTATCCCCTTTAAATTCTATCCTTTAACGTCGTATCTCAATAGGCAAACTTTTACCATAAAACCCACTAGCTCTATGTTAAGAAAGTGAGTATGAGAGAATGCTTACAGGAATATTGCATATATAGTTTTTACTTCCATTAGAGTCTTCAATTTGTTATTTTTTATAGAGTTTTTTTTTTTTTCAATTTTAATCCCAGAGTTTGTAGAGTAAACCATTACATTCTGTACCTCAACCGGTTAGACTCTTCTTGTCGGTGGAAAAAGTCTGGTGCCGGCCATTCTTTAGTTGTGCCGGCCACTTCAAATTATAGAAAACGAGGGCGATGTTTAACTTTTTTACGATAATAAAATTTTTATAAATTAAAAATGTTTCATAGGACAACGTAATGATTTGTGTTTTGTGTTTTTTTTTCAAAAGTTTAAGATTCAAACCATAAGATTAATAACTATGTGAAAAGATAAATAAATATATATGTATGAGATTATACATAACAAAAATAAATTAATTAATTAAAAATAACAGCAAATACCTATCCTTACCTACTTCTTTGAATGGCGCTATATTAATGACAGTGACAATATGCTATACATTATGCTATAGTTTTTTCATGCAGAAGGCAAGAATATGTTGTTTGCTTTTGTTTAGACATTATTGGTATATTTTTATTATGCTATAGTTTTTTCATTCAGAAGGCAAGAATATGTTGTTTGCTTTTGTTTAGAAATTAGTTGGTATATTTTAAAGTTTTTTTTTTTTTTTTTTTTGTTTCATACAGAAGGCAAGAATATGTTGTTTGCTTTTGTTTGAAAATTGGTATATTTTTAATTTTTTATAAAAAGATTAAATTTAAGGAAGATAGCTTTATTAACTTCATTTATACTTCGCTTCTTTCTTTAAAATTTATTCATCTATAGTGTGTGCAACATGTAAGCGATAACAGTGATGAATCTGATAGGAGCGGAAATGTGGTTGAACAGTGCGTTAGGGCAACTACTAAACTAGATGGATCAATATTGATTCAATTGTATGCTTAGTGTGTTTAGGAAGTGAACTGTTTCGGTGATTTTTATTCTCGTTCTAAATTGTTGACTTTTTAAGTTATTAAATCGTATTAATTTAGAGAATTAGTAATATTTTTGTTTTTATAAAGTATGATTTTATTATTTTTATAAATTTTAAAATATTAAATAAAAATTAAAATCAAAACAACTTATTAAACGAACATTTTTGCAAAAAAATTCCACAGAAGCGTCAAATTTCGCGCCGGTCACATTCGACTCGCTTACATTGAAAAAATGGACGGCAGGAAGTCTGTCATAGCGTGAGATAATAACGTTCTTGAGTGATAATTTCCTTTTACAAATGACGCATGTTTAATTAATTATTTAAAAATAAATAAATATATTTATTTTTTGATTAATGGTGAAAAACAGGGTTTTGAAAGGTCCTAAAATTTTTAAGATGCAGATAAAGATAAGACTAATTAAGGGCAGGCTAGTCTGCAAGTCCAAAAAAAATTAGAAATTAAACTTAAACAACCATAAAAAATCAAAGACTAGTTCGGTATAAAGGAGAACATCAATATGTCAAAGAGCAAGGATGAAGGCAAAACACCAAACATATTCCTTGAGAATGGTAACGACTAGGGAGCAAAATGGCCAGCCCTTCGAAATAGACTCTCAAAGAGAAGATCACTAGAACACAACTGAGATCTCATCAAAGCAGAAAGAAAATAAAAATATCTACTAGATAGGTATACCCAATGCTTCCAAAGCAACAACTGTCAATAACCACCCCCAAATTATGAACTTGTCATTATCCACCCCCAAATTGGCCATAACATCAGCAGCCTAGTTACCTTCCCTATAAAATAATTGTAAGTATTTCCAATTTACAAATCCTGAATGATGTTGAAGGAGTCACCTTGACTGAGAAGTATTCTGAAGCCCCTCTCAAAAACCTAGTGAAAACCCAAGAAAAGAGCCTTAGCTTCAACTAGGTGGTTGGTTTAAATACAATAATCTTGGGCGTAAGCCCAAATGACCTCACCTTTATCATTTCTGATAACACCCCCTCCACGTGCCCTCTCATTATCATTTATGATAACACCCCCTCCACCAGCCCTCTTAGGATTACCTTTGGCAGGCCCATCAAAGCTTAGAATGATCCACCATTTAGCTGGTTTATGCCATTTAGTAGCCAATATTTTTTGAATAGTGGATACAAAAATAGAATTATCTAGATTCATATTCCATCTAACAACAATCTCTTTCTCCACAACTTCCTCTCTATCATTTCCAACATCAAAAGATAATTAGGTTATTCTCAATAGCAACTTTAATCCTTCTAAATACAAAGGATTCATACCTAGTAATATCCTTGAAAATTTATTTGTTCCTCTCCCACCAGATACCCCATAAAAAATGAGGAAGAACCAGATCCCACACCTTAGTGAGGTTGTGACTGATGAAGGGGGATTTCCATTGAGTGAAAAGTTTCTTGAAAGTTCGAAGTAAAGTCCATTTGATGGAAAAATAATCCAATAAAGCATTGAGCACCTTATTTGAGAAATCACAAGGTAAAGCCCATTTTATGGAAAAAAAATCCAATAAAGCATTGAACACCTTATTTGAGAAATCACAATGGATGAAAAGATTATCCACAGATTCAACATCCTTAGAATACAAGAGATAAATATTGGGAAGATGGAATCCTTTCTTACATAAATTATTAATAGTCAAAATTTTATTTTGAAAACACAACCATAAAAAATGCAATCTTGGGGATCAAATGAGGATACCAAACCCTTTATAGTCAAAAATATCCCCCCCTCGACAATGATTGTTTATTTTAATAAAATATAATTAACAAAATATTTATATAATTAAAATTAAAACATAAAACATATTTTTTTTTAATTAAAAACATACATCACGTGAACTCTCTATTGTTGTCTTGAAATTTTTTTATTGGATTTAAAAGAAAAAATAAATAAATAAAAAGGATTCATTTTGGACTCATGGGAGGAAAGGAGTGGAAGATTTATAAGAGAAGGAGCAACCTTAATTGAAGATAATATTTTAAAATTTTGGTTATTTTTTATTGGTAGGCGTAAAAATATTATTATTTGAGTTTTAACTAATTCCTAAAACCAAGTACAACATCATGATATCTGATTTAGGGACCCACTCAGGTGTTACCAACAAACCATAAAACCCTGAACCCAAATAGAAGAACAAGTCAAAATTCCCACACACGATAAATGATAAAATACTAGTCACATAATAACTGATGCAGGGGTTAAAACAGAAGTGCCAAAAAAACATAGAAGGTCCCTCACAAAGAAAAGGAGACCCCATAGAAATATTTACATTCCCACACTGGGAGATAATGCTAAGAAAATCGACCATGCTAGAACCCAAAATTGAGGCTAAGCAACTATGCTATCATCTTTTTCATAGTTTCCTTTGGTATGATTCTTTACAAGATCCTTCAGGATTTTAATGACCCCATCCATGGAATTGATGAAATTTTTAAGGATGGTTAGGTAGATCTTGCTTTGAATAGTTGTAGTTGGATTTGTCACTACCATCATCCAAAATGTGTTAAGGGGAGGTTTACTGTGTTCCAAATTTAGATTTTTTGAGCGAGGAAGATCTCCTGTTATGAGTAGTTTTCTCCTCCTTCTTAACCTTTCACTTTGAAAAGATGGGCAGGGAAAAATTAGAGTCAGGGATGGTATTTGCCTTGAAAGTAGGGGTTTGATTTGCATAGGTGGGTTCATTAGTATTCTCACCAGGGAGGGACCGATATGGACTATGGGTGGGAAATTATGGGGGTATATTGGTCTAAAGAAGAGTGGTAGAGATGACATGAGGAAGAGTGGCTTCAATATGGTGAAAAATAATAACAAAAATACCTTGATGGTTTTGCCACGTCTGGGTTTTTCTCTTTCTAGCATTATGAATGGAGTATCTTGTGGATTGATAAAGAAAATCAGGGATATTCACCATATTGAAACCTTTGATATTATTTACAACCACTAAATGAAAACTAAACAAAGGGTTAACAAGATCATCGATAGTAACGGAGAATAGGAATAATTACCATAGGCCATGGAGCTAGAAGGGAATCATGCTTGATTGCAATACCTTTCCACTTAAAAATATTGTTGTGGTTTGAAAACCCCTTGATCTCAAGTTTTTGATTATGACAATCTCTGCATACTACATGCCTAATTATAAGAAATTCAGTAATTTCAATCAACATCTTGATAGTCACATGAAAATAGATATTACGAACTTTGATATATCCATTATTCCATTAAATAACAAAATCTTTAGTAATATCATGCTCAAAACCCTTAAAATTTCGAATAAAAGGAATGAAGCCATGGACTTCCAAAAAATAATAGGATAGGAAATCGATCTATAGAGTTGAAGGTCCAAGCAGAGCCATGAAAACAAATTTGGAGACAGAAATATGACATAGAGATACAATATCTCCAAAACTATGACCACCCAAGGACAAATGATGATACAAAACTACAATATCTCCAAGCCTATGGCCACACAAGGACAAATGGTACCAAGGAATGAGAAAGCTCGACTTGAGATATGCTATAGAAACGTTCATAAAATAAAAGGGCATGCCTAGAGACACAATTGTGTCATTTGAAATAATAAGGAAGTCACAAATTCACCCTCAAAAATAGACAATGAAAGAGTCTTACACTCCACAAGAGAAAAAATGTAAAAAACATCATTATGAAGTAGGCCATTTATGAGAGATGTGATTTGAAGGTTTTGAAAAAGAACACCCCTCACAAGCTTGGAGAAAAACATAATGGAAAAACCTTGGAACTTTGCACAGTTTGCATGGACAAAAAAAACACTATGACAAAAAAGAAAAATGATTTTGCAGAACAAAAATTTACTAAAGGTTAAGACTGGACCTTCAAATATACACACCCACCATAAAATGAAAACATACTTATTGAGATTGCTCGTGACACGTCAAATCTTAATCAGCAACATTTAAAACATTTTATGGTAAATTTCGGTGTCAAATGAACAGGGTTTGCTGTAAAAATCTGATATTGGTAATAACAGAACTGACTTATTAGATTTTCTGAAATCATGGTTAATCATAGTACTATTAAAATTTTGAAGGTATTTTTTGACTTGCTAAATTAGCATTCTAACGTTCCATGAAGGAACCCTAAATTTTTTTATTATTAAAGGTAAAGTCTCGTACATTTTTTATTTATAAATATTAATTTAAAAAATAAATAAATAGAATGGTCTTAAATATTTTACACTTGTTTTTTTTTTTTGCATGATTATCTACATTTATTTTAGAGGAAGTGGCTTCCCATTATTTGGATTTGATGTATTAGAGAGAGTATACAGTAAATTTGGATTAAGAGTTCATCTCATTATTAGTATATGGATGTGTATATTATGTTATATAAATCTATTATAGTTTAGATGTTTTATGGTATATAGTTATTATAATTGGAATTTGAAAATTAATCTGTATTACCTAAAATTCACCGTCTTATTTATAAAAAGTAATTTCTATGGTATTTTGGTTCAAAAATATATAAATTGACAAAGATGATTTGGATCTTTTTATAATGGTATTAGAGGTCACTTTATATTTATTTTAGGATGGTAACATGTCTTGATTTCTCGTACCATGTAAGAAGATTCTACTTTAGAGGTAGGTGGGAGAATCCTAGATTTTATGTTATTTAAACTCAGGGTTATGGATATGCACAGTTAAGGATAGTTTCCATTTTTGGATTCACATGTGAGGAAACTTAGGTAACATAGACTATAAAGTGTTGATGTGTGTAAATATACTAATTTGGTATTGTTATTAATTTTTTCTTTAAAAATAGGTTGGGTATGTTTAAATTTTTATGTTTATTTTTATAAAATTATTGTTGTTACTATTAATAAACAAGGAATGATTAAGAGAGGATTATTATAGTTAATAAAAAATCTTATATTTATAAACTCTAAGTATCTAGTCTTACCATGGGTGGATATTGAAAATTTTATATTTATGATGGTTGTCTATGTATTCAAAATCAAATTGAAAATTCTACTTGGATTGCACATCGATGTAAATAATAGTTATATAGTAAGTAGTAGTACACTATATCCATAAGGAGACTTTGTTAGCATTAACTTACTATCCATAGTTTTACCTAACAACAACCACAATCCTAATAGAGAATCATGCATGATGGAAGCACTACACATAATATCATTTGTATGAGATGGGTTCTATAGGTACATGAATTCATATATCTATAATTATGTGAATGAGTAGCTAAATACTGACTAAAAAAATACAATTGAGATTATACCAGGGTAAAGGCTATTAGAATAAACATAACAAAATATTTGAAATATGGTATATTGATAGGGAAATATCCATATTTACATCAACGCCCCCTATAGATTCAATCCTCTATTATAAGTCACCCTTCAATCTATGCAAAAATAAGGGTTGATGTTTGAAAAAATCTTCACTAAGAGATCAATGTTTCTCTCAAGCAAGAAGCATCCCAGGTGTTAGCATATAAATATGACCTAGAAAAATCCAAGGGGGACCAAGTTATAGGTTTTCAAGGTAATGTTACTAGAATATAAGCTTGCATGAAAGCGTCGTCAAAATATATTTTTAGATGTAAATAGGACAAATCATAGGTTTATCATGTAAATAAGGTAGCATGTGGAAAAAAGAGAATCCCCATTCATGTTGGTAATTTTTTTTATCTTTTTGTATGGGTGTTGGTTCGATTTGTATTTTGAAATAAAAACATTTAAGGTACAATCTTCATTAATATCAACTTCTTAAAAAAAAAAAAAAAATAGCTCCAATAATTCTAAGGTGTTCATCAACCATATGAATTACAAATACATATAAGGGCTTCCTTATTTGTATTTATGCTTTATTGGATGCACTAAGTGGAGTGCTTATTCATGATAGTCAACTTATTTTCTATGAGAGTAAAAAGCTCAAAAAACATGATCTTAACTACATGATCCAAGATCTAGAGTTAGATCTAAGCATTTATACCCTTAAGACGTGGCATCACATTTATTTAGGATGAATTTTTAACTTTATCATATATGAAATTTTATCATATAGATAAAGGATGTGGTCAAGCTTATTTTTTGAAAATGATTTTTATAGCACATATATCAAAGGAAAGGGGAACAAAGTCATAGATGCACTTAGTAGGACAATACATGTATATTGAATGATCTAGATTCAAATGGATTTGAGGAATTACATATCAAAACAATTGCCTAATAATGAGTGGTGTTGATAATTGTATAAGATAATATCCTATGATAAGAAAATTAGTAGCAAGGCAAGGGACAATAGTTTCAGAATTATGAGTTAATTCACTTTATAAGTAAATTTATATTTCTAGAATTGTGATGGATCTAGTTGATGGAGGGGCATAGTGCCTCATTTTTAGCACACTAAGGGATGAAGAAGATAAATGTAAACTTGAAACAACTATGCTTTAGGCCTTACGTGAGGCATAATATTATGGATTTTGACTCTAGTTTTTTAGAGTGATAGAGGGAAAAGTTAGGGCATAAATATACTAAAGGTTTGTTATACCCAGATGAATGCTATGAATTTTGACTCTAGTTGTTTAGAGTGGTAGAGGGAAAAACTAGGGCATCAATATATTGAAGGTTTGCTATACCTAGATTAAATTCTCATGCGGAAGTAGGATGCATTTTCTATTGATTTTATTGTTGGGTAACCTATGTATTATTATTGATTTTATAATATTATGGTTGTATTGGATAAGGTAACAAAGGTTTTTCATATTTGTTCAATTAAGACTACATATGACACCTTAATTATTTCATGAGTTAATGCTAATGATATTGTGAGGATATATTAGTTATTGTTGAAGAGGCCAAGAAAAGAAAGGTTATAATAAATGAGATTAGTTCCACTTTTATTATATTGATTTCAAAGAAAGACAAGATAAAATATTTTGATGATTTTTATCTAATAAGCTTTTGTATTTTGATTTATAAGATCATTTAAAATTTATATAAAACAAGTTGAAGGTATTCTAGATTGTGTTATATTAGAGAAATAATGTGGTTTTTTTGTAGCAATTTTTGAATAGTATAATCATGATATAAGAGGTCATACATTCTCTTAATTTCATAAAAAATGGACATCCTTGTAAAATTAGATATGAACAAAGCATATGATAGGGTTTTATGGAATTTTCTACATGATATTATCAAAAAATATATATTTTAATTATAATTAGTGTGAATGTAGTAAATATTGTTATATAACTATAAAATATTTGATTTGGTCGATGGTTCTCCTACTAGGGACTTCAAGTCATCTCATGAGCTCCATCAAGTGGATCCACTATGTTCTTATCTATTTATTAATATTGCAAAGGCATTAGGGAGAGACTTATTAAAGGCAAAAATGAAAGAAAAAAATTAAAGGTATTTAGCTCGTAAAAAATGGTCCTTTAAATCTCTTCTCTAATTTTTTGATCATGCTTTCTTTTTTAGGTCATATCTTAGTCAATGAAGCTATAGAATTTAAATGAATATTAACATGCTATGTGAAGGATATTGGACAATTGATTAATACTATAAAATCCAACACTTGCCTATATTTACAATGAAGTATTATACATATATTAAGGTTAAATATAAAGGAGATAAAAAGGATATTTGAGTCTCTTGTTTGGATAGAATAAAATCTTGTTTGACATGTTGGAAATTTAAGTTATTAACCATGATAAGAAAGCTACAACTCATCAAGACTACATTGTAACCCATCCCTAATTATATGTGATGTCACTTTCAAGATCACTAGTAGATATAACATAAAAAATGATAAAAATCAAAGGTACTTTCTTTGGAAAGGATGCAAGGAAAATTTTTAGTTTCCTCCTTGTATGTGGGAAAGGCTTTGCAAAGAAAAAAATATTGGAAGAGAAATCATGCAGAATTTTAAATTTATGATTTTGGGGAAAAGCTTGTGTGGATATTATTTAGAGATCAAGGAAAAAATTAGGCAAAAACATTACTTCAAAAATATATATTTTCTTGATGAAATAAAATTATTGATAAAACGAACCCTACCCAAAGAATCATGAACACATAATTTCATGTCAAATAGTTTACAATTGAAAAAAGAAACATTTTAGATGGCCAGTAAATAAGGAGAGTTAGGCAAATTTTATTCTTGGTTGAAGCCTTATCCTCTTATATCTAACTCAAAATGAAAATTATTGGCTTGGAATGCATAGCTTTTAAAGGTCCAAAGGTCATAGACAATATTAATATGAGCAACAACTCTAGATAATGGATCTGCATTAGTAATCTAGTTGAAGAATAGGAACACAAAAAAATTATAGACAAACTTTAGAATATGGGACAATAATTTTATTGTTGGTTTTTACTTTTCATGAGTTGATTTAGAATCTATGGAATGATGGACAATACTCGATCATGTTGGGATATGATGATTTAAAGGAATCAAAATTTCCTAATCTCAAATAATTTTCTTAGAAGAATATTTCATCACTAGAGGCTCTCCCTAAGATGTCAACATTTCTTTGGTTAGCAATTGAAAGTAATATTTTTACAAAAGAGTATACAAAGAAAATGATATAGCAAACCTTTTAGTTATGTCTTGTCTAAGAAGGATTTAGAAACATTATGCCATTCACTTCTTCCCTGTCCCTTTTCTCACACCATTTGGAATTACATTTTTAAAAATATCAAAATATATTGAATAACTTCATTAACATTGAAAGAGTTGATGAAATGTTAGATTGATTATTTTTAAAACTAAGCATTATATATTCTATAAAAGATTAGCCCTCCTAATATTTATTGAAATTTATGTATTAAATAAAACATTAATTTTTAAAATTAATCTCCAAATACTTCCAAATTTAAAGTTTTATTATTGTCTCCTACAAAAAATATATAAATATAATATTTATCATTAAACATTCTCAACTACAAAAAGTATAAACACCCTATCCTTTTAAATTCTATCCTTTAACCTTCTATCTAAAATAGCCAAACTTTTACCATAAAACCTACTAGTTCTAAGTTAAGAAAGTGAGAATGAGAGGATGCTTACAGAAATATTGCATATACAGCTTTTACTTCCATTAGAAGCTTTCAATTTGTTATATTTATTCTTTCAACAAAGTTTAAACTATAGATTTTTTTTTTTTTTTTTAATTCCAGATTTTGAATAGTAAACCATCACATTCCGACTTATGCACCTCCAACCGAAATGGGTTTGTCAGTTTTAGCTTGATGCATTGCTTTGCTGGCCCCATGTCGCTGGTTTTATATAGTTACACCCATTTCAAATATAGCATACAACCAAAATAATTCTTGAGAAAAAAAAAAAAATATGAACAACTACCAAGCTTATACGTTAAAATGCCACAGCCTTTTTAAATCATACAATTACGAAGCACAGTCCATGTAACTGATATCACCATTCAATTTGAAATCAAACCACCACTGCAATCTTAGACTTGTTCAGTGTAATATGAGATAGCGCACCTACAAAGAGGACAGGTATCATGAAGATGATCAAACAACCATTTATCCAAACAATCGGCATGGAAGATATGACCACAGTCTCTAAGCACCCCAACCTCTTCATCCCTCTGCAAGTCGTTTAAACAAGCAGCGCAGGTACATAGTTCCTTCACAGAATGGCCTCTTGTCATGTCGCATATCTCCGAAAGTATGCGGCCTCGATGAATATTCTCTTGTGCTCGAACGGGAGCCGCAGTTGACAAAGCCTGGATTTCGAGGAAAATTTCCGGGCCGGGCCAAAGTGTTTGAGACTCAAGAAAATCTGCGAGCTTCAATGTTCGGAAAAAAGAGTAGAAATGGTGCCTCACGTAACCCAACAGCAAGGCAGAGTTGAGTATAGACTCGGGGAGCCTGAGGTTAGACACACAGAATGCCATTGTTAAGCAAGTGGGTTCTCCGCAAGGAATCTATAAATGCAATTCAACCACGATATCCGCAATTAAATAAATCAAACATTGTCTGGCTGGAGAAAATTTTAAACATATGGCATACGGTTGACAGACATATACGTTGCGTGCATGACGGCAGTCAGTACTCCAAGCCATTGTTCGGCCAAGTTACTGTTAACATGTAGCGAATGTCATTTATAGGATAGTGTTTTAACCAGTTATTTAAGAAAAATAATTAGTTATAATAGTTTAAATTATTGTTATTAATATATTTAAATTATATATTTTATTGTAATTTTTTGTTTAAATATCTTAAATGATAATTTAAACAGATACACAAACTTGCCTACAAAATTACATTTATTATAAAAAAAAGTTACTTCATTTTTATTCCCAGATGATGTGCACTTGGCTATACCAGCGTGATTGTCGTTCTTTATGCGATAGTTGTAGGAGGAAAAAGTCTCGCGCCGGCCATTCGTTAGTTTGGCCGGCCACTTCAAATTATAGAAAATCATGGCGATGTTTTGTTTTTTTTTTTTCATTATAGAGTTTTAATAAATGAGAAATAAGAGCAAGTACCTAGCCTTGCCTACTACTTTGCATGGCGCTATATTTATGACTGACATTATACTATTGATTTTTCTGCACCTCTATAGAGTTGCAGAAGGCAAGAATCTGTTGTTTGTTTCTGTTTGAACCTCTTCGTTAATATATCTTTAAATTTTATTAAAATTTGTAAATTTAAATTTAAAAAATAATTTTAATATATTTTAATTATATTTTATTTTAAAAAATTGTTATTTGTATCTTGAGGGTTTTGGTTTTTATGTTTGCCTATTGATTTAATCTCCAACTACTAGCTAACTTAGGTAATGATGGTCAATCTCCCCTCATGATCTGACACACTAAGTTTCTATGTTTTCATAGGTTGAAGTTTTATTGATTTTTATGTAAATTTATAACAATAACGTCTAATAATATTATAATTTTTATTTATATAAATAAATAAATAAAATAAGCCGAATGTGATCGAGCCGACATGTGGTTCAACTCTGTGTCAGGGCAACTTGTTAATTAGATGAATCATATTGTTGTTAACAGTGTGTTTAGTGCGTGATCTCTTTCCGTGAATTTTTGTTGGTGCAGGGATACACAAATTGACGGGATTAAGAATTGGGACAATTTATTCTCATGTTAAATTCGTAACTCATTGTCACGTGTCAAGGGGTCAAGCCATATTAGGCATTTTTGCAAAGTAATGCCGCAGAATCCTCAAATTTCTGGGCAGCCACAATATTGTCCCCTGCATTGAAAAAATGCTGTTTAGAAACTTTTATAAAAAATTATTTAAACCTCCCAAAAATACTTGTATTAACATTATGTTTTGGTGTTTATCAAGAGAAGATCGAGGTTTAAATTTTGGAGATAAGTTTTCTTTGGAGCAAAGGTAGTAAAACTGTCCCAAATAAGTACCACAGGTAGTAGACTGTCCTGAGTGCACGTTAGCCCTGACTGTTCCAAGTGGTCTCCCTCAAGTTAGGTCACTAATAACGAGATGAGGTAGAGATTACAATGGCAGCTCCAAAGTTTTGAACCCAAATTTGATAGTAAAAAATGAAAGACCATTGTCCATCTTTGTAGCGCAAGTGGAGAAGGCCAGCCTGCCCATAGAGAGAGGTCCACCTTTCCAACCTCTGCAATTGGAAGGGGGACACAAAAAAAATCTTGTGGGTTCCCTCTACATAGTGGTATACCCGCATTGCTGGCCACCTAAGATGTGCTCTCTACGTTTCTTTCTAACCTAAAAGTTTATCCCCCAAGGGTTAGTTGGGCCGCTCTCGAAATTTTTTTCTAACCTAAAAGTTTATCCCCAAGGGTTAGTTGGACCTAAGATCCAAGGGTTAGTTGGACCTAAGATGTGCTCTGAGGTTTCTTTCTAACCTAAAAGTTTACCCCAAAGGATTAGTTGGATTGGTAATTGCTTGTTTGACCAGACATTTACGAAGGAGAGATTTAGGTTTAAACCTTGGGGATACCAATATGCAAAGGTAGTAATCTGCTAATCCTCTGAGTGTGCCCCAGATTGTAAGGAAAAAGCTTGTTGGGAGCAGCCCCATGTGGTTTGAACTGTGCCCTTGTTAATTACTAAAAAAATAGTGTGGTTTGTATTAAAAAAAAATAAAAATAAATAAAGATAATAGTGTGGTTGTAACCAATTCTTCTTTGTATTAAAAAAAATAAAAATAAATAAAACCATTACCAAATTTTGGTATGTATCATAGAATTACCAAGAATAGTATGGTATGCATTAAGAAAATAAAAAATAAATAAATATAATAATGTGGTTGTAACCAACTTTTCTATGTATAAAAATAAATAAAAACTATTACCAATTTCTTTATATATCATTGGAAAAACCCTATATATCATAGAAAAAAATCATTATTTGAAATTATAGAGACTCCGAGAACAACTAAATAAAATAAGCTTGTTTGGAGCAGTGTGATTTGAACCCTACCCTTTTTAATTACTAAAAATACTACACTTGTTAATTACTAAAAAATAGTATAATTGTAACCCATTTCCCTATGTTTTATGGATAAATAAACAAAACCGACTCTTATATATTAAAAAATAAATAAATTACCAATTTCTGTATGTGAAATTATAGAGAGAAATAGAGAGATAAAATTCCTCTTGAATTCATTTAATGTCTTCCATGTAAGCAATGGGTGTTCTGCACTGCTAGAAGAGCGATAATTTTCTTTTTATGATGGACCTATAATTAATAATTTGTGAAATAAATATTTTTTTTAATAATAAATAATTGATTAATTTATTATAATATTTAAAAGTATTTAAATTAAAGTATAAAAAATAATTATTTTTTTTAAATTATTTAAAAAACATTTAAACATTTAGTAAGTCTTTAGCGAAGGATTCTTTATTATGGTCATAAGATATTTTTATAAGAGTTAAAAAGATAAAAAATAGAAGAGTGACTTTGGGCCGGTGGGAATAAAGGAGAGGAAGAGGGGCATTATTACATTGGAGAGAAGCTTCTAAATATAATAAAGTATATGTTAATCTTTGAGATTGGGAAGAAAATAAAAATGATTTTACAACATTTACACATCATTTATATTTATTTTTGAAATAGATTGCTTTTCATTATTCAAATTTGATATATTAAAAAATGTGTAATCTAAATTCAAATAAAAAGCTCATCTTATTATTTGGTATTTGCATTGATTTTGTTATCTAAAATTTATTATAGTTTATATCTCTTTTTTTTAGAATTATTACTATTGGAATTTGAGAATTTATTTACAGTAAACAAAATTTACCTTGTTATTTATAAAGAATAATTTCTATAGTATATTGTACTATGAATTTTATGCTTACTATAAAAAATAAGTTTGATAGGACTAAAATGTGAGGGACATTTTTATTTTAATGAATCAAAGCAGTGTTTATTGTTGTGGAAGGTTTCATCTAAATATGGAGGGATTCCATCTTTATTTGGTTGGAATATGTACAATTTGACAAAAAGGTGTTGAATTCTAGAATCTATGCTAAGGTATAGTACCTCTCTTATTTTATCCTTATTTATCCATTGGTTGTATGATAATGGAGTTGGATATTGAATAACCATAGTACTTAGTCTAATCCATCCTAGAGACATCCTAGGGACATGATATTATTAGTAATTTCATATTTATTCATAGAGTAGTAAGGTGTCTTCCTAAACCTATGATCATGGACAAGTACAATTAAGGATAGGTTTCACTTTTGGATTCACATGTGAAGACCTTTATATACATCGAGTTTAAAGAAGGGAAGATGGACTATAAAGTTTTTATTGTGTGAAGATTCTAATTTAATACCACAATTGATTTTTTATTTAAAAAAGGTTGGATACGTTTTAATTCTTATGTTCCAATTTCTAGGGAAATTGTTGTTATTACTATTAATTAACAAGAAATGATTAAGAAAGGGATATTATAATTAATATCAAAACCTATATTTACAAATCCTATGGACCTAGGGCTTGCATGGGTAGATAAGAAATTTTATGAGTTAGAAAGAGAAAAAATGGAAGTGTGACTTTGGGCCTGTGGGAAGAAAGGAGAGGAAGAGTTACAAGAGAAGAGGGGCATTGTTACATTGCAGAGAAGCTTATAAAAATCTAGAATTATTATGTATATAAAGCATATGTTAATCTTTGAGAAAAAAATTGAGATGGGAAGAAAACTAAAATGGTCTTAAAATCTCTCCCCATGTTCAAATATTCCCCCCTTACATGTTGTGGATATGCAAAATCCAGTCGATGGTTCCAACTTGCATGGATGGGTCGGGTACAACTCCTAGGGGTGACTTTAACAGAATAGAACTCTAGACACGAAATCTAATTCCAAGGATTTTCTCCCCACAAGGAGCGTGTTTCCAACAAAAAAAAAATGCTCTTAAAATTTTTACAATTATTTTTAGTGATCTACATCTATTTTTGAGATAGATCGCTTCTCATTATTCAAACTTGATGTATTAAAGAATGTGTAAGGTAAATTTGAATTGAAAGTTCATCTTGGTATTTGGTATTTACATAGATTTTCTTATATAAAATTTATTATATTTTATATGTATTATGTTATAGAATTATTACTATTGGAATTTGAGAATTATATAAAGATTAATTTTTATGGTATATTTTACTATGAATTTTCTGTTTATTATAAAAAATATGGTTGAGAGTATTAAAATGCAAGGAAATTTTCTATTTTGATGAATCAAAGCATTGTTTATTGTTGTGTAAGGTTCCATCTATATATGGAGGGATTTCATCTTTATTTGGTTGGAAAATATACGAATTGACAAAATGGTGTTGAATTTTATGCTAAGGCATAGTACCTCTCTTGTTGAGCAAGGTGCAGCAACAGTATTGTCATTGTTATCAACACAGTCAGATAGATCTATTGATGCAGTGGACAGGAAGTTCAAAAGCTATTCAGATGCAGAAGACAGGAGCTCAAAGGTTATTCATAGTATGTACAGTGATTTTCCAAGAAGATCGAAGTGGCCCATATGCAAAAGATAAAAAAAAAAAGACAAGTAAGAAAAGTGTCGCGATATCGTGACATATACAACAGGCAAGAAAAACTGTCACGATTTCGCGACATGTTGGAAGAGAGAGAAAAAATAGGAAAAACTGTCACGATTTCGCGACATGTTGGAAGAGAGAGAAAAAGGCAAGTGGAAAAACTGTCGCGATTTCACGACATGTTGGAAGAGAAAAAGGCAAGTGGAAAAACTGTCACGATTTCGCGACATGTTGGAAGAGAAAGAGAAAGCAAGAAAAAGTGTCATGATTTCACAACAAGTTCGAAGAAAGAGAACAAGTAAGAAAAGTGTCGCGATTTCGTGACATGTCGCATTTTTGCGACTAAAACAGGAGAGAGAAAGTAAGTTTGAAAAGTGTCACGATATTGCGACATGTCGCATTTTCATGACAAAAGAAAGAGAGGAAGCGTACGAAAGCAGAACTATCATGATTTTGTGACAAAAGTAGAAAGCAAGACTTCGAAAGTAGAAGTGTCGCGATTTCACGACAAAAGCAAAGAAGTAAAGTACGAAAGCAGAAGTGTCGTGATTTCATGACAAAAGTAGAGAAGAAGACTTTGAAGGCAAAAATGTCACAATTTCACGACAAAAGCTAAGTACGAAAGTATAAGTGTCACGATTTCATGACAAAAGCTAAGTTGAAGACTACGGAGGCAGAAGTGTCATGATATCACGACAAAAGCACAGTCGAAGTCTATGGAAGCAGAAGTGTCACGATATCATGACAAAAGCAAAGACAAAGTATACAGAGGCAAAAATGCCATGATATCGTGACAAAAGAAAAGACGAAGTCTACGAAGGCAAAAATGTCGCAATATCATGACAAAAGAATAGAGAAAGCATACGAAGGTGAAAGTGTCACGATATCGTGACATGTATTTTCATGACAACAACAACAAAAGAAGCTATAAAGGCAAAAATGTCACGATTTCACGATAGGTCATAAATACGCAAGTCAATAAGGAGAACTCGACTGAAATGAGAAGTATGACAGTGGACCGACATCATTATGGCAGTTATAAGGTCTGTCCAGAATGAAATCATCAAGCGATGGATAAACCAAACATCTTCTTGAGTTGAAGCCGATGAAGACCGATGACAGTCGACTAAAATTAGGGTTTACAATTGTTATGAAAGCCGACTAAGATTAGGATTTACAACCGACTAAGATTAGGATTTTCATCATAAAAATATTATTATAAAAGGAGGGTTGTTTGGATAATTGATGGAAGTGGAATGTGTGTGAAATACGATCATTATGCGCAGAGAGCAAGTCATGTCGAATCGTGCTAAGTGCAAAATTTGCAAAGAGAGCATAGTGCGCAAAAGGGAGAAGATGGTCATGAAGTTCGACTGTAATGAAGCAAAGTGTGCGAAGTAATTGCGTAGAGAGAGTAGAGTGTGCAGAGAATGCAAAGGTGAAGAAGACCTGTCAGTGTCTTGTAAAAGCAAAGGTATCTTACTATCAAACTTATAGATTCAAATTGAAGTCCAGGTTTCAGCTTAGCATTAGGGGTTGGTGCTCCTTTTTGTTGGTGCAAATAAATAATGGGTTGGTGCTCCTTTCTATTGGTGCAAATAAATAAGGGGTTGGTGCTCCTTACAGTGGGTGCTGGTAAATTGATTGTAAAGTTGGTGCTTTGCAAAGTATGGATTTGGATGGTAGTCCAAGCAGCCAATTTTTGAGGAGTAGCCATATTGGTGAACCTCATTAAATCTTGTGTTGTGTGATGCTCTTTTGTTATACTTGTTGTATCTAGTAATAATTTTTAATTGATGCGGTATTAAGAGCTATAAATTCAAGTTTAAAGAGCTACACTGATTTACCCCCCCTCTCAGTGTCATTGTAAGACTAATAATTGGTATCAGAGCTAAGTTCCTATACAAGCTTAACCGACTAGGGTGATCTTGGAAGTAACACAAGGTGGTGAAGGCTTCTCATCAAAAAAAGCACTATTGTTTGATGGATCTAATTATGCGTTCTAGAGTTGGGATGAGAGGGAAGAAAGTAGAGAGGGAGGGCTCTGGTCCCTCCCCTGCTCCCCCTCCCATGGCTCCTGGTTCCTGCCCAGTCCCTGGCTCAATCCAGGTCATCCCTCCCGGGGAGTGGTTGTTTGCAGATGATCTCCTGGGGGGAGATCCTTCTTCACTATCTGCGCCCCTCCCGACCGGCTAGGGTTTCCTTGGTTGTTTTTTCGGACTGGTGCTTCCCAGGGATCCCTGTTTGGTTGGGGATCCCTTCCCTTTTTCCCTCAGGCTTCCCCCTGGGGTTTTTTGTAGGTTATTCACGTGGATCTGGTCCCCTACATTTCTCGATGCGGTGGAGGTGACGGTTTAGGGTTTGGACAGCTTCCCCCTTTTCTTGTGAATCCTCGGTGGGCTCTATGCTTGGACGGGATTCTTGGTCCCTGCTGCTGGGATCCTCTTCTATTTTCCCGGGGTGGGTTCCTTGTGGTGCAACTCTCTGGTCACTTCCTGATGGGCTGGATCCTCTCTGTGCTGGTCGTCGGCTTCCTGCAGGATGGCTCTCGCTGAACGAAATGTTTTCCCGATGGGCGGGATGGTTTCTCCACAGGGCGGGATCCGCCAAATCTGCCCGATTTTCCGCGATGCGGGATCATTTCTTTTCTCTTGGTTTCCGGATGGCGGGATTTCCTCGTTGCTTCCCGCTAGGCGGGACTGTTTGTGGTGGTTTTGATTGCTTCCCGCGAGGTGGGATTTTATTGTAACGGTTTTTCTTTGCTTCCTGTTGGGCGGGATCTTCTCGATGGTGGTTTTTGGCTACTCCCCGCTGGGCGGGATCTCCAAAACTACTTTCTTTCTTATTTGTTTGTTTCCGTCGAGAGGGATTGTTTCATGCTTACTTGTTACCGCTGGACGGGATTTCTGTTTTGGTGTTCAGTTTCAAGGGATTGATGCCCTAGGCCCATTTCTTATGTAATCAGGTTTTGGGATCCTTGTTAAAACCCGCTATAAATACAAACACTATAATTAACAAAAAAAAAAAATTATGCGTTCTAGAGAATTAGGATGTAGACATATCTCTGTGCTTTGGGATACGACATCTGGGATTCAGTAGTTAGTGGATACACAATACCCATCACTCCTCCAAAAGAGGCTGATGAAAAGAAACTATTTGAAAATAACTCAAAAGCAAAGAATGCTATCATGTGCGGATTAGCAGACAATGAACTAGTAAAGATCATGAGCTCTAAAATGACAAAAGAAATATGAGACAAACTGAGGAGTATTTATGAAGGAGACGATAAGATCAAGGAGGCCAAGTTACAAACACATCGAGCTCAGTTCAAAGCATTAAAGATGAATGATGATGAAAACATTGAGGCATATATGGTGAGAGTTAATGGAATCATTAATGCAATCAGAGGACTCGAAGAGGATATCGAAGACTCTGTCATCATGAAAAAGGTATTAAGATCTCTTCCTCAAAGGGTTGATTCTAAAGTCTCAGTGATAGAAGAAGCTAAAAATCTAAATTATTTTAGTATAGATGAGATGTATGGTTCTTTGACTTCATATGAGATGAGGATAGGTAGATCTAAACCCATAGACAAAGAAGCAGATTTGAAAGCCCTTAAAAATAAAAATGCAAAACAAGAGTCCAAGGAAGAAGAGACATCAGATGAAATGGAAGCAAACTTTGTTATAAAACTAAAATGGGGAAAAGGAAAATACAGAGGAAAGATATCGTTTAAATGTTTCAATTGTGGATACGTTGGGTATTTTGCAACTAAATGTCCACTTAATGAGAACAAAAATGATGAAGGATCGCACCAAGAAATAAGTGACTGGAAAAAGAAAACAAATTTTAGAAAAGGCAACTTCAAGAAGAAAAGTTTCATCTCCAGGAATGCCGGTTCATCAGAAGACAGCTCCGGTGAGGATTATGAAGAGGAAACAGGTGAAGCTCTTTTCATGGAATTTGAAGAAGTAAAATCAGAAAAGAAAGGAGTGAACTCTGAAGTATGTGGTGAAAAGCCCGAGGCTGAAGTAGATCTAGAAGGTGAGTTGATCTTTGCACTTGAAGAGTGGAAAATAGAGAGGAAAAACAATAAGAAAATTTCAAAAAAGCTTGAGGATGCAAACGAAATCATAACCAGTCTGAAAGTACAGACAAAAGAATACAAGAAAATATTTGAAGATCTCGAAGTACAAATTACCATTAAAATAGATTATTGCTGCAAAATAGAAGAAGAGAATGTTGGTTTATGGATGCAGATAGAAGAGATGAATCACAAAATTAGTTGTTATCACAAACTTGAAGAAAGTTCTATGAAGCTGGATAAGATTATAAATGACCAAAGGCACTGCAGGCATCAAATTTGGTCTGGGTTTCATCAAAGGAGAATCATCAAATGGATCAAAGGCCAAAAATGTAGAATCCATAAAGAATGAAGATAAGAAACAGGTTGATCAAGGAAAAACATCTCATGCAAAAGAAAGCAATAATTCCAGGCATGAAAGGAGAATTGACAATGATGGATTCACCAATGTCACACATCAAAGAAGAAGAAGACCTATGGCTCCTACAACAACATGGCAAAGACCATCACCCATGTTCAATTATCCCTTTTCTTGTTTTTGTTTTAAATGCAATGGCTATGGACATAAAATATCAGACTACAAATATAATGTAAGACCAAGGAATTTCACCAGTAGAAATGCTTTTTCTCCTTTGATGAATTATATAGTAGAATGTTATAACTGTCATAATTTTAGGCACATTGTAAGAAACTGTAGAAGTACATTTGCATCAAATCGGTTTCGGGAAGAAAATTTCAACCAAATAGGATGAGACAAAATAGAAAACTTCCCGAAAAAGATTCACAAGCTATTGATAAGGGAAAGGCAAAACAAGAGCCCAAAACTACTATCAAAATGGAGTGGAAAGAAAAAGAGCGACTTAAGGAGGAAAAGGAATCCTTAATCGTACAAACATGATTTAAAGCACAGAATAAATATGTACCATGGATACTTGATAGCGGATGCTCTAGTCATATGACAGGTGACAAACAAAAATTTGAGAAGTTACAGAAATATGAAGGTGGTTCAGTAAAGTTTGGAAATAATGATGGAGCTAAGATAGTTGGCAAAGGTTCAGTTAAAATTAGTGGCAAAAAAATTAAGTCAGAAGAAGTCTTGTTTGTGGATGGTTTGAAACATAACTTGTTGAGCGTAAGTTAGATTTGTGATAAAGGTCATGAAGTAGTTTTGAAGAAGCAGGGTTGTGAAGTCAGAAAAACAAATAGTGGAAAATTGATAGCAACTAGATCAAGGGCATCTGGCAACCTGTACACGCTCTCAGAGACTTTAAAAGGAGCTTGTTTTATTGGATAGGAAGAAGAAAATTGGTTGTGGCACAAGACACTCGGTCATATCAGTTTTGATAATCTAGTAAAAATCAACTCAAAAAGGGCAGTGAGAGATATTCCCACCATCAGCAAACTTGCAAACAACATTTGTGCTTCATTCCAAAAGGGAAAGCAAACTAGAGTCACATTCAAAACAAAATATTACTACACAAGCAAACCTTTGGAACTAATACACACTGATTTATGTGGACCCATGAGAACACAAAGCATAAATGGTGACAAATATTTTATGTTGTGCATTGATGACTATTCCAGAATGACATAGATATTTTTCTTGAATCATAAATCATAAGCTTTTGAAATGTTCAAGACTTTCAAAAACCAAGTTGAGAATGAAATAGGAAAGAGGATCAAATGTTTAAGATCAGATAGAGGAGGAGAATTCATTTCAGAGGAGTCTATAGAGTACTGTGAAAAATACGATATTAGGAGACAGTTTTCAGCGACCAGGACACCTCAGTAGAATGGAGTGGTAGAAAGAAAGAACAGGACAGTGCAAGAAATGGCATGAACTATGTTGGCTAAAAGTAGAGTAGCAGACAGATTTTGGAAAGAAGCAGTCCATACTACGGTGTATATCCAAAATAGGTACATGCTGAGAACACATGAAAGCAAAACTCCTTATAGTTGTGGTTTGGTAAAAGGGCAACAACAAAATACCTCAAAGTTTTTTGCAACAAGTGCTACATCAAAAGAACTGAAGATAATCTTGGTAAGTTTGAAGATAGAGTGGATGAAGGTATTTTTGTTGGTTATTTGTCAAAAAGCAAAGCTTACAAATGCTACAACAATAGTCTAAAGAAAATTGTGGACAGTGTCGATATTAAATTTGAAGGTAGAGAATGAGTACTTAGCTATGAAAAGAACTACCCAATTTATGAAGAGGTTATTGAAGGAGATGAGGAAAAAAAACGGAAAATATATAGAAAATTGACTCAGATGATTTAAGTTGTGATTCAGAAGTGGAAGAAAATAAGAAATTCAAAATATGTAGCTGGCAGAAAAATCATACTAGAGAGCAAATAATTGGAGACCCCAAAGTTGGTGTTCAGACAAGAAAAAGAGTAGTAAGTAACTACTCTCTATTATCCAACATTGAGCCCAAAAATGTTGCTGACGCAAGCAAAGATGAAAGTTGGATTAAGGATTCCTTTTCTTCCAAAGTTGGTGTTCAGAAAAGAAGAAGAGTAGTAAGTAACTACTCTCTATTATCCATCATTGAGCCCAAAAATGTTGTTGACGCAAGCAAATATTAAAGTTGGATGAAGGCAATAAATGAAGAATTAGATCAGATTGAGAAAAACGAAACTTGGGAGTTAGTACCTAGACCTACAAATAAAAATATAATTGGGACTAAATGGATTTTTTGAAACAAATTGAATGAATATGGATAGGTAGTTAGAAATTGAAAGCACGAGGATACAAAAACAAAAAAGGGAAAACTCCAAGCACGGTGCAAAAACGGAACTAAACTTAATGCTAAATCCTGTGAATTAAAAACGCATGAAATGGAGAAAAATATGAATTGAAACCCAAATGAAATAACAGCCCTTTTCTTTTATTGATGTATTTCACAATTCGGTTACAATTCGCATCCTCCCTTTTTAGGGGTGAGGAGCGTCAAATTCATCTCTTGGTCACATCCATGGATAGCCATCCCTCTTCTGCGTGCCCACATGTAAGATGGGCAGACCAAAACATCATCACCGCTTGTGTCTACGAATGTTGATTCCTTTCTACTCATTCGATGTTTCGATCCTGCATTCAAAGGAACAATAAATAGTTAGTAGCACCTGCGGATGAAACAAAACATGCAATCCCCAAGCCTATGATAAGTGAATGAGAAAAATGAATTGAACTATAACTAAAATGAATCCAAATGCTCTACAAATTTTACAGGGGCATCAAGACATCACCAAGAGGGCACTGCAAAAATAACAGTCGAGAAATTCCTCGCCAATTTGAATTCGCTCTAGGGCGGAGCGAATTTACCTACAACAAAATGCTGAAAAGGTACTATCCCAAATTTCCTACCTAGGATGCTCCAAAAGACCTGCATATTTGGGGTTAGCTAATTTGGGGCATTTTGGGAAGACCCAGATGGTCAGATTCTCCCAATTTGACCTCCATCAATGGGAATTTTATGATGCTACCTACAAGTTAGTAAAAGCGAACAAAGATAGAAACATGATCAAAATTATTCAAAATGAGACAAAATTTAAATGAAAACCTATTTAAGCATCATAGAATTAAATGAAAAAAAAACAAAAATGACAGAAAGAAAAATTTGCCACAAATTCCCAATTGTTCCTAAAAGGGACGAGTACACCTACAGTAGTGCGGGGGGGCGCCCAGGCAGGCCGCCCACCGTTTGAGGCATGATTTCGACATCAATCCACTTGGGATAGGTCCAAAATATCTTACAATGTGTTGTCAGCAAATTGGGTGGTATACTATGGTCAAGTGTCGGGTTTTGGGCTCAAGATTCGTCCTTCCAATAGTCACCCAATGACCTCCTCTCTAAAAGAGATCAAGGGTGTAAAAGGCACAAATCAGACAAGGATGTATGGGGAAGTAAAACGGCAGCACTTCGTTGCTCCAAATTGCTCTTACTCTGTATATTTTGGGCTAAGAAAACCCACCAATTTATAGACCTAGAGGTCTCTTGGGATGAGCATGCAGAGGCGCCACTTGGCAGCCATGCCCTTCCAGGGGAGGGAAGATTCCTCCCTGAATAGGGACTCCATGACTGCCCTTGTAATAGCCTCTAACGCTCGAAAACGCTCACCTATACTCCCATGCAATGAAGGAAGCGTTAAGTGGCGGATCCGAGCTGCCATTTGTCAAGATTTGACTTTTTTCCTGTCAAACCTGTAATTCGCCCCACCCTGGAGCGAATTGTGAATTCATCCTTGGGCAGAGTGAATCCCAATTAGAATTTGTCCCTGGGTGGAACGGATATTGAGCAAAGTGCTTGAAGGTGCCAAAATGATTTCTAACCTTCCAAAACTACTATGAGAGTGGTTAGGACCATTTTTTAACCTCTAGGGGCTGCCTTGGGGGTTGTGTGTGCCAATGTGATCAGTGTTTGCAGTCACATAATCGGATTGGTGTTGTTTTGGTGTCTATAGATGTCCCTTTTTGGGATGCCTTGTGCAAGGCACAACGCCGAGCAAAAATAGATAACCAAAGAACTAATGATTAGGTTTTCTTAGTAACCTAACCAACTTTTGATGCCCCAAGTATGAAAATGGGATGCATTCTTGAATCCTTGCTTCTGACGAGTAAAGGAACTCAATTCAAGTGTTAACCTTTTTTGGTGAGGTGTTACTTGAGCTTGGACATTGATCAGTAATGAATAGGCAAAGGGCGCAACCCTTTTTCTGTGGGAACCTTGAGTTCATGATTCATGAATGCCAAGTGATTGATTAGCTTATGATTATTGCTTGTTTACTACCCCAAGCAGGAGCATGATTTGTCTTTGCCAATGATTCTTTGAATGCATGCCATTTCTATGATTGGGTGTGTATTTTTTAATTGGTGACTAAGTGTGACTACCCCCTCAAGCGACAAATTCATTCTAGGGTGGGACGAGTGCTAACCAGAGCGCTCGTCCTAGGGAGGAATGATTACAGGCTAAAAAATCCTATTTAAAGGCCAAAACTAGGGTTTGGGCTCATTTGCACTTGTTTTTTCTGGCGATTTGGAGCTCTGAGGAGGAGGAGGTCAATTCTACGAAGCGAAGCGCTGCCAATTTTTTTGCCACTATGAGTGCATGAACCAGATCGAGCGGCGAAGCTGAAGCGAGACCTGTAAGTGAATGCCCTCTTTATTAGTTTCTTATATGATAGTTTTTAAAACTGCAAGTTATTTTTCGCGTCTTGTTTTAGATTTTGTTTTTCAAATGTACAAATGAAAAAAACCTTAGTGAAATGAATGTGTTTATTTGTTTTGGTATGATTTCACTAACACGTAGGTTGAAATCCTAGTGGAACCATGTTTGTATTTTTTCTTTTTTCTTTTTTTTTTTTGCTAATTTATCAATTTGAGAGTATAAAACCCGAGTTTGACAAATTAAATTTTGTTATTTTTTATTTTGTTTTGTTTTAATTTATCAATTTGAGAGTATAAACCCTAGGTTGACAAATTAAATTTTGTTATTTTTGATTTTGCTGTTTGTAGCTGTACACTTTTTTTTTTCATGATTCTAATGTGTTTATTTTGTTTTTATTTGCAGGTTGTGAAGAGCCGATATCGTGTACATACTGTTTTTGCTAAAGCACGGGAGGCACTAGCTGTGGCTGACTGGGAGTGGCTTGACACCCTGGGGCTCAAGCAGGTGACTCGGTTGGAGCCAGTGATTGGTGAAAGCACGAGATTTCGGGCAAAGGAAACACTAATTGCGATGCATTCAAAATAAAATATGCTTAAGTCCTAGAAATGTAGAATGCATGAAATGAAAGAGATGCATTGAAATGAGATACAAGCAAATGGAGAAAACACAGCCCTTTCATTAAATTCTCTTGATCTCTATTACAAATACGCCTCCTCCCTTTTCAGGGGCTAGGAGCGTTAAAATAATTTTATTACAATCGAGACTTAAGGTTCCTATTTCCGCGTGCCCACACTTGAAATGGGCGGGCCAAGATGATGCCGCAGTTGATGTTGATGAGTCTTTAACCTCTGCTGCTCCTCCTACGAACAAAGAAACAACAAATATGTCAGTAGCACCTATTGCAAATAGTAAGTGTTTGTTCTCTAAAATCGCCAAAAGGTGCATGTAAATAATTAGCTAAATCAATAGACAAAATGACTCTAAATGACCTGAAAACCTGACAGAGGACAGAAGACATCACCAGAGGGCCACTGCCATTGGTCAATCTGCCTTCAACTGGAATTTGTCCCTGGGTAGGATGAATTCTGACTACTATTCGTCCCTGGGTGAGACGAATTCTACTGTGTTGGAAAATCTGAAGTGGTACTGCTCCAATGTCGAATCTTGAAACCTCCAAAACACCTGAAAATAGAGGGGTTATGTAATTGGGGCCATTTTGGGATGACCCATATGGTCGGATTCTCCCAATTTGGCCTCTATCTTCGGAAATTTGATGTCACCACCTGCAAGTTAGTAAGACAACAAAGCGACAAAAGGCATGACAAAACCTGATCAAAATGTCATGAAATTGAAGCTATGAATTCACCAAACAAAATAACACAAAATGCAACATGGATAAGTAATCTAGAATGCTTTTAGAATAAAACTTAGAAAGTACGGGGGTGCCCAAGTGGGCCTCCCACCGTTGGCACTTGATTCCGGCGCCAATCCACTAGGGATGGGCCCAAAACCTCTTAGGATTGGGATGTCTGCGAATTGGTGGTGTAAGGTGGTCAAATGTTGGATTTGGGTTGGATGCACGCTTCCAAAAGCCACCCAATAACCTCCCTTGCAAAAGATATTAGTGGATGTGAGAAGGTGAACCAAAAGGATGCAAGTGGGTATTCAATCGGACAGCACTTCGTTGCTTGAAATCACCTCCCATCCATCCCTTTGGGTGAGAAAAGTCCCACCTTTTATAGACCCATGGGGTATCTTTTGAGAGGGAAGCATAAGCACCATGTGTTGGTCATAGGTGCCATGTGGCAGTCAAGTCTTCCCATGAGGGAGGGGAGTCCTCCATGACTTGGGCTTTCATAAATTTCCTTGTGACAGTCCTCTAACGGCCTTGTTGTGGTTGATCCACAACACACCCCAAGATTGGGGACCCACCTTTTTGCAGGCTCACAGGGAAGGATCTCAGTGACCCAGATGCCAGAATTGAAAAAAAAGAGAAAATGCACAAGTGTAGAAAGGGGTCGCGAAATCGCGACAGGTAGCGAAATCGTGACATGTCGCGAAATCGCGACAGGTCGCGAAATCGCGATCGAAACCGGAGAATTGTCGCGAAATCGTGACATGTCGGAAAATCGCGGTCTGCGTGGTCAACGGCAACGAAGAAGAAAAAGGTGTCGCGAAATCGCGACGTGTCGGTGACCAGGAAGAAAAAGGTGTCGCGAAATCGCGACGTGTCGGTGACCAGGAAGAAAAAGGTGTCGCGAAATCGCGACGTGTCGGTGACCAGGAAGAAAAAGGTGTCGCGAAATCGCGACGTGTCGGTGACAAGGAAGAAAAAGGTGTCGCGAAATCGCGACGTGTCGGTGAGGAGAAAAGAAAAGGTGTCGCGAAATCGCGACGTGTTTTGCCGAAGCGTACGGATGATGAAAAGTGTCGCGATTTCGCGACGTGTTTTGGAAAGGTGTACGGAAGCGGAAAAACGTCGCGATATCGCGACAGGAAAGACGTCGCGATTTCGTGACCGATTGCAGCAAAGGTGTACGGACGGAAAAATGGTCGCGATTTCGCGACGGGTTTTGACAGACTGTACGGAACAGAAAAATGGTCGCGATTTCGCGACAGGAAGTGCATGAAGGTCCGAAAGGGAAAAGCGTCGCGATTTCGCGACGAGTTTTGCGGAAGCGTACGGATGATGAAAAGTGTCACGATTTCGCGACGCATTTTGGCAAACAGTACGGACGGAGAAAATGGTCACGATTTCACGACAGAAAGCTGCATGAAGGTCCGAGAGGGAAAGGTGTCGCGATATCGCGACAAGTTTTGCCAAGGCGTACGGAAGATAAGAACGGTAGCGATATCGCGACGGTTTGTCGAAGGAAGGCGAGAGGATGATGGAATGGTCGCGATATCGCGACATAAAGTTGCCAAGGAGGCTCGAGGCTAGAATGGTCGCGATATCGCGACGTAAAGCCGAAATCGCGTACGGCAGAGAAAGACGTCGCGAATTCGTGGCCGGGAAGATGAACGGGCGGACTTGCAGTTTTGTCGGTTCTGTCACAGAAAAGCGGTACGACAGGCGCAGAAAGTGCGTGACACGTGGCGTGCAGGTGTCAGAATTGCGGGGGCATTACATGCAGAGTGAATTTCGGGACTTTCCAAATTTGAGCGTGAATCAAAGCGGGAAAAAGCAGGAATTTGAAGGGTCGCCCACAGGAAGAGGAAATGAAGCGACAGAGGAAATCGAAGAGCCATAACATTGCTATAAAGCCAGAATTGCAAATCGAAGAAAGGGTTGGAAATTGCCGAATACGGAGTTGCAGAGACGAGAGCTTTGTGCTATTGCAGGCCCGTACTTGGGCAATTTCCTTCTTTTTATTACGGGATTTTCTTTCACACCGGAACATTTTTGAATGTAATTGAGATATCATTTAAATACAAATACGGAGAGTTGGCATCTTATTGGATGAGAAAGAAGGAGTAACTTTTGCATGCATGATTTAATGTTTATATTTCCCTTCCAGATTTCTTAGGTTTTTAGGTGAAGTTAATGCAAGATCTCTTGGTTGCTTCATGCGAATGCCTATTTTCTGGAATTACCACGGAAACCCTCGAGACTGCACTTTGGCCTATTTGGATTGTGTGGATGTGCAGGTTCATTAGGTTAGGTTGCATGTGGAAAGCCTCATTATCTTCGGTTTCATCTGATTAATTACAGCTTTCTGATTGTAATCTATTTTTTATTGTTACTTTTGTTTATTTTTTGTCTTTGCTTTTCAAACCCATATTTTATTTTTCAGCAGTTTATTTACTGTGTTTGAATAAATCACTGAAAATCCATCAAAATTAAAGGTTAAAGCAGATTTTATTCATTTTGAGTCCATTGAAAATTCAAAATTAATAAACCACGGTGCCCCTTGTTAACATCCACTTGCAAACCCTAAGGTGTTCTTAGCATTTCATTTTAAGCAACATTCTTGATAATTAATAATCAACATAATAAGAACCTTGGAGAAATCGTATTTCTTTGCAAGCAGAGGATTTAGGACTCGGATCCTACAGGAGAGTGTGTTTTCACAATCGGGTTAAAACACCACTCAACAGATTGGCGCTAGAAGGAGGGCGGATCGGTTTATTTATTTTAATTTTTATATATCTGAATATTTTATTTTAATTTAATTCTGAAATAATTTACGGCTAAACTGCAACACTGTTTTTTTTTGTTTGTTGCAGGTTTTCTTCGAACTAGCCGAGGGTTTCCTCAGGCAGGCTGGACCCACCACGCCGTATTGCGACCAGGTCTCAAACAACCGGAGAAACCATTTTTCACGACCTTACTGGTACTCCCAAGGGTAAAATCAAGCAAGTCGTAAGCACTCCGGTAGCAAAAGGACTATTTTCTCCAGGAACGTCGAGTGGACCTACGCCAGTAGTATCTGTTGCCCCTAGTGCGCCTATAGTTTCTAACATTTCTTCTGCTATTGTAGGTCTGTCTACATCAATTCTGAGTCAAATGGCTCAAGCTCCAGTAGCTCCTTGGTATGGAGCTAACAATACTCCTTTGAATATTGTTGGGGATATCCATGAAATCCCCAAGAACATTGAAATATTTCTGCCTAAGTACAAGCCGGATGGCCTAAGAACAATGAGAAGAACATATCCAAGCCTATAGGGATGTTTTAATTAGATCGCAAGTTCGGCATGAAGATGTAGCCTACGAGACTTTTCCCCATGAGCTTGGATCCAATAGCATATGAATGGTATATATGCTTGCCAAGCTGGTTCAATCACCTCTTGGACACAAATGGAAAATGCATTTGTCAATCAATTTAGGTCTCCCTTAGATCCCGCAACTATTTACAATCAGTTTATTACATGCAAACGGGGCCAAGGGGAACCAATCCGAATGTTTAATCGAGAGATTCCAAAAGAACTATAACGGAGCAATTAGACATTTTGCCATCGATCCTGCGGTAGCTTTGCGAGATATATTTTGGGGCATTGGACCCCATGACAGCCATGTTTGCAAGGCGTAATCCTCGAGTCACCACGCTTGCTTTGGCCTATAATGAAGCCATGACTATTGAGCGACAGTTGACACCGCAAGGCTACGGGTTTACCCGAGATGCCCATGTTGGGACGGGGTGCTCCATATGGTCAAATTCCCCAGGCAAATCAGCTCATGGCACCACAAATGCCAAATATGAACGCATTCCCATATCCACAGCCGTATCCTTCAGTACCCACATATGCACCCATTCCAATCCAACCAATCGCAGCCATTCCACCTGTTCCTGCATTTTTGCGAACGAGTCAATCAACTACGCGGGGAAACTAGTCAAGTCAATCCTCAAGCCATAGTTCCTGTTCCGAATCCAATCCCAATTCAAGGTATCAATCCATTTGGGAATCCAATGCCTCAGAACCCCACCCAAATGTGGAATCAAGACCCCATCAATTATGCAAATCCAATGGGGGTTAATAACAATGTGGTTCCATCGAAAGATGTCTTTTCGGAAGTCGAAGAGCTCAAGAAACTAGTGCATAAACTAAGTAATGACAGAGTTCAACAACAGAAGCATGAGTCCCGTGCCCCTCACCCGAGTCAGAATTTTAACAATAGAGGGAGGCATTGGAACACTAAGCCAAACAATGGGGGAGTTCCTGCTCCCATTGCTAATCAATTAGATGCTTCTGCAGGCCCCAGCCAATCCAATTCTCTTTTGAATCTTTCAGATTTGGCATGGGAAAGAGGGTGCAGGTTACATAACACAAAAGAGCACAATGAAAAGAATTGTCCTGAGATAGCTAGATACACTCATTGTCTTCAGGCACAAGTTGACGATTTGGAACTGGTATCAAATGAGGATCCATCGTATCAGCAAGATGAAAATATTATGGTGATGGAAACAGTATATCACCAAGAGGGTGAGAGCGAGGAGGAAGAAGATGAAGTATTGGAGCAGGAGGTGCAAGCTTTTCGAGATTTCGGAAAGGGGAATCATGGGTACCATTTGAGGAGTAAGTCTAAAACCCCTAAAACCTCATCAACACCTCCAAACAGTTCTATTCTTCCTCCAGATACAAAGGCAAGTAACAACCCTCCCCCTCCACTCAGAAGAGAAATGTCTAATGACGTCCAGAAGACGGTCAAATTCGAAAAACCAAATTATGACGTAGTGGAGGATATGAAGAAGTCCAAATCTAGTCTTTCATTCCTGGACGCAGCTAAATTGCCTGGTCAAAAGGAGGCGTTGATAAGAGCTTTGAACTCACCTGATCCGATGTGGAAGGAAAAGAAAGCTGAATCCCACCTAATTTTGCGAAAGGAAAGAAGGGATGTCCCGCCATTCTTATTAACTCTGAGAATTGCGGGTAAGAACTTGCATAACTGTTTGGTAGACACAGGAGCCACTAGCAACCTCATGCCTACGGAGATATGTCAAATGCTTGGTCTACAACCGGTTTCATCCAAATGCACGGTCTTGCAATTGGACCGTTCGAGGTAAATGTAGTAGGGACCTTATATGATGTCAAGATTCAATTAAATTCTGAACCCAGGGTCCAGCAAGTTGTAGATATTTTGGTGGTTAACATCCCGAGTAGGTATGGAATGTTACTTGCGAGAGATTGGATGAAAACGCTGAATGGCTATTTTGCAACAGACTGCTCGCATATGTGGCTGCCATGGAAGGGCATTGCTAACCAAATCAAGTGGAAAACGAACCGAGGCTTAAGGAGATTATAACAGATTTTAACAAGCCGAATGAGGTTCGATTTTTCGAGCCGGACACTGGGGGTCTATGCTCTTGATGTTGAGAAAGTCTGCTGATGAACTTAAAGAAGAAGTGTGTCATGGTGGTTCTTATGAGGAAAAATATCACAAGTGGTTGCTCAAGTTTGATGGATCAAAATCTAGACAGGGAGCAGGAGCTGGAGTCGAGCTCACTGGTCCGGGAGGTAAACCATTATTGGCTGCCTACGGACTGCAATTTCCTTGCACAAACAATGTGGCAGAATACGAAGCATTGATTTACGGTTTACGTCTAGCATTGAGCAAACATGTTAAATGCTTGAAGGTTTTGGGTGATTCGGAGTTGGTTGTCAAGCAAATCAAAGGACAGTATACATGCCGCGACAAAAGACTGAGCCTTTATAGGACTAGGGTTATGGATCTCATGGAGGAGTTTGATGCATTCAACATAGCCCTTATTTCTAGGAGAGGGAATCGAATAGCAGACTCTCTTGCAGTCGTCGCGGGCATGTTAAACCCGGTGGATATAAAAAGATGTAAAAAGTTTTCCATTGAGCTGGTTCCTTGTCCATCAATACACGATAATGTGAAGAATTTCCAGGTTTTTGAGTGTGACGGGCACATCTTCAAGTTTGTCACAAACTCGGGTATTTTTGAAAATCAAGTGATCGATGAGGAACAAAGGTGGCGAGGATGAAACGAGAAGAAAGTGAAACTGCGTATCAATCCAACAAAATCCCTAAAGACGTGGTTTCATTAGAAAAAATGTTCGACATGGAATGCAAGAACAAGAAAAGAAAAAGAGTCCCGCTCCCCAAAGATGCATGCGATTCAATTAATTTGGGGAGTGCAGACAATCCAAAGGAGGTGTACATAGCAAAGGCATGTACAAAGGAAGAAAGGAGCAATATAATGCGGACTTTGAAGCATTACATAGATTGTATTGCTTGGAACTACAATGAGCTAAAGACTTACAATCAGAACATTATCACGCATACCATACCTTTGAAGCCAGACTCCAAGCCTTTTAGGCAAAGACAGCGAGTTGTTAACCCGCTATTGGAGCCTTTGATCGAAAAGGAGGTTAAAAGACTGTTAGAGGCGAAAATCATTTTTCCCGTTAGGCACTCAACCTGGGTGGCTAACCTCGTTCCAGTCAAAAAAAAGAGTGGAGAGATCAGGCTGTGCATAGACTTTCGAAATCTTAATAAGGCCTCCCAGAAAGATAATTATCCATTGCCATCAATCGATGAAATCTTACAAATGGTAAATGGATCAGAAATGATGTCCTTTCTCGATGGATATTCTAGGTACAACCAAGTTCTTATACATCCAGATGACAGGATGAAAACAGCCTTCACTACCAAGTGGGGGACATTTGCATATAAGAGAATGCCATTCGGACTATTAAATGTTGGTGCAACTTTTCAACGCGCCATGGATTACGCATTCAAAGGACTAATAGGCAAATGCATCATCGTGTATGTGGATGATATCCCAATTTTCTCGAAGAAGAGAGAGGATCATGTTAAAGACTTAAAGAAGGTGCTTCAAAGGTGCAGGGAACATGGAATTTCATTAAATCCCAAGAAATGCATTTTTGGAGTGACGGAAGGGAAGCTGCTAGGTCACATTATTTCAAAGGAGGGAATATCCATCGACCCGAGAAAGGATACAAGCTATCCAAGACCTACCTCTCCCGAGCAGTAAAAAAGAATTGAGGTCTTTCTTTGGGCAAGTCAATTTTGTGAGGAAGTTCATTTCTAGCTTTGCTGAGATAGCTAAACCTCTAAACCAGATGCTCAAGAAAGATGTGGACGTAAGATGGAACGAGGAAAGTAGAGTAGCTTTCCAGAATATAAAAGACGCCATTTCCAAAGCCCCGGTCTTGATAAGCCCAGACTATTCCAAGCCTTTTTACATTTATGCTTTTGCATCGGAGCACTCCTTGGCGAGTGTATTAACCCAAAAAGGCGAAGATAATGCCGAAAAGCCCATTGCATTTTTAAGTGCCCCCTTAAAAGATGCCCAATTAAGGTATTCAATCCTTGATAAGCAAATGTACGCACTTTTCAAAACTGTGAAAAAATTTAGGCATTACATCGTACATAGCAGAATTATTGCCATTGTACCCGATTCTGCTGTCAAGACCATGTTTTTACAGAATGAACTAGGTGAAAAGAGAGGAAAGTGGATTGCAACCATCCAAGAATTTGATCTCGAAATCCAACCAATGAAACTAGTTCGAGGACAAGGACTGGCAAAGGCGATCGCAGAAAATGATCCGCAAATAACGGGTCAATGCTCAAATACAGAATACATGGCTAAGGAGGACTGGTATGTTGATATTGTGCAATTTTTATTGACTGGTAAGTGCCCGTCTAATTTGAATTCAACACAAAGGAGAGCTCTAAGGCTTAAATCTATTAACTATCTAATAAAGTCTGGTGTACTTTACAGGAAAAATCACGAAGGTATCTACCTGAGATGCTTGAGCAAAGACGAAGCCGCCAGGGTGTTGCAAGAATTTCATGGCAAGCACGGAACTGGTCATGGTGCAGCCAATCCTACGACACACCAAATCCTGCGAGCAGGATATTACTGGCCTCATATATTCAAAGATGCGCATGCTCATGTGCGATCTTGTCACATCTGTCAAGTGGCTGCAAATAGAGAAAGAAATGCAGCCATGCCGTTGCAGCCTGTAGTTGAAATGAGACCGTTTGCACAAGTGGGGACTGGATTTTATCGGGGTTATTAACCCAAATTCTTCGACTCTCACAAATTTATTTTGACGACTACTGATTCATTGTACAAGGTGGACGAAGCGATTCCCACTAAACACGCCACCACGGACGTTGTGATTAAATTCCTTGAGGATCAAATTATCACAAGATATGGAATGCCCGATTCTATTGTCGGTGACAATGGTAAAGCTTTCATTTCCACACAATTTGCGGAATGGGCATATGATAATAAAGTGAGCTTAAAGTTTGCATCCAATTACTATCCTCAAGGAAATGGGTTGGCCGAATCTTCAAATAAGAATTTGTTGAATACTATTAAGAAGTTTCTGGAAAAGAATCCTCGGGACTGGCATAGTCAATTAAAGTTTGCCTTGTGGGCAGATAGGACCAGAGTGAAAGAAGCTATAGGGAATACTCCCTATCATTTGGTCTATGGGCAAGACCCGATATTTCCAGCAAATTTGGAGCTGCAGACCTTACATTTCATACAAGAGTACATGGGGACAGATGATCAAGTTGAAGCTAGATTGAGCCGGTTATTGCACCTGGATGAAAAGAGAGAAGAAGCCATGAATCACATGAACAAACACCGGGAAGTCATCAAGAGATGGTTTGATAGAAGGGCCAAAGTTAAATCATTCAGAATTTCAGATTTGGTGTTACTATGGGACAAAAGACATGAGGAAAAAGGAAACCATCAAAAGTTTGATTGTCTCTGGTTAGGCCCATATCAGATTTCAGAAATACTTGGGAAGAACACCTTCAGGCTAAAAACCTTAGAAGGGAAAGATTTCATGTTGCCGGTTAATGGGCAGATTCTAAAGCATTATTTTAGCCCTTAGGTTGTGAGACTTTGATATTATTCTGTTGGTGTTGGTGAAGGATTTTCAGATTTTGTTTTTATTTTTTTTAGGATTGTTAGTTTAGTTAGGATTTTGATTATGGATTTGATTTCAATTGACATGTGTGTTAATTTAAAAAAAAAATAATAATATATATATATATAATAATAGAAAATTGAGATGTCAACTTATGCTTAAGGATTAGGAGAATATGAAATATTGGAATGGTCTTGTAAAAGCTCCACAAGTTGCACAAAACTTTTTAAGTTATATTGTTTGACTTTGTGATATATGAAAGAATCAGTTTTGCATGATAAATCATTTCATTCACAATTCAAGAAGTAATGCATTCATATTCCATCTCACCTCACATACATTTCATTTTAGTTGCATATGCATCTTATGTACAAGCCATGAAAGTATGTCAAATCCTCTTAGGGTTGTGTTATAACATATATGTAAGTAGCTCCTAAGGTTGGAAGCCGAGTCTTGAGATATCTAGAACTAAGCACGTATCATAAATTAAAAAATATCTTGAGTAAAATGATCAAAACCTAGCTTGGAAGAAAAGGTTGAGCGAAAGTGGTTTTCATGTCTATCCTATTATGCAACATGATCCTTAAAGCGAGTGGTTTTAACCACTTCCATAAAGCTTAAAGCTTAAAATCAGAGTAGTAAGGATAGGGTTAAATCCTCATCAAACTTAGGTTGAGGATCCAATTCCCCAAAGCTTTGATTTGACCCACATGGAGTAGTAAGGATAGGGCATAAATTCTCATCTTGGTTGGTTGAGAATCTGATTCCCCAAAGCTCTTATGTCTCATTTCATAGTAAGTCTTGGATTGTAAGGATCGTACTATTTGTCCTCTGCAAAGGATGGGTAGTCATCCCCAAGGTTTAAGCAATAGAATTAATGATTTATATCTAAGGTTTGGATTGTAAGGATCGTACTACTTGTCCCTAACCAGGATGGGTAGTCATCCCCAAGGTCCAAGAAATAAAAAATAAATAAATTTTTCCCATCTCATCTTTATTTTGGATTGTAAGGATCGTACTACTTGTCCTCTGCAAGGGATGGGTAGTCATCCCCAAGGTCCAAGGAAATGAAGATATGTTCTGGATTGTGGGGTTAGATATGCCCATGCATGGCATCATGTCTTGCCTAAAAACAAGACCACTGATTGTCTAGAGGGTTAGACTAGCATGACCATTTCTTCCATAATTGGTTTAATTATTTTGCTTAAAGTGAGGTAATAAACTCCAAATCAGAATAGTAAGGATAGGGTTAAACTCTCATCTCGGTTGGTTGGGAGTCTGATTCCCCAAAGTTCTGATTTCACATTCACTTGCACATGGGTTCTAAATAGTAGGGACTCATAACCAACTTTGGGATACAATAAGGAAATGAACTTGTGGGTCCTAAGAGGGTTTGGCAATCTTGAATGCTTGTACATAATAGTAGGAGAATGATCATGCTTATTAGGAAAAGCAAAATCTTCTAGCTCATTCATTTAGGACCACAAATCATTCACCATCTCATATATGCATTCATGCAAAACTGATAATGGAATGTTGATCAATTTCAAACGATAGGGAATGAAAACACATTGCACACCATTGAGCTAATACTTGATGATTCGATGATTCATGTACTTTTGATCTTTGGGCATTTGTTATTTTGCTCATGTGCTAACAGGTATTTACGAGTTTGTGATATGTTTCGAGTTGGGTTCTTACTAAAATGCTCAAGAGCATTTGACAGCAGAGTCGCCATTTGTTGTGGTTGATCCACAACACACCCCAAGATTGGGGACCCACCTTTTTGTAGGCTCACGGGGAAGGATCTCAGTGACCCAGATGCCAGAATTGAAAAAAAAGGGAAAATGCACAAGTGTAGAAAGGGGTCGCGAAATCGCGACGGGTAGCGAAATCGCGACATGTCGCGAAATCGCGACGCGAAATCCGAAAGGAAAATTGTCGTGAAATCGTGACATGTCGAAAAATCGCGGTCAGCGGCAACACAGAAAAGTGTCGCGAAATCGCGACGTGTCGGTGACAAGGAAGAAAAAGGTGTCGCGAAATCGCGACGTGTCGGTGACAAGGAAGAAAAAGGTGTCGCGAAATCGCGACGTGTCGGTGACAAGGAAGAAAAAGGTGTCACGAAATCGCGACGTGTCGGTGGCCAGGAAGAAAAGGTGTCGCGAAATCGCGACGTGTCGGTGAGGAGAAAAGAAAAGGTGTCGCGAAATCGCGACGTGTTTTGCCGAAGCGTACGGATGATGAAAAGTGTCGCGATTTCACGACGTGTTTTGGAAAGGTGTACGGAAGCGGAAAAACGTCGCGATATCGCGACAGGAAAGACGTCGCGATTTCGCGACCGATTGCAGCAAAGGTGTACGGACGGAAAAATGGTCACGATTTCCGTTTTAAAAGCAAAAAAAGGCATGAAGGTCCAAAGGGAAAAGCGTCGCGATTTCGCGACGAGGCGAAGCGTACGGATGATGAAAAGTGTCGCGATTGACGCATTTTGGCAAACAGTACGGACGGAGAAAATGGTCGCGATTTCGCGACAGAAAGCTGCATGAAGGTCCGAGAGGGAAAGGTGTCGCGATATCGCGACAAGTTTTGCCAAGGCGTACGGAAGATAAGAACGGTAGCGATATCGCGACGGTTTGTCGAAGGAAGGCGAGAGGATGATAATGGTCGCGATATCGCGACATAAAGTTGCCAAGGAGGCTCGAGGCTAGAATGGTCGCGATATCGCGACGTAAAGCCGAAATCGCGTACGGCAGAGAAAGACGTCGCGAAATCGTGACATGTCGCGATTTCGCGACATGTCGCGATTTCGCGGTCGGGAAGATGAACGGGCGGACTTGCAGTTTTGTCGGGTTCTGTCACAGAAAAGCGGTACGACAGGCACAAAAAGTGCGTGACACGTGGCGTGCAGGTGTCAGACTTGCAGGGGCGTTACATGCAGAGTGAATTTCGGGACTTTCCAAATTTGAGCGTGAATCAAAGTGGGAAAAAGCAAGAATTTGAAGGGTCGCCCACGGGAAGAGGAAATGAAGCGACCGGAGGAAATCGAAGAGCCATAACATTGCTATAAAGCCAGAATTGCAAATCGAAGAAAGGGTTGGAAATTTCTGAATACGGAGTTGTAGAGACGAAGGCTTTGTGCTATTCGGGCCCGTACTTGGGCAATTTCCTTCTTTTTATTCTGGGATTTTCTTTCACACCCGAAACATTTTTGAATGTAATTGAGATATCATTTAAATACAAATACAGAGAGTTGGCATCTTATTGGATGAGAAAGAAGGAGTAACTTTTGCATGCATGATTTAATGTTTATATTTCCCTTCCAGATTTCTTAGGTTTTTAGGTGAAGTTAATGCAAGATCTCTTGGTTGCTTCATGCGAATGCCTATTTTCTGGAATTACCACAGAAACCCTCGAGACTCGTAACTGGCCTATTTGGATTGTGTGGATGTGCAGGTTCATTAGGTTAGGTTGCATGTAGAAAGCCTCATTATCTTCGGTTTCATCTGATTAATTACAGCTTTTTGACTGTAATCTATTTTTTATTGTTACTTTTGTTTATTTTTTTTGTCTTTGCTTTTCAAACCCATATTTTATTTTTCAGCAGTTTAATTATTGTGTTTGAATAAATCACTGAAAATCCATCAGAATTAAAGGTTAAAGCAGATTTTATTCATTTTGAGTCCATTGAAAATTCAAAATTAATAAACCACAGTGCCCCTTGTTAACATCCACTTGCAAACCCTAAGGTGTTCTTAGCATTTCATTTTAAGCAGCATTCTTGATAATTAATAATCAGCATAATAAGAACCTTGGAGAAATCGTATTTCTTTGCAAGCAGAGGATTTAGGACTCGGATCCTACGGGAGAGTGTGTTTTCACAATCGGGTTAAAACACCACTCAACAGGCCTATCTGTCCACCCACACACGTGTGCGAGGCAGGAGTCATCAACTAACTGTCCTGGGCTGCCACTTGGCGCCATTCTTCTTTTTGGCCGTTAAACTTGGAATTCGTCCCGGTACCAGACGCAATTCAGAATTCGTCCCTGGGTGAGACGGATTCCAATTTGAATTCGTCCTAGGGTGGGACAGATTTGGAGCAAAGTGTCTAAATGTGCCAAATTGCCTCTTGACCTTACAAAATTGCTATGAAAGTGGTTAGGACCACTTTTTGACCTCTGAGGGCTGCCCTGGGGGCTGTGTTTGTCAAAGCGATCAGTGTTTGCAGTCACATAATCGGATTGGTGTTGTTTTGGTGTCTACAGATGCCCCTTTTTGGGATGCGCTGTGCATGGCGCAGTGCCGAGCAAAAATAGATAACCAAAGCACTAATGATTAGGGTTTCTTGGTAACCTAACCAACTTTTGATGCCCCAAGCATGGAAAGGGCATGCATTCTTGAATCCTTGCTTCGACGAGCTAAGGAGTTTGATTTCAAGTGTTAACCTATTTTGGTGAGGTGTGACTTGAGCTTGGACATTGATCAGTCATGATTAGGCAAAGGGCGCAACCTTTTATCCTCGGGGGAACCTTGTGTTCATGATTCACGAAATGCCAAGTGTTTGATTGATTTGATTGTTGCTTGTTTACTGCCCCAAGCGGGAGCGTGATTGTCTTTGTCAATGATTCTTTGAATGCATGTCATTTTCCTTAATTGGGTGTGTGATTGTTGATTGGTGACTAAGTGTGACTACCCCCTCAAGCGACGAATCGATGAGGGAATGACCTTCATGAGAAAAGCGACGAGTCGCTTGACCCAAGATGACTTGTGCAAGGGTGCCTTTAGATGGTTTACCGTTTAAGCATGTGCAATTTTTCCAACATTTGGACCTATTTTTGGTGGGTGTTAACCCTTTTGGTGATGCCATAATGGGGTGAAATCATCGAAAACCCATCTTCCCGTGGAGCGGTCCGGCTATGGTAGCCTTCTTGGGGAAGTAGGAGAGTGACAATTTGAACCCCGACATCAAATTTCTATGCCAAGAGGTTAAGTGCAAGAGCACTTGTGTCCGGCAATGTTTATTTTTGTTTTTGTGTTGCATTTATTTTGTTGTTTTTGTTGTTTTGTTGTTTTTTGTGACACCATTTGGGGGTTAAATTATCAACAATCCGTCTTCCCGTGGAGCGGTCCGGCTATGGTAGCCTTCTTAGAGAGTAGGATAGTGACAATGTAAACCCTGACATCAATTTTTCTATGCCAAGAGGTTAAGTGCAAGAGCACTTGTGTCTGGCAATGTTTATTGTGTTTTGTTTGTGTTGCCTTTGTTTGTTTTTTTTTGGTGGGCTTTGACCCATTTGTGATGCCATTTGGGGTGAAATTGTCGAAAATCCGTCTTCCCATGGAGCGGTCCGGCTATGGTAGCCTTCTTAGAGAGTAGGATAGTGACAATGTAAACCCCGACATCAATTTTTCTATGCCAAGAGGTTAAGTGCAAGAGCACTTGTGTTTGGCAATGTTTATTGCTTTTTGTTTTTGTTTATTTGTTGTTTTGTTGTTTTGATTTTCTTTGATCTTATGCATGATGGTTGATGAATATGGATGTATGCATGTTGATTTATTTTGATGGATGCATATGCTATGATGAATACAAATGTTTTTTATTTATATGTGATATGCAGAGATGAAATGGATGAATGGGATTTGTGATGTTTGGCTATGGCACCATAGACTGTTTAGAACTCTGTTATTTTGTTTTTAGGCGATTGTTGTGATGCATGACTTTGTATGTATACATGTGGTTTTTCTTTTTTTGTATTTTTTGATGGTATTGCAAAGATGAAAAGTAGCGCAGTTGGTTTAGAAATGTAGCTAAGGTTTTATGAGACTCAGACAGTTTTAACTCACTAGCCACGACTGTACTTTATCTTACAAGACTTTTGAACAAGGTATGAATCGGACTTGTTTTTGACCAAGCTATTTCACATCCCTGTGTGTGCAATTGAGTTCATTTATGTGGTATTTGTCAGGATACCGCCAGTGCCAGATGGGCTTTCAACCGAACCTGTACTGAGGATCACCTAATTAGCTCCACTAACTCCTTTGTTGTATTTAGTTAGATTAATCTGCGATGTTATCCAGGATGCCATAAGCTAGCTCATCCACATGCAAACATTGATCTGTACGCAAGTTAATGTGACAGATATATCATCATGCGAGAAGTTTACCGCCAGTTACCGATAGGCTATCAACCAAACCGGTACTGAGGCTTGCCTCATGACCTGTTAGAATGCTGAGAGTTCCAGGGATTCAAGTTCAACTCCCTTCTTTTCTTCAATTGTATTGGGATACTTGCTCGTTTGTAGTGATAAGATCACTATTTATTTTGATTTGTTTTTCTTTTGAGCAAGGGATTGGGGATATGGAGTGATGAAAATCACTATCGTTTGTGCCGTTTGATGTGTGCACTGTAGGATGTCAAATATTTGAGTTTTTGATGTTTTGCAAATTTTTGATGTTTTGCAACTATTGAGAACTAGGGATTCTTAGGGAATTGGGTAGGGAGGATGCTTGTCCTTTTGCCAACTCTCAGCATTCTTGGGGTCATTCGCACGAGGGGATGAGCAAGATAACCGTTTCGCTTTTGGTGACCTGGATTACTGTGCAAGTTTCATCTTTCGTTCACACAACTTAGGAATTGTTTTATGTGTTTTTATTTGTGTTGGGATGTTACGTAACAAGGTGTATTTCAAGTGTAACTCTACCTTCGTAAAATCTGTTGACTTGATACATTACATGGCTAAAGAGCAAAATGATGACTGAATCACGAAAACTCTTGATACATTAAAAGACCACTGACTCTAGTGTGGTAAAAGCAATGCATGGTGTTTTTGTTGTTTTTGTAAAATGGAACAGTGTGGAACAAGATGGACTAGCAGAGCAATTACAGCCTATGGTGCCTTTGACCTGTACGACCACAAATATGCAATGTATGGATGCAATGCTTAATGCAGCTACATATTTTTGTATTTTTGATGGATTGATTTTTGTGAATATGCGAGAAGAGCTCTCTGTTGATGAATTTGAGTATGCCTAGAAATGAGATGCAAATTTTTTGTTGTTTTTGATGATTTTTTTTTTTTGTTTTTGAATTTTCTTGATGGTGACCAAGGGATTTCGAGAATCCTTTGGGGCCTTTTTGGGTGACCAAGTGATTGCGATAATCCTTGGAGCTTTTTGGGTGACCAAGTGATTGCGATAATCCTTGGAGCTTTTTGGGTGACCAAGTGATTGCGATAATCCTTGGAGCTTTTTGGGTGACCAAGTGATTGCGATAATCCTTGGAGCTTTTGGGGTGACCAAGTGATTGCGATAATCCTTGGAGCTTTTTGGGTGACCAAGTGATTGCGATAATCCTTGGAGCTTTTTGGGTGACCAAGTGATTGCGATAATCCTTGGAGCTTTTTGGGTGACCAAGTGATTGCGATAATCCTTGGAGCTTTTGGGGTGACCAAGTGATTGCGATAATCCTTGGAGCTTTTGGGGTGACCAAGTGATTGCGATAATCCTTGGAGCTTTTTGGGTGACCAAGTGATTACGATAATCCTTGGAGCTTTTTGGGTGACCAAGTGATTGCGATAATCCTTGGAGCTTTTTGGGTGACCAAGTGATTGCGATAATCCTTGGAGCTTTTTGGGTGACCAAGTGATTGCGATAATCCTTGGAGCTTTTTGGATGACCAAGTGATTGCGATAATCCTTGGAGCTTTTGGGGTGACCAAGTGATTGCGATAATCCTTGGAGCATTTTGGTTTGGATTATTTTCTTCAAGGGATAGAGGTACCCCCAGCTTGATGGTCTTTGCGCTCCGGATCTGGCTCTGTAGGGACGGGCATGAACGGATCGGCCCTATGTGTTGATAGGAAGACGGGGTCTTCCCTTGGTACTGATGTCATGATGGGATCTCGGGGTGGATGGTGCTCATCGTGGATTTGGAGCCATGGATCCAATACTTGGTCCCACCTTGCAGGGTCTACCCACCATTCATGCCCTAGTAGTATGCCCATTTGTCCCATTAGATCTTCATGAGTTAAAGGGCGGTGATGCCGTCGCGCATGTCTGAGATAGTCCATCTCAGTCTCATCTTCTGAATCACTTTCGGAGACCCAAAAATGTTCATTCTCTTCAGCAACTGTTGCTTGCGACGTTGAGGGCTCTCCTTGTTCCAACAAGTTAATCTGGTCCCATTGTGGTTGTTCCACTCTTGGTGGAGGGACCTGATTCTCTTGACATTGTGTTGGTTCAGCTGGAACCTCTAAGGGGAATAGCTTCAAAAAGATGTCTGGAAGTCGTTGATGTTCTCTTTGAGGATTAATCTCCGAACTCTCGCCTCTCTCTAGCAAAGGAGAGGGATTACTACTGTTGCCAAGGGTGTTTGTTGACCATGGGAGGTAATCTCCCAATGTATATTCTGTATTTGGGTTGGCATAAAGATCTGGTGCCAATCCCCCCTTGTTGCCTATTTCTAGGCCTTGCATATTTTCGACCAAGATGTCTAAGGGTAGGGGGTGGTTGAACCCTACTCCGACTTATCATATGGCATCTGATATCTTGGTTGGCAAAGGACCCGCATCCCTTGCTCATATCTGCCTAGCCCGTATCCATGCCAATTGCATTGGCCGAGATATTTTAGGGCAAAGTCTGGGTTTGACAGATAGTTGATGTTTTCAACAAAAGGCTCTTCGTCTGCTTCCTTTTGTTTGCATGGTTCAAGACCATGATCAAGGCCCCCATACACAAAATTTGTCTGGTTTGGTGGGTAGCCTAGAGGAACAACTGTCCCTATGGGAAGGCGAGGTCTTCCCATGTCTTGTACTGACTCCAATGCGGGGGTTGCCACAACATTTTGCACTAAATACTCCCCCAGGCCCGTACTGGCCATTTCAACAGTGATTGTTGATGATTGGGTGGGAGGAAACGGGAGTCCTTCCTGAGTCCATTCCATGTTCGGCATTTTAGGAGTCTCCGCTTCTGCTGTGTGAGGTGTTTCTTCTGTTGATACCATTGAAATTGTGGGCAACCCCTCTTCTAGGGGCTTAGCCTCTTCCATGATCTGTTTTCCCTTGTCCTTCTGTTTGGCCATGGCAGGTGGCATTGATAATGAAGGAGCAGATGATGAAGACTCACCTGGCTGGGATTTTGACTTGATTTGGTCACCGGTGGTGCCTGCGGTATTGGACCCTGTTTAGATGGATTTAACTGGAAATCCAAATGCGTTGAAGGGAGGGTCGATTGAGGCATGAATTGTACCGCATTGCAATACTTGAAGGGCTCTAAGTCCATTGGGACTACATGTATTTCTCCTTCAAAAGCATACTTTAAGCACTGGTGGGCGATCGAAGGGACACACTTCATGTCCCTGATCCAAGGCCGCCCTAGCGAGTATATTATAAGCCATCTCGCCTTCCAACACATGGCACAATGTAGGTATTGTCTTTTGTCCTACCTGGATAGGCGAGAACAACTGTGCTCGACTGTCGAGCATATTGCATCGTTGAAAGCTCGCAGTGTGTACGTGGAGGCTGTGATGTGAGAGGCTGGCGGCTTCAAATGTTTTAAGGCTGCAGTGGTAATGATGTTACTTGGACGAGCCAGTATCTACCAACACTCTCTTGTACGGGATCCCGTTGACCCACGCGATAACGTGCAGGGGTGGATCTGCCATGTCATTCGATATTGTTTTGACTTCATCTTCTCTGAAGGTGATGACCGGCTCCGTACATCGTTTCACATGTCCCACGAAGTTGTTGAAAGAATTTGCTTCGTGAGGCTGTAATTCGATGGCTTTTAAAATGTCCATAAGAGCTTCCCTATGGGGTGCTGACTATTGAATAAGCTCGTAAATGGACAGCCTAGCCGATGTGGTCCGCAAACTCTACGTGAGTTTGGTCCGTATCGTGACCTCGGGTCTAGGCGGAGGCAACTGCGTTGGGCGTTGTTGAGGCTGCGATGTTGTCGAAACTTCCCTCGTAGCTACCTCGGGGGCAAGCTGCTGGGTACTTTTTGTTCCTTGTCACTATGCTAATCATTCCCACAAATCCTTGCATGGGAAGATTCTGTCGCACCTCGTTAATCTGGAGAGGTTTTGCCTATGCCTCGTGGGCGAGGCAAAGGGTCCTTGAATACCCCCATTTGTTGATTATTTGGCGCTATGGGGTTGTCCACGGCCAATGTTCTATTGTCGATCAAATCTTGGATTAATTCTTTGAATTTCCAGCATCCATTCAAGTCGTGTCCTCTGCGCCTATGGAATCTACAATACAATTCCTCTCTGTATCCCCTAGGCTTAGGAGCGTTAGGGTCTATAGTTTGGATTTATGGCAGTGACTAAATTTGCCGCCGACAAGCGGTCAAATAGGGAGTCCCTGGACTTCGTGTAAGGGGTGAATTGTCGCCTAGGGCGACGCTGTTGATTCTGCTCCTGTCTTCTATTATCTCTTTCATAACCAGGAGGCATTGCCTGGTAATTAGCCTTTTGGGGCTGCATTTCTTGCACAGGCATGGGAACATTTATCGCAACTTGGTTAATTGTAGCGTGTTGTGATTGTGTTGTCCCGGTCTTAGTGGTTTTATTCCACTCTTTCTTTTTAGGCTTGGCGATTGCGCCTTCGCCTATCTTAATCTCTTCTATAACTCTGGCTTGCGCCAAAGCTTCTTCTAAGCTGTCGTATTGTCGTAGCAACAATAGACCAGAGATTGATTTTAAGCAACTTTTTGCGAACATCTGCGTGAGATCAGACATAGGGGGACGGTAGGGTAACTTAGAAAGCAAAGCTCTCCATCGATTCCCATATGCTGCCATTGTTTCTTCCTCAAATTGCCTGAGGCTCGCCAGATCACTCAGTGATGCCTTCTTCCTTGTGTTGAAGGCAAAGCGTTCAAGAAACGCATCTACTAATTGATCTAAGTTGCTTATGCTTTGTTTAGGTAGTTGTGTGAACCAATCCGAGGCAGGGCCTGCGAATGTGGTTATGAACGTTCTAAGCAACAATGCGTCATTATCTTGGATGCCGAAGCATTGGCTTAGAAATCTTGTAACGTGTTCTTGTGCGTCCTCTTCACCTTTAAAGATTGCCAATTGAGGCAACTTGAAGTGCTCGGGGTAAAGAGGTGTAGGCACTGAGGGATGCACCGGATTACTGCGGAGTTGACGTAATGTGGGTTTTTGATGCCCAGCAGACTTTTGTCTCCATAGACTCCAAACGCTCTAATAGCGCTTGGTATGCATCGAAAGATTTTATTTCTTCCTCTCTTGTTCGCTCCTGTTGTAAGTTATGGTAAGCGGGGGCCTATGGAGGGGTGGCCGAATGGCAATCCTCCTGCCTTGATGGGGAGTTTCAGCATATTCTATTTCTGGTTCGTACTCCTCATAAAGTTCTTGAGGAGTCTCTGGGCGAGACCTATGACCTTGATCGAGTCCTCGCTGAAGGTACCCATCATTGTTTCGGGGAGTGGCCTCCCTCTCGGGTCTGTAAGATCTCGGAGGCAAAGCTTGACGAGGTCGTGGAGACCTGTCCTGCACCAACGAATTGTGCCTCTCATATTGTTCGGCCCTTTGGATGCGAGGGGTTGGCTCCCTCTCAGGTAGTTCATAGCGTAACTCATCCGCTTCGCGTTGCATGCGCTCTCTATCCAAGCGGTGTCGGTACTCTATCTCCTGATGACTTTGTTTAAGCCGCATGATTTGGGCTTGACGGGTGGCCTGTCTAGCAACTATCGGGTCAATTTGGTCTACCCTATTTTTCTCAGGAGGTTCGAATGTTTCTCCTATGTGTTTGCCTCGAGTTTGCTGATCTAAAGTTTCAATGGGTCGCTTCCCTCTGTCGAGGTGGGCGACATGTACTCGAGGCTCTGGCCTTGATGTATGATCATGATACCTAGCAAGTGCGGAAATGCAAGGTTCCCACGCTATTTGTTGTCCTCGAGGAATGCGATGGCTTTCCTCGTACTCTCTTTCATGGGTTTGGACGGGGCGGGCGGAGTTAGCTCGCCCTGTGTAAGGAGCCCTGCGCTCCGGATTTTGTCTTTTCGTCCTGATGGGAGGTAAAGAAGGGACGCCATATCCACGTTGTCCCTCCAAATGGATAGTGTGCCTCTCTAGCGCTCCATCGCACTGTGGCCACTCATGTCTAACCTCAGAAGGCGATTCTCTATTTACATCAAGGTCTACATGTAGGGCGTCTTCCCGAAAGGGGCTGCTTTGAATGGGCATACCCCACCGAGGATTCTGAATCGGATTCTTTTGTAGGCCAGACCGATAAGGCGGTATGACCAAGTCCTCAGGACTGAAGCGAAGGCGACTTGTGCCTGCTTCTTGTGTACCTTTCGGAGCTTCTGCCCTTGATTGGGCTTGGCTACGGGTGTACACCATTGCGTTGCTTCTATACTATCTAAGTAGATTTTTATCTCGTTTATGATGATTTTTTTTTTTGTCTACACTAAGCAGAATTAAACACACGCATACACAAACCGTGATTATCTCTTTTAAGGATTATTGGTGTGCCCTAAACTGGTTTAGTGCATTTTGATGTTTTGTTTTGTTTTTGTAGGTTTTGAAGAACGTTTAAATGCATTATGACGGCTCATATAACTCCCAAAATGGTCGCCCCTTCAATATACCAACCAGGCCGATATACCAACCTCTCTATATACCCGCCCTTACGAGAGGGAGACTATAGGTACGTGAGAGCAGAAGGTACGTGGTACGTAGGTGGTACGGAAGGGGGATTGTCCTGTTAATGGCACCTACCATAGAAGACTTATCCTCGCGCGCATGGGAATCACCCCAGCGACACTCGGTCAGCTTTCGTCAGGATTTACGCCTAACAACAGTTGACAATCGGGAAATGGATGCAAAGCTAAGCCAAGGTGGTGATGAACCCACCGTTGGTCTTGCTCAAGGGCTGGGGTCTTACGACCAGCTCCTTGGTTTAAAATTATTGCGTGAAGTGTGTGGGATTCATTTTATTTAACAAAAATGAAACAAGCATAAATGACTTTCCCTAAGCAATGCAGGATAAAATGAAAACAATTAAAGAAACAGAAACAGAAATAGAAAATTTAACAGAGATTATGAAAATCCCTACCTCTTCTCTGCCTGGACCGGTTGCTTCTGAATTTTTGCTCTGAAAATCTACAGGCAGGAATTCGTCCCTCTGTGAGACGAATTTCAGAACAGAATTCGTCCCTGCCAGAGACGAATTTGAATTCGTCTCAGGGTCAGATGAATTACAGTAAAGAATTCGTCACAGCCAGAGACGAATAGCAGTCTGCAACAAAAAAAATGTACCTGTCAAGCACAAAACACAAAAATTTAATCAGTTTCTGTGATTTTAAAAACTAGGGAACAGGGTCCCACCGTGATCGCCACTGAAAGCACGAGATTTCGGGCGAAGGAAACACTAATTGCGATGCATTCAAAATCAAATACGCTTAAGTCCTAGAAATGTAAATTGCATGAAATGAAAGAGACGCATTGGAAGAGACACAAGCAAATGGAGAAAACACAGCCCTTTCATTAAACTTTCTTGATCTCTGTTACAAATACGCCTCCTCCCTTTTCAGGGGCTAGGAGCGTTAAAAGAATTTGACTACAATCGAGACTTAAGGTTCCTCTTTCCGCGTGCCCACACTTGAAATGGGCGGGCCAAGATGATGCCGCCGCTGATGTTGATGAGTCTTTGACCTCTGCTGCTCCTCCTACGAACAAAGAAACAACGAAGATGTCAGTAGCACCTCGTTGCACATAGGAAGTGTTTGTTCTCTAAAATCGCCAAAAGATGCATGCAAACATTTAGCCAAATCGATAGATAAAATGACTCTAAATGACCTGAAAACCTGACAGAGGACAGAAAACATCACCAGAAGGCCACTGCCATTGAGACAGTCGGCCAATATGCCTTCAACTGGAATTCGTCCCTGGGCAGGACGAATTCTGACTGCTATTCGTCCCTGGGTGGGACGAATTCTTCTGTGTTGGAAAAGCCGAAGTGATACTGCTCCAATGTCGAATCCCGAGACCTCCAAAACACCTGCAAACAGAGGGGTTATGTAATTGGGGCCATTTTGGGATGACCCAGATGGTCGGATTCTCCCAATTTGGCCTCTATCCTCGGGAATTCGATGTCGCCACCTGCAAGTTAGTAGGACAACAAAGCGACAAAAGGCATGATAAAATCTGATCAGAATGTTATGAAATTGAAGCTATGAGCTAACCAAACAGAATAACATGAGATGCAACATTGAACAATAATCTAGAATGCTTTTGGAATAAAACTTAGAAAGTGCGGGGGTGCCCAAGTGGGCCTCCCACCGTTGGCACTTGATCTTGGCGCCAATCCACTAGGGATGGGCCCAAAACCTCTTAGGATTGGGATGTCTGCAAATTGGTGGTGTCAGGTGTCCATATGTTGGATTTGGGTTGGATTCAAGCTTCCAAAAGCCACCCAACAACCTCCCTTGCAAAAGAGATTGGTGGATGTGAGAAGGTGAATCAAAGGGGATGCAAGTGGGTGTTCAACTCGGCAACACTTCGTTGCTTGAAATCTCCTTCAATCTATCCTTTTGGGTGAGAAAAGTCCCACCTTTTATAGACCCATGGGGTCTCTTTTGAGAGGGAAGCATAAGCGCCATGTGTTGGTCATAGGTGCCATGTGGCGGTCATGTCTTCCCATGAGGGAGGGGAGTCCTCCATGACTTGGGCTTTCATAATTGCCCTTGTGACGGTCCTCTAACGGCCTATCTGTCCACCCACACACGCGTGCGAGGCAGGAGTCATCAAGCGAGCTGTCCTGGGCTGCCACTTGGCGCCATTCTTCTTTTTGCCCGTTAAACTTGGAATTCGTCCCTACCGGGGACGAATTCAGAATTCGTCCCTGGGTGAGACGAATTCCAATTAGTATTCGTCCCTGGGTGAGACAGATTCTGAGCAAAGTGTCTAAATGTGCCAAATTGCCTCTTGACCTTACAAAATTGCTATGAAAGTGGTTAGGACCACTGTTTGACCTCTGAGGGCTGCCCTGGGGGCTGTGTTTGTCAAAGCGATCAGTGTTTGCAGTCACATAATCGGATTGGTGTTGTTTTGGTGTCTACAATTGGGTATCGGGCCTACCTGACAGCCCTGATCAACTTGTGGTATCCCCAAACTAATACTTTCCATATCCCAATAGGGGAGATGACAGTTACTTTGGAGGATGTCTATCGGATTCTTAGGATTCCAATAGATGGACTGCCGATCAGGACGACACCGCGAGATCAGTGGACAACAGTTCTGACATGCTGCTTCGGGCATGGGGAGGAGTTGGGGGTGGATGGTCCAGTGGAGAGGGCAGAGATTGACTACCAGATGGGCGGGATTCTGGTTCGATGGTGGTTGGAGAAGGGGGTGTTGGGAGTGAGGCACGAAGTACTCATGGGCCTCATTTCCAACATGCTACTACCTGACTCGTCAGGTGCGAGGTTCCCGTGGAACCTATTGGATGTGGTCTATCGACTGGTGGAGTGTTCGATGCATGAACCTTTGATCATGAGATGGGGATAGACGCTATTGGTGTAGCTCTATGGGGAGCTATATGAGGTCCGCTATCGGAGGCAGAAGGGGATCAGCTGCAGCTATCTATTGTAGAGCTAGGGTTGGCAGCATATAGCGATGGAGAGACCAGGGGGGTTATCGTGGATGACGTGGGCGGAGATGGCAGATAAGGATATAGGTTATGCGGCTCTATGGTGGCGGTCTGAGGAGCAGGGACAGAGTCGATGGTGGGCAGGTGTCATAGGGCACTATGTCGATGCCTTTGCTCGGCTTGCTCTGGGGGAGGTGTTCTGGCATCCCTATCGGGACTGTCCAGCCTGGCTAGAGGCTGGAGAGTGGCTCCGGTGGGTGCGTAGGGAGCGATGGCTGATTGGGCGGCATGGGACCAAGCAGGAGTTCTTCCCATATAGCCGGGTGGCATGACAGTTTGGGGTGCGCCAGGGGTTTCCTGGTGAGCCCATGGTCTATCGACGTCGAGGGGACGAGAGGACTCTGGATCGATCGGTCATCATGCCATTGGGTGAGGATTCGGATGCGGTGATCGATGTCCCAGATGTGGATGACGTCGGGACTACTATAGAGTACGATCAGTGGTGGACTCTACGATGATGGTGGGGAGAGGGACCACTGGGAGGTGTGGAGGCAGCAGTAGGGGATGATGGTGTGGAGGCACCAGGTGAGGGTTGGGGAGCTCCGCTAGAGGATGCGGACATGGTGGAGGTGGATGACTTGGGCATGGATTTTGGGGCTCCGGATCAGCCGGAGATGCAGGACATCCCGGAGCAGTGGGAGCCAGAGCAGGCTATTGTTCTAGAGGCGCCTATGCATCTGGCCATGGTAGAGGACATAGAGGTAGGGGTGCACACTAAGAATGCACGATTGGTGGAGCTGCTACGGAGGCAAGATGAGGAGTTGGGGGAAGCTTTGCAGGAGAGGGATCTCCTACGGACTCAGATGGCGGAGCGGGATAGCGCATTTGTTGCACACCGTCGGGGGGATGGGGACACCAGCATTGCACAGGAGAGGGATATCCTATGGATGTAGCTGGAACAATGCAATGATGCAGTAGCTCACTACCATCGATGGGAGGTAGAGTGGTTATGGCGGGAGACAGATTGGTCTCGGCATCGGATGGATATGGAGGGAGAGATTATCCGCCTCGGTGGGTGGTTACCTGAGCCCCCTGGAGGTGGCTCTTCATGTCGGATGAGGGACAGTGGTACTGAGTAGTCAGCATCATCTCGTCACAGGTGATTGGATGAGGGAGGCGGTAGCAGGCATGATGCGGGGGCTAGCAGCAGCTGCCTTGAGGGGTCCCATAGGACCCACCACACGGGGGTAGTTCCCGTCGCACCGATCCTGCGTGATCATGGTGGCCGATGCCCTAGGCTTGGGGGTTTTTGAGCTTTTGGATTTGTTTGTGGGGTCACATGACCGGTTCTTTGTAGCCTGTGGGCATTTTTGATGATATATATATACAGACTTTATTTTGTTTATGCGCATGTGATGATTTGATTTTATGCACGATGATTGATGAATATGGATGTATGCATGTTAAGTTATAGTGATGGATGCATATGTGTTGATGAGTGCAAATGTTTCTAATTTATATGATATGCAAATGGAATGGATGAATTGAATTTGTGATGTTTGGTAGTCGCACCATAGACTGTTTAGAACTTTATGACTTTTTGTCCTGGGCGATCGTTGTTGTAAATGACTTTTCATGTATACATGTGTTTTTTTTTTTGGTATGGTGAGAATAAAATATAGCAAGTTGGTTTCGAATGTAGTTAAGGTTTTCTGAGACTCAGATGTTTTAACTAACTAGCCATGACTGTACTTTATCTCACAAGACTTTTGAACAAGGTATGAATCGGACTTGTTTTGGACCAAGTTATTTCACATCCCTGTGTGTGCAAGTGAGTTCATTTATGTGGTGTTTGTCAGGATACCGCCAGTGCCAGATAGGCTGTCAACCAAACCTATACTGAGGATCACCTAATTAGCTCCACTAACTCCCTTGTTGTGTTTAGTCAGATTAATCTGTGGTGCTATCGTAGGATACCATAAGCTAGCTCATCCACATGCAAACATTGATCTGCACACAAGTTAATGTGATAGATATATCGTCATGCGGGAGGTTTACCACCAGTGACCGATAGGCTATCAACCAAACCGGTACTGAGGTTTGCCTCATGACCCGTCTGGATGCTGAGAGTTCCAGGGATTCAAGTTCGACTCCCTTATTTTCTTCAATTGTATTGGGATACTTGCTCTTTTGTAGTGATAAAAATCACTGTTTATTTTTGTATTATTATTATTTTTTTTGAGCAAGGGATTTTGAATAGTGAGTGAGGAGAATCACTATTGTATGTGCTTTGTGATGTATGCACTTTGAGGTGTCAAATTTTGGAGTTTTGACTTTTGCAAATTTTTCTGATGTTTTGCAACTTTTGGAGAACTTGGGATTCTTGGGGAATTGGGTAGGGAGGATGCTTGTCCTTTTGCCAACTCTCAGCATTCTTGGGGTCATTCACATAGGGGGATGAGCAAGATAACCATTTCACTTATGGTGACCTGGATTGCTTTGCAGGGTTCATCTTTCATTCACACAACTTGGGAATTTTGTTATATGTTTTAACTTGTGTCGGGATGCTACGTAACAAGGTGTGATCCAAGTAGAACTCTACCTGCGTAAAATCTGTCTGACTTGGTACAGTACGTGGCTAGAAAGCTAATGACGACTGAATGATGAAAATCTCTCGATACATTAGGAAACAACTGACTATGATAGGGGAAAATAACGTGAATGGCGGTTATAGGCGATGAGTTATTGATAAAGTGGAAAAATGTAGAAAAATGATGGTTTTGCCAAGTAATGACAGTCTATGGTGCTTTGACCTTTATGACCACAAATATGCACTGTATGGATGTGATGCTTAATGCAGCTATATATTTTTGTATTTTTGAGGGATTGATTTTTGTGAATATGCAGATGAGATGCAAAAGAGCTCTGTACTGTTATGATGATTTTGCGTATGCATGGGAATGAGATGCAACTTTTTGTTATTTTTGATGATTTTATTGTTTTTGAATTTTCTTGTTTTTGACCAAGCGATTGAGGAATCCTTGGGGCCTTTGGGTTGACCAAGCGATTATGGAAATCCTTGGAGCTTTTGGGTTGACCAAGTGATTATGGGAATCCTTGGAGCTTTTTGGGTTGGGCTATGGCTCTTTTAAATATGGAAGGGCCTCAAATGACTGATGTTCAAGGGTTCTAGTTCCTTGATTCCGTCAGGAGAGGCTAGCCGGTATGTTCCAGGTCCTATTTTACTGTCAATGACATAAGGACCTAACCAGTTTGCCATGAACTTGTCCCTTAAATGGGGTGGCAAATTAGAGTTCTGCTGATTCTCTTTCAAGACCAAGTCACCAACCTAAAAGTCCCTCAGGTGAACTTTCATGTTGTATGCTTTCTTAAGTCGCTCTTGGTAGATACGTAAATGCTCGAGAGCATTAACACGTCGTTCATCAAGCAACGTAAGCTGGTCTAACCGGGCCTGCCATGCAGTGTCATCATCGATGAACTCATGCATTGATATGCACAGGGAAGGAATTTCTAACTCGAGAGGCATGACTACCTCGGAGCCATACACGAGCGAAAATAGAGTTGCCCCAATGGGTGTCCGAATGCTAGTGCGATAGGCCCACAGGGCAAGTGGGATCTGAATGTGCCAATCCTTATGATTATCTGTGACTATCTTTTTGAGGATGGTGACTAGCATTTTGTTTGATGCCTCTGCTTGCCCATTTTCCTACGGATAATAGGGTGTCAAAAAACTGTGTTGAATTTTGTACTTTGTGGTCAAAGCACGCACATCTTTGTTCTTAAATGACGTCCCATTATCCGAGATTATCTTGGATGGAATACCAAAATGACATATGATGTTATGCAAAATGAACTCCACAATGCGGGGTCCAATCGTAGAGGTTAGCGGAACTGCTTCCACCCACTTGGTGAAGTACTCTGTGGCCGTGATGATAAACATGTGATGACCTGACGACGTAGGGGAGATCTTTCCGATTAGATCTAGGCCCCACTACAAAAATGGCCAAGCCGATTGGATCGGCTGCAAGGCCTGGGAAGGTACGTGTGTCAAATTAGCATGGTGTTGACATTTCATGCACTTCCTGACATATGCGCAACAATCTCGCTCTAAAGATGGCCAATAATAGCCCATGCAAAGAATGCGCTTTACGATGGCCATACCGCTGAAGTGACCATCGCATGTACCATCGTGCGCTTGGGCGATCACCCAAGTGGACTCTTGCTGGTCCAAGCATCGAAGGAGGATCCCTTCATAGCTACGATGGTACAAAATGTCTCCTAACAAGACATGCTTTGCTGCTTTCTGCTTGAATGCACATTTTGTGGCATGCGTCAATCCAAGTGGGAGGTTACCTAACTTGAGGTAGTCCCTTATGGGTGAATACCAATCCTGCTGATCAGAAGCCTCGATGGTATGAATAGCCAGTCCCTCTCGAAGTTCATCCCTAGCAAAAGCTGAGCGGGAGAGAACTTGCAAGAATAGCGTTGTATTGCTATTAAGGGGAGTAGGGGAGAACAAGGACCCCCAGTTGGCGTGTTTCAAACGATCATGGATTCGAGAGAACCTGTCCATGGATGGCTCAATCTGGATCGAGTGGATTCCTGGCATTAAATCAGAGCTTGCTCGCTCCATCGCTGATTGCGATAGTGTTTTGACTTGAATGGTGGTCATATCACCAGAAATGTCTTGCGGGATTAGCGACCCCAAAGAGGCCATAGTGTCCGCAAAATGATTCGATGACCGAGGGAGTGCCTCGATGTCGTACCATTCAAGATTTGCCAAGAATTTGTCCACAAGGGCTTTGTAGGCCTGCAGAACTGGGCATTTGCATTGGAATACCCCTTTGACTTGGTTGACGATTAGCAGCGAATCACCAAAGATGTTCAATCATTTAATGTTCATGGTGATTGTTGTCTGAAGACCTATGAGCAAGGCTTCATACTCTGCATTGTTGTTGGTGCATGGGAAATTTAATTTAAATGACAGGGGCATTGGAGCACCCTGCGGTGTGAAGAATACTATTCCCATGCCACCACCTTGCTCACATTTAGAACCATCAAAAAATAGGGTTATGTCGGCCTGTGACTCAGGCTCGTCAGAATCTGGTGATTCTGAGACATGGAAGACCCCATCATCGGGTAGTTCTATAGTCAGAGGTTGGTCATCTTCGAGAGGAGCCTCTGCTAGTTGATCGGCTATGACCTGACCTTTTATGGATTTTTGTCCAATAAAATCTATGTCAAATTCTGTCAACAACATGATCCATTTCGCCGTGCGACTACTATGATAAGTATGACTCATCATGTATCGCAATGGATTCTCCTTAGACACAACATACGTCTTGTTGCTCAACATGTAATGGCATAGCTTTTTGGTAGCAAACACCACTTCCAAGCAGAGTTTCTCAACGTATGCATAGTTAAGTTCATAGCTGACCAGGGTGCGGCTAAGATAGTAAGTAGCCTGTTCCCTATGAAGTTCATTCTTCTGGGCTAACATGGCTCCCAGTGCCACCTCAGTAGCTGAGATGTATAAGTAGAATGACACTCCTGGTCTAGGTGGTGCCAATACTGGCGGTGAAGCCAAGTATTGTTTAATGTCATCGAAGGTTGACTGGCACTCGTCATCCCAGTGAAATGCTACCCCCTTGTGCAACAACTTGTTCATTGGTCGGCACTTGTCAGATAGCTGCGCTATGAAGCGCTTGATCGACGCGACCTTTCCCTGTAGGCTTTTGAGCTGCTTGATGGTAGTTGGGGGAAGCATTTCAAGGATTGCCTTGACTTTGTTTGGGTCCACCTCGATGCCCCATTTTGAGACTATGAAACCCAAGAGCTTTCTAGATGTGATGCCAAAAATGCACTTCTTGGGATTTAGTCTGACTCTATGCTCCATGAGGCGATCGAGGATCTTGCTTAAGTCACCGAGATGATCCGGGCGCAAAAGAGATTTGGCCAACAAATCATCCATGTAATCTTCCAAAGTCTTGTGCATGTAATCATGGAAGATGTATGTCATGGCACGTTGGTAGGTGGTGCCAACATTTTTAAGGCCAAAGGGCATGACCTTATAACAAAATGTCCCCCAAGGCGTTGTGAATGCCATTTTTAGCTGGTCCTCAAGACTGATACAAATTTGATTGTATCCCGAGAAACCATCCATGAGGGAAAGCATTTCGTGACCCGTTGTAGCGTCTACCAAGGCATCGATGCTCGGCAAGGGAAAATCATCTTTAGGACTTGCTTTGTTTAGATCTCAAAAATTAGTGCATATGCGAATCCTCCCGTCAGGCTTCTTGATGGGCACCATGTTGGATAGCCATGGTGGATAATCCATGCAGATGACAAACTATGCATCCAACAGCTTTTGCAATTCATCTTTGACCATTAAGGCCACTGTTGGGTGCATCTTGCATAGTTTTTGCTTAACTGGCTTGACTATCGGATCAAGCGTTAGATTATGCGTGACTAGCTACGGGTCTAGTCCCGACATGTCTTTGTATGACCATGCAAAAACCTCCTTCTTCTCTTTGAGAAGGGCAATGTAGTCGGCTTGCTCTTCGAGGGATAAACTTACCCCCAGCTTGATGATCTATGGATTCATTGGGTCTGAGCCGATGTCTACGTCAGTCGTCTCCTCGACCGACATGTGGGATCCATCTTCCAACTGATGTGGAGTTGGGATCAAGTGGATATCATTTGCTGAGTTTAGATCATCGTTAGGAACCTCGGGTCCCTCTTCAGCATGGCAGATATCCTGAGTTGGCCCAGGGGTAAAATGGAGCATTTCATCGAAAGGCCAGTACTCGGATGGGGATGGAGGGGAATCGACGCGATCCCAGTCTATGGCATCTATGTCTAGAGACAATGACTGTGTTGGATCGACCGGATTGTGGATGGGGGTGGTTAAGTCAATGGAGATCATGTTGATGAAATGATTTTGGTCTCCATTACCATGGGTGTGGTTACTCGGACATTCTAGATGCTCTCTATGCTTGGGATCCAGTTCTAGAGGGACTGGCATGAATGGGTCGGCCCTATGTGCGGATAGGAAGACAGGGTCTGCCCTCGGCACTGATGTCACTATAGGGTCTCTGGGTGGAAGGTATGCTTCGTATGCCTAGAGTAGCGGATCCAACACTTGGTCCCACCGTGCTGGGTCTACATACCACTCATGCCCTGGCACTATGTTCAGTTGTTCAAATATGTCGTTAATCTCCAAGGGGTGCCGATGCTGCATCTGTCGCATGTGATTAAGATATGTCATTTCTATTTTGTCTTCGTAATCACTATCAGAAATCCAAAAGCCCTCATTGGCTCCGACAACTATTTGAGGTATGACAGGCTCATCCTGCTCGAGCAAATTAATGTGGTCCCACCTAGGTTGTTCCGCTCTCTATGGGGGGACTTGATTTCCTTGGAGCGGCGCTTGCTCGATGGGAGCATCCAGGGGGAACATTGTCAAGAGGCTTTCTTGATAATCATCCATGGGGATCACCTGTGAGTGATCGCTATCCGATTCGAAGGGGTCATACGATGCTGGTTCATACTCCGGCTCATCCTCCGAGGACCCTTCTTGACATTGTCTAGACCCTCATTGAAAATGAGCTCTCGAGCTTTCTCCTCTCTCGAGCGAAGGGAAGGGATTGCTAGAGCCAACAAGGTTGATTGTCGTTAATGGGAGATAATCCCTCAATGTATATGTGGTGTTAGGGTTGGCATATGGATCTGATGCCAATCCCCCCTTGTTGCCTATCCCTAGGCCTTGCATGTTCTCCACCAAGATGTCCAAGGGGAGGGGGTGGTTGAACCCTACTCCTGACTTGTCATATGGCATTTGGTATCTTGGTTGGCAAAGAACACGTATCCCTTGCTCATATCGGCCTAACCCATATCCATGCCAATTGCATTGGCCAAGGTATCTCAGAGCAAAGTCTGGGTTAGACAAATAGTTGACATTTTTAGCAAAAGGCTCTTCGTCTTCGTCCTCTTGCGTGCATGGTGCAACGCCATGATCAAGGCCCCCATACACAAAGTTTGTCTGGTTCGGCGGGTAGCCTAGGGGAACAATAGTGCCAATGGGGAGTCGAGGTCTCCCCATGTCCTGCATGGATTCTAGTGTGGGTGTTGCTACAATATTCCACACTAGATACTCCCCCAAGCCCGTATTGGCCATTTCAATGGTGATCATTGGTGGTTGAGGGGGAGGGAATGGAAGTTCTCCTTGAGTCCACTCCATGTCGGGTGGACTAGGAGCCTCGACTTCCATTCGGCTAGGCATCTCCTCAGTAGAGATAGTTGATACTGATGGCAGTGTCTCTTCCAAAGGTTTTGCCTCTTCCAGGGGTTTCTTCCCTTTGTCCTTCTGTTTGGCCCCCAAAGATGGTGTCATTGGTGGAGGTCCAGATGATGAAGATGAACTCGAATGGGATTTTGAGGAACTTGCTAATGGGGATGCCTACGGAATCAGACCCTGTTTAGATGGATTTAACTAGAAATCCAAATGTGTTGATGGCAGGGTCGATTGCGGCATCAACTGCACCGCATTACAATACTTGAAGGGTTCCAAGTCCGCCGGGACTACATGCACCTCCCCTTCAAATGTATACTTTAAGCATTGGTGAGCTATCGAAGGGACACACTTCATGTCCCTGATCCATGGCCAGCCCAACAAGATGTTGTAGGCCATCTCACCCTCCAATATGTGGCACAATGTGGGTATGGTCTTTTGTCCCACTTGGATTGGTAGGACTATTGTGCCGACTGTCGAGCAGATTGCATCATTGAATGCTCGTAGAGTGTAGGTGGAAGCTGTGATATGAGATGCGGGCAACTTCAAATGTTTGAGAGCCACAGTTGTGATGATGTTGTTGGACGAGCCAGTGTCTATCAACACCCTCTTGTATGGGATCCCGTTGACCCGCACGATAACGTGCAGGGGTGGATCCGCCATGTCATCAGTCATTGATCTCAATTCATCTTCTCAAAATGTGATGACCGGACTCAGTGCATCATTTTACATGCCCCACGAAGTTGTTGAAAGAATTTGTCTCATGGGGCTGCAACTCGATGGCTTTCAAAATCTCCATTAGAGCTTCTCGATGGGGCGTAGATTGTTGTATAAGCTCGTATATGGAGAGCCTAGCCGATGTGGTCCTCAAACTCTGGGTGAGTTTGGACCGAAGTGTGGCCACTGGTCTAGGCGGAGGAGGCTGTGCAAGGTGCTGTTGTGGTTGCGAAGTTGTTGGCACCTCTCCTGCCACTGTCGCAGGAGCATTCGTGCTCGGATACCTCCTGTTTCGAGTCACTATACTGATCATCCCTACATATCCCTGCATGGGGCAGTTCTGTGTGACCTCGTTAACTTGTAGGGTCTTTGCCTAGTAGAGCATGAGTCAGGCAAGGGGTCTTTGAAGACCTCCATTTGTTGATTGCTTGGTGCGACGGGATTATCCACCGCTAGTGTCTTGTTATCAATCAGGTCTTGCACCAAGCCCTTAAATTTCCAACAAGCATTTAGGTCATGTCCCTGCCGCCTATGGAACCTACAGTACAAGTCCTCTCTATACCCCTTAGGCTTGGGCGCATTGGGATCTATAGTCTGAACCTCTGGTAGGCTGATCAGGTTTGCCGCTAACAAGCGGTCAAACAAGGAGTCCCTGGACTCTGTGTAGGGTGTGTATTGTCACCTAGGGCGACGTTGCTGATTCTGTTCTTGCCTCTAATTTTCTCTATCATAGTTGTTAGGAGGCACTGCCTGATAGTTAGCCTTTTGAGGTTATGTTGCTTGTGTAGGCTTAGGGACATTGATAGCAACTTGGTTAACCGTAGTGGGTTTTTGTTGCATGGTCCCAGCTTTAGTGTTTTTAGTCCACTCTTTTTTCTTAGGTTTGGATATCTCGCCATCCTATATTTTGATCTCTTCAATGATCCTGGCTTGCGCCAGAGCTTCTTCTAAGGTGGCATATTGTTGCAGCTACAATAGCATAGAGATCGATCTCAAACAACTCTTGGAGAACATCTGAGTGAGGTCGAACATAGGAGGGAGGTAGGGCAGCTTTGAAAGCAATGTCCTCCATCGATTCCCATAGGCCGCCATGGTCTCCTCCTCATACTGCCTGAGGCTAGCTAAGTCACTTAGTGATGCCTTCTTCTTGGTATTGAAGGTGAAGCATTCGAGGAATGCATCCACTAACTGATCTAAGTTGTTAATGTTGTGCTTTGGTAACTGAGTAAACCAATCCGAGGTAGGGCCTACGAATGTGGTTATAAACATTCTTAATAACAAAGCATCATTGTCCTGAATACCGAAGCATTGGCTCAGGAATCTCGTCACATGCTCTTGAGCATCCTCCTCACCTCTAAAGGTTGCCAACTGAGGTAGCTTAAAGTGTTCAGGGTAAGGGGGTGCTGGCACGGACGGATGCATAGGATGACTACGGAGTTGGCGTAAAGTGGGCTTTTGGGGCCCAGAAGTTTTGGTCTCCATAGACTCCAAACGCTCTAGCAGTGCTTTATATGCATCCGAGGATTTAATTTCTTCCTCTTTAGTTTGCTCCCATTGTGGGTTGTGGGAGACTTGAGGCCTCTGAAGGGGTGGCCGGATGGCAACTCCTCCGCCTAGGTAGGGCATTTTGGCCCGCTCATCTTCTTGCTCATACTCCTCGTAAGCTTCTTGAGGAGTCTCTAGACGAGACCTATGACCCTGGGTGGGTCCCCGCGGAGGGTACCCATCATTGTTCCGGGGAGTGGCCTCCCGCTCAGGTCTAGGAGGTCTCGGAGGTAGCACTTGGTAAGGTCGTGGAGACCTATCTCGCACCAAGGGATTATGCCTCTCATATGGTTCTGCTCTTTGGGTGCACAAGGGGTTGGGACCCTCTCAGGCACCGGGTTATGGAGCAGCTCATCTGTTTGGTGCCTAATGCGCTCTTTGCTAAGGTGATATAAATGCTCTAGCTGCTATTGGTCTTGCTCAAGCCGCATGATCTACGCTTGGTGGGCGGCATGCCTGGTGACTGCCAGGTCAATTTGTTTTGCCATCTTGAGCCTATGAGGCCTGGATGCCTCTCCTATGCACTTACCTCGGTCATGATGATCCGAGATCTCAATAGGTTGCTTCCCTCTATCGAGGTTGGTGGCATTTACCCGAGGCTCTGGCCTCAGTGGGTGATCATGGTACATAGCGGGTGCGGAGGCGCATGGCTCCCATGTTGTACGTTGATCTAGAGGAATGTAAGGGTCTTCCTCGTGCTCCCTTTCATATGTGTGAAAGGGGCGGGCAGAGTCGGCTCGCCCTGCTTGAAGAGCCTTGCGCTCTGGGTTTTGTCTATTGGTTCTAACAGTGATGGGGGGCAAAGGAGGGATGCCATAATCATGTGGCCTCTCCTCCTGGAAACTATGCCGCTCTAGCGCTTCATCGCGTGGTGGCCACTCATATCGAGCTTCTAAGGGAGCCTTTTTATCTATGTTGAGTGCCACGTGTAAGGACTCTTCCCGAAAGGGGCTATGATGAATGGGCGTGTCCCTCAAAGGGGTGTCCCTATAGTTCCATCTTGACATGGAATGATGCGGACTCTCCTGTGGGTCAGGCCACCAAGGTGGTATGACCAAGTCCTTAGGGCTATAGCGGAGGCGACTTGTGCCCCCTTGTACACTTTTCATAGCTTCTGCCCTTGATTGGGCTTGGCTACGTGTGTACACCATGGTGGTGCTTTCCTACAAGCTATGTAGATTTTTATCTCTTTTTATGATTTTTTTTTTGCTACACTAAACAGAAAAGATCATACACACACACAAAGCAGTGATTATCTCGTTTAAAGATTGAGAGTGTGTCCTAGACCTGGTTTAGTGTGTTTTTGGTTTTGTTTTTGTTTTTTTTGTTTTTTTTTTGAAGGTTTTTTTAAAGAACGTTTAAATGCAAATGATGGCTCTTATGGCTCCCAAAAATGGTCGCCCCTTCGATATACCATTGCCAAGCCGATATACCAACCTCTCTATATACCCGCCCTTACGTGAGGGAAACTATAGGTACGTGAGAGCAGATGGTACGTGGAACGTAGGCGGTACGGAAGGGGAATCACCCTGTTTATGACACCTACCATAGAAGACTTATCCTCATGTGTTGGGAATCACCCCAGATACACTCGGTCAGCTTTCATCAGGATTTACGTCTAGCAATAGTAGCGATCGGGGTAATGGATGCAAAAATTCAAGCCAAGGTGGTGATGAAATCCACCGTTGGTCTTGATCAAGGGCTGGGGTTTTACGACCAGCTCCTTGGTGTTTAATTTGCCATGTGGTGTGTGGGGTTCTTTTTATTTTGCAAAATGGAAACAAGCAAGCGGTAAAGGAAAACTACTTTCCCTAAGCAAGCAAGTACCCTAAAAATAGAAAAACTGAAGACAAAAATTGACAAGAAAAGTTTAGAATCCTTACCTCTTCTCTGCCCAAATCTGTCGGTTCTGAGTTTCTTCCCGAAGACTACACAGACAGAAATTCATCCCAGGGGGAATGAATTACAGGACTGTATTCGTCATAGGGTGGGGCGAATTCCCATTCGTCCCTGGGTAAGATGAATTACAGCTCTGTATCCGCCTCTTGATGGAACGAACAACAGTCAGCGTATGAAACTCGGCACCTGCAAGCAAAAAAACAACCAAGTTTGGATCATATCTCTGATATTAAAAATAGAGGACAAGGTCCCACCGTGATCGCCACTGAAAGCACGAGGATACGGAAACAAAAAAGGAAAACTCCAAGCACGATGCAAAAACGGAACTAAACTTAACGCTAAATCCTACGAATTAAAAATGCATGAAATGGAGAAAAACATGAATTGAAACCCAAATGAAATAACAGCCCTTTTCTTTTATTGATGTATTTCACAATTTGGTTACAATTCGCATCCTCCCTTTTTAGGGGCGAGGAGCGTCAAATTCATCTCTTGGTTACATCCATGGATAGCCATCCTTCTTCCGCGTGCCCACATGTAAGATGGGTGGACCAAAATGTCGCCACCGCTTGTGTCTACGAATGTTGATTCCTTGCTGCTCCTCCGATGTTCTGATCCTACGTTCAAAGGAACAAGAAATAGTTAGTAGCACCTGCGGATGAAACAAAACATGCAATCCCCAAGCCTACGATAAGTGAATGAGAAAAATGAATTAAACTATAACTAAAATGAATCCAAATGCTCTAAAAATTTTATAGGGGCATCAAGACATCACCAGGAGGGCACTGCAAAAAGAACAGTTGGGAAATTCCTCGCCAATTTGAATTCGCTTCGGGGCGGGGCGAATTTACCTGCAACAAAATGCCGAAAAGGTACTGTCCCAAATGTCCTACCTAGGAAGCTCCAAAAGACCTACAAATTTGGGGTTAGCTAATTGGGGGCATTTTGGGAAGACCCAGATGGTCATATTCTCCCAATTTGACCTTCATCAATGGGAATTTGATGATGCTACCTGCAAGTTAGTAAAAGCGAACGAAGATAGAAACATGATCAAAATTATTCAAAATGAGACGAAATTTAAATGACAACCTATCTAAGCATCATAGAATTGAATGCAAAAAATGAAAATGATAGAAAGCAAAATCTTCCACAAATTCCCAATCATTCCTAAAAGGGACGAATAGGCCTGCAGTAGTGCGGGGGCGCCGGGCGGGCCGCCCACCGTTTGAGGCATGATTTCGACACCAATCCACTTGGGATAGGTCCAAAATATCTTACAAGGTGTTGTCGACAAATTGGGTGGTATACTGTGGTCAAGTGTCGGGTTTTGGGCTCAAGATTCGTCCTTCCAATAGTCACCCAATGACCTCCTCTCTGAAAGAGATCAAGGATGTAAAAGGCACAAATCGCACAAGGATGTATGGGGAAGTAAAACGGCAGCACTTCATTGCTCCAAATTGCTCTTACTCTATATATTTTGGGGTGAGAAAACCCACCAATTTATAGACCTGGAGGTCTCTTGGGATGAGCATGCAGAGGCGCCACTTGGCAGCCATGCCCTTCCAGGGGAGGGAAGATTCCTCCCTGAATAGGGACTCCATGACTGCCCTTGTAACAACCTCTAATGCTCAAAAATGCTCACCTATACTCCCATGCAATGAAGGAAGCGTTAAGTGGCGGATCCGAGCTGCCATTTGTCAAGATTTGACTTTTTGCCCGTCAAACCTGCAATTCGCCCCACCCTGGAGCGAATTGTGAATTCGTCCCTGGGCGGAGCGAATCCCAATTAGAATTCATCCCTGGGTGGAACGGATATTGAGCAAAGTTCCTGAAGGTGCCAAAATGATTTTTGACCTTCCAAAACTGCTTGTGAGAGTGGTTAGGACCACTGTTTAACCTCTGGGGGCTGCCCTGGGGGCTGTGTGTGCCAATGTGATCAGTGTTTGCAGTCACATAATCGGATTGGTGCTATTTTGGTGTCTATAGAAATAAAGCAATATTGGTATTTAAGGATTATGCACAAGTTGAAGGCATTGACTTTGAGGAAAATTTTGCACCAGTAGCTAGACTAGAGGCAATTAGAATGTTTCTAGCTTTAGCGGTCTACAAGAATTTCAAAGTTTATCAAATGGATGTGCAATCAGCGTTTTTGAATGGGAAACTTGAAGAAGAGGTTTATATTGAGCAACCAAATGGTTTCCAATTTGGTGATGATCCCAACTTGGTTTGCAAGTTGAAGAAAGCATTATATGGCTTAAAACAAGCACCCCAAGCATGGTATGCAAGGCTAGACAACTATCTCACTCAACAAGGGTTTAAGAAAGGAATGGTGGATAGTAATTTGTATGTCAAAAAAAAAATGGGCATCTTATTGTTCTTTTTGTATATGTAGATGATATCATATTTGGAAGCAACAAAGATGAGTTGTGTAAATATTTAGCAAATAAGATGCAAAAAGAATTTGAAATGTCAATGATTGGTGAACTTTCGTATTTCCTCGGGTTCCAAGTTAATCAAAATAAGAAGGGCATATTTATTTCTCAAGTTAAATATGTGAAAGAGATGTTAAAAAAGTTCACAATGGAGGATTGTAAGCCAGTTAGCACTCCCATGATGACAAGTTGCAAGTTGAGCAAGGATGAAAAATCTCCACTTGTTGATCAAACCATGTATAGATCTATGATTGGGAGCTTACTGTACCTGACATCTACCAGACCAGATATTTTGCAGGTAGTATGCATGGTAGCATGATTTTAGGCTAATCCCAAAGAGACTCATGTGGCAGCAGTGAAGAGGATTCTTCGGTACCTCAAGGGTAGTATGGAGTATGGGTTATGGTATCCGAAAGGTAAAGAATTCACCCTTATTTTGTATTCAGATGCAGATTAGGCAGGAGGTGTTGATGATAGAAAGAGTACCAGTGGAGGTGCATTCTATCTTGGAGACAGATTCGTCGCGTGTCACAGTAAGAAACAAGAGTCAGTTTCTTTATCGACAGTAGAGGCAGAATATATTGTAGTGACAACATGTTGTACATAGGTATTATGGATGAAAAAAACCTTGAAATATCTTGGTATTAGCTTTAGTGAGCCAATATCAGTTAAGTGTGATAACACCAGTGCCATTAACATCTCCAAGAATCCGGTTATGCATTCACACACAAAACACATTGCTATCAGGCATCACTTTTTGCAGGAGAAAGTTGCGAAAGGTGAGGTTAAGTTGGATTTTGTTCCAACTATAGAGCAAGTAGCAGATATCTTCACAAAACCATTACCCAAGGAAGTTTTTGAGTACCTTTGCAATAAATTGGGAGTGGTCACACTTCCCAAGAATTGACTAGCTACAGGGATCACATTCTCAAGGGGAGCATTTAAGTATTTGATTATCTTTTTGCTCATGTTCATGATTTTTGCTAAGTGTAATAAATTTTGCCTGAGAATGTTGTGCATGGACTCGGGGGAGTCTACAGTAGCCCTTTGGTATTATTTTCAAAGGGGAAGAAGAGTTACAGGAAATTGCACATGTGTTGCCAAAAATTCCAAATGGGGAGATTGTTGAGCAAGGTGCAGCAAAAATATTGTCATTGTTGTCAACACAGCCAGATAGATTTGTTGATGTAGTGGATAGGAAGTTCAAAAGCTATTCAGATGAATAAGACAAGAGTTCAAAGGTTATTCAGAGTATGTACAGTGATTTTCCAAGAAGACCGAAGTGGCCCATATGAAAAATATCAAAAAAAAAAGAGACATGGAAGAAATGTGTCGCGATATTGTAACATATATAGCAAGCAAGAAAAACTGTCATGATTTCGTGACATGTTGGAAGAGAGAGAAAAAAAAAGAAAAACTATCGCGATTTCGCTACATGTTGGAAGAGAGAAAAAGCAGGAAAAACTATCATGATTTCATGACATGTTGGAAGAGAAAAATGCAAGTGGAAAAACTGTCACGATTTCGTGACATGTTGGAAAAGAAAGAGAAAGCAAGAAAAAGTGTCACAATTTTACGACAAGTTCGAAGAAAGAGAACAAGTAAGAAAAGTGTCATGATTTCATGACATGTCACATTTTTGCGACTAAAATAGGAGAGAGAAAGTAAGTTTGAAAAGTGTCGCGATATCATGACATGTCACATTTTCACGACAAAATAAAGAGAGGAAGCGTACGAAAGTAGAATTGTCATGATTTCATGACAAAAGCAGAAAGCAATACTTTGGAAGCAAAAGTGTCACGATTTCACGACAAAAGCAAAGAAGTAAAGTACGAAAGCAGAAGTGTCACGATTTCATGACAAAAGCAAAGAATACTTCGAAGGTAGAAGTGTCATGATTTCATAACAAAAGCAAAGAAGCTAAGTACGGAAGCAGAAGTGTCATGATTTCATGACAAAATCTAAGTTGAAGACTATAGAGGCAGAAGTGTCGCGATATCATGACAAAAGAAAAGTCGAAGTCTATAGAAGCAGAAGTGTCACGATATCATGACAAAAGCAAATACGAAGTATATGGAGGCAAAAATGTCGTGATATCATGACAAAAGAAAATATGAAGTCTACGAAGGTAGAAATGTCATGATATCGCAACAAAAGAATAGAGAAAGCATATGGAGGAGAAAGTGTTGCGATATCATGACATGTATTTTCGTGGAAACAGCAACAAAAGAAGCTATAGAGGCAGAAATGTCACGATTTTGCGATCGGTCGTAAATGCACAAGTCAAGAAGGAGAACCCGACTGAAATGAGAAGTATGACAGTGGACCGACATCACTATAGCTGTTATAAGGTCTATCTAGAATGAAATCATCAAGCGATGGATAAACCGAACATCTTCTTGAGTTGAAGTCGACAAAGACCGATGAAAGCTGACTAAAATTAGGGTTTATAGTTGTTATGAAAGCCGACTAAGATTAGGATTTACAGCTGACTAAGATTAGGGTTTTCATCATAAAAATATTGTTATAAAAGGAGGGTTGTTTGGAGAATTGATGGAAGTGGAATGTGTGTGAAGTACGGTCATTGTGTGCAGAGAGCAAGTTGTGTTGAATCGTGCTAAGTGTGAAATTCGCAAAGAGAGTAGAGTGCACAAAAGGGAGAAGATGATCATGAATTTTGACTGTAACGAAGTAAAGTGTCTGAAGTGATTGTGCAGAGAGAGCAGAGTGCACAGAGAATGCAAAGGTGAAGAAGACCAGTCAGGGTCTTACAAAAGCAAAGGTAGCTTACTGTCAAACTTATAGATTCAAATTGAAGTCTAGGTTGTAGCTTGGCATCAGGAGTTGGTGCTCCTTTCTGTTGGTGTAGATAAATAAGGGGTTGGTGCTCCTTTCTGTTGGTGCAGATACATAAGGGGTTGGTGCTCCTTACAGTGGGTTCTGGTAAATTGATTGTAAAGTTGGTGCTTTGCAAATGCTTGGATTTGGATGGTAGTCCAAGCAGTCAATTTTTGAGGAGTAGCCACATTGGTGAACCTCGTTAAATCTTGTGTTGTGTGATGCTCTTTTGTTATACTTGTTGTATCTAGTAATAAGTTTTAATTGTTTTGGTATTAAGAGTTGTAAATTCAAGTTTAAAGAGCTACACTGATTCACCCCCCCTCTCAGTGTCATTGTAAGACTAACATCTCTTATTTATCCTTATTTCTCCATCTATTTTATGAGGTTGGGTTTGGATATTGAATGAACTTATTAACTAGTCTAATCCATCCTAGAGATATGACATTATTAGTCACTTCATATTTATTATTAGAATAGTAATGTGTATTGATTCCTAAACCTATGATTATCGAAAAGTACAATTAAGGATAGGTTCCAATTTTAAATTCACGTGGAATATATTTATGTACATCTAATTTAAAGAAGGGAATATGGACTATAAATTACTTATGTGTATAAAGATTATAGGGAATGAAAAGGAAAATGGATCAATTATGATCCAAATTTACCTTCCATATTCATACACAAGAATCAAATAATGGAAGTGATGAAGCAAAAGTTTCTAGACAGAGAAACAAAGGAAAATATGATTCTAGGAACACAAGAAAATACAATTTCTCATACAAGGACTTGATGACTATGAAAGAGCTCAAGAGACTTGTAATATTGAAGCCACAAAGATCAAAATATATGAGTCATTTATTTAATCAAGCATACAAGAAGGTAGCATATTGGAGCAAGGATAAAAGACACATGAGCTCCAAGAATAAATTGAATATTGAACCAAACAAAGAATAAGAACCTAAACAATATGAAGATACTCATCCAAATTCAGATAAATAAGACTATGAAGGAATCATAAGAGAAGAGCTCAAATTCCAGGACCAAGATAAAGATCCCTATTGAAGACTAAAGTCTTCAATACCCAAATAATGTAATACATGGAGGTGTTAGAGTATATTGCATCGTTTGGATCATGTAAATGTACCTTTGGTATATAGCTAGAGTAGGAGATTACTTTAGGGGGAAGGTAGCTAGTTACTATTTATTGTAATAAATGCACAAGTGTCAATGTGCAAGTTGTAAATGTGCAAGGTGCCCCCTTGTAAATCTAGGTAGAGTGTTGGCTAATGAATCCATATTCCTATATAAAGGGCCTCATAGTGAGAGTGCATTGCATGCACTGGTAGATTAGGTTTCTATTTATTGTATTTAGTTCCTCATTTTTGTGAGTTTCATTAATAGCATATTTCAGTGTCTTTTCTTAACCTCATTAGATTTCTACATATTGTGATTGTTATCTCTCATAACATACTTCATCAAAATCTAATAGATGTGCTAGAAAGCATGAATGAATAATAAATGATTTAGCTAAAAATAATCATACTTCCAAGGGATTGATTACCCTAAAACTTTATTTGATAGAAATGATCAATCAATTGGCCAAAAAATTAAGATTGACAAACATGAGTTTAGAGAATTCCAATTGGAACCTAGAAGGAATTTAAAAATTGGAGCATTTTTGTGAGGAAGAGATTCATCAAATTTTAATTTTAGGCAAATAATTTAGTGACATCATTGCATGGAGGTACAATTATCTAAAGGTTTATAGCAAGGAGACTATTCAATATACTATAAAATTTATACCTAATGCTAATCCATTCTAATAAAATAAAATGTGAATAAATAAAAAAATATAAGCACTGATAAAATAAAAATTGTTGAAGCTATTAAATGCAGAAATAATCTACCCAATCAAGCATCAAGTATTCCATGTGGGTAGCCAATCTGGTACCTATAAAAAAAGAATGGATACATCCACCTTTGAGTGGAATTTGGAACCTAAATAAGACATCCCTAAAATATCACTATCCTTTGTCTTATATTGATTAAATTCAACAATATGTTGCCATGGTAGAAATATTCTCCTTTTTAGATGGACTTTTAGGCTTTAACCAGGTATGTTTAGGTATATTACATTATTTGGTACACGGTAATGTACCCCCATCGTACCTTCATATTAAAACATAAATATTATAATAGGGTTGAGTCTAAAGTTTAGAGTGTGATTTATATGTCTCCTTTTATGTAAGTGTCAATGTGTTGGAAATGCATAAGTGTCATGTAAGTTAGAGTGCAAGTGTAGATTGAGATAATGTGCACAAGTGTCTTGTATGTAAGAGTGCAAATATGTAATGTGAGGATGTGCACAAGTGTCCTATATTAGGAGTGCATGTATAAGTGCAAGAGTCATGTGTGCAAGTGTCTTAGAGTCTAGTGTCCATGAAGAGTCTTGTATGCAAGTGGTAAGATGATAAGCCAATATTCATGAGACTTGTCATATGGAGAGCAATAGTCAAGTACTTGAAGAGTCACATTACTATGGCTATATTATGGAGATAATGCTCCATAATAAAGAATGTAAGATGAATATCTAATCACAGTGTTGTAATAGGAAGGAAAGCAATAAATTTTTTATACATTTTTGAGAAATTAATATTGTAAGTTTTCTTCATGCATAGTTCATGAATGATTTAGGCTATTTACATTCATATTTGATTATATAAGTGAATATTTATTTCAATATTATATAAGCCTTGATATACATATTAATTTTCTCATATATTATTTTACTCTTCATTATTGATATTTTGATATTTAATAATATGACTATTTTATATTGGGACCTGTGAAATTCTGTGGCAGTAAGGCTTAAAAGGTAAACATTTATATGTCAAATATGAAGATAAACATAAAATTACATTCATAACCAAATGAGTAATGTTTATCTATTAAATAATTCATTTTGTCCTATCAAATTTCAGAGCTACAATCTAAAGAGTTATGAATCTAGCTTTCAGTTAATTGGTGAAAAACGTCATACTATTCTATCTAGATGATATGATAGTATTTTATCATCAAAAGAAAAATCATTTAGATCATATCAAGTTAGTTCTTCAAAAATATAGAAAATTTGGAGTGTCACTGAATCCAAGAAAGTTAATTTATGTTGTCCATGAAGGGAAATTTTTTGTTCATGTGGTGGAAAAGGAAATATTAGCTATTTATATAGATAGAGTTAAAGCTATACTAGCAATTCATTTTCCTCAAAATAAAAAAGGCTTGTAGTCATTCTTTGGGCATATTAATTTTGTCAAAAAATTTATATCTGACTTTGCTTAAATAGTGAAGCCAATGAAAGAAATTCTTAGGAGGCAAACTTTGCATGCACAAAAACTAGAAGAGAGGCTTTCAAAACCATAAAGAAATATATTATAAGAACCCAATTGTTATCTAACCATGATTATAAGAAAGACTTAATTCTTTGTGTTTAGAGTAGAACAAAGCTATGTAGTCATTCTCACTCAAAAGGACAAAGATCACAATGAGCATCCTATAGATTTTCTAAGTCAAACATTGTATGATAATGAAGAATATTATAACTTAATTGGAAAATAGGTTTTTACTCTAATAAAATCTCTCAAAAAACTAAGGTATTATATATCAAAGCATAAAATTAATACATGTTGTGCATCTAGATGTCTAGAATTTCATAGTGCAAGAAGAAATAAGCTAGATAGAGCAAAATACTTGGATAGATCAAATGCATTATTTTCTAGAAACTAGTAAGTTCTGAAATGGATTCACAACCTCTCAAATGCATAGGTATAGGATTTAAGCTATAAGCTACTCTTGGATTGATGGCATCTTGTACTGGAAGAACTCTAATGACATTCTTCTAAGGTGCATATAGCTAGATAAGGTGGAGGAAATATTTAATTAGTTTCATGCTAGCTTCTCAAGAGGGCACTACTCTAGTCAAACTATAATGACCAAGATTTTGAGAGCTAGGTATTATTAGCCCATATTATTTGCTTATCTTTTTAAAATTACTAATACTTATGAAAAGTGTTTGATGGGGTAGTTGATATTCATAAACCTATCATCACAATAAAATAAAAATTAATGAGTTTTAGAGAAGGTTCAAAGCAAGAGGAAAAATAATGTCATCCAATAAGCTAGAGCCTCCTGCTTGGAATTTTTTCTTGTCTAGATACATGCCCAGGTCTATCCACCCCTATCCCAATCTAGTCAAAGTAATTGCTAAAAATTATGATCTAGAAACAACAATTGTGTACAACACAAAAAGGAGGAGACTATTTATTATCATAGAAGAAGGAATCAAAAGATATTTTGTAGTAGGATTTTAAAAGAAATATACTCTTAAATCTTGGTTAGGTAAGCATCTTAGGAAAATCCCAAATAATTTCTCTAAAAATATCCTAAATCTTGAGAAATTCAAGAATGTTTAGCAAAAAATATTGTCCATGTTAGCTATAATTGTAGGGTTGGATTATGACACATATGTATATGATTATAAAATATCCATTACATATGTAGTCACTAACATATACAACTATGACGGTTTAAGTGTTAATGACCCTATATTATTTGACTAGGCCCACTTTTTGAGTTGTCAAATCCATAATCAGTTGGTTGCTCTCAAGCTAAAAGAAAGTGATAAATTTTACATTTTTTCATTTTAACATGACTATTTCTCCTTTATATGCCTTCAAAATTACATAGAATTAAGCTCTAGATAAGAGATAATGAGCAATATCACCCTGTAGTTGACTAGAATCTAGTTCTTAGAGAAATTTCTCCATACCTTGAGTTTAATAGGATATTACTAGGACCTGCACTAAAATCCATTTATTATCAAATTTCTTGCCTTAGCTCTAAAGCTATAAATAAGTTGTGAGACAAGAAGTATGAATTGGAGGATTGGTATTTTTTGTAAAACAACACAATCATCATAGTATAAAACTTCCTTGAAACTCCTTACCTGTTCCCATACTATATCACATACTGGGTATTCAACATAGAATTGTGCAGGAAAATAAATGAAGCAGAAGAAAATTTTTGATCGAGAGCTAATAATTCCTGCACTTCTCACTATCTCTTTATGTTTGAAGATATAGCCATCACAACAAGAGGTCAAATAAAGATTTTGGATGAAAATATAAATGACCTTCAATTGTAGATAGTGACACACATGTGTAATTATGACTTGGAGGATAAATTTAAAGCTAAATTGGTAAAATTAAATAATATACCCCTAGCATTTAATCATCTATCATAGTTGAGGATTGAGAAGTTCAAAAAAATGAGGAAGATTAGGCTATAAAAATAAATATTAATTAAATTAAAGAGTGACCTCCATGGAGGAAATTCTATGAGTTCAAATTGCTTTATGATACAACAAGAAATAATGAGCAATCGATAAGTGAAGAACTCATATATATTATTAAATATGATTTGAAATGAAAATAGAACGAGATTAGAGGATGGTGGATCTCTTGTTGTGAATGTGATAAATAAAAATAAATATTTTCCCAATCCCTCTTACAATATAGTTGAAAATGAATTTGATTCTTAATATCAAAAGTGGATGGAAGATCACCAGGGATAGAGATATTCAAAATTTATGATACTAAGGGATCAGGAGAAAGAGGTATGTGAAGAAGAATAAGAATAGGTCCCTCAACAAACTCCCACTCAAGCAAGGTCCTTGGTTGGCTATGAGAATTAATAGGAAGATGCAAGCTCAAAGGACCTTCCACTGCAAAGAAAATAGAAAATTTGAGCTAAGAAGGCTAGTGTACCTGAACACATTTTGGCAATTGATATTGCCTAAAAATCTAGTGAAGAAGTGCTAGCATGATAGGTTGTATAATTTAAAATAATACAAGTGGTAGCATATATAAATAAAAAACCATTGCATCAAGACTAGAAAATACCAAGTCCCATATAAAATCCCAACAACATGCTCAACACAATAAATCCAATGAAAGATATGAGTGGAAGAGTCATTCAAGAAATGGGTAGAAGGAGACAATAAGAGTGACTAAACGATGAAAATTGTAAGGAAAATTTATATCTTAAGGTGGGGAAACACCAATAATATTCCTTAAGGAAGGAAAAACTCCATAATATATCCCAAGATGAGAGTGCCACTTAAGGAGGGTAAAGTCCTATAAGCCACTACATGGCCACATACAATTACATATGAATTGTCTTCAATGATGATTACAATGATAAATATTTCCTCTTTATATATCCATATTCTAATTCTAGTTTGGGGAGTCGAATACAAATATTATATTATATTATAGTATAGTATAATATAATATTATAATATAATCAACCTTATTCCTAGGTGCCCTATCATGCCACCCTCCTTACAAATGTTTTGTCCTCAAAACATATGAAGAAACAAGATAATATGATTTTCTAAGCAATGTTAGCAACTAGTACCAATCTTGATTATCCATCCATCCAAGTGAAACATGTTGATGTTGGTATGCCATTTTATTACTTGAGTATCCAAATTTGCTTTGTTGGATCCATGCTTTTACTACTAGATTTTGATAACTTGAGTGATGGTTCCACTTGTTCCTTGATGTTGATGAACCAATATGAAGATCAATATCACTATTCTTTCTTTACTAAACACTGCCATAGTCGGTGCCCTTCTGATTCCATGTAGAACCATAATATTATTGCCTTGAGTCATACCTCCAAGATTGTTGCCACTCATGGTGGTGTGGATGGCAATAAGATACTACCTCCTATGACTCCTCTGAAAAACAATGGTGAAATTGTTCTATTGATCAACAATGCATTACATAGTTTTATAGTTCTTGAAACAACTAAAAATAGACACGATGGTTGGGAGAAATCCTCTTAAACTTATTACAACAAACTAACTTAAAAATATCTCTTATCCTAACAACATGATAATATTAGACTATGGTCAAACATAAATCAACCAAGCCAAAACCTCAACGTATGCTAATCAAATTAACTAGAAATATGTAAATCAAAACATTAAACTAAAACTAAATACTAGGACTTAATACTTAGGACTAAGGAGGCAATGTTGAAAATATTCCAACATTATCCTCCTTGATGCTAAAGACACTCATGCAATATTTCTTTAAGCATCACAGAGTTGGAAGAAAATATTTCTCTTACGTTTCCTCCAATCTTGAATCAAGAAATCAGAATTTACAAAATACTTATGGTAGCACTCCTTCCACTCTTCATGTGGAATTTCTTGCAAATGCTTGAGTGTCTTCTTTTGTTGGTTAGCTCCCCCTTCAACATAAGTATCTCCTCTTGTTGTTTTCAACAACCACTCTCTTACATCTTTATCATTATGGTCTTTAAACCATGCTCTCACATTTTTTATCTTCTTTTACATCTTCAACACTAAAAAATACTCCACACGAGTATTTACAATTAATCATCTCACATAGATGATTATACCATACAATTATTTCACATATTTTCACACAAAAAATCACCACATGGCCATATAATGACCAACTACATATGCAACATAAAGTTTCTCCTTACACAAATATTCCCTCAAAATAATGACTTTACAAGAATCCTTCTTCCAAGGAATTTTGAATACATCATTTTGATCCATGTGACCCAAGTTCTCCATCATTGTATTCTCTCCAAGAAGAATCTTCATCAAAGTTGTCTCAATGAGACAATCACCTCTCAATAATGCCTTTGGCAGACATTCTCCTTTCTTTTCATGCCTGCTCACAAAAAACAAATCATTAATCATAAAAACATTACCTTTAGTATGAGTAGATTTGGTGCTTCCCATAAAGTTATTTTGTAGCAGTTCTCCTTCATTGTATGGTGCTTCAAGATAAACCATCAACTCTTCACTAATATTTCTCCTCCTTTGTTCAATCCATGTTGGTGTGTTGAAACACCATTCATTCAAGCAATCATACATAGTTGCCTTTTCAAGACAACTCTCTTTCTGCAATGTAGTCACTCCAAGTGAGTGATCTTCATCCATGAGTGATGTTTCCATTGCCATTACGATAAGAAAATCAGCAATCTCATTTCCATTTTTTGTTTCTATCTCATTTTTCACATTCTTCTCCCCCTTTAGAGGAACTCTAACAATTTTATCTTCTTGTTGTAGGAGATCTTCATTTTATCTGTCAAGAGAGCATACATCCATTCCAAGTGAATGGTCTTCAGGCCAATGATCATCCATGAACATTGCTTCTCCATCATCAAATTATTTATTCTCCTTCATGAGAATTGTAGATGCATTATCCATAATACACTCTTCATTTATCTCCTTCATGAGACATTCTTCATCATACATTTCACTTTGATGGTCTTCAAGAAAGGAACACTCCAATGTGAGTGTTTCTCTTCCTTCATATTCAAAGTCTTCTTCCACTTTTGAGTGGTCTTCACTACAAGGTCCTTGAGAAATTGTATCTCTATTGAGACATCCAGCCTCTTTGTTATCAATGTGAATGCTTTCCAAGCATGTCATTCCTGCAAAAAAATTATTAGTACAATTTTTATTTTCATATTTTTCTCCTCCTAAAATAAATAATTGACTATTACAATTTTCCATTCCATTACAAGACATGTCTGCAACTATGGGTGTCTCACAATAACTCTCTCCAATGAGAGTTATACAAGGATTCTTTGCCTTTTCATCCTCTTCTCCATGAAGGGATTCCTCATATTCGTATCTCTTCTCTTCAAGAATTTCATCATCACTCTTTTATTTAAACATGTCTTCCTCTGCAAGAAATAATTCTCCATTACAAAGCATGGCTTCATATGAGTCTTTACAAGACTCTTCAAAAACTCCTTCAAAAGGATCTAATTCAGAATTTTCTTTAAGGAAGCAAGGATCCTCCTTGCTGAAACAATCTTCATGATTGTCACTCATGGCTTTATGGGTATCCTCATCAAACCCATAAGCATCCTTCAACACTTTCCATGCCATTGTAGCTGATCTACAATTGGCTATGAGAGGAAAAACATTCTTTTCCATTCCTCTCCTCAAATACATAAGAGCTAAGCAATTTACATATTGCTGCTCCTTCTATTTTATCTCCACACATTGTAGCTTGCTCCAAGAGGGTTCCTCATAGCCTTCTTGAACTATATCCCATAAGTCTTGAGCCTTCAAGAAGGTCTTCATCATTATGCTCCAAATAGCATAATTATCTCCATTGAATTTGGGTACTTCCAATTCTTTATACATGGTGGCCATTCTGCAATCCACCATTCATAAATATTCCACCTAGCTCTCAGCCACTCCTTTCCTGTAGAATTCTGATATACTTATCTAAAAATACACTAAATTTCAGAAGTAAATTCACACAAATGAGAAATATGTGATCAAATTACTTTTGGCCTTTTTAGATCTCAGAGTGTTTTTGAGACAACTTCAATGTTTTCACATAAATAAATCCATACAGCTCCAAAATTTCTAAAAATTAAACTTTGTATTCCTGAGATAATAATATGAAAACCCTCTAAATTTTAGAAGAAAATTCACAAAGGTGAAAAATATGTGATCATTTACTTTTTCCCTTTTTATCACAATTTCGGATCTAGGATTTTTGAAAAAAAAAAAAAATATTCACACAAATAAATCAATACAGATCCAAATGAACTGAAATTTTGTCTGAATTATGATTTTATCAAAATAATATTTCTCCCAAAATTTTAGAAGCAAATACCTTGTATTCCACCTTATACAACCATTTTATTAAAAAACTAAAAATGCTAATAAAATTAGCAAATTAGCTCCAAATCACCTAAAATTTTTATTGCATCCTCTTGATAAAATTAACTAACAACCCTCAAAATTTCATAATCAGATACTCAGGATACATGAGATATTAATGATTTACTCTAGATCTTCCTTTCAACTATGCTGAGTGTTGGCCACTTGAGTTTCTCTGACAAAGTGCATGCTTCAGATCTCTTCATGCCACTCTCCACAAGTTTTGATCCGTCTAAGCAAACCTGATCTAATACCAAATGAGAAACAATGGTGAAATTTTTCTATTGATCAACAATGCATTACATAGTTTTATAGTTCTTGAAAGAACTAAAAATAGACACGATGGTTGAGAGAAATCCTCTTAAACTTATTACAACAAACTAACTTAAAAATAGCTCTATCCTAACAACATGATAATATTGGACTATGGTTAAACATAAATCAACCAAGCCAAAACCTCAACGTATGCTAATCAAATTAACTAGAAATATGTAAATCAAAACATTAAACTAAAACTGAATACTAGGACTTAATACTTAGGACTAAGGAGGCAATGTTGAAAATATTCCAACATCCTCAATATTTGAGTCCACTATTTTAAATTCTTCTACACATTGTTCTTTCATGTTCATTTTTTTTGGTATGTCCTTGTCCTCTTCTATCAATTCTTCCTTGGAATCTGCTACTGTTACTTTTATGGACTCAGTTGTTGCTACTTCTTCCCTAGAGTCTGTTGCTTATACCATGGACTTTGTTGCTTCTACTACCTTCATGGATTCTATTTTAGGTTCTTCTATTAGTTATTCAAATTTTTTTTCTGTAACCACCTCATGTTTTTCCTTGGTTTCTTGTTCCTTAAGTAGAGAAATATCCTGCAATGTTATCTTCTTTTTCTTGTACCATAGTTTCATAGATTTATGTTGCACATTAATGTTAACAATCCCCAAGGAATCTAACCAAGGATAACCAAGAACGACATCTTCATCATCCATATTAATAACATGAAAATTAGAATGTGAAATATATTTATCCATGGTGATCTTCAAATATTCAATAATCTGATATTCTCACCGCTAATTGTATTTCCTTAATATTTGTTGCTTTAACTTGCAATATCTTAACCAAAGCAATATTAATAAAATTATATCTGCTACTAGGGTTAATGGAAATCATAAATCGTTCCTTTTGAATGCTTCCATGAACATGCAAGATATAACTTTTAGATAAATTTAAAACCTTTTGATATTGCTCTTGATTTTGTAAATCCAAATATGTGCCTTCTACATTCTTCTCATTATCTTTCTAACATTTTACTCTTTCTCCTTCTTGAGTAATTTTATTTATTTTTCATGGTCTTCATTATGTTTCTTGAAAAATTCCCATTCTCCTTTTATTTTGTTTCACACATTTTGAATTTCCTAGAGTTTCTTTTCAAGGTCTTCGATGACATCCAATAGGCTATCTATTTTCTTATCCTTTACTTAAATATCTCTTTGTAGCTCCTCTTGTTATTCTTGAAGCATGTTTATTTATTCTTCATATCCCTTTATGGTGACCTTTAAACTAGCTATATTTTGATAAGGGTTCCATTTGCTCAATAATGCATGCTCCATTGTTTCCCAAGTTTGTTTATAATTATGGGTGCTATGAAATGTATAAAACCAAGAAAGAGCTTCTTCTCCAAGAGAGAAGGGAATCAAAAATTTACAATGAGGATGATGATGATGATACAAGGATTTATAATTGTGACACCAATCCCTAACATCAATATCATCTTCTCCAAAAAAAATTTGTAACTTCATAATGGTTTAAAATTTGAATGCAACTCTTCCAATGGTCAATTATTTAAATTTGGTGCTAAAAAAAATGTTCTTCAATGGTTAGTTTTTTTGAATTCAAATGGTTTGTTTTCCAAAGGTTACACCTTCAAGGTCAAAGTACACGGTAAGAAAAAATTATTCTTCAATGGTTATGCCCTCAAGGTCAAAGTATACGTTGAAGAACAAGTTCAAGTGTTACAACAAGAAGAGAGCTTCCCACAAAGTCTACGTTAAGAAAAAAATTGTTCTTCAATGGTTAGTTTGTGAGGATGCAATAATGCCAAGTGTTACAACAAGGAGAGAGCTTCCACACTCATGCATAATTTTTGAGGATACCAAATTTATGGAAACTCAGTTCTTAGCAAATCCAACTGCAAATTATGGCTCTGCAATTTATCCTATTCAAGGACTCTTGGAATTCTTAAAAATAGAGAACTCTCACCTCAAATAATATAAGCTGAAAATGACGTAAATAACTCATGGGATAATAAAACTAATTATCACAAATGCTTACAAATTTGTATATCATCACAACATAATGGTTGAAAACCCTAAATCGTAGTATATTATAAACATTTTTAAGAATAGCAATAGGAATTAATACTCATAAATGCTTAATGATATGTATATCATCACAACATAATGGTTGATTTCAATTGGGGAAGTTTCTTCTTCCATTTTAGAAATATCCTAAGTCCGTCCAAGATGGATTGAGTAAATTCCATAATAAACCAATGGTCAAAATCGATGTATGTATAACATCCAAATTTGATGTATGTATAGCATACTTCAAGTGAAAGTAAAAATATCCAAAAAAATATCTTCCAATGTTTATCAATTTCATTCCTTGTTTGGATTTATTGCAGAAATGCAAAGACATCAAATAGAGAACCACAAATATTTATCACGATATCAAATATATAATACCAAAGTTTATGTATTGATCCTTCTAGTACTCTATGAAAAATAATTCAAATATTTATACCATGCTTCTGATTATATAATTGCTATAAAATAACTCTGAAAGAATGAGGCTATTCTATTTTACCACTAAAATGCCATGAGGGTTTCCTCTCAATGTCCTTTTACTATATATTGAATTCAAAAAATGTATGTGTATTGTGCACTAAACCAATATCTCATATGCCATGTACTTTTTTGTGGAATCTTACATTGACTTTTGTATACTTTCTGTCATGACCTGCTGTAAAATTTAGAAACTTTTGAAAATTGAAACCATTGAATTCAAAATTTAGACTGGGCATAAAGTATGCACTTGAAATGGCCAGTAAATTTTACACATCAAAAATCCACTCATATGATGGTATATGAACAATGTACAATAATGTAATAAGCCTTTTATTTTTCTCAGAGCACCCAAAAATATGTCGTAGAAAGTGAATAATTACCATTAATTGATAACATGGGTATTAGTAAATGGAAAAATAGAAAAGGGTGGTGATCAGTAGGTTTCGGATCCTATCAACAATGGAAAAAGATTTACATTCAAAAATATTTTCGTATAGTCTATGCAAGCAAATTCAATTCACTAATGTCATGCAATTCTTATGGGTATTCTTACTTATTCCACCAAATCCAAGCCAACAATTCAAAATTCCAAATAAAAATAAGACAACATTCACTCCACTCAAAAAAGAAAAATGTACCAAACTTAATTATAGTACATAGGTATCAAGTGGTATTGGTTTAAAATAAACATAAATATTAGAGAACAAAAACCTCACCTTTGAAGCTATGCTAGCAACAAGCCCTCCAAATCGAATACCAGAATTTCATGTGGATCTTCAGATGAATTATTCAAATATTTTAAAGGTGAAGGAAGAGTTTCCATTATGTAGAGATAGCAGAAGCAGAACTACATTTGTACAGTGCTTTCAAAAAATACATATAAAATATAATTAAATTTAATATCTATCCATTATACAATTATTGTTTCACTGATCGCCTTGCAAGTTGTAGCCTATAGCTGCAGTCACAAGGGCACCCATGGGACCATACCATTTGACATCTCCCTACAAGCTACAATGCTTTTAAAATATAAATAAAATAAAATATAACTAAATTTAATATCTGCACATCTATCTGGCACACTAAACTAAAAAGAGGTATTCATCTACCTTTACTCCACAATCGGCATGGCTATAGCCTACAACACTTTCAAAATATAAATAAAATAAAATATGACTAAATTTAATGTTGCACATCTACCGACACATTAAACTAAAAAGAGGTATTCACCTACATTTACTTCGTATGGCTACAACGCTTTCAAAATATAAATAAAATGAATATGACTAAATTTAATGTCTGCACATCTACCTAGCACACTAAATTTAATATGAATAAATTTAATGTCTACAACTGATAGGTGGTGGAGGTGAATTGGGTGTGGGAGCCAGGAGACAATTGAGAAAAGGTGGATCAAAAGTCAATGTTAGAGCAGATGTGGATGCTTCATGATGATTGGGGCTAGTGAGTATATCCACATGTTCTTGTTCTTTATTTAGCTCTTGCTCATGTTCCAATTCATATTTTTCAACTATGGTAGCTAGATGATCCCTATTTTGGTGTAGGGGGTACACCTATTCTTGATTTTGTGGAGATTTTGGGTGACATGGAGTTGTTGTGACTGAATCCAAAAATGGTAGCACTTGTGTATGGATGGAATGTTGGACGAAGATGCAAGTTTCATAAATAGATTTGAAGTACTCTGGTTCTCTGTCATCACATTTATCATTTCCAAAAACTCATGAGAAGATGCACTTGCATTTGGAAAAGTCATGGCTGCCTCATCAACTTATCCAAGGTGATATTATTGGCCCCCATGTTTTGGGGGTGCATAAAAAATGCTATCAATGAGTGGCAACTTGGAAGGAGTATGACCTAGATCCTTGATCAACTCAATGATAGGTGTGAATATAACATTGGGTACTATGCACTCATTAAGTTCTGGATGGGTCAATTGAATTGTGTCCTCAAGCAATGATATGATTTGATTTATTTGTATCAATTGGGGTTTCCTCCTTGTTAGTAGGAGTGGGAAGGTCTTCTACAGACGTATTGATGATAACTATGGGAGCCTATGCAGTTGGCTCTTTAACTCTTCCTCGTTTGGGGTAATGAAGGTAGCTTCATGACTAACCACGAGGTTGAATTTGGACTCTGGATAAGGTTGTTGGGTTTAGTGTCCAAGTGCATGGGTGATACAGTAGGATCCTGCATATGATCCACTTGTTTATAATACTTGAATGGGTCTAGGTTAGCAAGCACCACATAAACCTTATCTGCATCAATATATTTAATTTATTTATACAATATAGATGGAACACATTCAATAGCTCTTATCCATGTCCTTCTAAGAAGTATTTTGTACTATCATGAACCCTATAAAATATAGGATAATGTAGATACAATATTTTTTCCAACTTGGATGGGGAGGAATATTGTACCAATTGTAGGAGATAAAGCATCGTTAACACTTGCAAGGTGAGTGTGGATGTTGCAATGTACGAAGAGGGAAGGTTGAGATGTTTTAGTTTATATGTGGTAATAATATTTATTGAGGAACCTGTGTCAACCAATACTCACTTATAAGGGAGACTATTGATATTTATGATGATGTGCAAAGCAAGGTCTAGTGAATTGGCAGGTACACATTTGATCTCATGATTTTGAAAGGATATAACATGATTCTTGTGCATTTGTATGTATCCCACAAAGTTGGTAAAAGCATCAGAGTTGTGAAGTTGTACCTTGATGGAATCCAAGATCCTCATGAAAGTTTCTCGATGTTTGGAGGACTATTGTAGAAGCTCGCTCATGGTCCTATTGGCTGATGGTGCATGTGAACTTTGCACATGCCTACTATGAATTGCTAAAACTTATTGGATGAGAGTTTTGGGTGGCAAATACCACAATGTAGAGGGAGTGTAGACCTCCCTACTAGGCCCCTTGGTAGGATTATTATATTTAGTTTGATCCTGAAATCGATGTTGGCTAACCGACTAATCCACTTTATCACGTGGATAACCCATTGGTGTTCTCATAGAAAAGGTACCTTGGTGCTCGAGTCCTTTGAGTGAGGAGTTGACCTCATGATGAATTTTAGGGTATTGTGTAGAAATGATGAGATCCTCAGGAGAGTAACAGATGCAACTACTACTAGGGCACCATGCAGGAATGAGGAGATCCTTAGGAGAGTAATGAATGCGACTACTTTGAGGGAATCATGTAGGAATAAAGATATCCTCAACGACAATGCTCAAGGTCTCTCCTAAAGTTTTTCACTTTGTTGGATCATTATTGAGCTTGTTTATGCATAGTTGTCATGTTGTGTTGACTAGGCAAGCCCTGAAGGAAACCCACACTAAAGAAAATTTTGACTTCCAAAAATTTTTATGGGTGTTATATACTAGAACGATCAGTGTGATGAGCTGATCACAATGGGCTAGGGCTCCAAAAAATGACTTCCTAGTCAAAAATTGTATTTTTGGAATATTTGGCCAACTGGGGCTCATGGAAAAATGCCCAATTTTAGGAATTTTTGGAAATTTTTGAGAAATAAAGAGTTAGGACTCAAAATTTATGTGAGAGGTGCACAAGGGGCTAACTAAGACAAAAAAATAAATTGGGCAATTTTGGGGGTTGTCTAGGGCTTTTTGTGACTGTTTTAATGTACTTTTTCCCTATTTTTGGCTTTAAAAACACTCAAAAATAGAGTAATCAGAAAACCAACATAACTTTTTCATTATAGGTCTGATTTGCACATTTTTTTTTTTTTTGAAAAATTAGGGTTTGGTCCCAGATCAAGGATATTATGTTGATTACCCAAACAATAAATAAACACATAATGTAAACAACATGATCATATCTTTTAAATATTAAAAACACACAATAAAATGATCAAAGAAGCACACAAGAAAACAATGTGATTATCTCATTTAAGTTTTATATGTGAATCCCTAAGTTTTTTGGTGTGTTTAGATTTGTTGTTTTGCAAAGATACTTCTTCTCATGTATTTTTTTGTTGTTGGATGATGTTATTATGTTAAAAGGATCTCAAGGTTTGATCAATCATGTGAGCCAATGGATGGAGATGAATCCCACCATCATTGGTATCGATTAGTGGTTGGGGATGAATTCCAATTCAATAATGTTTAAATGAGATGTGGCGTGTGTGGTTACTTTTATATTTAAATAAAGTAAAACAAGATATCACTCAATTAATATTCATTAAATGCAAAAAATAACATTTCAATTTTAGAAGCACTACATAAAAATTGAATCTATGAAATGTATATCCTATATGGCAACCTAACCATTAGGTAGGTTGCAAGCAAGAAAAAAATATAAATGCATTTATACTTAGTTTTTTTTTTGTCTTTCTTCTTTTTGTTATTCTTGCGATTAAATAAAAGTGAGATTTACCTTTCAAGCAAACAAAGGGAGAAAGAAAAACCAGATTTAAGCTTTTCTAAACAACAAAAATGTAAAGTATATATCTAGGTACTTACCTTGAAAGCAGGGTTATGCGTAAGGGGTTGACCGCAAAATATATTAGGAATCAATATTTGGTGAATTGTCTTGACCTTATTAGAGGAGAATTATTTTCTCTAACCACATGATTATATTGAACTTTCAAAAATCCCATATAGGTTAATTTAATATTCTCAACGATTCTTTTTGTTCTCCAATCAATATTATGATTATTAGGAGTTGTCAACAAAATAATCATGACTTGAGAGTTAGATTCAACAAATGCATTTTTCCATCCAATATTAGCAACCTCTAGAAGACCTCTAAGGATACCATACCTCTCAACAAGGTTATTGGAAAGGATACCAAAATTCTTAACAAAATTTAAAACTAGGGAACCATTTGAAAGTCTACAAATTCCTCCTACACTAGCTTTTCCAAGGTTCCCCCTAGAGGCTCCATCGATATTTAATTTTCTAAAATACTTAGAAAGAGGCTTCCAATTCCTTTTTCTCTCCATATTTTGATTACTTGCATTCCCTTTAAGTTGGTTGCCCTTAAAAGAATTAATCTTCAATATTTGCATCACTTGATCCCATCTTTGGTGGGATTTATGGGGTTGTTTAAGGAGTTGTTAGATTGATTCAACTAATTTGGAAATGATATTTTTCCATGCATAGTGAATGTTCTTTATTTTTTGATTGAAAATATGGTTGTTTCTTTTCTTCCATATATTCCAAGGTAGAATGGTAAAACCCATCCAAACTAGTTGTATAATAAAATGATCAAAAACCTCTTTATTAGGCCAATACTTCCTAAGTTATTCAAAAGTAAACACATTAGACCGATGTAAGCTAAGTAATATTTTCATTATCCTCCATATCTTAGAGGGTAAGGTACAATCAATAAAAATATGGCTGAGATTTTCCACATTCTATTCACACATCTCATATCTAAATAGACCATGAAAACTATGTTTCATAAGTTGCTCACCAGTAACCAACCTAAAATGCAATAAAAGACAAGTGAAGAACCTCACCTTAGACCAAAACTTATGGACCCACAACTAAGTAAATTTTTCATATTATTGATTGGGATTATTACCGCAAAAGGCCTAATAACCTTGAGCAACTGAATACTCACCCTTAGTAGTGTTGTTCCATCCAAAATAGTTTTTATCATGGGACCAAGGGAGAGATCTCATATGAATGATGCTTTGGATATCTTTATATTGCCTTTATAGCATTTTAATAGGCCAATCCTCAATAGGGATCCAATATCTAACAACCTATGAATTTCCAGTATGGTGCCGATAGTAATTAGCAACATTTATCTACTTAGCTCGATGAAGCTCCTCCATCCATGACCTCCAATTAGAAAACTAAATTATCAAATGCTGGTGACCATCCCAAGAATATATCCAAAAATTTACTTTTTGACCATTATGAATGATCCAAAATAAAATTTTCTTAATCAAATCCTCACTAGTCTTAAGAATAGCTAAAATGGGAGAACCTTTGGTAGGCAATAGATAGCGAACAAGGTCTTCAGGATTTTTGTTCTCAGCGTATTTAGCATAAATATTCTTGGCCCAAAGAGCATTGAGGTTATGCAAAATTCTCCAATAAATTTTAGCAGCTAAAGCCTTATTGTTATTAATAGCATACTGAAAATGTAACCCCCCTTAATTCTTTGGGAGGCATAAAGTATCCCATTTCACCAAGGCCCATTTTTTTCTCCTTAGTACCACTCCATAAGAACATGTTAAAATTCTGAAGAGTAGAACTACACAGCATTACAAGAGTTTGAAGAAATAAAATAGAACTTATTGATTTATTCCAAGGATCAACTTTGTATAAATAGCAAAGTTGATCATTGAGAGTCATTGGATTACAACTCATCAAACCTGATGAAGACACCACTAAGAGTTCTCCTGACACATGGAGGAGTGGAAAATCAAGTGTGTCTATCCTAGTAGAACTTAAGAGAATATTAACTTATTCTAACATCCCCTTTAAGTGATACTAGGGGATATGTTTTACAAATGAGTCTCGAAAACAAGGCCTGATGAGGTACTCATGTACAATGAATTCTTTTTAATATATGGTAAAAACCCTATGGGAAAAACCATAAATTAAAAGGAAGTAATGAAGAGGCTTGTATTCATATGGCAAAGAGTATCCTCTTAATACAATAAGAATGATGAGTCCCAACAACTTGGTCTGATGAGGTACTCATTTGCAATTAATATAGATGGTGAAAAAAATTGTTGGGGAAAAACCAACTATCACAACTTCTTTTTGAAGAGATGATAAAAACCCTATGGGAAAAACCATCAATAAAAAAGAAAGTAAGGAATAGGTTTGTCTTTGAATGGTGAAGATTTTCCTCTTAATACAATAAGAATGATGAGTCTTGACAACATGGCCTGACGAGGTACTCATTTACAATATATAGATGGTGAAAAAACCCCTTGGGAAAAAACCATCTATCAGATAAAAAATATCCAAGATAGAGGCATGTATTCGGATGGTGAAGATTTTCCTCATAATCTACATGTTGTTGGAGAGATGATAAAAAAAACCACAAGGGAAAAAACCATTCTCCAAACAATGTAATGAGATGTGGAAGACCTCTTGTCAATGCACTTGTATTACTCCAATTTTATCTTGAAACTGAAGGTAACGCAAAGAAGGAAATGACTTTGTGAAGATATCTACAATTTTATTCTCAGTTGGAATATAGTCCAAGTATATATCCCCATTCTGAATATGTTACCGTAAGAAGTGCATGTGTATCTCAATGTTCCTAGTCAGCTGCTGCTCAATTGGATTGTGTGCAATATTAGTTATGCTATGATTGTCACACCAAAGAGTTATAGGATTTTCATGGGAGAGACAAAATTCTCTTAGAATTTGACAAAGCCAAAGAGCTTCCTGACTAGCTAATACCATTGTCATGTATTCTGCCTCTATAGAAGATAAGGCTACTACTTGTTTCTTGCATAACCAGTCTATTGGTGAAGAACCAAGGCAAAAGACATAGCCTGAGGTTGAACATCTATCTTCTATTGAACCTGCCCAATATGAATCCGTGTAGCCAATGATATCCATGGATTTTCCCTTATATAAGAGCCCAAAGTGTGTAGTGCCTTGCAAGTAACGAAGGATTATTTTTGCTTCTTGCCAATTATTGAAGTGAGGTTGATGAGAGAATCTAGATATTAGGCCAACAACATATGAGATATATAGACGAGTGTGAGTAAGGTATAACAAACTTCCTATAGACTGAGAGTATAGAGTTGCATCACATAGAGGGGATTATCAAGAAGCACTAAGATTTATGCCAGATTGAAAAGGGGTAGGAGAAGGTTTGCAATCTATCATTTTAAACCTTTGAAGAATATCTAGTGTATACTTTTGTTGACACAATGAAATTCTTTCATCTGTTTGACTTATTTGAATCCCAAGGAAGTAATGAGCTAAACCTAGATCAACCATTTCAATTTTTTTAGATATGGAGTCTTTTATGGTCTGAATGTGAGTGAATTTACTACCAGTGAGAAGATCATCAACATATAGAATAAGAATGGTGATTTTACCTTCATCTCTCCAAATGTAGACTGTGTTATCAGAGTCACAATGAGAAAAAACTTGCTAAAAGAAGGAAGGAGACCATATTTTGATACCAAGCTCTAGGGGATTGTTTGAGGCCATAGAGATACTTTTTTAGCCTACAAACAAGAGAGGAGTCTTGAGTGAAAGCAGCAGGTTGTTCCATGAATATTTCTTCATTTAAGTCCCCATGTAAGAAAGCACTTTTTACATCCATTTGATAGACATACCACTTTTGGGAAGTAGCCAGGGCAAGAACCAGTCTAACATAATCCATTTTAGCAACTAGAGTATATTCAATACCTTCAATTTGAGAAAAACCTTTGGCTACTAGGCAATATTTGTGTTTGTCTATTTCTTTATTAGGCCCATATTTTGTTTTGTAGATCCATTTACAATGAACTAACTTCCTTCCTTTAGGCAAGGAAACTAAATCCCAAGTTTTGTTTTTGATTAAGGAAGAAAATTTGTTTTCCATGGCCTTATCCCATTCTTTAATTCTTGTTACTTCTTTGAAGGACTGAGGATTAGAGGAAATAGAATGACAAAAAAGACTGCCTATGGGGTTGGGTGATATGGTTGATGGAAGATTTTGGATGTAGGTAGTAACATCTTTAACAATGGTGCGGGCCCATTTTAGTAAAGTGGAATGAGTAGAAGGAGTTGAAAGACATTGATTTGGAGTTACAGGTTCCTCTGTAGACACCAAAACAACACCAATCTGATTATGTGACTGCAAACATTGATCGCTTTGACACACACAGCCCCAAGGGCAGCCCATAGAGGTCAAACAGTGGTCCTAACCACTCTCACAGTAGTTTTGGAAGGTCAGAGGTCAATTTGGCACCTTTAGGCACTTTTATAAGTATCTGTCCCACCCTAGGACGAATTCAATCTGGGATTCACCCCACCCAGGGATGAATTCTGAATTCGCTCTAGGGTGGGGCAAATTGCAGGTTTGACGGGCAAAAAGTCAAATCTTGACAAATGGCAGCTCGGATCCACCACCCAACACTTCCTTCATCGCATGGGAGTATGGGTGAGTTTTTCAAGCGTTATAGGTATCTATAAGGTCAGTCATGAAGTCCTAATTCAGGGAGGAATCTCCTTCCCCCTAGGAGGGCATGATTGCCATGTGGCGCCCCTGCATGCCCATTTCAAGAGACCTCCAGGTCTATAAATTTGTGAGTTTCCTCACCCCAAAAGAGAGAAGAGTAGCATTTCATAGCAACGAAGTGATGTCATTTTATTGTCATACCTCACACCTTTTGGATTTGCACCTTCCACATCCTTGATTTCCTTTAGAGGGGAGGTCATTGGGTGACCATTGGGAGGACAAATATTGGACCCAAAACTCGACATTTGGCCACCATATCCCACAAAATTTTCTGAAAATACCATACAAGAGGTTTTGGACCCATCCCAAGTGGATTGGTGCCAAAATCAAGCCTCAAACGGTGGGCGGCCTGCCCCATGGGCACCCCCTCCCACACTACCACAATCCTAACCACCCCTTTCAGAGCAATAGGAATTCCATGGTAGATTTGCTTTCTTTAATTTTTGCATTTATTTCTATGATTCTTAGATAGGTTGTCATTTGAATTTCGTCTCATTTTGAACACTTTTGATCATATTTCTATCTTTGCTCTCTTCTACTAACTTGCAGGTAGCATAATAAAATTACTAATAATGGAGGCCAAATTGGGAAAATATGACCATCTGGGTCTTCCAAAAATGCTACCAATTAGCTAACCCCAAGTTTTTAGGTCTTTTGGAGCTTCTGAGGTGGGACATTGGGACAGTTCCTATTCAGCGTTATGTTGTAGGTGAATTCGTCCCACCCTGGAATGAATTCAAATAGATGAGGAATTTTTGGATTTTTCTTTTTGAAGAGCCTTCTTGATGATGTATTTATTCCATTGTCAAATTTTCATAGCATTTGGACATGTTTTAGTCTTAGTTTAATTCATTTTTCTCATTCACTTAGCATAGGCTTGGGGATTGCATGCTTTGTTCCATCCGTAGGTGCTACTGATCATTTCTTGTTCTTTTAAACATAGGGTTTAGATGTCAGAGGAGTAGAGAGGAGTCCAGATTCATCAACACAAGCAACAGTGACATTTGGTCCACCCATTTTACATGTGGTCATGCAGAATAAGGAAAGGCACCCATGGATGTAACTAGAACGAATGCTTAAACGCTCCTAGCCCTTGGGAGGGGAGGATGCACATTGTAACTGAGTTTGGAACATATAAATAAAAAGGGCTGTCTTTCTTTAATTCAAATTTTTGTTCCAGTTCGATTCTATCATGCTTTTCCCTCTTTTCATGCACTTTCAAGTTTTGAGGATTTAGCACTAAGTTCGGTTTCTTTGTTTTCATATTGCATGTTAGCTTTCACTTTTTGCTTCCATATCCTCGTACTTTCAGTGGTGATCAAAGGTCAATTTGGCACCTTCAAGCACTTTTCTAAGTATCCATCCCACCCTGGGATGAATTCAATCTAGGATTCGCCCCACCTAGGGACGAATTCTGAATTCGCTCTAGGGTGGGGCGAATTGCAGGTTTGACGGGCAAAAAGTCAAATCTTGACAAATGGCAGCTCGGATCCGCCACCCAACGCTTCCTTCATCGCATGGGAGTATGGGTGAGCATTTTCAAGCGTTAGAGGCATCTGCAAGGTCAGTCATGAAGTCCCAATTCAGGGAGGAATCTCCTTCCCCCTGGGAGGGCATGATTGCCATGTGGCGCCTCTGCATGCCCATTTCAAGAGACCTCCAGGTCTATAAATTGGTGAGTTTCCTCACCCCAAAAATAGAGGAGAAGAGTAGCATTTTAGAGCAACGAAGTGCTGTCATTTTATTTTCATACCTCACACCTTTTGGATTTGCACCTTCCACATCCTTGATTTCCTTTAGAGGGGAGGTCATTGGGTGACTATTGGGAGGACGAATATTGGACCCAAAACCCAAAATTTGGCCACAATATCCCACCAAATTTTCTGAAAATACCACACAAGAGGTTTTGGACCCATCCCAAGTGGATTGGTGCCGAAATCAAGCCTCAAACGGTGGGCGGCCTGCCCCATGGGCGCCCCCTCCCACACTGCCACAATCCTAATCGCCCCCTTTCGAAGCGATGGGAATTCCATGGTAGATTTGCTTTATTTCATTTTTGCATTCAGTTCTATGATTCTTAGATAGGTTGTCATTTGAATTTCATCTCGTTTTGAACACTTTTGATCATATTTCTATCTTTGCTCGCTTCTACTAACCTGCAGGTAGCATAATCAAATTCCTGCTAATGGAGGCTAAATTGGGAAAATATGACCATCTGGGTCTTCCCAAAATGCCCCCAATTAGCTAACCCCAAGTTTTTAGGTCTTTTGGAGCTTTCGAGGTAGGACATTGGGATAGTACCTATTCGGCATTATGTTGTAGGTGAATTCGTCCCACCCCGAAATGAATTCAAATCGGTGAGGAATTTTTAGACTGTTCTTTTTGTAGAGCCTTCCTGATGATGTCTTGATTCCCCTGTCAAATTTTCATAGCATTTGGACTTGTTTTAGTCTTATTTTAATTCATTTTTCTCATTCACTTAGCGTAGGCTTGGGGATTGCATGCTTTGTTCCATCCGCAGGTGCTACTGATCATTTCTTGTTCTTTTGAATGTAGGGTTTAGACATCGGAGGAGCAGCGAGGAGTCTAGATTCATCAATGCAAGTGGCGATGATGTTTGGTCCGCCCATTTTACATGTGGGCACGCGAAAGAAGGAAAGGCGCCCATGGATGTAACTAGAACGAATGCTTAAATGCTCCTAGCCCTTGGGAGGGGAGGATGCGCATTGTAACCGAGTTTGGAACATATCAATAAAAAGGGCTATCTTCTTTGATTCACATTTGTTTTAGTTCGATTCGATCATGCTTTTCCCTCTTTTCATGCACTTTCAAGTTTTTAGGATTTAGCGCTAAGTTCGGTTTCTTTGTTTGCATATCGCATGTTAGCTTTCCCTTTTTGCTTTCGTATCCTCGTGCTTTCAGTGGCGATCACGGTGGGACCTTGTCCTCTATTTTTAGATCCAAACTTGGTTTTTTGCTTGCAGGTACCACGTTTTCATACGTTGACTATTGTTCGTTCCATCGGGGGCGAATACAGACCTGTAATTCGTCTCACCAGGGGACGAATTGGAATTCGTCCCACCCTGGGGCGAATACAGTCCTGTAATTCGTTCCACCCCGGGACGAATTCCAGCCTATGAAGTTTTTGGGCAGAAACTCAGAACCGACAGATCCGGGCAGAGAAGAGGTAAGAATCCTGCACTTTTCCTGTCATTTTTTGTCTTCAGTTTTCTATTTTTCTTGGTTTCTTTTTGCGTGCATAGAAAAAGTTGTTGCATGTTTATTTTTATGCAAAATAAAAAGAACCCCACACACCACGTGGAAAATTAAACACCAAGGAGCTGGTCGTAAAACCCTAGCCCTTGATCAAGACCAACGGTGGATTTCATCACCACCTTGGCTTGAATTTTGCATTCATAAACCCCGATCGCTACTATTGCTAGACGTAAATCCTGACGAAAGCTGACCGAGTGTAGCTAGGGTGATTCCCAACACACGAGGATAAGTCTTCTATGGTAGGTGTCATAAACAGGGTGATTCCCCTTTCGTACCACCTACGTTCCACGTACCATCTGCTCTCACGTACCTATAGTTTCCCTCACGTAAGGGCGGGTATATAGAGAGGTTGGTATATCGGCTTGGCAATGGTATATCGAAGGGGCGACCAATTTTGGGAGTCATAAGAGCCCTCATTTTGCATTTAAACGTTCTTTACAAAAACCTTCAAAAAAAAAAACAAAAACAAAAACCAAAACACACTAAACCAGGTTTAGGACACACTCTCAATATTTAAACGAGATAATCACTGCTTGTGTGTGTGTGTGCTCATTTCTATTTAGTGTAGCATAAAAAATCATAAAAGAGATAAAAACTTACATAGCTTGTAGGAAAGCACCACCATGGTGTACACACGTAGCCAAGCCCAATCAAGGGCGAAAGCTATGAAAAGTGTACAAGGGGGCACAAGTCACCTCCGCTACAGCACCAAGGACTTGGTCATACCACCTTGGCGGCCCGACCCACAAGAGAGTCCGCATCAGTCCATGTCAAGATGGAACTATAGGGACACCACTTTGAGGGACACGTCCATTCATCATAGCCCCTTTCAGGAGGAGTCCTTACACGTGGCACTCAACATAGACAAGAAAGCTCCCTTAGAAGCTCGATATGAGTGGCCACCATGCGATGAAGTGCTAGAGCAGCATAGTTTCCATGAGGAGAGGCCACATGATGATGGCTTCCCCCCTTTGCCCCCCATCATTGTTAGAACCAATAGACAAAATCCAGAGTGTAAGGCTCTTCAAACCGGGCGAGCTAACTCTGCCCACCCCTTTCACACATATGAAAGGGAGCACGAGGAAGATGATTACATTCCTCAAGAGCAATATACAGTGTGGGGGCCATGCGCTTCCGCACCAACTAGATACCATGATCACCCATTGAGGCCAGAGCCTCGGGTGAATGCCACCAACCTCGATAGAGGGAAGTAGCCTATTGAGATCTCGGATCATCACGATCGAGGTAAATGTATAGGAGAGGCATCTAGGCCTCCTAGGCTCAAGATGGCGGAGCAAATTGACCTGGCAGTCGCCAGACATGCCACCCGCCAAGCGCAAATCACATGGCTTGAGCAAGATCAGCAGCAGCTAGAGCATTTATATCGCCTTAGCAAAGAGCGCATTAGGCACCAAACAGATGAGCTGCTACATAACCCGATGCCTGAGAGGGTTCCAACCCCACGCACCCAAAGGGCGGAACCATATGAGAGGCACAATCCCTTGGTGCGAGATAGGTCTCCGTGACCTTACCAAGTGTTGCCTTCGAGACCTCCTAGACCCGAGCGGGAGGCCACTCCCCGAAACAACGATGGGTACCCTCACGAGGGACCCACCCGGGGTCATAGGTATCATCCAGAGACTCCTCAGGAAGCTTACGAGGAGTACGAGCAAGAAGAAGAGCGGGCCGAAATGCCCTACCTAGGCGGAGGAGTCACCATCCGACAACCCCTTCATAGGCCTCAAGTCTCCCACAACCCGCAATGGGAGCAAACTAAAGAGGAAGAGATTAAATCTTCCGATGCATACAAAGCGCTGCTAGAGCATTTGGAGTCTATGGAGACCAAAACTTTTGGGCCTCAAAAGCCCACTTTATGCCAGCTCCGCAGTCACCCTGTGCATCCGTCAGTGCCAGCACCTCCTTACCCTGAGCACTTTAAGCTACCTCAATTGGCAACCTTTAGAGGTGAGGAAGATGCTCAAGAGCATGTGACAAGGTTCCTAAGCCAATGCTTTGACATTCAGGACAATGATGCTTTGTTATTGAGAACATTTATAACCACATTCGTAGGCCCTGCCTCGGATTGGTTTACTCAATTACCAAAGCACAACATTAACAATTTAGATCAGTTAGTGGATGCATTCCTCGAATGCTTCGCCTTCAATACCAAGAAGAAGGCGTCACTAAGTGACTTAGCTAGCCTTAGGAAGTATGAGGAGGAGACCATGGCGGCCTACGGGAATCGATGGAGGACATTGCTTTCAAAGCTGCCCTACCTCCCTCCTATGTCCGACCTCACTCAGATGTTCTCCAAAAGTTGTTTGAGATCGATCTCTGTGCTATTGCAGCTGCAGCAATATGCCACCCTGGAAGAAGCTCTGGCACAAGCCAGGATCATTGAAGAGATCAAAATACAGGATGGCGAGATAGCCAAGCCTAAGAAAAAGGAGTGGACTAAAAACACTAAAGCTGGGACTACGCAACAAAAACCCGTTGTGGTTAACCAAGTTGCTATCAATGTCCCTAAGCTTGTGCAAGCAACTCAGCCTCAAAAGGCTAATTATCAGGCAGTGCCTCCCAACAACTATGATAGAGAAAATTAGAGGCAAGAACAGGGTCAGCAGCGTCGCCCTAGGCGACAATTCACACCCTACACGAGTCCAGGGACTCCTTGTTTGATCGCTTGTTAGCGGCAAACCTGATCAACCTGCCAGAGATTCAGACTATAGATCCCAACGTGCCCAAGCCTAAGGGATATAGAGAGGACTTGTACTATAGGTTCCATAGGCGGCAGGGACATGACCTAAATTCCTGTTGGAAATTTAAGGGCTTGGTGCAAGACCTGATTGATAACAAGACACTAGCGGTGGATAATCCCGTCGCACCAAGCAATCAGCAAATGGAGGTCTTCAAAGACCCCTTGCCTGCTCATGCTCCATAGGCGAAGACCCTACAAGTTAACGAGGTCACACAGAACTGCCCCATGTAGGGGTATGTAGGGATGATAAGTATAGTGACTCGGAATAGGAGGTATCCGAGCACGAATGCTCCTGCGACAGTGGTAGGAGAGGTGCCAACAACATCGCAACCACAACAACACCTTGCACAACCTCCTCTACCTAAGCCGGTGGCCACACTTCAGACCAAACTAACTCAGAGTTTGAGGACCACCTCGGCTAGGCTCTCCATATACGAGCTTATACAACAATCTACGCCCCATCGAGAAGCTCTAATGGAGATTTTGAAAGCCATCGAGTTGCAGCCCCACGAGACAAATTCTTTCAACAACTTTGTGGGGCATGTAAAATGATGCACTGATCCGGTCATCACATTTCAAGAAGATGAATTGAGATCAATGACTGATGACATGGCGGATCCACCCCTGCACGTTATCATGCGGGTCAACGGGATCCCATACAAGAGGGTGTTGATAGACACTGGCTCATCCAACAACATCATCACAACTGTGGCTCTCAAGCATCTGAAGTTGCCCGCATCTCACATCACAGCTTCCACCTACACTCTACGAGCATTCAATGACGCAATCTGCTCGATAGTCGGCACAATAGTCCTACCAATCCAAGTAGGACAAAAGACCATACCCACATTGTGCCACGTATTGGAGGGTGAGATGGCCTACAACATCTTGCTAGGCCGACCATGGATCAGGGACATGAAGTGTGTCCCTTCGATAGCTCACCAATGTTTAAAGTATACATTTGAAGGGGAGGTGCATGTAGTCCCGACGGACTTAGAACCCTTCAAGTATTGTAATGCGGTGCAGCTGATGCTGCAATCGACCCTGCCATCAACGCATTTGGATTTTTAGTTAAATCCATCTAAACAGGGTCCGATTCCATAGGCATCCCCATTAGCAAGTTCTTCAAAATCCCAGTCGGGCTCATCTTCATCGTCTAGTCCTCCACCAACGACATCATCTATGGAGGCCAGACAGAAAGACAAAGGGAAGGAACCCCTGGAAGAGGCAAAACCTTTGGAAGAGACATTGCCATCAGTATCAACTATCTCTATGGAGGAGATGCCTAGCCGGATGGAAGTCGAGGCTTCTAGCCCACCCGACATGGAGTGGACTCAAGGAGAACTTCCATTCCCTCCCCCTCAACCGCCAACGATCACCATTGAAATGGCCAATACGGGCCTGGGGGAGTATCTGGTGTGGAATATTGTAGCAACACCCACACTAGAGTCCATGCAGGACATGGGGAGACCTCACCTTCCCATCGGCACCATTGTTCCCCTAGGCTACCCGCCGAACCAAACAAATTTTGTGTATGGGGGCCTTGATCATGGCGTTGCACCATGCACGCAAGAGGACGAAGACGAAGAGCCTTTTGCTAAAAATGTCAACTATTTGTCTAACCTAGAATTTGCTTTGAGATACCTTGGCCAATGCAATTGGCACGGGTATGGGTTAGGCCGATATGAGCAAGGGATACGTGTTCTTTGCCAACCAAGATACCAAATGCCATACGACAAGTCAGGAGTAGGGTTTAACCACCCCCTCCCCTTGGACATCTTGGTGGAGAACATGCAAGGCCTAGGGATAGGCAACAAGGGGGGATTGGCATCAGATCCATATGCCAACCCTAACACCACATATACATTGAGGGATTATCTCCCATTAATGGCAATCAACCTTGTTGGCTCTAGTAATCCCTTCCCTTTGCTCGAGAGAGGAGAAAGCTCGAGAGCTCATTTTCAAGGAAGGTCTAGAAAATGTCAAGAAGGGTCCTCGAAGGACGAGTCGGAGTATGAACCAACATCGTATGACCCCTTCAAATCAGATAGCGATCACTCACAGGTGATCCCCATGGATGAATATCAAGAAAGCCTCTTGACAATGTTCCCCCTGGATGCTCCCATCGAGCAAGCACCGCTCCAAGAACATCAAGTCCCCCTACGGAGAGCGGAACAACCTAGGTGGGACCACATCAATTTTCTTGAGCAAGGCGAGCCTTTAATGCCACAAGCAGTCGGAGCCAACGAAGGCCTTTGGATCTCCGATAGTGATTATGAAGATGAAACAGAGATGGCATATCTTAATCACATGCGGCAGATGCAACATCGGTGCCCCTTGGAGATTAATGACATATTTGAACAATTAAACATAGTGCCAGGGCATGAGTGGTACGTAGACCCAGCACGGTGGGACCAAGTGTTGGATCCGCTACTCTGGGCATACGAAGAACACCTTCCACCCAGAGACCCTATAGTGACATCAGTGCCGAGGGTAGACCCTGTCTTCCTATCCGCACATAGGGCCGATCCATTCGTGCCCGTCCCTCTAGAGCCAGATCTAGAGCATAAAGAGCATCCAAGATGTCCGAGTAGCCACACCTGTGGTAATGGAGACCAAAATCATTTCATCAACATGATCTCCATTGACTTAACCGCCCCCATCCACAATCCGGCCGATCCGACATAGTCATTGTATCTAGACATAGATGCCATAGACTGGGATCGCGTCGATTCCCCTCCATCCCCATCCGAGTACTGGCCTTTTGGTGAAATGCTTCATTTTACCCCTGGGCCAACTCAGGATATCTTCCATGCTGAAGAGGGACCCGAGGTTCCTAATGATGATCTAAACTCAGCAAATGATATCCACTTGATCCCAACTCCACATCAGTTGGAAGACGGATCCCACATGTCGGTCGAGGAGATGACTGACGTAGACATCGGCTCAGATCCAATGAATCCATAGATCATCAAGCTAGGGGTAATTTTATCCCTCGAAGAGCAAGCCGACTACATTGCCCTTCTCAAAGAGAAGAAGGAGGTTTTTGCATGGTCATACAGAGATATGCCGGGGCTAGATCCGTAGCTAGTCACGCATAACCTAACGCTTGATCCGAAAGTCAAGCCAGTTAAGCAAAAACTATGCAAGATGCACCCAACAGTGGCCTTAATGGTCAAAGACGAATTGCAAAAGTTGTTGGATGCATAGTTTGTCATCTACGTGGATTATCCACCATGGCTGTCCAACATGGTGCCCATCAAGAATCTTGATGGGAGGATTCACATATGCACTGATTTTTGAGATCTAAACAAAGCGAGTCCTAAAGATGATTTCCCCTTGTCGAGCATCGACGCATTGGTAGACGCTACAACGGGTCACGAAATGCTTTCCCTCATGGATGGTTTCTCGGGATACAATCAAATTTGTATCAATCCCGAGGACCAGCTCAAAACGGTGTTCACAATGCCTTGGGGAACATTTTGTTATAAGGTCATGCCTTTTGGCCTTAAAAATGCTGGCGCCACCTACCAACGTGCCATGACATACATCTTCCATGATTACATGCACAAGACTTTGGAAGATTACATGGATGATTTGTTGGCCAAATCTCTTTTGCGCCCGGATCATCTCGGTGACTTAAGCAAGATCCTCGATCGCCTCATGGAGCATAAAGTCAGACTGAATCCCAAGAAGTGTGTTTTTGGCATCACATCTGGAAAGCTCTTGGGTTTTATAGTCTCAAAATGAGGCATCGAGGTGGACCCAAACAAATTCAAGGCAATCCTTGAAATGGTTCCCCCAACTACCATCAAGCAGCTCAGAAGCCTGCAAGGAAAGGTCACGTCGATCAAGCGCTTCATAGCACAGCTATCTGACAAGTGCCGACCAATGAACAAGTTGTTGCACAAGGGGGTCGCATTTCATTGGGATGACGAGTGCCAGTCAGCCTTTGACGACATCAAACAATACTTGGCTTCGCCACCAGTATTGGCACCACCTAGACCAGGAGTGTCATTCTACTTATACATCTCAGCTACTGAGGTGGCACTGGGAGCCATGTTAGCCCAGAAGAACGAACTTCACAGAGAACAGGCTACTTACTATCTTAGCCGCACCCTGGTCAGCTATGAACTTAACTATGCATACGTTGAGAAACTATGCTTGGCAGTGGTGTTTGCTACCAAAAAGCTGTGCCATTACATGCTGAGCAACAAGACGTATGTTGTGTCTAAGGAGAATCCATTGCGATACATGATGAGTCGTACTTATCATAGTAGTCGCACGGTGAAATGGATCATGTTGTTGACAAAATTTGACATAGAGTTTATTGGACAGAAATCCATCAAAGGACAGGTCATAGCCGATCAACTAGCAGAGGCTCCTCTCAAAGACGATCAACCTCTGACTATAGAACTACCCGATGATGGGGTCTTCCATGTCTCAGAATCACCAGATTCTGATGAGCCTGAGTCACAGGCCGACATAACCCTATTTTTTGATGGTTCTAAATGTGAGCAAGGTGGTGGCATGGGAATAGTATTCTTCACACCATAGGGCGCTCCTATGCCCCTGTCATTTAAATTAAATTTCCCATGCACCAACAATAATGCAGAGTATGAAGCCTTGCTCATAGGTCTTCAGACAACAATCACCATGAACATTAAACGATTGAACATCTTTGGTGATTCGTTGTTAATCGTCAATCAAGTCAAAGGGGTATTCCAATGCAAATGCCCAGTTCTGCAGGCCTACAAAGCCCTCATGGACAAATTCTTGGCAAAGCTTGAATGGTACGACATCGAGGCACTCCCTCGATCATCGAATCATTTTGCGGACACTATGGCCTCTTTGGGGTCGTTAATCCCGCAAGACCTTTTTGGTGATATGACAACCATTCAAGTCAAAACACTATCGCAATCAGTGATGGAGCGAGCAAGCTCCGATTTAACGCCAGGAATCCACTTGATCCAGATTGAGCCATCCATGGACCGGTTCTCTCGAATCCATGATCATCTAAAACACGCCAACTGGGGGTCCTTGTTCTCCCCTACTCCCCTTAATAGCAATACAACGTTATTCTTGCAAGTTCTCTCCCGCTCAGCTTTTTCTAGGGATGAACTTCAAGAGGGACTGGCTGTTCATACCATCGAGGCTTCTGATCAGCAGGATTGGTATTCCCCCGTCAGGGACTACCTCAAGTTAGGTAATCTCTCGCTTGGATTGATGCATGCCGCAAAACGAGCACTCAAGCAAAAAGCGGCAAAGCATGTCTTGTTAGGGGACATTTTGTACCGTCGTAGCTATGAAGGGATCCTCCTTCGGTGCTTGGACCAACAAGAGTCCACTTGGGCGATCGCCCAAGCGCACGATGGTACATGCGGTGGCCACTTCAGCGGTATGGCCATCGCCAAGTGCATTCTTCGCATGGGCTATTATTGGCCATATTTAGAGCGATATTGTTGCGCATATGTGCGAAAGTGCGTGAAGTGTCAACATCATGCCAATTTGACACACGTACCTTCCTAGGCCTTGCAGTCGATCCAATCGGCTTGGCCTTTTTCGCAGTGGGGCCTAGATCTAATCGAAAATATCTCCCCTACGTCGTCAGGTCATCACACTTTTATCATAATGGCCATAGAGTACTTCACCAAATGGGTGGAAGCAGTTCCGCTTACCTCTACAACTGGACCCCGCATTGTGGAGTTCATTTTGCATAACATCATATGTCATTTTGGTATTCCATCCAAGATAATCTCGGATAATGGGACATCATTCAAGAACAAAGATGTGCGTGCTTTGACCACAAAGTACAAAATTCAGCATAGTTTTTTGACACCCTATTATCCACAGGCAAATGGGCAAGCAGAGGCGTCAAACAAAATGCTAGTTGCTATCCTTAAAAAGACAGTCACAGACAGTCATAAGGATTGGCACATTCAGATCCCACTTGCCCTGTGGGCTTATCGCACTAGCATTCGGATGCCCACTAGGGCAACTCCATTTTCGCTCGTGTATGGCTCCGAGGTAGTCATGCCTCTCGAGTTGGAGATTCCCTCCTTGCGCATATCAATGCAAGAGTTCATCGATGATGACACTACGCGACAGGCCCGGTTAGACCAGCTTACGTTGCTTGATGAATGACGTGTTAATGCTCTCGAGCATCTACGTATCTATCAAGAGCGACTTAAGAAAGCATACAACATGAAAGTTCACCTGAGGGACTTTCGGATTGGTGACTTGGTCTTAAAAGAAAACCAATAGAACTCTAGTTTGCCATCCCATCTAAGGGACAAGTTCATGGCAAATTGGTTAGGTCCCTATGTAATTGATAGCAAAATAGGACCTGGAACATACCGGCTAGCCTCTCTTGATGGAATCAAGGAATTAGAACCCTTGAACATCAGTCACTTGTGGCCATTCCATATTTAAAGGAGCCATAGCCCACCCAAAAAGCTCCAAGGATTCCCATAATCGCTTGGTCAACCCAAAAGGCTCCAAGGATTCCCATAATCGCTTGGTCAACCAAAAAGCTCCAAGGATTCCCATAATCGCTTGGTCAACCCAAAAAGCTCCAAGGATTCCCATAATCGCTTGGTCAACCCAAAAGCTCCAAGGATTCCCATAATCGCTTGGTCAACCCAAAACCCCAAGGATTCCCATATTGGTCAACCCAAAAGCCCCAAGGATTCCCATAATCGCTTGGTCAACCCAAAAGGCCCCAAGGATTCCCATAATCGCTTGGTCAACCCAAAAAGCTCCAAGGATTCCCATAATCGCTTGGTCAACCCAAAAGCCCCAAGGATTCCCAAACTGCCCACCAAAAACAAAAAACCAAACCTTGGTCAACCCAAAGCCCCAAGGATTCCCATAATCGCTTGGTCAACCCAAAAAGCTCCAAGGATTCCCATAATCACTTGGTCAACCCAAAAAGCTCCAAGGATTCCCATAATCGCTTGGTCAACCCAAAAGCTCCAAGGATTCCCATAATCGCTTGGTCAACCCAAAAGCTCCAAGGATTCCCATAATCGCTTGGTCAACCCAAAAGGCCCCAAGGATTCCCATAATCGCTTGGTCAACCCAAAAGGCCCCAAGGATTCCCATAATCGCTTGGTCAACCCAAAAGCCCCAAGGATTCCCATAATCGCTTGGTCACCAAAAGAATTAAAGGAAAATAAGGAAAAACCAAAACATGGAAAAAGCAAGATTCCCATAAGCTGGTCAAAAACAAAAAAAAAACAATTCAAAAAATCAATAAAATCATCACAAATTAACAAAAAGTTGCATCTCATTTCCATGCATACGCAAAATCATCATAACAGTACAGAGCTTTTTTGCATCTCATCTGCATATTCACACAAATCAATCCATCAAAAATACAAAAACATATAGCTGCATTAAGCATCACATCCATACATTGCATATTTGTGGTCATAAAGGTCAAAGCGCCATAGACTGTCATTACTTGGCAAAAACCATCATCTTCTACATTTTTCTGCTTTATCAAATAGCTCATCGCCTATAACCGCCATTCACGTTATTCTCCCACATCATAGTCAGTTGTTCCTAATGTATCGAGAGTTTTCATCATTCAGTCGTCATTAGCTGTCTAGCCACATACTGTACCAAGTCAGATAGATTTTATGCAGGTAGAATTCTACTTGGATCACACCTTGTTACGTAGCATCCCGACACAAGTTAGAACACATATAAAAAAAAAATCCCAAGTTGTGTGAACGAAATATGAACCTACAAAGCAATCCAGGTCACCATAAGCGAAATGGCTATCTTGCTCATCCCCCTGTGCGAATGACCCCAAAGAATGCTGAGAGTTGGCAAAAGGACAAGCATCCTCCCTACCCAATTCCCCAAGAATCCCAAAGTTCTCAAAAAAAAAAAATTGCAAAACATCAGAACAATTTGCAAAAGTCAAAACTCCAAAATTTGATATCCCAAAGTGCACACATCAAAAGGCACAAACAATAGTGATTCTCATCACTCCATATCCTAATCCCTTGCTCAAAAGAAAAATATAATACAAAAATAAACAGTGATTTTTATCACTACAAAAGAGCAAGTATCCCAATACAATTGAAGAAAAGAAGGGAGTCGAACTTGAATCCCTGGAACTCTCAGCATTTCGACAGGTCACGAGGCAAACCTCAGTACCGGTTTGGTTGATAGCCTATTGGTCACTGGTGGTAAACCTCCCGCATGATGATATATCTGCCACATTAACTTGTGTGCAGATCAATGTTTGCATGTGGATGAGCTAGCTTATGGTATCCTATGATAGCACAGCAGATTAATCTGACTAAATACAACAACAGAGTTAGTGGAGCTAATCAGGTGATCCTCAGTACAGGTTTGGTTGATAGCCTATCTAGCATTGGCGGTATCCTGACCAACACCACATAAATGAACTCAATTGCACACACAGGGATGTGAAATAACTTGGTCCAAAACAAGTCCGATTCATACCTTGTTCAAAAAGTCTTGTGAGATAAAGTACAGTCATGGCTAGTTAGTTAAAACATCTGAGTCTCAGAAAACCTTAACTACATTTGAAACCAACTTGATATATTTTAGCCTCGCCAAAAAAAAAAAAAAACATGTATGCCTACAAAGCTATTCACCGCAGCAATCGCCTAGGACAAAAAGCCATAAAGTTCTGCACAGTCTATGGTGCGACTACCAAACATCACAAATTCAATCCATCCATTCCATTTGCATATCATATAAATTAGAAACATCTGCATTCATCAACAACATATGCATTCATCACTATAACTTAACATGCATACATCCATAGTCATCAACCATCATGCATAAAATCAAATCATCACATGCGCATAAACAAAATAAAGTCTATATATATCATCAAAAATGCACCAAAAACAACAATAAAACTTGCCCGATGAGAGTGCTTTGGCACTTGACATCTCGAGCATGCAAAATAGATGTTGGGGTCACAAATCCTCGCTATCCTATTCCCTAAGAAGGCTACCATAGCCGGACCGCTCCACGGGAAGATGGATTTTCAAGAATTTCATCCCCAAACGACGTCAGCAAAAGGGTCAAAAACCCACCCAAAAATAAGTAATAACATTGCCGAACGAAGGCGCCTTCGCGCCTGACATTCTTGGCATCCAAAACAGACGTTGGGGTTACAAATTGTCACTATCCTACTCCCTAAGAAGGCTACCATAGCCGGACCGCTCCACGGGAGGACGAATTTTTGCCAATTTTAGCTCCAAAAAGCGTCACCAAAAGGGTTAACACCCGCCAAAAATAGGTCTAAATGTCGGAAAACTGCACACACATTCAAGGATAAGAATCTAAAGGCACCTTTGCACAAGTCATCTTGGGTCAAGCGACTCGTCGCTTTTCTCATGAAGGTCATTCCCTCATCGATTCATCGCTTGAGGGGGTAGTCACACTTAGTCACCAATCAACAAATACACACCCAATTAAGGAAAATAGCATGCATTCAAAGAATCATTGACAAAGACAATTACGCTCCTGCTTGGGGTAGTAAACAAGCAATAATCACAATCTGATCAAATCACTTGGCATTTCGTGAATCATGAACTCAAGGTTCTCACAGACAAAAGGTTGCGCCCTTTGCCTATTCATGACCGATCAATGTCCAAGATCAAGTAACACCTCACCAAAAAAGGTTAACACTTGAATTGAGTTCCTTCGCTCGTTAGAAGCAAGGATTCAAGAATGCATGCCCTTTCCATACTTGGGGCATCAAAATTTGGTTAGGTTACTAAGAAACCCTAATCATTAGTGCTTTGGTTATCTATTTTTGCTTGACGCTGCACCATGCACAACGCATCCCAAAAAGGGGCATCTATAGACACCAAAACAACACCAATCCGATTATGTGACTGCAAACACTGATCACTTTGACACACATAGCCCCAAGGGCAGCCCCCAGAGGTCAAAAAGTGGTCCTAACCACTCTCACAATAGTTTTGGAAGGTCAGAGGTCAATTTGGCACCTTCAGGCACTTTGCTAAGTATCCGTCCCACCCTGGGATGAATTCAATCTGGGATTCGCCCCACCCAGGGACGAATTCTGAATTCACTCCGGGGTGGGGCGAATTGCAGGTTTGATGGGTAAAAAGTCAAATCTTGACAAATGGCAGCTCGGATCCACCACCCAATGCTTCCTTCATCGCATGGGAGTATGGGTGAGCGTTTTCAAGCGTTAGAGGCATCTGTAAGGTCAGTCATGAAGTCCTAATTCAGGGAGGAATCTCCTTCCCCCTGGGAGGGCATGATTGCCATGTGGCACCTCTGCATGCCCATTTCAAGAGACCTCTAGGTCTATAAATTGGTGAGTTTCCTCACCCCAAAAGAGAGGAGAAGAGTAGCATTTCAGAGCAACGAAGTGCTGTCATTTTATTGTCATACCTCACACCTTTTGGATTTGCACCTTCCACATCCTTGATTTCCTTTAGAGGGGAGGTCATTGGGTGACTATTGGGAGGACGAATATTGGACCCAAAACCCGAAATTTGGCCACAATATCCCACCAAATTTGCTGACAATACCATACAAGAGGTTTTGGACCCATCCCAAGTGGATTGGTGCCGAAATCAAGCCTCAAACGACGGGCGGCCTGCCCCATGGGCGCCCCCTCCCACACTGCCACAATCCTAATCGCCCCCTTTCAGAGTGATGGGAATTCCATGGTAGATTTGCTTTCTTTCATTTTTGCATTCAGTTCTATGATGCTTAGATAGGTTGTCATTTGAATTTCGTCTCGTTTTGAACACTTTTGATCATATTTCTATCTTTGTTCGCTTCTACTAACTTGCAGGTAGCATAATCAAATTCCCGCTAATGGAGGCCAAATTGGGAAAATCTGACCATCTGGGTCTTCCCAAAATGCCCCCAATTAGCTAACCCCAAGTTTTTAGGTCTTTTGGAGCTTCCGAGGTAGGACATTGGGACAGTACCTATTCGGCATTATGTTGTAGGTGAATTCGTCCCACCCCGAAACGAATTCAAATCGGTGAGGAATTTTTGGACTGTTATTTTTGCAGAGCCTTCCTGATGATGTCTTGATTCCCTTGTCAAATTTTCATAGCATTTGGACTTGTTTTAGTCTTATTTTAATTCATTTTTCTCATTCACTTAGCGTAGGCTTGGGGATTGCATGCTTTGTTCCATCCGCAGGTGCTACTGATCATTTCTTGTTCTTTTGAATGCAGGGTTTGGACATCGGAGGAGCAACGAGGAGTCCAGATTCATCAACGCAAGCGGCGGTGACGTTTGGTCCACCCATTTTACATGTGGGCACGCAGAAGAAGGAAAGGCGCCCATGGATGTAACTAGAACGAATGCTTAAACGCTCCTAGCCCTTGGGAGGGGAGGATGCGCATTGTAACCGAGTTTGGAACATATCAATAAAAAGGGCTGTCTTCTTTTGATTCACATTTGTTTCAGTTCGATTCGATCATGCTTTTCCCTCTTTTCATGCACTTTCAAGTTTTTAGGATTTAGCACTAAGTTCGGTTTCTTTGTTTGCATATCGCATGTTAGCTTTCCCTTTTTTCTTCCGTATCCAAGTTAATCTCAAGAGTTGACTCTTCATAATATTGAGGTTCTATTATAGGAGAAGGGTCAATGGAGGAAGAGGGGGATTGAGGATTTTTTTGAGAACTACTTGGGTGGAAAGGATCTTGATGTTTGCTTTTCAAGAGCACATCCAGGACAAACTCGATAAATAGAAGAGACTTGGGGTAAGCCTATTACCATATCATGGGTGCTCAATTCCTTTAGGTAGTTGTAACTAAGATGGCCAAACCTTTCATGCCAAATTTTGCTTTCAAGATCTCCATGAGCCACAAAACAGGAGGACCCTTCTGGATTTTGGAATCCTTTGAAGTGAAATAGGTGAGTATTGTGATCAATATCTCCTTTGGATATGAGAGAATGGGGATCTTGAAAGTCTTTTATCTCAACTCTTATTGGAGAGAAGAGAATTGTTTTCCCCTTCCCAGAATTACAAATTTGATAGACGAAGAGGCGATTGGTGGTAATTTTTGGAACATAGAGAAAATTATTTATAGAGACACCATCAATGGTTATGTCCCTATTTCCTTTGATTGGAATAAAGGAAGAGTCACCCACTTCTATGCTACATGTAGAACTTGAGGAGATAGAATAGAATGACTCATATGAAGTAGTCATGTGATGAGTAGCTCCAAAATCTAGAATCTAGTAATTAGAGGAAGAATTAGAGGTTTTCCCTTGAACATTTAGGGCTTTCCCTATTTTATTTTTACTATCTATCTTTTGATCCTTCATAGAAGCGTCTAGTTGTAATATTTTCCAGCATTTATTTGTAGAATGACCACTCTTTTTGCATTGAGTATAGGTTATGGGATTCCTTTCCTTCTTTTTAAATTTTTATTTAGAAGAGGTGGAGGCTACTAAGGCTTTTGAGGAAGAGGAAGAGAAAGAGGACTCATATCTTGCAATTTTAGTTTCTTCCCTATTTAGTCTATCACAAAATTCTTCTAAAGAGGGCATTTTAAAGGTTGCACCAAGAGCATCTTTTGTATATAGAAAAGTGGCTGTAAATATTTGAAATGCACCATTTAGTTTAGAAAGAATTATATAAATGTACTCTTCATCAGTATTAGACTTTACACTGCCTTTGTATTGAGAGAGGACTTCTTTGAATTTTGTGAGGAAGTCAACAATGTTGCTAAAGTCTTCAGGAGACAAAGTTGTTAGTTCTGCTTCTAGTTGCATTGATCTTATTTGATCTAATTTTCTAAACAAATATTTTAGTTTCTCCCAACTTTCATGAGGAGTTTTACAATCTGTAATGTGAAACCACAATTTTTCATGAACATTAGAGCTAATAATACCCATAGTTTCATACATTTTCTCTTTGTGAACACATATTTCATATTCTTTTTCAAAATCAGGTTGCTTTTCTTCTAATAGGTGTGTTAGTCCTTTCTGATAAATGAGAGTTAAAATTTTGGGTTTCCATGAATGGTAGTTATGAAGAGTGAGAGGATCAATTGTATTCGTTGAATTCATTTTGAAGTTAATCCAAAGTTCCCCCTTTATGCAATGGATATGAATGTTGAGAAGACCTAAGGAAATACCCAATTCCCAAAAATTACCCGTCGTAATGAGAGGGAAACTATAAGTAATTAGTGGAAAATGTGATATTAAATGAGAGAAGGAGAACAAATATGCCAAATCTTTTTAGGAACACCAAATAAATCAAAAATACCCACCCTAGCGAGAGGGAAACTATAAGTATTTTTAGGATATTTGATATTAAGTTAGATTTAAGGATTACAAATATGCCAAGCCTATATATCTTGTCTTGTCAAATACCCACCCTTACGAGAGGGAAACTATAAGTATTGATAAGATTTGATACTTGGAACTTAGGTTACTATCATCTAGGCCAATATTGGTTATCTTAATAACTCGTCCTTACTTGAGGGAAACTATAAGTTATGTAGGATGTCCAATAATGGTTATGGAGATATTATATTTGTGTTTTGAAAAATTAAATTAAGGACAAAGAATTTTAGTAGTAAATTTAAGTTTGAGATATCATAAATTTTTTATTAATTCATATATGTTATGCCAAAAAAATTATTTTGTAACAAATATGAATAACATATATATATGCTTAAAAAAATAGATTAATCTATTTGTTAAAATTATAATAGCAAATAAACAAAGTTGTGATAATGTGGAGAAATTTGAAAGGAAATATCACCTTTGAACTTGTACTATAATAAAAACAAATATGAATAACAATTATTTTTGTTTATTGAAAAGAATCATAAAATAGATTAATCTATGTCTTTTAATTTTAAAGCAAATAAATAAAGTAAGGGAAATGAAATACCACTTTTGAAAATTAATACTTTATTATAGTAAAGTTTAATGTATAATATAAAGTTTTTCTTAATGATATATATTTAAAGTTCTTCCTTTAGTTTAAGCAAAATAAATTATACCAAATTTAAAGATAAATTTAGGAGGCTAAAAGACGATGCAAAGATAAAGCCCCCATGAAATTCCTGATAGGTGCAGAAAAGGCACCTTATAAACCCCCCAAAAATTATATTAAATATTACAATTTCTTTGATTTTTGAGCCAAGGGGAGGCCTAAAATAAAAGATAATGGAATGCCCTTATCTGGATGGCTACAAAATAGTGTAGATTTACTAAAGTAAATAGAATGAATAATAGCCTAAAAAAATAAGGAGAGATGAAGATAGAGGAGATGCGTCAAAAATACGGGTTCACCTGAGTTGTGTCGATATGCTCAAACCTTTGGCACCACAATAGAGTCAAAACCTTGCATTTTTCAATGCTCAAAACTTGGGCACCACAATAGAGACAAAACCTTGCGTCGTTCAATGCTTAAATCTTGGGCGCCATAACGGAGACAAAACCCTTTAAAATGTTTTTCTTTCTCTAGCACTTCATTTGCACTGAATGATAAGATGTTAAAAATAAAATAAAAAATAGTTTTCAACAATACCAGTGAAATCAAATGTGCCTGAGGTCTAGGAAGACACTGGAGAAGGCATAGGTGACATTGTCGATAAACCAATGGTTTCAAAGAGGGATCACATTCACAGAGGAAGGTGCCAACAAATATGAACATGGTACACCTAGAAGGTTCCACACTCCTTACAACATCACTAAGATGAAGGCGCAAAGGAACTTCAAACGTAGAGAAGGTGCCACAGACCTATAGAAGAGAAACCTTGCAAGAAAAATAGCATATAGCAATGGGCCTATAAAGAGATACTGAAATATTTATCAACGATTCTCACAACAAAAAAGGAATTATGTTTTCATCCTTATGTAAGTTGTTTATAAAGCAAAAAAAAAATTATGGACTCCTTGAATACCGAAGGAAATAACGGGAAGAATATCAAGTTAAAAATACGATATCTTCTAAAATTTTAATATATGGAGATGTCGTTAGGCGAAGTCTCAAGCGCACCAAAGCCAAACGGTGGTAAAAAAGGCCACGTTTTCTTTTAGAGGATATAGAACTCTGGTTTATTTAATAAACCAAGAGTCTTTTACCTGGCGCAAAGAGTGATTTCCAATAATTAAAATTTTGACGAAGAGTAATGATTTTGTGAATTCTAAAAAAAATCTTAGAAGATTACCCACTATTGAAATGAAGGCTACGTATCTTTCTCCACGATAGTTGCAGCGAAGGCTATGGAAGCCGAATGGGCTGTGATATTCAGGAGAAAAACGTAGGTGAAAATAATGGAAAAAATAATGGCCTCTTAAAAGATTGCTTAGATAATTTTTTTTTTAAATCACCTAGAACGGGATGCAATGTGTTTTTAATTATTTTAAAGCATGTTGCATTCATTTAGAAGGGGATTTTTAAGAAGCAAATTTTGAGAAACAAAAAATTTTCAGTAGATATTCAAGTTGCATATAAAGAGCAGTGAATATTGTAAAAGAAAATTTTGAAAAAATTGCATCAATGGTAAAACAAAAGTTAGATAGACTTAAAAGAGTATTACCATAAGCAAATATCTCAAAAAAAATTGCATCTAAGATCAATCTATAAAACCTCTTTCTTTTAAAATAACAAAGAAAAGGAGATTAAGAACCAGTTCATAAAACTTTCTTCAAGAGAGAATGCTAGCATAATCTATCCTGCTCTAGTACCATGTTAGAATTCCCAAGAGTAGAACTACAAAGCATTACAAGAGTTTGAAGAAACAAAATAGAATTGATTGATTTATTCCAAGGATCAACTTTGTATAAATAGCAAAGTTGATCATTAAGAGCCATTGGATTACAACAACTCATCAAACTTGATGAATACACCATTGAAAGTTCTCCTAACACATGGAGGAGTGGAAACTCAAGTGTGCCTATCCTAGTAGAACTTAAGAGAATATTCACTTATTCTAACATAACCAATGATTGATTTGATCCAATTATTGATGAATAACCTGTGGGATATTCAACACAAGAGAAACTTAAATAGGTATAGCTTGAATGACTAATTTTACCAAGGTAATTATGCCCCCAAATAAAATCCACCTAATGGTCCACTTACCAATTTTATTCTTAACTCTATCCAACAACCAATTCCATTTTTTTTTTTTTTACTTTAAATATTGAGAGTGATGCCTAAACAAGTGATCAAACAAAAGGTCTTCTTATATCATACTTTATCAATGATCATGGATTCCTGTCTAGGAGAGAGTAAAATAAAATAACCTTATATTTGTCTTCATTAATCAATTGTCTGCTAGCATTAGAAAAATAGCTAATGATTTGTTTAATTTTAGAAGCTTCCTTAACTTTAGCTTTACCAAAAAGAGTAGATTCATCAATAATTTTGAGATGATAAATATGCCTAGATCCATGAGTAATGGTTACGCTCTAAAGGGTTCTATTTTCTCTATTTTTTGTTATAGTTCTGCCCAAGAATTCAACAAGAATGATGAATAAATAAGGGGAGAGAGGGTCACCTTACCAACTACCTTTGGGAGTAGGGAATAGTTGATAAGCCCTACCATTGATAAGAATAGAGTAGGACATCGAAGAGATACATCCCATAATCTAGTTCATCCAATCCTAAGAGAAACCAAATTGCCTTAAAAATTTAACAAGGAAGTGCCAATCCACTCTATCATAAGCTTTAGATAAGTCTAAATGAAATAACATAGATGGATATTTTTGCATTTTGATGGAATGTATGGTTTCCTCAGTAAGAACTATCTCATCCACCATTTGACACCCTTCCACATAACTCCCTTGTTCAGGAAAAATAATTTTATGCAAAATATGCTTCAATATTTTTGCCATGATATTTCTAATGATTTTGAGAAGAACATTACATATAGCTATAGGTCTAAAAGATGATATGTGATCTACCTCTTGAGATTTTGGTACAATAGCAATATATGTTTTATTGATAACATTCAAAATATATTTGGCTTTCCTAGCTTCTTCCACCACCTCTAATAAATCAGCATGAAGTATGTCCCAAAAATCTTGATAGAACTCAATGGGAAGACCATTAGGACCTGGGGTTTTTCCTTTTTTAATTTTAAAAACCACCTGTTGAAGATCATTGATAGTAACTAGAGCAGTAAAAATTGATTTCTTCTTAGAAGTGATAAGAGTAGGGATTGCTTGAATAATATTTTGTTGAGAATCCAAGTAAAGAGGTGCAGCAGAAAAATATTATAAAAGTAATTGACAACAATAGAAATCATGCCATCCCAAGTGTAGACAACATTTCCAGAATCAGATTTCAGGGAATAAATAAAGTTGTGAGATCTTCGAGATAGAAGATATTTGTGGAAGAAATGTGTGTTTTCATGTCCTTATTTGGGGCATTGGATCCTAGATTTTTGCTTCCATAAGAGTTCTTTCATTTTTTCATTCCTCTAACTAAGTTGTGAGTCTAATTTCATTTGTACTTTTACTCTCTACGAGGCCATCTAAATGGATTTTCTTATTCAAATTTTCAACTTGAGAAATAACTTTATGGTTTTTTGTTGGACATCTCAAAACTCCTTCTAGCTCCAAATATTGATTTTGGATTTAATGTATTGCAACATTTTGGAAAAAAAAAAACATCTTAGTCCCATACCTTGGTTTACAATCCTTCCATCATTGTTGCATTTGACGTCTGAAGGAACTGTCTCTAAGCCACATTAACTTAAATTAAAAAGATGTGAAATCACATTGGTTTTCCAACTTTTTACCATGACTAGGCAATGATCTGAATCAACATTGTTGAGTTTTCACCTTAGGAATATGACTATGGATTAAGAAATTATTAGAGAACAAGAACCTATCCAATATATCCATGATACAAGCTAAGCATTACCTTCTGTTAGACCAAGTAATAAGGCCATTATCTGGCTAGATGTCTACAAGATGAAGGTTTACAATATATTCACTCATGAGGTCAGTGCTTTTGTCTAAATTTCTTTTTCCCCCTATTTTATCATCCAAAGAGAGGATGGTATTGAAATATACTTCGATCAAGCTCCAAGATTTAGGAAAATGAGATATAATACAAGTTATATTCTTCCATTATCTTCTCTTTTCCTACAAAGTAGTCAAAACATAAACAGTTATGCAAAGCATAATTTGGTTAGAATGTCTACTTTGAATAGCTATAGCTAAAATACCCTAGCTACAAACCATATGGTGAATAAATACTTATTTTAGGTCCCAAAGATAAGCAATGCCACTAGAAATTCCCTAGGAATTAAGGGAAGCAACGTTTCTAGTTGGCCAAATTTTACTAGAAATTGAATCCATTTCCTCTATTGAAGTATTTTTTTCCTGAAGGAAAACAAGATGTGAATGGTTTTTCTGAATCATTCTTCCAATTTTATTTTATTTTGAAAGGCTTCATTTGAGTCCTCTAATATTCCAAGTGATGATATTAATTAATACCAGGGCTAAAACAATTGGTAAAGGCATTAATATTACATTCCTCTACAAGCTTTCCACCTTATTTTACCATATGATGTTGATTGGTATTGCGACCTACCTTTTCATTGGAATACATCTTTAGTTTTTTTCCTGTTTCTTGAATTACCCCAATTAAATTTGGGATGGCTTCTAATCTCGAATAATGCATGTACAAATCCAAAGTGTTGCTGTAAGGTTCAACATAGTCTATCTTGGGACATATATTATTTGAAGTCTCAACATTTAAAATATTGTTTTTTTGTGTGTATTTCCTCTTTTTTCTTGTTGAAAACCTTTATTTTATTGGTTTATATTTGAGTCCTTTCCTGCATATATAAATTATGTTTCTAAGATTTATATTTCCATTCTTTCCTCTTCCTCACCTAGCACATCATTTGTGGAAAACATTTCAAACATATTAGCTGATAACTTTGATTGATCCTTAATAACTAGTTTTTTTTAGTGTTCTTCTTCTTAGGCATTTGGAAACCTACTAAGTTTGTATCCTCTTTCTTTTTATCAAGAATTTTATTGGGAAGACGCTAGCCAAATGACCATATTCATGGAAAATTCTACAACAAAAAGGATTGTTCTCATAGTCCACCACTTGCTCCCAAGTGTCATACCCAAATTGTAATGAGATCTTTTCAGGTGGGGTTTATCGAAATCCATTAAAACATAAATTCGAGCATTTATAATATGTCCAAATTTTTGTGTACAATCAATAATAATCATAAAAGTCCCTAAAGAGTTTCCAATTAAAGGAAAAATAATCAAATTCCAGAACTCAATTGGGAGGGAAAAGAGTCTAACCCACACAAGACTTGCAGAAGGCATCTCTTCTTTGGCTTTAAAATTAGCATGCCAAGGCTTCATGAAAAGACCTACCCATCCAAAGAACTAGGGACCCCCTTCAAATTTTTTCTCTCCATATTCATTATTAGCAAATAAAAAAAGAAAATAACCATTTGGATAAATAGTGATTTGTACTTCACATTTTGTTTTTTAGTTTTTTACAACCCAAAATTTGAAAGCGGTTTGGCTCATATGAAAACCCAAGAAACAGCAAATTATTCTTTTTTTTTTAAGATCTTCTATGCTAGTATGAATTATACCTATATCTAGCTTAACAATCGGATTTCCATCATCTGCCTTGAGATATCCTAACTTTGTTTTCCTAGGATCAATCTCAGGAATTCTCAGATGTTTACAAGAAACCCTAGGATTAATTTTGGTCTTAGGTTGAGGCTATCCACCATGAAGGAAATCCCTAAAATTTATTTTTGGGGTTGAGTCTTTGAAATCCTTACCCTTGAAATGGGTTTCCATAGTGGATTTGTTTTGGGGGTTCTCCTTAGCATCAGATTCACTTGAGATCTAAACCATTTTTTGATCATATGCTTGAAACTTGATTCGAGATATATTTAATCCATGCCTTGGATCCCAAGAAAGGGTATGATTTTCACTTTTGTTTTGTGTAGCAAATTTAAATCCATTATAAATAAAGTTTGTAGTATGAAAATCTATTAAAAGATATTTCTAACCTATATTGGGTCCCCTGCAACATCTCTTGCTAAAATATTGAGCAATAACCACAAAAGTATTGGTCAATAGGGCTCAAAGACCCCAAAAAACAACCTTTGGAGCTACTTGCACTCAGCACAGATGAAACCCTCACACAATCGCTCACTTTAAAAAAATAATAAGCTGCTAAAAAAATCTAATTAGAACTCCAAATGCTTGATTATTATTGAAAGAAGCAATTTGTGAGAATTTAAATTTAAAATTTGGGAGATAAAAGGAGATATTGAATTGAACTTGAATATTGGTGAATTTGATATTTGATGAATAATTTGAGAATTGATGTGATTTTTGAAAATTTGTGAATTTGAAAGTTTTAAATATTGATTGAGATTTGAGCTTTGAAAAATTGAATGATTTGAAATTTGAAAAAATTATGAAATTAATATTTTGAGAGTTATAAGAAGAAAGATGATGCATTGAAATTAATTGCTTGATTGAAGATTAAAGATTTGAAATTGAAATTGTTTGAATAAATTGATTTAAAAATTTAAAATTGGGAGAAACAAGGAATCCTACATGAAATGAATTAAAACAAATGTATCACAAAGATCATACAAATTCTAAGGAACAGATTGTATAAGAAGAAATTTTCAAGCACAAAGATATTGTCAAAGGCATATGACAAGATCACATGAAATTCATGAAAATATGATAAGTGAAGAAGATACATGATACATAGATTCAAGTGCAAATCACCACATGGCAAGGAACTTACATTGATTTGATTAATTATAAGTAAAACCAAACATTCCAATAAAAATAGCGGATGACAAGATTTAAGATATATAAGAATCCAAAAATGTGATGCTTGGTATTCCATATTTTGAATGCATATTAGAAGATGTATTGTATGGTCCAGGTTTAAAAAATAACATTATTTAAGTAGATCAATTGGTTAATAGAGGAAAAACAATGGAATTTAAATACATCAATGGAAATAAGAAATGTCTGATTAAGAGATAAAGTAAAATTGAAGTTGTGGGTTCTATCACGAATGGAATACTTACTTTGAATGTTATGTGATTACCATAAGAAGTTTTAGATTATATTTTTTCATAAGAATATTATAGTAATACATTTTTTGACTTGCCAAAAATAAAAGGAAATAGGGTATATATCAAACACAATGCAAGAATATCAAGCAAAGTCAGTAGGCAAAATTTGTATATGGAAACAAGGCAAAATAAAAGTATGAAGATTAAAGACTAAAATTATTCACACCAAATAATGTAATACGAGGGGGTAAAGTAGATATTATATTATTTGGTAGAATTAAAGTACCCTAAGGTACATTTGTAAATGTTATATTTAGAAGTGTGTTAAACACTTGTCTAATGTATGTGTCAAATTTTGAGACCATTTATGTGTTATGTAATAAAGTATGCAAGTGTCAAAGTGTGCAAAGTGTGAGGTGTGAGTTTTGAGAGTCCAAGGTGTCAAGAGAGCAAGTAAATATTAATAGGTGTTAGGTGTCATATACACAAGTGAAGAGTCACATGAGATGTACCAAGATGTAAATTGAATAGTCATGAGATTTTTTGTCATAATATGAGGAATGTGAAGAGATGCATCTCTCATGAGTTTGAATAGAGAAATAATGAGAGTGGTAAAGAGTCATTTTTATGGTCATATAATGGATATAGAGTTCCACACATTGTAATAAACTTTGTAAACAAGTTTGATGTAATCTTGATGTATTGAATATAATTATGAATATTTCATTGTGAGATATTGTTGTTATTATGTGATTTCATTTATGTAAATTATTTGGTATATTGAATTGTGAGATAACTTGGTTGAATAGCCAATAAATATTTCCTTTTTACCATAAATAAACACATATCCTTTGATTGAACTTCATTATCAGATATGACCCTTACATGTATGTTCATCTTCTAACCAAAATGGTAGCACACCCTTTCCACACTCGATACATCCCATGATGAGAATCATGCTAGTAAAAACATCTATATGAGACAAAAATATGATATCGAACTTGTATATGATTCTAAGATTTATTTATTAAATTTATATTATTCCTTTCAAACCACATATATCACTAAATAATAGTAAAGACTATTATTCCACCAAATACTTAATGCTTCAACATTGAAATGATTAATTTAACATTTTATCAACACTTTCAATGTTGATGGAGCAACCCAATAATTGTTTTTTTATTTATATTCAAATGGTGGAAGCAAAGGGTTAATGAAAATTATGATGATTTGATGCTTTTAGCTCTTCCTTACACAAGACATACATGAAATGTTCATGATATTATTTTCTTTACATACTATCACATATAAGAGTTTTACTTCAGAATCCTAACCAAAGGAATGTTATGGCCATGAAAGGACCTCAAGTAACCAAACATTTCTTCTAAGAAAAATATTTGAACATAAAAAAAATTAATTGCGTCAAAGCCTTATATCTTACCTTGACTAAATATCCATTATATTTCTGTAGATTATAGAGCTACTCATAAGTTTGTTAGAAAACAATATTCAAACCACATTTTAAAGTACACATAAATAATAAAATTATTATTAATTAATTATTTAAAAATAAAAAATAATTAAAATAATATACATCAAACAAGGGTTATACAAAAAATTTACATATATTTTTCTCGTGTTTAGTATATTGTATACAAATAATTTATATATTTTATATAAAATTTATAATGAATATAAATCCATTCAAATAAAATAGTTTTTTTGGTTGAAAATATTTGTGCATTAAATGGTTTTAGAAATTGTGCATTAAGTAATATGGATATAATATTGTATTAAGTATGTAGGTAGTTAATTTATTCTTTTTTTGTTAGAAAAAACAATTATATTAGCTAAAATATTCTAATTCTACAAGAAACAAAATAATAGGCATATAAAGATGCCCCCAAATAGTCATTTAACTTCCCATAAAAATGGAGCCCAAGCATGTATTAGACCACTAATTATTTTTATGATATTTACTAAGACTTTGGAGGCTCGCGTTTGGTAGGTTGCTCTTAGTCATCACTTTTGACCTATGGCATGTGTTCTAATCTAATGCAAAGGATGATTCATCATAGTGGTCAGACCTACCATATTCAATCTCAAACTCTAAGTATCTAGTTGGAGAAAAATCAAATGTAAGAAAATAGTATGGGAAACATTCCCTAAGTATTCAATCAATTCTTGCAAATGGGCCATTAATTATCCATAAAAATGAAGGCCAAACATGCCTCACACAACAAACTATATTTATCATATCTACCAAGACTATAGAGGGTCATATTTCGAAGATTACTCCTAGTTATCACTTCCTATCTATAGTATGTGTTTCAAACTAGCATAGAGGATGATTCACCTTAGTGGTTAGACCTACCAAATTAAGTCTCAATCTCTATGAATATGACTAGAAATACTGATAGTGTAAGGAAAATAATGTAGGAAACATTCTCTATTTTTTAATCAATTTCTACGAAGGGGCCATATCCATTGCGACTTTGTTGACCTATGTTAAATTCTATAGAAGTATAGAAGAAATTGTAGAATGCAACAATAGAGGCCTAAGATAACAAGAAACCATTTTCCACAAAGAAAATAAAATGTGGATCCTAAAGAGGTGCCAATATTTTAGAAACACCAAAGGTAGGAGAGGAGGGTACCAAGGAGAATCTATTGCCATGTGAACCACTATAGAAGAAAAGACTAGAAAAAATAAAAAACCACTTCTAAGCATCTTGAACCTTATGACATCTCCAAAAGAGGTGAAGAAGATCTTTAGGTTCATGGTATAATGGACATAGTGGGTTGGGAACCCTAGTGTAGATAATTCATTTATCAATTTAGAGGCCTTGCTTAGTTAAATTCTAGGTAATTTCAACTTGTTTGAGTTTGAGATAAATAGATCAAGCTATATTAAAATGATGGGCCCAAATATGCCTAGGTGAAGACAGGACCTAGTGAACATTTAGTTTATCAACTAGGGATAAGTATGGTGATAGCCATTCGTAACCAATTTAACCTTATAACTAAGGAAGGGTGTCTCTGGATGCCATTGCCAATCTTTCTACCAAGGATGCTGAGAGCACACTGTGATCTTATGAAGCATAGAATTAGGAATATTTTCTTTATCTACCTCAAGGGTTTCCTTATCAATAGAGATAATTCCAAACCTAAATTTAATATAATCCTAAGGATGTCAATCCCTAGTCAACTAGGAAAAAAATTTGACCACTATAGAGATACCCCTTTTATGGAATTTTTATGTATGCATCTAGGGGATTTGGGAGAAAGATACTCCCTAGGTAGTCAATATAGGGAACCACCAAAGGCACATAGAATTGATGGAAAGTCCATCTGAAAGACCATTTATTTTCCATTGAATCTATGGTTTAATATTTTTCAATCCTACCAAATATTACATATGATAAAAGAGCCTAAAATGTTGTTTGGAATTTAGGCAACGAGAAGGAATGAGTAATCCATACCTCTCCATGCATTACACCCATAGGGAGAGCCTAAGGTAATCCACTATTAAAAAAATACATTCTAGGTTCCTCGTATTTGATGGCTTTGATTATCCATTAGGCACATAAAACCATACCTTGGAATTTATAATCAAGAAGATCCATTCCTCATTCTTCTTAGGTAAATAGTAGAATTCCTAGGCTACTCTATGCAAACTAGATCTAGAGGTAGAACTTACCTAGAGTAAATCTCTAAGCAACTTCTCTAGATTTTGATAACAAGCCTTGGATAGGATCCAACATGAAGAGTAATACGTATGGATCGCAACCAAATCTTGGAGAAGATTTAAATCTTGCCAACAAGGGAAAGGTTTTTAGTGGTCCAATAGATAAGGTTGGATTCAATTTTTTGTATGATATTTTTCTAGAGTTTCAAAGGGGAATTATTGAAGGCCAAGGGGATACCATCCTATATCTATATCCATTGAATATGAGTCAACTTAACTAGGAGGGGAGATATAGACCATAAAATATAGAGAGCCTTCTCCCATTGGATGTTGGAGAAAGATATTATACAAAATGTATTCAAGTAGTGAATGACTTGAATGAATGATTCTTTGTGCTAATCTAATGTGAAGAAATATTCATCTAAAAAGTATCCATTAATCATTTTATATTAATTTTTGGAAGCAAAATACCCTTAATGAGGTCCAAATTGGCTTGATGACCTAGGAGACAACTGAATCCTTTAGCAATAATGACATAGAGAGGGGCCAAGAGGGATCCTTGTATAATTGAGTGAAAAAGGCTAATACATTCTAGTTGAGTTTTGTTGATAGTGAAGATAGTAGAAGCATATACAAAATAGCATATTGATTACAAATATGGAACCATTCTCAAAACCTAAGGCTTTGATCATGGCAAGAATGAACTGCCACTCAATATAATCATATTTTTTCAAAAAGTTATTTTTGAGAAAAATGACTTGTTAGATGGACATTTTAACCCATTCCATTCCCTCTAACACAACCAAGAAATTATCTAATATGTATTTTCTTATGATAAAACTTATTTTATCTAGTTATTTTTCAGAAAAATGACTTGTTAGATGGACATGATGGCAAGAAGCAAATAACATAGACACACGGCTAAGGCTTTAGTGATGATATTTTAAAATACATTAAGAAGGTTGATTAGATGTCAATTGGTGATCAACTTAGGGTATCCAACCTTTAGGATGAAATTGATATTATCCTTGTTAATTTTTGGTCCATGAGAGCCATTTTTCAAAGCTTCTTGACAAACTTAGAGTAACTCAAGGTCTACAAGGAGTAGATTAGTACTATGTAGAATAAATTATATTACCTTGACTTCTTGTAGGTAGAGAAATTTGATGGCACCAAATCTTGAAGAGATATCGAAAAGACTTTGGCACACCAAGTACTTTCTAAATGGGTTCATGAGACAACAATTATTCTATAAAATATGCTTCGTTAGGAATTCTTGAGGAGAAAAACCCTCTCTAGACCCTCAATATGCTCAAAGTATGTGAGAGAGTTAAAGAACTTTAAGATATAAGACTGATGATTCTCACGTATGAAGTCAACATGCCTTCTCTTTTCAATGGGTCTCTCAAGCACTCCATAAGAGGACTCTAAGAATGGTGATCCTCCCTTGTTGGTAGGTTGCTTAAAGGCATTAAAATTGAGGAGGAAGGGAATATTGGAGATGGGGTGATGGTAGGTGGTGGGGAGCTAGTAGGGTTCTCAAAATGAGGTTGTGAGGGGCTTGGAATGATAAATTTAGAAGTGGAGCTAGGGGTCATGGAGATTGGGAGAGGATGGGATGGAGGCACAACAAAAGTAATGGGAGGCAAGGATTTGTGTGAGGGTCCTACAAGGGTTGAGAGACAATCGTTTTTATTTTTTAGCCATTATTGTCCATTAGTTTACCTATTGACATCTACTGGGGTTGGTGCAAGTGTAGGAGTAGCCTTTAGAGGGGACTTGGCTTTGAAGTGGGCCCCATGAGGGACGAGTTTTGATTTTATGATCCATCAACTAACATTTATAACATGTATTCAAAAGGTTATTATAAACCACCTTTTGCTAGAAATGGGTGTCTTTGAGTTGAATATCAATCATTTATTTAGGTCCTTAGAGAGGTCAACCTCAACACATGGATACTTGTAGGGGTGGACGAGGTGGACGACATAGAATTGTTTTTGTTCTATACAAATGAATTTGCGAATAAGGATCACTAGTTGTTGCAGAGAAGGCCACAATGAAATAAGGAGACCACTAAATTCTACCCATGTTGACACTTTCAAGGAGACATCCATAGAGACATTAAAATTATGGTGTTAGGAATGAAAAATAAAAATTATATTAGTAATATATCAAGGACATCTACTAAGGACAACCATGACATGTTAAATATTAGTAGGCCAAAAATAAAAAATCCCTTAGAGTGACTTTGTATATCATCCACTTTGATACTATAGAAATGCCATGCATTCTAGATCTACCAATAGATAAAGGTGTCATTGTATTTATACCTAAGAAATATCCTATATGTTGCTCAAGCCATATCCATGCATTGTCATATTCTTACATAGAAAACACAATATAAAGGTGAAAACATTACCGTGTGGTATATATTTGGAACGATTTTTGGTGGACGCTTGTTTGGAGCCATGTCACTCTTGAGGAGCTATGTCACTTTTCAGCAACAACTTCACTAAGCGGTGAAGTGTCAACTACAATTAAGAACATATTAAAGAAGATTATCCACCCAAGAGAAATAAACTACAATTAAAGTAGATTATCCACCCAAGGAAACTAACCTGCAAAGAAATTAAGAGCAGAAACAGCGACCAAAAAAGTTCCACAGAAACCAAGTGTAAGACAGATTGTCGAGAATTTTACATCATCTTTTTCAATAAATGAAGTAATCCGAACTTGTTTTATTAAATCTGCTTCATCCTTAATTTATCTTTGACGAATATGAAGCAAATATCTATATGTCCAGTATAAACAAGCATTTAGTAAAGCGCATGGCAATTATACGTCATTTTTTCAACAATATAATAAAAAAATTTGAACACAAATTTTATCGACTGTTAAACTGCAATGACGACAAAATCGCAATGCCGTTCGTCACAAAAACTTATACAAATTAGAAATTGCGAAGCTGCTGGACCCTACAGTCCGCAGCGACGAATATTCATGATCCCGATTTGAATATTTTTCTAAAGTTTAAGAACATGATGTTGCCATTCTAGTAGTACTAGGCTGGTTGTACATTCACAACTATTCAAACGCAACTTGCAAACCAAATTACCTTTCACCACAACAAAACACAGCGAACATCACCACTATAGCACCATCACACACAAACATATTCCTTGTAAGGATATCCTAAGATGGGGGAAAGATTGGGGGAAAGATGGGGGATCGACAGAGAGGACAGCTATCGTGCTGATGATCAAACACCCATTTATCCAAACAATCTTTGTGGAAAACATGAAAGCAATTATTTGGCACGCCCACCTCTTCATTCTTCTGCAAATCATTTAAACAAAAAGCGCAAGTGCTCACTTCCACAAACGTATGGCCCCTTGCGCCAAATATCTGATACGGTATGCGGCCTCGTGGAATATTTCCTTGTGCACTTACACAGACTGGAGCTGACAACGCTGTAACATGGTTAAGTACTTCATAGACGGGCCAAAGCGTTTCAGGCACTTTAGAATTCTAAATGCAAAATAGACTCTATCTCTTTGTAGGTTCTTATTCCTCTAAATGTAAACTTAGGCACCCAAAAATCACACTCCACCATAATGTTTGGATCATATATATACGAATAATATTTTTTGAATTTCAAACATAAGAGTTGACCCTTACATATACTTTTCAATTTATATTTAAATCCTTTGATTTAAATACATCACACTTTTAAAACATTTAAACCCTTTGACTTAAATACATCACACTTTTAAAACATTACTTTAATATTTAAATATTAAAGTATACATCACCACTTCATATGCTCAAGCACCCTTTGAAACATACATCATTACTTTATTTTCTCAAGCACCCTTTGACAATACTGACAACTCACAATTTCATCCTTGAAGATATTTCTGCCTTTGACATCATTGATAATATTGACAACTCACAATTTCATCCTTGAATATATTTCTGCCTTTGACATCAATGACAAATCAATATTTCTAACAATATCCCCCTTTCTCATTGATGGCAACCATAAAAAAAAACTATTCTTGATCTCAACATGATCACTAACTGCTCCCCCTGACAAGTTGCTCCCCCTCACTAAAATTCTCCCATTTTGATATCAATGGCAAACGGCTCCTTGGGTCTAAAAATAAGACACTTAACACAACCCCCTCACCATATCCTTTGCTTAAGGTGATTAATTTTGAGATGGGATTATAGATACTCCCAAATTACAATGCTCTTCTTTTTTTTTTTTTCCAAACTTTTGAGGTTATACCTTTTTGAACATTTTGACTATCCTTCTTATTGCTTGATTTTGAGAGTTCAGGAAACACTGTTCTACATCATTTTGCTCTGTCTAAAATTGTTCCAATTGTAACAAATGATGTTGAAGTATCTAAAGGATGCAAATGAATTGAAGTTCCTCTTGGAGAAGTCATTATCATTCTTATCATGAACTCTGCAATGTACAACTTTATGACCAAAATGATTACATGAGAAACAATAACCTTGGAAGAAATATTCATCTTGCCTTGGAGGATATGGTCACATGATTCTTTCTTTGCTTTTTCTATGATGGTCCTTGTTCCTTGATGGTGCATTATTTTCTTCCTCATTGATTCTTCCAATTTTCAACATATCAACATAGATCTTGGACTCTTCTTCAATCACTTTCTTTGATGATTATATGTCTTTTGAGCTTGACTTCCTCTTTTGTTTCTCTTGACCTTCTTTAAAACCAATTCGAGTACTCATAAATGGAGATCCCCATATTTTGATATTATCATCCAAGGTTTTTGATATTTTCCTAAATTGATATATCTTATCATTAATTTTTTCAAGTCCCTTCCTTAGAATGGCAACTTCATGTTATAGTCTTTCACATTCTAGTTCTTTTACCTTTAACTATTCAACCATACCTTCTTCAATTCTCCTTTTCTCGTAAACCTTTACTTTTAAGTTTGTGAGATCATGTAGAAGCTTTGCCTTTGTTTTCACATCCTTTTGTACTTGTACCTTCAATATTGAGTTCTCTCTTTTCAACTCTTCAAGATCAACAACAAGTTCCTCTTCTATATCAACTATGGCTTCCACCTCATTGTTTGAATCTTTCTTTTCTTCTTGGTCTTCAATAATAGGATCATCTTATTTATCTTCTATAGCTAAAAATAGGATTTCTTCTTTTTCACTATTGAATAGGCTTTCATCACTACTGTTGGAAGCACTACTTGCTTTTTCAACATAAAAACTCTTCTTGTGTCTTTGAAAGATATTCTTATCATGTTTTTCTTGATTGTGCCTATTTTTATTTTCATGATAGAATTGTATTTCCTTATTTTTCTTGTCTTCCTTTTCTTATTCATTGCTACTACTTTCAATTTGTGAACAATTAGTTGTATAGTGACCAAGATTACCATAATTAAAATATTTCATAGACTACATACCTTTGTGTTTTCTTGGACCATTCTCATTTCTTCTCATAAATTTAGCTTCTACTCCACTGCTTTATTCTTCACTTGATTTTGGTTCTTTATTCTTTGCCTTATTTGAAGCTTTGAAAGTTGCTTCTCCTTTGGATGTTTGATCTTTTTCTATCCTCATATCATAGGTTGTGAGAATTCCATGTAGCTCACCCATGCTCAAAGTTTTGAGATCCTTCATTTCTTCAATTTCTTAAACCTTTACATCAAACCTCATGGGAAGTGACCTCAATATTTTTAAAAAAATATTAGAGTCTTCAATACTTTCTCTAAGTCCATGAATGGTGTTGACAACCTCATCAACACGAAGTAGATACTTAGCAATATCTTCCTTGTCTTTCATATTAAAGTATTCAAATTTTCTCCTATGGGTTTGAAGTTTTACCATTTAACCTTGTCATATATTTCATATGTTCTTTGTAGCTTATCCCATATTTATTTTTCTAAAGTGCATTGCATGAATTTTACAAACTCTGATTCATATAACCCACTTAAAATTGCATTCATTACCTTGGAATTATTTTGATATGGTTTCTTACCACTTACATTTGTAGGAGTTGTAGGTGGTGTGAACCCATTCTAAATGAATTATCATATATCATATCAATGTTCCATAAAATAAGTCTTTATCCTCACACTTTAGAAAGCATAGTTAGTCCCATAAAAAAATTGAGCCCTATTTGATGAAAAACCTTCCTAGTGAGCCATTTGTGTTCCTGTAGGATATTCCTTAAAGCTATTAGGCTTTCATGAAAGAATCCACACTGATACCAATTGAAGAACACAAGCTTATACTGAAATGGGGTGAACAGTATAAGATAAAAAATTTACTTTTATTTCCAAAGTAGCAACATCAAATATTATCAATTGCAATAATGAAACAATGCACAAATCACCATACACATAAGAGACACAAATTTAATGTGGTTCACCCAATATGGGCTACATCCATGGAGAAATATTGCTTATAAATTTCTTCAATAAATTTTATGGGCACCATCCCACATGATACACCAATCCCCTATTACAATTTTTGTGGGCACAAAACCATAGGAGACACCAATACCCTATGATCAATTTTATTGGCACAAACCCACAGGAGACACGAATCCCCTATGCTATGGTTTGTGGACACAAATCAATAGGATACACTTGTAGACACCAAAACAACACCAATCTGATTATGTGATGCGCAAACACTGATCGCATTGACAGACACAGTGCCCAGGGCAGCCTCCAGAGGTTAAACAGTGGTCCAAACCACTCACACATTAGTTTTGAAAGGTCAGAGGTCAATTTGGCACCTTTTAGGCACTCTTCTCCCTACTCGTTCCACCCAGGAATGATTACAAAAAGGAAAAGCCAAGATGCGATGTAAACGAAACAAAAGATAATGCTAAATCCTATGAATTGAAAGTGCATGAAAGGAAAGAAGCATAAACAAATCGAAACCAAATAGAAAGCTAATATGGAAGACAACCCTTTTTATTAATATGCTTTAGAACTCAGTTACGATTCACTCCTCCCTTTTTAGCGGCTAGGAGCATTAAATGTGTTCTTGTCACGTCAATGGATGCTATTCCTTCTTTCGCGTGCCCACATGTAAAGTGGGTGGACCAAACATCACCGCAACTTGCATTGATGAGTCTTGACTCCTTGCTGCTCATTTAATGTTGAGACCCTACGTTCAAGGAAACAGGAAACAGTCAGTAGCACCTATAGATAAAATGAAACATGCAATCCCCATGCCTTCAATTAGTACATGCAAAATATAAATAAAACAATAACTGAAATAGATCCAAATGAATTGAAAAATTGACAGGGGCATAAAAAAATCACCAGGAAGGTACTACAAATGGAACAGTCAAAAAATTCACCACATATTCATATTCACTCCGGGGCGGGATGATTAGACCTACAATAAAATGTCAGATAGCACTGTCCCAAATGTCACATCCGGGAAGCTCCAAATTGCCTACAAAGTTGGGGGCTAGCTAAAATGGGGTATTTTGGAAAGACCCAGAAGGTCATATTTTCCCAATTCAGCCTCTATCACCAGGAATTTGATGATGCTACCTACATGTTAGCAAAAGCGAGAAATGACAAAAACATGATCAAAACAGCTCAAAATGATGTGAAATTTTAATGACAACCTATTTAAGCAACATAGAATCAGATGCAAAAATAATAGAATTGAAATCTGCTACATATTTCTAATCGCTCCGGGGCGGGCGATTAGAACTATAGCAGTGCGGGGGACGCCCGAGGGAGACAAGAATACCAATTAATTTCCAACTCTTGATTATTCTTAATGAATATATTTTTATAGATTTTGATATTTGATATTTAATGTTTCTAAACTCCAATATCTTACTTTGGTGTGGTGTTCCTTATAACTCCCCAATTTGGAATATTAAAAAATAATAATATTTGCAATAATGAAATCTTAATTTTCTAGGTAGAAATCCTTATTTCTCCTAAGTTTAATTAATAATTATTAAGCTATATATTTTCTTTAATTTTGCTTTCAAATATGGTTGATTTTACTATAGTTTTCAACCTTATATTATACCCTTAAAACTCCTATTTACGAAATTAAATTAGAATAAAGTAAATTCTTAAATTTGTAATGTTGCAAACCTAAAATATTCGATGCTAAATTCGGTCATAGATGACAACAAGCTATATGTCCTTTCCTTGGGTGATATAGCCAATGAAATGCATTGATTTTTCCTTGGATTCAATGTTGGGATGGTGGTACCTCAATTATAGAATCTTTGACCTCCCTTTACTTGAGATTTTAATGCTCTTCACCTTTATTCCACACTACAACTCAAGCTCCTACGAATGTGCTATGAATGTGGCTATGAATATTGTTATGAATTTGGCTATGAATGTTGATCTCCTTGGTCTTTGGTACCTTTTAATAAAAAGGAATCCTAAAATGTATAACAAGTGTCACGATGGTTATCTTTGAGTGCTTGAGGAATGAGAAGATGCTTATTACCACTTGTAAATTTTTGACAGGTAAAGGATGAGCATTATAGTCTTGGATGAGTGCTCATTCTTTTTGATGACATGTTTTTTCTTCATTCTAACATACCAACCTTCTTTCCCGTAACATTTTCTTGGTCAAACTTGTAATGAATGGGTGCTATTGTGGGAAACATTAGGATTTCCTTATATGTTCCAAGTGTTACCTTCCCTTTGTGCATAAACTTTATACATAATTCCTGTTCGACATATATTTCCAATATCCTTATTAAAATACAACACATCCAACTCTTTCTTTGTTCGATGATGCTTGGTATGAGTTAGTTCCAACTAGAGTGGAGAGAAACATGTTGGAAATTTTGAGTAGTTTTGTTGTCATTGATGTCAAAGGAATATTGGTTTAATGTCGTCGTCATTAAGGACATCAAGTGGTTTTTCCAAAAGCAAGAAGGTCTTGGAAAGGGATAGGATATAATATTTTTTTTTAATATTATATGCCTAAAAATGGCCCAAAGGTTGAAAACCCGAGAAAGGAGAAGCAAGCTTGAATTAAATAATAATATTTTATTATTATAATATTTCGGGCCAAATGACAAGGTGAAGAGAAATGAAGTCCAAATTAAAAAGACCCATGAGCAATTTTCAAAGGTTTAATTTAAATTAAAATATTTTAATCTTTGATTAAAATTTTAATTTAAATTAATAAAGAAGGCAAAGGTTTTAATTTAATATTTAAATAAATTAAATTCAAATTTTTAAATTAAAAAAAGGGTCGATGTGAGAAATCAAAAGGTGATTAAGTATTTATATAGGAAATATTTTCTATTTTCTAAGTCCCAATCATACCTTCAAATGTGAATATCGAGCATTGTGTTAGAGAAGAGGACAATACAAATTTCAAAGTGTTTGGAGGGAAAGCCAAACAACAAAGCTCGCATGGTGGTTTGACTTCCCACCAATGGTAGTAGTGCAGGCTGTAGTTGGAAAATCATTAAGGTTTACATGGAGGAGATCACGGTTTGATCCACGCGATCAACATTTTGGAGGAAGCACCCATCGTTCGTTTTGCTTGGCATTTCATGAGGTGGTAGGATTAAGTTGGACAGTGTGTGCATTGAGTTTCACGTGGGTGTGCAGCCCACTTGGTGGCCTAGCTTGGAGCTAAGGCATTGGGGGAGCATAAGTCACGTGGTCGAATCCGCTAAAGCTCTTTTTATGGGAAGAACAAACAAGAGGTATGTCATTCAATTTTTGGTGTTGAAATTTGAGCGCTTTGAGATTATAGTGGATGTTAAGAGCTTAGGGGAGTTATAAGGTAAAGAAAAATTAAAATATTTTTATTTTGATTTTTAGGTGATTGAAGATTATAAGGTGTATAAGGACTTTGCTATACATGTTGTTAAGTGTAGTGTTATGGTGAAATTATTGAGTTGAATATTGTGAGTTTGGAGATTATAAGGTGTACAAAAGGATTTGTTATTTTGTATGAAAAATAATCTTTGAGAAAATTATTTTGTGGAGATCTTGAGAGAGGTTGTGGTAACCTAACCCTAGTATTGGTAAAGAAAAAATTTGATTGTGGTTAAGATAGGTTTTGAAGACATATCTCCATAAAAATAAAAGGTATGGGTAAATCTTCCTTATGAGAAAAATATTGTTGGATTGGATGTTGTGAATGCTAAGTTGGAGTGAAAAGGATTGTTTGGTAAGCATTGTTGAGTTTGATTGTTAAAGGTTTTTTATGAGTGAGAGTTAATGATAAAAACCTTGTTTGATAAGCATTGTTGGAAATATTGAATGAACCTTCATATGCATGATTAGGGTTTGTGCAAGATCATGAGTATCATTGATATGTGAGATTGTTTGATAAGCATTGTTGGAAATAATTGAGTGAGGATTCATATGCTTGGACTAGGGTTTGTAAGCAAGGAGTGTTTCATTGAGTGATTGATTGAGTGGAGTTGATTGAGCCTAGTCAAGTGGAAGTGTTGAAGTGATAGTTCTAATTCTATGAAACAAATTATTCTATATTATGAATTGATTTGAGAAAGAGGTTGGAAGTGATTGAGTGTTTGTGAGTGTGAAACATATTGAGTCTCTAACAATTCTCTATATGTTTCTATGGTAAAAAGAGAGATTGAAAGTGATTGAGCATTGTGGTGAGTGTGAAGCATATTGAGTCTCTAACAATTCTCTATATGTTTCTATGGTAAAAAGAGATTGAAAGTGATTGAGCATTGTTGTGAGTGTGAAGCATATTGAGTCTCTAACAATTCTATATATATTTCTATGAGATTGGACAAGTTCTAGTGAGGACTTGTTGAGAATATTTGAGGTAAGTCTTGGTGAAGACTTGTTGAGAATATTGAACAAGTTCTAGTGAGGACTTGTTGAGAAGATTTGAGGTAAGTCTTGGTGAAGACTTGTTGAGAAGATTGGACAAGTTCTAGTGAGGACTTGTTGAGCATATTTGAGGTAAGTCTTGGTGAAGACTTGTTGGACAGATTGGACAAGTTCTAGAGAGGACTTATGGATAGATTAGTGTGAGATTTTGTGGAAGATTACAAGGCATATTTGAGATAAGTCTTTGAGAAGACTTGAGAGCAGAGTTGATTGATTGATTTGTTCAAACCTTGGGTTAAGGTTTGGGGTAGATCTAGTAGAGTTGATTTATGATTGAGTCAAGCTTTGTGTTAAGGCTTGAGGAAAGATATTGAGAAGATTTGTGCTAGATCGAAGGATTATGTTTAGGGTAGATTTGAGGATAGGTTTGTGCTAGATCAGAGATAGAGATTGAGCAGATTTGTGCTAGACCGAAGGACCATGTTTAGTACAGATTTGAGATAGAGCTGAGAGAAATATTTAGAGGTGATAGAGTATAGAGGATGATAGTCTCTAGTGGATAGAGGTCCATTAGCTAGGGTAGTGAGGATAGGTATTTTGAGTGAGGATAGGAGTCTTTAGTGGATAGAGATCCATTAGCTAGTGTAATGGAGGTAACAATTCTTCTAGAAGATCACTAGCTAGAGCAGAGGAGAAAGGAGTTCTCCTATGGATAGAGATCCATAAACCAATTGAGGAGATTGGTGTCTCCTATGGATAGAGATCCATGAACTTGATTAGGGGATTGGTGTCTCCTTTGGATAGAGGTCCATAAATATTGTAATAGGGAAAGGTTTCCCAAGAGATTTGTTGAGAAAATTTTAGTGAAATATTTTCTCCGTGGAGTAGCCCACATTGGGTGAACCATGTTAAATTGGTGTCTCTATTATGTGTGGTGATTTGTGCATTGCTTTGATTACTATATTGATATTGCTATTGATACATTGCATAATATTGATTGGGAAAGAAAAAGTAAAAAGTGGTCTTATATTGTTCACCCCCCTCTCAGTATAAGCTTGTGTTCTTCAATTGGTATCAGAGTGGGTTCATTCGAAAGAGTTTAATAACTTGAAGGAAAATCTTACAAGAACACAAATGGATTCTAAGAGTGGATCCTCAGATAATTTAGCACCAGTGTTTGATGGGAGCGATTATGTATTTTGGAGTATGAGAATGAAGATTCACCTGATGGCACTTGGCAATGAAATATGGGAAGCAGTTGAAAATGGATACACACCACCAGCTACTCCACCTATAGATAAATATGGTAAGCTTCTACATCATTACAATTCAAGAGCAATGAATGCAATTTTGAGAGGTTTGCATAGAACATAGTTTGTTAAGGTTATGCACTAGAAGTCAGCAAAAGAAATTTGGGATAAGTTGCAAGGCATATATGAAGGAGATAAAAAGGTCAAAAAGGTAAAGTTGTGAAATCTCAAGGGATAATTTGAAGATCTAAAAATGAAGGATGAGGAAAACATTAGTGCTTATCTACTTCATGTAGATGAGGTTGTTAACTCCATGCAAGGACTTGGACTTGAGGTTCAAGAATCTGATGTTTGTGATAAGATCTTAAGATCACTCCCAAAAAGGTTTAGTGAAAATATTTCAGCTATAGAGGAATCAAAATATGGTGATATTTTGACAAGGGATGAATTACTTGGCATTCTTACAACTTTTGAGATGAGAACAAAAGAGGAACCTAATCTCCAAAAAGAAGCAACCTTCAAAGCTACTAAGAAGACAAAGGGTAAGAATTCAGATTCAAGCAATGAGTTATCCAGTGATGAAGAAGCAAATTATGGCAGAAGGAACAAGGATCCAAGAAGATTTAAAGATGCAAAATATGTTAGATGTTTCAATTGTGGAAAGTATGGTCACTATGCATCTGATTGTCAAGAAGCTGGAAATAGCAATGATGAAGAAAAATAGGATCATAAGAACAGGGAATCAAAAAATACAGGTACCAAAAGAAAAGTAGGGATGGTCAAGGCAAGCAAGGAAAGAAGTTCTTCCGAAGATAGAAGAAGAGTTTCTATGTAGACAAGGCAAGTAAGTACTCAAGTGATAGTGATAATAGTTCCTCAGATAATGATAAAGATGAAGTTCTATTTCTGGAAAAAGAAAAGGAAATGGTTAGGAAAAGGTCACCAATAATCCTCAAGTGTTTTAGATGTGGTAACTTTGGTCATCTCGAAGATAGTTGTACAAGAAGTGGTTTCAATTTCAGTGATGATGAATATGAAGATACACTTGAAGGACCAGAAGAGAATATTCTAATGGCATTAGAAGAAGAAGGAGGTGATCCTATAAAAGATGAGTCAAAAAATAATGAAGATGTTTTCAAAGGTAAACAAATAGAGGAAGAATCAGAGAATGGAGAATTTGATCTTGAGGGAGAGCTTATTCATGCCCTTGATGCATTAAATAAGGTAAGAAAGCAAAACTCCCAACTTAAGCTTCAGTTTCAAGAATGTGATGAAGAGAAAGGAAAGCTTATAGAGGATCTAAATAAGTCAATGGCTAAGGCAAGGAAGTTCAAAGATAAGTTAGAAGCAAAGGTCTTAGAATGTGAAAGGTTAGAGCATGAAGTAGCTCTACTAAGGGAAGAAGTAAAAGAGTCTAAGGATAGGTTACACAGGTTTGGAAGAAGCTCAAATAATTTGGATAATATTATCAAGACACAAAAACCTACATCAAGCAAGACAGGTCTTGGTTTTGAACAAGTACAAAAGAAACAAGGAGAGGAGTCAACCTCAAGTTCTGAAGAAGAAGAAACTTCAGAAGAAGAGAGTGTAAGAGAGAGTGAGACTTCTGAGGATGAGTTGGACAATAGAAAGTTCAACAAGGAAAGGAACAATGCACAAAAGAGGAACAAATGGAACAGGTACCAACATAGGGTAAAAGAGACTAAGAGACCAATGAGGTCAAGGCAAGGTAGTTTCAATGGAAGATGTTTCTCATGTCATAGGTTTGGGCACAAAGCTTCTCAGTGTAGGACACATGAAAGATAGGAATATGGAAGTTCCAGAAATAGATAGCTTTTTCAAGGGTATTGTTACTCTTGTAATCAGTTTGGTCACAAGGCAATGAATTGTAGGGTTAATGATAGGAAAGGATATGGCTTCACCAGGAGGAACCCCAAGATATTTGCACCTTTAAGGAATAACAACATTAAGTGTTATAAGTGCAATAATGATGGGCACACAACAAAGTGGTGTAGAGAAAAAATTCCAGAGACAAGCAAGAACAGGAATAGTCAGAGGAATCAGAAGAATCAGTTGAGGAAGAAAGTGGACAAAGGTAAATATCAATGTATGTTGGGAGTAGAAATACTCCCACCCTAGAATTAATCACCTCAAGAGGAGGTGGGGGAGGGGCTAAGCTAAGAAGTCTCATTCTTAGCCCCGAGCCCCAAAGGTGACCCTTTGCCATTGATGCAAAAAGGGGGAGAGATTTGAGTTAGGGGGAGAGAATTCAGTCAAGGGGAGTAGTTTCTCAAGGAAAGCAACTTTTGAAAAAAAAAAAAGGAATGGTAAAAATAAAGGGGTTGCCATCAATGACAAAGGGGGATATTGTTGGAAATTTTGAGTAGTTTTGTTGTCATTGATGTCAAAGGAATATTGGTTTAATGTCGTCGTCATTAAGGACATCAAGTGGTTTTTCCAAAAGCAAGAAGGTCTTGGAAAGGGATAGGATATAATATTTATTTTTAATATTATATGCCTAAAAAGGGCCCAAAGGTTGAAAACCCGAGAAAGGAGAAGCAAGCTTGAATTAAATAATAATATTTTATTATTATAATATTTTGGGCCAAATGACAAGGTGAAGAGAAATGAAGTCCAAATTAAAAAGACCCATGAGCAATTTTCAAAGGTTTAATTTAAATTAAAATATTTTAATCTTTGATTAAAATTTTAATTTAAATTAATAAAGAAGGCAAAGGTTTTAATTTAATATTTAAATAAATTAAATTCAAATTTTTAAATTCGAAAAAAGGGCCGACGTGAGAAATAAAAAGGTGATTAAGTATTTATATAGGAAATATTTTCTATTTCCTAAGTCTTCCAATTATCACACCTTCGAATGCGAATATCAAGCATTGTGTTAGAGAAGAGGACAATTGAATTTCAAAGTGTTTGGAGGGAAATCCAAACAACAAGGATTGCATATTGGGTTGACTTCCCACCGATGGTGGTAGCATAGATGACAGTTGGGAATGCATTAAGGTTTGCATGGAGGAGATCATGGTTCAATCCATGCGATCGATATTTTGGAGGAAGCACCCATCGTTCGTTTTTCTTGGCATTTCGTGAGGCGGTAAGATTAAGTTGGATAGCGTGCGCATTGAGTTTCACATGGGTGCGCAACCCACTTGGTGGCCTAGCTTGGAGCTAAGGCATTGGGGGAGCATAAGTCACGTGGTCGAATTCACCGAAGCTCTTTTTATGGGTAGAACAAACAAGAGGTATGTCATTCGATTTTTGGTGTTGAAATTTGAGCACTTTGAGATTATAGTGGATGTTAAGAGCTTAGGGGAGTTATAAGGTAAAGAAAAATTAAAATATTTTTATTTTTATTTTTGGGTGATTGAAAGATTATAAGGTGTATAAGGACTTTGCTATACATGTTGTTAAGTGTAGTGTTATGGTGAAATTATTGAATTGAATATTGTGAGTTTGGAGATTATAAGGTGTACAAAAGGATTTATTATTTTGTATGAAAATAATCTTTGAGAAAATTATTTTGTGGAGATCTTGAGAGAGGTTGTGGTAACCTAACCCTAGTATTGGTAAAGAAAAATTTGATTGTGGTTAAGACAGGTTTTGAAGACATATCTCCATCAAAATAAAAGGTATGGGTAAATCTTCCTTGTGAGAAAAATATTGTTGGATTGGATGTTGTGAATGCTAAGTTGGAGTGAAAAGGATTGTTTGGTAAGCATTGTTGAGTTTGATTGTTAAAGGTTTTTCTGAGTGAGAGTTAATGATAAAAACCTTGTTTGATAAGCATTGTTGGAAACATTGAATGAACCTTCATATGCATGGTTAGGGTTTGTGCAAGATCATGAGTATCATTGTTATGTGAAGCATTGTTGGAAATAATTGAGTGAGGATTCATATGCTTGGACTAGGGTTTGTAAGAAAGTTTTTTTTGAGTGATTGATTGAGTAGAGTTGATTGAGCCTAGTCAAGTGGAAGTGTTGAAGTGATAGTTCTAATTTTGTGAAACAAATTGTTCTATATTCTGAATTGATTTGAGAAAGAGGTTGGAAGTGATTGAGTGTTTGTGAGTGTGAAACATATTGAGTCTCTAACAATTCTCTATATGTTTTTATGGTAAAAAGAGAGATTGAAAGTGATTGAGCATTGTGGTGAGTGTGAAGCATATTGAGTCTCTAACAATTCTCTATATGTTTCTAGAGAGATTGAAAGTGATTGAGCATTATTGTGAGTGTGAAGCATATTGAGTCTCTAACAATTCTCTATATGTTTATATGAGATTGGACAAGTTCTAGTGAGGACTTGTTGAGCAGATTTGAGGTAAGTCTTGGTGAAGAATTGTTGAGCATATTGGACAAGTTCTAGTGAGGACTTGTTGAGAAGATTTGAGGTAAGTCTTGGTGAAGACTTGTTGAGCAGATTGGACAAGTTCTAGTGAGGACTTGTTGAGCATATTTGAGGTAAGTCTTGGTGAAGACTTGTTGAGAAGATTGGACAAGTTCTAGAGAGGACTTGTGGATAGATTAGTGTGAGATTTTGTGGAAGCTTACAAGGCATATTTGAGATAAGTCTTTGAGAAGACTTGAGAGCAGAGTTGATTGATTGATTTGTTCAAACCTTGGGTTAAGGTTTGGGGCAGATCCAACAGAGTTGATTTGTGATTGAGTCAAGATTTGTGTTAAGGCTTGAGGATAGATATTGAGCATTTGGTGCATATTTGAGGAAAGGTTTGTGCTAGACCAGAGATAGATATTGAGAAGATTTGTGCTAGACCGAAGGACCATGTTTAGTATAGATTTGAGATAGAGCTGAGAGCAAGCTTTGGAGGTGATAGAGTATAGAGGATGACAATCTCTAGTGGATAGAGGTCCATTAGCCAGGGTAGTGAGGATAGGTATTTTGAGTGAGGACAAGAGTCTTCAGTGGATAGAGATCCATTAGCCAGTGTAGTGGAGGCAATAGTTCTTCTAGAAGATCACCAACCAGAGCAGAGGAGAAAGGAGTTCTCCTATGGATAGAGATCCATGAACCAGCTGAGGAGATTGGTGTCTCCTATGGATAGAGATCCATGAACTTGATTAGGGGATTGGTGTCTCCTTTGGACAGAGGTCCATAAACATTGTAATAGGGAAAGGTTTCCCAAGAGATTTGTTGAGAAAATTTTAGTGAAATATTTTCTCCGTGGAGTAGCCCACATTGGGTGAACCACATTAAATTGGTGTCTCTATTGTGTGTGGTGATTTGTGCATTGCTTTGATTATTGCTATTGATATTGCTATTGATACATTGCATAATATTGATTGGGAAAGAAAAAGTAAAAAGTGGTCTTATACTGTTCACCCCCCTCTCAATATAAGCTTGTGTTCTTCACAACACCTTTGGAGACTTGGAGCTAGAATTTGAGCAATGATCTTGAAGAATTCAAGCAATGCTATGGTAGAGTTTGAAATACTCCAATGATGTTCCTTGGATGTACATCTAGTGTAATATTTTGTGCTTTATTTTCCTTCTTTTTTCAATCTATTATGAAATCCCTTTTGTATATAATGATGTCATTGAATATAATGCATCTCCTTTATTTTTATTGCACTTTGTTTACTTGTAGGTTCAGCTATCCAAATCATAGAATATATGATCCCTTTGAGAGGCTTTTCTACCTTTCTTGGAGAATGCTCTTTACATGATTACTTTTAGCTAATTTCCTTTGTGAATAATGTGCCTTTGTGGAACTTAAAATTTGCCCTTATTCCTTCATATGATAGATTTATATGGTGCAATATAATGTAAACAAAATTGTAAATAGAATACCTTCTTTTTGCACCTCCTTTTGCACTCTATTCTATTAATTTTAATGGTAGCTTTCTTGTAGGCAAGGTCTAATTTGATCTTGTCTCTTTTGCTAGACATATCTCTCCTTTTCTTGGTTACTTTGATAATGAATCCAGATGTTGAACTAGGTAGTAGATAGATTATAAATAAAGGTAATAAATGTTGATAATCTAATTTATGTGACATTAAAAATCTTAATATATTATGTTAAATCAAACATAGAATACAATTTAAGATGTTTATAAACTTAAGATAAACATAAAATTCTAAGATAGATATGTTTAAAACTATGTAAATGCATATAAATAAAATAAAAATATTGAAGTTAAGGTTTTACATTGGTGCAATTAAATACTTGTACACATCATCTTCATTCACATTTGAAATGCATGTAAAATAATTAAACAAATTAATATAGGATATTTATAATTTGCACATATATATACCTCATTAAAAATGAATAATTTTCATTTTAAAATTTCAAAATAAATTATAATGAGATGGGTATTTTATACCCTCACATAGACCTTACTAATAGCTCCATTAAAAGCTATTCTAAAATTTCCCAAAACTGGCTCAAATATCTTTTAAAATTTATTATACATGATAGAATAAAACTATGAGTATTCTGGTGTAAGTCTTCAATTATCTTATAAAGTACCTTTTTGAAACTTTAGCCTTGTAGTCATTAGTCATCCTATGTATATGACCTAAATTATAAAAAGACATCAAAAAGAATAAAAAGTGCCATAACCATGACTTCTATGAGAAGGGATACACTATGGTGTAATCATAATTCCACACTACTCCTTTTAATCAAGTACCCATTGAAATATCTAAGGTAGCTTTTGATAGACCATAAAATTCCTCATTTGATTCTCTATATATGTTTATAAGAGATCTTTGTAAATGACACCTCTAACAATTTCACCTACTCATAGAAAGACCTAAAAATCATATTTTACATCCCTATTAATACTTAAGCCCAATCTACCACCAATCTCAAGTGACTAAAAATATTAAGTTTTGTTATTTCCTATTCCACTCCCATTATTATAAAAAATATTAAAGACTTCCAATTTGTTGTATTATTAGTGAAATTCACCAGACCCACTTTGAAAATAAATTTTTTATTTTCATCCTAATATAACATGTACCGTAGATATACTTCAACTCTATTGACAAGATCCATAAAAAAAAAGCCTAATATTTTACAATCATCACTATTAAACTACTAGCCTACTTTACAACATTTAATTTTAGGACTTTTTATCCCTTTATAAATATATTCAATTCCTTGCTTTGAAATGTAATAAAATTTCTGGCCAACAATAAACCCATATCACTATTAATGGAATACACCTATATTCCTCGTGTTTTCCAGTGAGACACGGGTTGCCTTGCCCGCTTACCGTTTTACACTTAATCCTTTCGTTGTGTTGGAAGAAAGGAATACATTACTAGGCGGGAACAGACAAAATAAGTTTTCCATATTAGTTAATTTATATAAATGAAAACTGTTGATCATGACTATTTTAATTGCTATCTCGGTTGCCTAAATTTCAAACAAGTCTTCTTTTATTGCAGGGGCCTTCATGTATAGATGTCCTTTCTTGTAATTCAAAAATTCTCTTTACCTCATTGCTACCATATTTAAATTTTTATTATTAAGATGTATTTTTCTTGTATTAAATTTTAATAATACATATTAACCACAGATAAAGTTGATTAGATTTTCAATTTTGTTTGTGCTATCCAATGGATTTACAAAAAGTGGAAGAATGGATAATTTTGTATGTTGAAACATAAACAAATGGAGTGCTCTTTGTATGTTTCAATAGGTAAGCAAAAAATATTCCTCGTACTTATGTAGTGTTTATGTCTTATTGAGCTTAACAACACTGTAAATGTTATTTTATACTGATCAGTTACTCTCTAATTGCTCGGATTTCATTTGTTACACTCTTTATAATAACATAACTCCTAAAGGTGCAATTTACATCCTTAGGGATGAATAATATATTTATTTTTTATAAAAAATAATATAATTAAGATCTTATTTATATTAGATTTTAATGCAATTCAAGACGAGCATCTGGTGGAATCTTTGAAACTATCACACAAATAGCATTCTTGATTAAATGAAAATATTTGGTCTAATAAATAATAACCTAGCTATATTTAATAATTCAAGGAAATAAAAAATGAAGCTAAATTATTTATATTTTGAGTTTGGAAAAAAAAATTGTAAACAATGTGTAGCAAATGAATAAATGTAGGAAGTTGGTTACATTCATAGTTTTTTTTTACTACCATGTAAATTCATATTCTAGGGTTGCCCCCATCAACATCTATTCCACCTCATTGTTATTTAACCCACCGTAAGGAGAAGCATTGAGGTTTGGGATTGGTTATCCAAGGGGAGTTGGTTACATTCATAGTATTTTTCTACTACCAAGTAGAATTAAAATTCTAGGGTTACCCTAAAAACACATATTCCACCTCATTGATATTTAATTTGGGATTGGTACCAACAACACCTATTCCACCTCATCGTTTTTTAACCTGTTTTGAAGAAGAACATAGGGGCTTGGGATTACCTAGGTAAAACTACTACCTTTGCACAAATAAACATTCCCCAAGGGTTTGAACCTAGGTCTCTTCTTGGTAAGTGCTAGAACTTACAAATAACATATTTACATACAAGTATTTCAATCTTTCTATGTGCTCTTGATAAACTTAATTCCTTTTTAAAATGGTCTTAATAAAAACAATTATATATCAACATGAATAAACTATTGTATGACATACAAAATTTGTAAAAAAAAATTTAAAGTGATGAAATTCAATGCTTCACCCAAAAAAACTTGTGGAGATTTAATAGATTGCTATCAACCCAAATATGTCCATAAACTTAAAGGATAAAAGAAACTAGATTAGTTATCGAATATAACATGCTTTTGTACAAGTAGATGTGCTTTTGTGATTCTTACAATACACAACTTGAACTATGAAAAGAGTCAATGCAAATTCATAAAAGGTGATAAATGTGGTTCAAGATTCATAAAACTATAAAAAGAGTCAATGCAAATTCATAAAAGGTGATAAATGTGGTTCAAGATTCATAAAACTATGAAAAAAGTCAATGCAAATTCATAAAAGGTGATAAATGTGGTTCAAGATTCATAAAACTACATAGAAGCTGACAAGCTTTCAAAAAAAATGATATTATCTAAAGTTTTAAGGTAAATTATATTTTTTACACGTTAAAAGTTTGATGCCATCAAATTCTTTCATTACATTGCATGTGGAATTTCAAAACATAAGCCCTGTAGCAAAAATTGACCTTCTCTTTCTATCATTGTTAACTTCTTCCATTCTATTTTTCTAATCATAGATTTAAATTTGTATGGAGAAAAAAAAAAAAAAAAACAAACATTTGTCAAAGTTGTTGACATCCCAAAAATACCTAGATGGAGAAAAGATGATTGAGCACTACATCTAGATCTATGGAAACATCAAAGGCAACTTGGAAACAAAGGCATTGTCAAAAGCAATCACGAAGGAAATTGCATGGGCTGAAGTGGACACACATGACTAATTTTTATAGTCATATCCATTCACAGACATATGGACAACAGATTGCATTAGTATATCTTTGGTACTATGGTAGCTTACACTGATGAATTGATATTTAGAAAAAAATACTTTACCCCGGAATCCCTAGTTGCACTTGATAGAGTATCAAGTAGAAGCATGTTGGTCTTTTCTTTCGAAGGTGTAGCTGAATCAATTAAAGATTCAAATGTATTGTAAATTTATAGTTTGTTTTATGTGGGTCCCATTGCAAATCCATAGTCCTTCACCTACATTCTCCAATATTTTATTGATACTTTTAATCTTCATAGAAGTTGGTTCCTCTTTCGTAGATTCAAATTCATGAAAATGGACATGTAGGGATGGTTTGGATGCAGAAATAATCGACGTCTCAAATTATTTATGTTTTGAGTTTGGAAAAAAAAATTTAAACAATGCCTAGCAAATAAATAAATGTAGGAAGTTTTACTACCATGTAAATTAATATTCTAGGGTTAGGGTTTCCCCCATCAACATCTATTCCACCTCATTGTTATTTAATCCACAGTAAGGAGAAGCATTGGGGTTTGGGATTGGCTATCCAAGGGGAGTTGCTTACATTCATAGTCTTTTTCTACTACCAAGTAGGATTAAAAGTCTAGGGTTACCCCAAAAACATCTATTCCACCTCATTGATATTTAATTTGATGTAAGGAGATCCGGAGCTTGGGATTGGTACCAACAACAACTATTCCACCTCATCGTTTTTAACCCATTTTGAAGAAGAGCACAGGGTCTTAGGATTACCTAGGTAAAACTACTACCTTTGCACAAATAAACATGCCCCAAAGGTTTGAACCTAGGTCTCTTCTTGATAAGTGCTAGAACTTACAATTAGCATATTTACATACAAGTATTTCAATCAACAGTTCTTTCTATGTACTCTTGATAAACTTAATTCCTTTTTAAAATGGTCTTAATAAAGACAATTATATATCAACATGAATAAACTATTGTAAGACATACAAAATTTGTAATATTTTTTTAAAGTGATGAGATTCAATGCTTCATCCAAAAAAAATAAAAAATTTATAAAATTGTTGTGGAAATTTAATAGATTATTATCAACCCAAATATGTCCATAAACTTAAAGGATAAAAAAAACTAGATTAGTTATTGAATATAACATGCTTTTGTACAAGTAAATGTGCTTTTGTGATTCTTACAATACACAACTTGAACTATGAAAAGAGTCAATGCAAATTTATAAAAAGTGATAAATGTGGTTCCCAGTGAAGATTCATAAAACTACATACAAGCTGACAAGCTTTCAAAAAAAATGGTATTATCTAAAGTTTTGAGGTAAATTTTATTTTTTACACGTTAAAAGTTTGGTGTCATCAAATTCTTTCATTACATTGCATGTGGAATTCCAAAACATAAGCCCTGTAGCAAGATTTGACCTTCTCTTTCCGTTTTTAGCCTCTTCCATTCTATTTTTCTAATCATAGATTTAGATTCGTATGAAGAGAAAATAAAAATAAAAAATTGTCAAAGTTGTTGACATCCCAAAAATACCTAGATGGAGAAAAGAGGATTGAGCACTACATCTAGATCTATGGAAACATCAAAGGCAACTTGGAAACAAAGGCATTGTCAAAAGCAATCACGAAGGAAATTGCATGGGCTGAAGTGGACACTCGTGACTAATTTTTATAGTCATATCCATTCACTATAGACATATGGACAACAGATTGCATTAGTATATCTTTGGTACTCTGGTAGCTTACACTGATGAATTGATATTTAGAAAAAAAAAACTTTTCCCCGGAATCCCTAGTTGCACTTGATAGAGTATCAAGTAGAAGCATGTTGGTCTTTTCTTCCGAAGGTGTAGCTGAATCAATTAAAGATTCAAATGTATTGTAAATTTATAGTTTGTATTATGTGGGTCCTATTGCAAATCCATAGTTCTCCACCTACATTCTCCAATATTTTACTGATACTTTTAATCTTCATAGAAGTTGGTTCCTCTTTCGTAGATTCAAATTCATGAAAAACTGCATGAGAATGGACATGTAGGGATGGTTCGGATGAAGAGCTCTTTATTTGAAAAGATTCAACTCTTGTGACCAACAATGTCTAGCCTAAATTCTTGAGGCTTAATGAAGAGCTCTTTATTTGAAAAGATTCATTTTTTCATTTTGGTTTTTGTGTCCATTAAGCCTTTATTCTATACCATAAGGAGCAAATCCAACATGAAAGCTGGATTTGAGATATGACTGCATTCAAATAGAATCAAAGCAATAAAATCATAGCAATAATAAAATTTATTGGATTGTAAAGGCAAACTACAAGGGACCACACAATTAAACATCGACAAAAAAAAAAACATGGATTTCATAAAAAAAATATAAATAAAAGGTCAAACATTCATCAAGTACAAAATGCCCCCACTTGAACAACCATGGTGTTTTCGAAAAAATTGAAGAACATAAATAAAGAATTTAATATGGTGGTGAAATACCTCTCAAGGTTAGTCTCCGAGGGTGACGATGCAGGTGAAACAACCCAAGGTGACGTGCTCCTACTTTACAAGATAAGGATGTGTCAACTTGACACCACCTACTTTACAAGATAAGGATGTGTCAACTTCTGTTTACGCGGTGGAGAAGATATTTCTATATCATGCACTTTAAAGCACTCAATCGCTTCTCGTTTTACAGGTTCCAGTCTGCATCGGCCACCATGAGCATTTCCACGACAACAGCGTTCATCCTAACACGACACGTTATTTATAGGTATCAAATTCATGTACTTTCCATGAATTTTTGCTTTCGTGCTGCTAACACGACTATATGGTAGGGTGAAGGTGATGCTGACTTGATGCTCAGTAATTTATTGTTGCACATGTTGACATGTTCATCATGATGATTTTGTTCCTAGTTACAGCCCCCTTAACATGAATTTGATCCTTTTGTAGGCCCCTCTGACATTCCGTTATATTCTCATGCTATGCTGAGAGCTACCAGTTGTGCTGCCACTAGATCATTCGTTATATATCTGCTGAATGTGATCTTTATACTATTAATATCTCTGTTAGAGATGAGTGATATTGGATGAATTTAAATTTAGATAGATAATTGTCAACAACATCATCATGCGGGTAAATTTTACTGTTGTTTTAAAAGCACTGAGGTTGCCGGTGGATTAGAGGTGTGTTGTATGAGGGTGGTTTTAGTTATGGTGTTACTTTTGAAGTGAACACGCAGCTGAATCTAAGAATCCCTGGATTCGCTACATCGAGGAGCAATATCAAGACTTTACATTTAAAACTGATGCGAATCCATGACGGCTTAGCAGGAATAGGGAAGTTTGCCTAATATGACGTGGGTCCGGACAAGCGGTTTCAGAACATATCCACTAGACAACTTTCTAACATACCTTTGGAAGCAATGATGGTCGTGGAATCACGTCGGGCGGAATTACGACAATCCGCTGACCCAACTTGACTTACTCAAATTCTGATGCAAATGGAGCGCGGAAACGGGATGTCGCAGTTCCGCGAGGGAAGGGGTTCCAAACAACTCTAGGAGGACAAACTATCAAAACCGCGAATCCTTGGTTTTAGGTGAGTTCACGAAAGCTGACCTTCCTCAAGCTCACGCTGAATTCAGACTTTCAATAAAGTCACGATTTCTGCTCAACCTCAACGGAAGTTGAAACAAAAGGAAATAAACCAAATCTTTGTATACCTTTGCAGGATTAATTAGCTCTTCATTCTTAAATCATATAGAATCAAATGTTACAAAGAAATTATCCTATGCATATATTTTATATTTACTAAAATGATAACTGCGGCTGCAGTTTTACAATGTTTAAATAAAACCTTTCAGCAGATTCTTCTTTCTCCATTAACTTTACACATACATCTGCAACTGTAGACTCATACAGAGATGTCTGAAAGCTACAGCTTCAATTCCTTGCTCTTCAAAGTTTTTTTTTGGGTTTCTCTTTTCGGTTCACTCTCACTTACTGGATAATATCAAGTGCTCAGATACAGATAGCTGGAAACAAGAGGGAAAGGCTCACAAATAATCTGACACACATTAAATTCAAAGCATGGTGCCGGATGACTTACCGAACATCTGCAATCTAATCGCGAACTACTGGTAATTAATTCAAGCACAATAAAATCTGGCGATTGATGTAGAAGATAAAATCTGTTAGATGATGTCAAATCTAGTTTAATTTTCTAACATCCTCCCTTAAACTAGATTTCATAAAAATTTTGACACCGAGCATTTCCCTCAGCCTTTTAAAGTCTTCCTCCTTCAAAGGTTTTGTGAAAATATCTGCAACCTGTTCTTTGGACCTACAAAACAATAACTCAATTTCATTATATTTTATCAGTTCTCTGATGAAGTGGTACCGGATGTCAATATTTTTGGTCATGTCATGAAACATTGGATGCTTTGACAGTGCTATGGTGGAATTGTTGTCACAAAATTTAGTTGTTACCCCTTCTAGTTATTGTTTTAGCTCTTCCAAAATTCTTCTCAGCCACATTGCCTAGCCTGCGGTTGAAGTAGCAGCAACATACTTTGCCTCAACAGTTGATAATGCAACAATTGGTTGCTTCTTTTATGATCATGAAATTGCACCTGATTTAAGGTGGAAAGCATAACTCGAAGTGTTCTTCCTTTCATCTATATTACCAGCCCAATTGATATATGTGTAGCCAACAAGCTCAAGTTGGTCATTTCTTGCATAATATTCAAAACAAAACACTTTTACTTTTGTCTTACACATCCACTTAATATTTCATTATTTTCTCAAATGCAAATTTTTTGCCTGTACTTATAGGATCAACACTTAACCTTATATTTCCAACCTTATAACATCAAAAATAATTTTATAATTTCAACCTTATAAAATAAAAAATGATTTTATGACTCCAACCTTATAACATCAAAAATAATCTTATAACTTCAACCTTATAAAATCAAAAATGATTTTATGACTCCAACCTTATAACATAAAAAATAATCTTATAACTTCAACCTTATAAAATCAAAAATGATTTTATGAATCCAACATTAAAAAATGAAAATAAAATGATTTTATATACCACACATTATTTCTCCAACACATAATACAAAAAGTTTATTATGATTTCTTAATACTTATCTCATGACTTGTCCTCCATCTTCTTTCATGAATAATGATGGCTTTTGCTTGTGACACTTCAATGCTTATGTTCCGAATGGCCTGTCGTCACTCTTATTTTTTCTTCATATGGCATCTTCATAGATTACCTCTTACGTATCACTATTTTGGTGCTTTCTCTAGCATAAACACTGATGTATTTCACTATGATACTTCCAATGCTCCAGCTAAAATGTACTATCATCTCTTTTTTTACTGAATTTATTGATTTACCTCTTACATCTTGTTGTTCTGGCGCTTTTTGTAGCATAAACTGTTAGGATCTCATCCTAACCCTTAATGTAATAACTTCCCTGATGTAATAATTCCTAGTGAATGTGGGCAATACCCATGATTAATATTTTGTAATGTTCTAAGTTTTAGCTTAGGTAGTGCCTATGACAAATGGCATCCTTTTTATGTAACACATGGTAGATAGGTTAGGTAAGGTGGCATTGTGCATGTAATTCGTGTGGCATTATGCATGTAATTCGAGTGGCATTGTGCATGTAATTCAAAGTTGCACTATGCATGTAATTCGGGTGGCATTATGAATGTAATCCAGGTGGCATTTTGCATGTAAACCAACCTTGGAAGGAAGCTCCTTAAATACCCAAAAAGGCACCAATGTAACCATATTTTTGCAAATTAATGAAGTATTGAAGGAGGTTTCCCCCTTGAAGAGGCCTGCGATTTTGTCTTATTGTGAGATTGTTCCTTTATGCAAATTTATGTTATATTAATATGATGTTTATGTGAGTTTATTTCCAAGCAATCGAGTGAGAGTGTGTTATTTGAGTTTATTTTATAGTAGGATCTTAACAAGTGGTATCAGAGCACTTTCTAGGGCCAAGTTCTGCTGCAACTACAATGATTCTTGCCATCCAATCTACCTGTTAGGTATAAATTCTATGTGTTTTTCCCATTTTTGTTTTTCCTTATTAAAAAAAAAATCCAAAAAAATACAGTGCATTTTTTTTTCCAAAACAAAAAAAAAAATCTTTTTAGTTGAGTAGGTAGAAACCCTGTACCAAGGGTTTTAAAATATCATGAAGGATCTATCGTTATTGGCTAAGCTAGATAGCCCATAAAGCATCTAGTGAAGTGAGGGGCGATCAGGCTCCAATACCCAGGCTTCAGATAGAACTCGCGCACGGAATTGAGCTCCCACGTATTTTTAGGTATATGGGGAGACCATCTAGGATTAAACAAACTTTAGCCATTAGGAAGTTCTTCGGCCTTGTATTACTCATAGTCTACGGGACACAACATCCTGGACGATTACCCTCCCGTATTGTCAGAGGCGGGTAGTGTGCTCAAGGGTATGTATGGAATCCTCCTTGAGTAGTGGCCTGAAATATTGGTCCGAGCACTATTGTTCATCACTGTCGGTATATTAGAGGGCCTATGGGTGGTACATACTCCTATACTTAGCATTCCCTGGTTCTGTTAAAACTTCAACCTGTAAAAAAAACAAAAAAATAAAAAATAAAAATCCAAACATCCCTATTCGTAAACCTGCATTTCAAAAATGAGCATATGAGAAAGGAGTCGTCTACTAAAAAAATAATAGAAAGTACATGCATTCGGGATAAGCCATGAGGGTGACACTTAAGTTGATAGTCTGGAGAATAACAGTCAAATTTACAATGGCAGTCACAGTCAGGTCAGTCAGGTCAGAGAGGTCAGCACAGTCAGGGCAGAATTCACAGTCTTCAGGGTCAGAACAGAACTGTCATAACAGTCACCTGCAAAATACAGAGAATCTTGAGTATGAAATGAGGCCAGTTATAGATAGTGCTCCAGTACCCAAATTTTGCTCTGTAGCTCAGAATCAAAAACTGTAAACACCATTAGACTCAGCAAAATAGGAGATAAAAAAAAGTGTAGGATGCCAAAAAGTAGTGTTGAGAGATATATCTCATTGTGACCACCTCCTTGAGTTGATCGTTTTGATATATAGTACCCAAGCGCTTTTTTGGGCACTTACTAAAAATAGGAAGTCCTAAAAATTTAATTCTATTTTTAGTAACTGGTCACAAAAGGTTTAAAAAATTTCCCCGGATACTCGTGGACACCAAAAAGAACTAGAACACTTGGAATCCCTAACAAAATCCATTGAGAACTTGAACTCGATTTTTCACTCCATAAGGGAAGAAGTCCAAGGTCTTCGCCTAGAGCATGAGGCCACTAGCAACCGCTTAGAAGAAGCACTGACAGAAGTAGACAACAAACTGAAAAGAGAACCACCCAAATCAGAATACCAAGCTGAGAGTTCTGCAAGGAATCATGACCATGATCCACCCTTTAGAATGCCCAAATTAGACTTTCCCAAATTTAGTGGGAAGGATGTTGATGGGTGGCTATGTCGGGTTGACCAATTCTTTTGACTCCATAATGTACCCGTATTTCATCGAGTCTAGATGGCTTCCTTTAACTTGGAGTCTGAGGCTCTACACTGGTTTCAATGGTTACGTGTTGCCTACCCAAATCTCTCTTGGGAGGATTTTGAATCCCAACTACTCACTCGATTTGGTCCTAGTGAGTATGAGGACTTTACAAGAGCCTTGACCAAACTACAACAAACAGGGTTAGTCCGAGAGTACCAAGCTCAATTTGAAAAATTGGCCAATAAGACAAGAGGATTGAGTGAAGGGTTCTTCTAGAGTTGTTATATCAGTGGGTTGAAGGTGGAACTCCAAGCGGAAGTAAAAATGTTGAAACCATGAACTATGATGGAAGCTATCAGTTTGGCCCGTTTGGCCGAATCTAAACTCTTTGCCCAAAGACGCCCATCAAAGTTTCCTCAAAATAGACCTTCATTTCCTCCTAGAGCCCAACACCCAGTTGATAATAAACCTGCTGCACCCAAGCGCCTCACCACCGAAGATATGGATGCACATCGTGCCCAAGGATTATGCTACAATTGTGATGAAAAGTTTTTCAAAGGGCATAAGTGTGCACACAAAAAATTGTTCTTGATAGATGTTGAAGAACTTGATACCTCTGACGAGAGTGATGAGGATGAGGACCCTCCAGAAACACCTCCTCCATAAGAAGAAGTGAAACAGGAACCTAAGACAGTAATTACAATCCATGCCCTTATAGGCATTACTACTTAAACCATGAAGGTTACAAGATTTTTCAAGGGCCAACGTCTTTCCATCCTTCTGGATTCGGGAAGCACGCACAACTTCATTGACCCTAGAGTTGCTCAACGAGAAAATTGCTATATCCACACTTGTAATTCCTTTGAGGTCATGGTAGCCAATGGGGGAACCTTACCTTGTAAAGGAAAGTGTCACAATGTTAAAATCAAGATAGGGGACTATGAACTCAAGCAGGACATGTTTGCCCTCCAGTTGGGTGGATGTGATATTGTTTTGTGATCTCAATGGTTGAGTACGTTGGGCACTATCAATTGGAACTTTGTTAAACTTTGGATGCAGTTCTCCCAGAACAAAAAAAACACACATCATCAAGGGCTCCCCAGCAGGAACACCTCAAATTATCAGTTCAAACAGCATGGAGAAATTGCTAAATAAATCATCATGTGGGGTCATTGCACAACTATTCTCCATCCAACCATCCACATCTCCAATGGGTGAAATCCCACCAGACATGCAACAGATTCTCCACAAACATGAGGCCATCTTTTCAGAACCAACCACACTACCACCGCATCGCTCTCACGACCACGCCATTCCATTATTGTCGGATAGTACACCTCCTAATATCAAACAATACAGGTACCCCCATGCCATGAAATCAGAGATTGAGAAGATGATACAGGAATTACTCAAGGCGAGTGTCATTCGGCCTAGTACTAGTCCCTACTCTGCACCAGTCTTACTGGTCCTCAAGAAGGATGGCTCTTGGTGATTGTGTATTGACTACCGAGAACTCAACAAGATAACTGTCAAGGATAAATTTCCTATCCCTGTGGTTGATGAATTACTAGATGAATTACATGGGACCATGTACTTCACCAAGCTAGACCTCCGCTCTGGGTACCATCAGATCCGGCTCAAGGATGAAGATATTCCTAAAACTACTTTTCGCACTCATGAAGGTCATTATGAATTCTTGGTAATGCCATTTGGTCTCACAAATGCTCCTTCCACATTCCAAAGCCTGATGAACAACATCTTTCGCCATTTTTTGCAAAATTTCATCCTTGTGTTCTTCGATGACATCTTGATTTATAGTCACACATGGGAAGAGCATCTCAAGCATGTATATCAAACCCTCCAACTACTGGCCGACCATAAACTGTTTGCAAAAAGGTCCAAGTGCTCCTTTGGTTTGACTGAAGTAGAATTTCTAGGACACATTGTCTCAAAGGATGGTGTCAAGGTTGACCCTAAGAAGATCCAAGCAGTCCAAGAATGGCCGAAACCTCGCACACTCAAGGGGCTTCAAGGATTTTTAGGGCTTACAGGATATTACCGTAAATTTTTTTACAATTATGGAAAGATAGCTGCCCCCATCACCTCCATTTTGAAGAAGGATTATTTTACTTGGATAGGGTCGGCTGAGCAAGCATTCCTGGACCTCAAGCATGCCATGACCACCACTCCAGTTTTAGCCATGCCAGACTTCTCTAAAAAATTTGTCATTGAAAGTGACACTTCTGGTCGTGGTATTGGGGCGGTATTGATGCAAGAAGGATGCCCTTTGGCTTTTACCAACAAATCCCTATCTGATCACAATTTGGGGAAATCCACATATGCCAAGGAAATGTTGGCAATATTGCATGCAGTCCTGCATTGGCAACCTTACCTCATTGGGTGCCATTTCTCCATCAAAATTGACCACCAGAGTCTGAAATACTTTCTAGAACAATGGGTTGCCACCCCCGAGCAACAAAAGTGGGTATCAAAACTCATGGGCTATGATTATGACATCACGTACAAAAAATGGAAGGAAAATCTTATGGCAGATGCTCTCTCTTGCCAATTTGAGACCCTTAGTATGTTGTGTGCCATATCTACACCATTGCCCCAATGGATTGAGCCCTTACGTCAGGAAATACTTCAAGATGCAGATTTGAAAGACCTGGTTGCTTCACTTAGGGATGATCTAGAGTCTACACCAGGATATAGTTGGGATGGCTAGGATCTGCGTTACCATCAATGCCTAGTTCTTCCTCCTAAGTCCCCACTTCAAGAGCTCCTCATGAAGGAATCACATGCTACTCCATCTGCTAGCCATTCAGGGTTCCTAAAAACTTATGAGTGACTCAAGCGCACCTTCTTTTGGAAAGGTATGAAATAGGACATTTGCTCTTTTATAGCAGACTGCGACACATGTCAAAGGATGAAAGGAGAAATAGTGCGCTCTCTGGGAACTCTTCAACCATTGTCGATACCAGATCAGGTGTGGACTGACATCTCCATGGACTTCATAGAAGGGCTACCTAAATCTGGAGGCAAGTCTGTTATTTTCATGGTAGTGGACCGCCTTTCAAAGTATGCTCACTTTTGTGCCCTAACCCATCCTTACACAGCATCCACTATTGCCCAAATTTTTCTTGACTCCATATTTCACCTTCATGGCATGCCAACCTCCATTGTATCTGATCGTGATCCCACCTTTACTAGAAATTTTTTGCAAGAGTTGTTTAAGTTGCAGGGGACTCAACTCAAAATGAGTTCAGCCTACCATCCGCAAACGGATGGTCAAACAGAGGTTGTTAATAAATGCTTGGAAACCTACCTTCGCTGCTTTGCCTCCGATAATCCTACTTATTGGGCAAAATGTCTTTCCTTGGCTGAATGGTGGTACAACACTTCCTATCATACCGCCACCAAACTCACACTATTTGAGGCAATTTATGAGCGCCCTCCAGTCACGCCTTCCTCCTACATTCCAGGAAGCTCCAAGGTCTAGGTCGTCGACAATGCTCTGAGTCAACACACCGAGGTCCTCCGCCAACTCAAGAAAAATTTGAACATGGCCCATAATTAGATGCGCCAATAAGCTTATCAGCATCATTTTGAGCACAGTTTTGATGTGGGTGATATGGTCTTCCTTCGCTTATAGCCATACAAACAATCATCCCTACAAATCCGCAGGTGTCATAAGTTCGCTCCAAAATTCTATAGTCCTTATCAAGTTCTACAATGGATTGGTCCAACAGCTTACAAATTGGCTCTCCCCCCCACTTCCAAGATCCACCTTGTTTTTCATGTTTCCTTTCTCAAGAAAGTTATGGGCACAAAGGTACAGGTTCAATCAACACTCCCCGAATTGGATGAAGAAGGCTCCATCTTACTTGCACCGAAGTAGCTGCTGGATCGTCAAACTCGCACTCTGCGCAACCGTACCATTACAGAGGTCCTAGTTCAATGGCGTGGAATTCAACCTGAGGATGCTACATGGGAGTCTCTCCATCAACTCCAGCAACAGTTTCCTCATTTTCAGATTTGAGGACAAAGCTTCTTCAAGGAGAAGGGCATGTTAGGATCTCATCCTAACCCTTAATGTAATAACTTCCCTGATGTAATAATTCCTAGTGAACGTGGGTAGTACCCATGATTAATATTTTGTAATTTTCTAAGTTTTAGCTTAGGTAGTGCCTATGAAAAATGGCACCTTTTTTATGTAACACATGGTAGATAGGTTAGGTAAGGTGGCATTGTGCATGTAATTCGTGTGGCATTATGCATGTAATTCGAGTGGCATTGTGCATGTAATTCAAAGTGGCACTATGCATGTAATTCTGGTGGCATTATGCATGTAATCCAGGTGGCATTTTTCATGTAAGCCAACCTTGGAAGGAAACTCCTTAAATACCCGAAAAGACACCAATGTAACCATATTTTTGCAAATTAATGAAGTATTGAAGGAGGTTGCCCCCTCGAAGAGGCCTGCAATTATGTCTTATTGTGATATTGTTCCTTTATGCAAATTTATGTTATATTAATATGATGTTTATGTGAGTTTATTTCCAAGCAATCGTGTGAGAGTGTGTTATTTGAGTTTATTTTATAGCAGGATCTTAACATAAACATTGATGTCTTTCGTTGTGACTTTCTACCGCAAATCATTTCTTGTCTTTTAGTTTAAATCAGACTTCTTAGGGATACCCTTGTAATGTATTCTTTCTTCATTTGTGTGCACTTTAAAAACCTTTCGCTTACCTTGTTTTATCAACTGTACATTCTGTGAACCCTAACTTCCTACCAAAAACCCATGCAATAGTTTTCTCTTCCCTTGGATATCAACAACATACACTATCTTTTCTTTTCTCCATTAATGTCACATAAATAACTTGTAATTTTAACCACATACATCATGTAATGAAAGTAATACAAATTCTAAATATGAGATAGCAAACCTTCCCTTGATTTATCTTTAGCATTTTCTCAAGCTATTAATTGTTGAAGACGTATGCTACGAAACTTTTATCTATACCTTTGTGAAATCTGCATTTTGTTAAATCATTGAAACACCCTTCTGTGTCTTCATACAAGAAATTTCAATCTGCTTCTTTTGTGTATACCGTAATCTTCTCTTTCATTTTTCTCTTGAATGTACTTGTTGGATAGTCCTCCAAACATAGTCATAGGCTCTCTCTCTCCGAGCGCAAAACAAAAGGTTCCCACTCTTCAAACGCAAAATAAAAGACTATCACTCTCCAATCACAAAAATGAAAGCTTCTCACTCTCCACTTTTCAAACACAAAATTGAAAGACTCTCACTCTCAACTCTCCAAGAACAAAGATGAAACACTCTCACTCTCAGAATTCTAAATGCAAAACAGACTCTATCTCTTTGTAGGTTCTTCTTCCTCTGAACGTAAACTTAGGCACCCAAAAATCACACTCCACAATAATGTTTAGATCATATATATATATGAATAATAATTTTTGAATTTCAAACATAAGAGTTGACCCTTACATATAATTTTCAATTTATATTTAAATCCTTTTATTTAAATACATCACACTTTTAAAACATTTAAACCCTTTGACTTAAATACATCACACTTTTAAAACATTACTTTAATATTTAAATATTAAAGTATACATCACCACTTCAAATACCTCACACTTTTAAAACATTTAAACCTTTGACTTAAATACATCACACTTTTAAAACATTACTTTAATATTTAAATATTAAAGTATACATCACCACTTCACATGCTCAAGCACCCTTTGAAACATACATCATTACTTTATTTTTTGAAGCATCTTTTGACAAGTGGAGTGAAACAACATCATCATGTGGGTAAATTTTACTGTTGTTTTAAAAGCACCTTTTGGTTCAATATTTCCATTTTTATTTGTCGTATTTCAGGCACTGAGGTTGCCGGTGGATTAGAGGTGTGTTGGATGAGTTGTATGCTTTGCATGAAAAAAATGAAAATGGGGGTTTTATTTTTGGGCAGTCTCCTTTGGGTGGTTTTAGTTATGGTGTTACTTTTGAAGTGAACACGCAGCTGAATCTAAGAATCCCTGGATTCGCTACATCGAGGAGCAATAACAAGACTTTACATTTAAAACTGATGCAAATCCATGACGGCTTAGCAGGAATAGGGAAGTTTGCCTAATATGACACGGATCTGTGACAAGCGGTTTCAGAACATATCCACTAGACAACTTTCTAACATATCTTTAGAAACAAGGATGGTCGTGGAATCACGTCGGGCGGAATTACGACAATCCGCCGACCCAACTTGACTTACTCAAATTCTGATGCAAATGGAGCACGGAAATGGGATGTCATTGTTCCACGAGGGAAGGGGTTCCAAACAACTCCCGGAGGACAAACTATCAAAACTGTGAATCCTTGGTTTTAGGTGAGTTCACGAAAGTTGACCTTCCTCAAGCACGCTGGATTCAGAATTTCATTAAAGTCACGATTTCTGCTCAACCTCAACGAAAGTTGAAACAAAAGGAAATAAACCAAATCTTTGTATACCTTTGCAAGATTAATTAGCTCTTCATTCCTAAATCATATAGAATCAAATGTTACAAAGAAATTATCCTATGCATATATTTTATATTTACTAAAATGATAACTGCGGCTGTAGTTTTACAATGTTTAAATAAAACCTTTCAACAGATTCTTCTTTATCCATTAACTTTACACATACATCTGCAACTGTAGACTCATACAGAGGTGTTTGAATGCTACAACTTCAATTCCTTGTTTTTCAAAGTTTTTCTTTAGGTTTCTCTTTCCCAGTTCACTATCACTTACTAGATAATATTGCGTGCTTAGATACAGATAGCTGGAAACAAGAGGGAAAGGCTCACAAATAATCTGACACACATTAAATTCAAAGCATGGTGCTGGATGACTTACCGAACATCTGCAATCTAATCGCAAACTATTGGTAATTAATTCAAGCACAATAAAATCTGGTGATTGATGTAGAAGATAAAATCTGTCAGATGATGTCAAATCTAGTTTAATTTTCTAACATCCTCCCTTAAACTAGATTTTCTATAAACTTTGACAATGAGCATTTCCCTAAGCCTTTTAATGTCTTCATACTTCAAAGGTTTTGTGAAAATATCTGCAACCTGTTCTTTGGACCTACAAAACAGTGACTCAATTTCATTAGATTTTACTAGTTCTCTGATGAAGTAGTACTGGATGTCAATATTTTTGGTCTTGTTATGAAACATTGGATCCTTTGACAGTGCTATGATGGAATTGTTGTCACAAAATTTAGTTGTTACCCCTTCTAGTTATTGGTTTAGCTCTTCCAAAATTCTTCTCAGCCACATTGCCTAGCCTGTGGCTAAAGTGGCAACAACATACTCTGCCTCAACAGTTGATAATGCAACAATTGGTTGCTTCTTTTATGATCAAGAAACTGCACCCGATTTAAGATGGAAAGCATAATTGGAAGTGTTCTTCCTTTCATCTATATTACCAGCCCAATTGATATATGTGTAGCCAACAAGCTCAAGTTGGTCCTTTCTTGAATAATATTCAAAACAAATCACTTTTACTTTTGTCATACACATCCACTTAATATTTCATTATTTTCTCAAATGCAAATTGTTTGCCTATACTTATAGGATCAACACTTAACCTTATACCTCCAACCTTATAACATCAAAAATAATTTTATAATTTCAACCTTATAAAATAAAAAATGATTTTATGACTCCAACCTTATAACATCAAAAATAATCTTATAACTTCAACCTTATAAAATCAAAATTTATTTTATGACTCCAACCTTATAACATAAAAAATAATCTTATAACTTCAACCTTATAAAATCAAAAATGATTTTATGAATCCAACCTTAAAAAATAAAAAAAAATGATTTTATATAGCACACCTTATTTCTCCAACACATAATACAAAAAGTTTATTATGAGCTCTTAATACTTATCTCATGACTTGTTGTCCTCCATCTTCTTTATCATGAATAACAATGGCTTTTGCTTCTGACACTTCAATGATTATGTTTTGAATGGCCTGTCGTCACTCTTCTTTTTTCTTCATATGGCGTCTTCATAGATTATCTCTTACGTCTCACTATTTTGGCGATTTCTCTAGCATAAACACTGATGTATTTCACTATGATACTTCCAATGCTCTATTTACAATGTACTATCATCTTTTTTTCTACTTAATTTATTGATTTACCTCTTACATCTTGTTTTTTTGGCGCTTTATCTAGCATAAACACTGATGTCTTTCATTGTGACTTTTTACTGCAAATCATTTCTTGTCTTTTAGTTTAAATCAGATTTCTTAGGGATACCCTTGTAATGTATTCTTTCTTCGTTCATGTGCGCTTTCAAAACCTTTCGCTTACCTTGTTATTTCAACTGTGCATTCTGTGAACCCTAACTTCCTACCAAAAACCCATGCAATAGTTTTCTCTTCCCTTGGATATCAACAACATACACTATCTTTTCTTTGCTCCATTAATGTCACACAAATCACTTGTAATTTTAACCACATAGATCATGTAACAAAAGTAATTTAAATTCTAAATATGAGATAGCAAAACTTCCCTTGATTTATATTTAGCATTTTCTCAATAAAACCTATAACAAAACAATAGAAAAATATAACTTATTACAAAAAAAAATAAAACACTTTAATATACCTTCTCACATTCAACATACTTAGCCAACAGTTACACCTAAGTGTTACACCTACAACATTCAACATTGAATGGTGGTCAGATTTTTTATTGATAACATTCAAAATATCTTTGGCTTTCCTAGCTTCTTCCACCACCTCTAATAAATCAGCATGAAGTATATCCCAAAAATCTTGATAGAACTTAATGGGAATACCATTAGGACCTGGGGTTTTTCCTTTTTGAATTTTAAAAACCACCTGTTGAATCTCATTGATAGTAACTAGAGTAGTCAAAATAGATTTCTTCTTAGAAGTGATAAGAGTAGGGATTGCTTGAATAATATTTTGTTGAGAATCCAAGTCAAGAGGCACAGTGGAAAAAATATTAGAAAAGTAATTGACAACAATAGAAATCATGCCATCCCAAGTGTAGACAACATCTCCAGAATCAAATTTCAAGGAAAAAATAAAGTTGTGAGATCTTTGAGCTAGAAGATATTTGTTGAAGAAATGTGTGTTTTCATCTCCTTATTTGGGGCATTGGATCATAGATTTTTGCTTCCATAAGAGTTCTTTCATTTTTTTCCATTCCTCTATCTGAGTTGTGAGTCTAATTTCATTTGTACTTTTACTCTCTATGAGGCCATCTAAATGGATTTTCTTATTCAAATTTTCAACTTGAGCAATAACTTTATGTTTTTTTTGTTGGACATCTCCAAACTCCTTCTAGCTCCAAATATTGATTTTGGATTTAATGTATTGCAACATTTTGGAAAAACAAAACATCTTAGTCCCATACCTTGGTTTACAACCCTTCCACCATTGTTGCATTTGACGTCTGAAGGAACTATCTCTAAGCCACATTAACTTAAATTGAAAAGGTGAGAAATCGCATTGGTTTTCCAAAATTTTACCATGACTAGGCAATGATCTGAATCAACATTGTTAAGTGTCTTCACCTTAGAGATATAACCATAGATTAATAAATTATTAGAGAACAAGAACCTATCCAATATATCCATGATACAAGCTAAGCCTTGTCTTCTGTTAGACCAAGTAATAGGGCCATTATCTAGCTAGATGTCTACAAGATGAAGGTTTACAATATATTCACTCATGAGATCAGTGCTTTTGTCCAAATTTCTATTTCCCCCCATTTTATCATCCAAAGAGAGGATGGTATTGAAATATCCTTCGATCAAGATCCAAGCTTCAGGAAAATGAGAGATACTACAAGTTATATTCTTCCATTATCTTGTATTTTCCTACAAAGTATTCAAAGCATAAACAATTATGCAAAGCATAATTTGGTTAGAATGTCTAATTTGAATAGCTATAGCTAAAATACCCCAGCTACAAACCATATGGTGAATAAATACTTATTTTAGGTCCCAAATATAAGCAATGCCACCAGAAATTCCCTAGGAATTAAGGGAAGCAACATTTCTAGTTGACCAAATTTTACTAACAATTGAATTCATTTCCTCTATTGAAATCTTTATTTCCTGAAGGAAAACAATATGTGGATGGTTTGTCTAAATCATTCTTCTAATTTTATTTTATTTTGAAAGACTTCCTTTGAGTCCTCTAATATTCCAAGTGATGATATTCATTAATACCAGGGCTAAAAAAATTGGTAAAGGCATTAATATTACCTTCCTCTAAAAGCTTTCCACCTTCTTTTACCATATGATGTTGATTGGTATTGCGACCTACCTTTTCGTTGGAATACATCTTTAGTTTTTTCTTGTTTCTTGACTTACCCCAATTAAATCTGGGATGGCTTCTAATCTCGAAGAATACATTTACAAATCCAAAGTTTTACTGTAAGGTTCAACATAGCCTATCTTGGGACCTATATTATTTGAAGTCTCAACATTTAAAATATTATTTTTTTGTGTGTATATTTCCTTTTTTTTCTTATTGCAAACCTTTATTTTATTGGTTTATCTTTGAGTCCTTCCCTGCATATTTAAATTATGTTTCTAATATTTATATTTGCATTCTATCCTCTTCCTCGCCTAGCACATCATTTGTGGAAAACATTTCAAACATATTAGCTGATAACTTTGATTGATCCTTAATAACTAGTTTTTTTTAGTGTTCTTCTTCTTAGGCATTTGGAAACCTACTAAGTTTGTATCCTCTTTCTTTTGATATAGAATTTTATTGGGAAGACGCTAGCCAAATGACCATATTCATGGAAAAATGTACAACAAAAAGGATTTTTCTCATAGTCCACCACTTGCTCCCAAGTGTCATACCCAAATTGTAATGAGATATTTTCAAGTGGGGTTTGTCGAAATCAATTAAAACATAAATTCAAGCATAAATAATATGTCCAAATTTTTGTGTACAATCAATAATAAACATAAAAGTCCCCAAAGAGTTTCCAATTAAAGAAAAAATAGTCAAATTCTAGAACTCAATTGGGAGGGAAAAGAGTCTAACCCACACAGGACCTGTAGAAGGCATCTCTTCTTTGGCTTTAAATTTAGCATGTCAAGGCTTCATGAAAATCCCTACCCATCCAAAGAACTAGGGACCCCCTTAAAATGTTTTCTCTCCATATTCAATATTACCAAATAAAACAAGAAAATGACCATTTGGATAAATAGTGATTTGTAATTCACATTTTGTTTTCTCGTTTTTTGCAACCCAAAATTTGAAAGCAGTTTGGCTCAGATGAAAACCCAAGAAACAATAAATTATTATTATTTTTTTAATATCTTCTATGCTAGTATGAATTATTCCCATATCTAGCTTAACAATCGGATTTCCATCATCTGCCTTGAGACATCCTAACTTTGTTTTCCTAGGATCAATCTTAGGCATTCTTAGATGTTTATGAGAAACCCTCGGATTAATGTTGGTGTTAAGTTGAGGTTGTCCACCATGAAGGAAATCCCTAAAAATTATTTTTGGGGTTGAGTCTTTGAAATCCTTACCCTTGAAAGGGTTTTCCATAGTGGATTTGTTTTGGAGGTTCTCCTTAGCATTAGATTCACTTGAGATCTAAACCATTTTTTGATCATATGCTTGAAACTTGATTCGAGATATATTTAATCCATGCCTTGGATCCCAAAAAAGGGTATGATTTTCACTTTTGTTTTGTGAAGCAAATTGGAATCCATTATCAATCAAGTTTGTAGTATGAAAATCTATTAAAAGATATTTCTAACCTATATTGGGTCCCCTGCAACATCTCTTGCTAAAATATTGAGCAATAGCCACAAAAATATTGGTCAATAGGGCTCGAAGACCCAAAAAAACAATCTTTGGAGCTACTTGCACTCAACACAGATGAAACCCTCACACAATCAATCACTTTAAATAAATAATAAGCTATTAAAAAACATCTAATTAGAACTTCAAATGCTTGATTATTATTGAAAGAAGCAATTTGTGAGAATTTAAATTTAAAATTTGAGAGATAAAAGGAGATATTGAATTGAATTTGAATATTAATGAATTTGATATTTGATGAATAATTTGAGAATTGATGTGATTTTTGAAAATTGGTGAATTTGAAAGTTTTAAATATTGATTGAAATTTGAGCTTTGAAAAATTGAATGATTTGAAAAAATTATGAAATTAATATTTTGAGAGTTATAAGAAGAAAGATGATGCATTGAAATTAATTGCTTGATTGAAGATTAAAGATTTGAAATTGAAATTGTTTGAATAAATTGATTTAAAAATTTAAAATTGGGAGAAACAAGGAATCCTACATGAAATGAATTAAAACAAATGTATCACAAAGATCATACAAATTCAAAGGAATAGATTGTATAAGAAGAAATTTTCAAACACAAAGATATTGTCAAAGGCATGTGACAAGATCACATGAAATTCATCAAAATATGATAAATGAAGAAGATACATGGTACATAGATTCAGGTGCAAGTCACCACATGACAAGGAACTTACATTGGTTTGATTAATTACAAGTAAAACCAAACATTCCAATAAAAATAGCGGATGACAAGATTTAAGATATATAAGAATCCAAAAATGTGATGCTTGGTATTCCATATTTTGAATGCATATTAGAAGATGTATTGTATGGTCCAGGTTTAACAAATAACATTATTTAAGTAGATCAATTGGTTAATAGAGGAAAAACAATGGAATTTAAATACATCAATGGAAATAAGAAATGTATCATTAAGAGATAAAGTAAACTTGAAGTTGTGGGTTCTATCACAAATGGAATACTTACTTTGGATGTTATGTGATTACCATAAGAAGCTTTAGATTATATTTTTTCATAAGAATATTATAGTAATACATTTTTTGACTTGCCAAAAATAAAAGGAAATAGGGTATATATCAAACACAATGCAAGAATATCAAGCAAAGTCAGTAGGCAAAATTTGTATATGGAAACAAGGTAAAATACGAATATTAAGATTAAAGACTAAAATTATTCGCACCAAATAATGTAATACGAGGGGGTAAAGGAGATATTATATTATTTGGTAGAATTAATGTACCCTAAGGTACATTTGTAAATGTTAGATTTAGAAGTGTATTAAAATCTTGTCTAATGTATGTGTCAAATTGTGAGACCATTTATGTGTTATGTCATAAAGTATGCAAGTGTCAAGGTGTGCAAAGTGTGATATGTGACGTGTGAGTTGTGAGAGTCCAAGGTGTCAAGAGAGCAAGTAAATATTAATAGGTGTTAGGTGTCATATACACAAGTGAAGAGTCACATGAGATGTAACAAGATGTAAACTGAATAGTCATGAGATTTTTTGTCATAATATGGGGAATGTGAAGATATGCATCTCCCATGAGTTTGAATAGAGAAATAATTAGAGTGTTAAAGAGTCATTTGTATGGTCATATAATGGATACAAAGTTCCAAACATTGTAATAAACCTTTTAAACAAGTTTAATGTAATCTTGATGTATTGAATATAATTATGAATATTTCATTGTGAGATATTGTTGTTATTATGTGATTGCATTTATGTAAATTATTTGGGATATTGAATTGTGAGATAACTTGGTTGAATAGCCAATAAATATTTCCTTTTTACCATAAATAAAAAAATATCCTTTGATTGAACTTCATTATCAGATATGACCCTTACATGTATGTTCATCTTCTAACCAAAATGGTAGCACACCCTTTCCACACTCGATACATCCCATTATGATAATCATGCTAGTAAATGTAGACACCAAAACAGCACCAATCCGATTATGTGACTGCAAACACTGATCGCTTTGACAAACACAGCCCCCAGGGCAGCCCTCAGAGGTTAAACAGTGGTCTTAACCACTTTCATAGCAATTTTTTAAGGTCAAGAAGCAATTTGGCACACTTGGACACTTTGCCCAGTACTCGTCTCACCTAGGGACAAATTCAAAATAGAATCCGTCCCACCCCAGGACGAATTCTAAATCCGTCCCTGGGTGGGACAAATTATAAGCTTAATGGGAAAAAAGGCAAATGGTGCCAAGTGGTAGCCCAGAACAGTCAGTTAAGGACTCCTGCCTTGCACGCGTGTGTAGGTGGACAGAGGGGCCGTTAGAAGACTATCACAAAAGGCATTTATCAAAGCTCAATTCAATGGAGGACTCCCCTCCCTCATGGGAAGACAAGACTGCCACATGGCGCCTATGGCCAACACATGGCATTTGTGCTTCCCTCCCAAAAGAGACCCCATGGGTCTATAAAATGTGGGACTTTTCTCACCCAAAATAGACAGGTTGAAGGAGTTTTCAAGCAATGAAGTGCTGCCGAGTTGAAGACCCACTTGCATCCCTTTTGGTTCACCTTCCCACATCCACCAATCTCTTTTGCAAGGGAGGTTGTTGGGTGGCCTTTTGAAGATCGAACCTGACCCAAATCCAACGCATGGACACCTAAACCTACCAATTCGCCGATCCCCCAATCCTAAGAGGTTTTGGGCCCATCCCTGGTGGATTGTCTCCAAATTCGAGGGCCAACGGTGGGAGGCCCACTTGGGCACCCCCGCACCTCCAAAGTCCTAATTTTAGTTTTTGAGCATTTTAGATTACTTTTCAGATTGCATTTTGTGTTATTAGGTTTGATTAATCCATAGCTGCAATTTTGTAACTTTTGGTCATATTTTAGTATGTTTTGTGTTGCTTTGTCGTTTCGCTAAATTGCAGGTGTCGAGGTAAAATTCCAGAGGGTGGAGGCCAAATTGGGAGAATTCGACCATCTGGGTCGTCCCAAAATGGCCCCAATTACATAACCCCCTTGTTTGTAGTCATTTTGTATGTCTTGAGATCCGACATTGGAGCAGCAGCAGGTCAGTTTCTTCAACATAGAAGAATTCGTCCCACCCAGGGACGAATTGCAGTCAGAATTCATCCTGCCCAGGGACAAATTCCAGTTGAAGGTGGATTGGCTAGCTGCCTCAGTGGCAGTGGCCTTCTGGTAACTTTTCTTACCTTCTGTCAAGTTTTGAAGCAATTTGGATTCACTGTATTCACTGTTTCAGGCAAATATTTACATGCATATTTCGTTAGTTTTAGAGAGCAAACGCTTTTCATTTGCAGCAGGTGCTACTAACATTTTGGTTGTTTCTTTGCTCGCAGGAGAAGCAGCAGAAGTGAAGAACTCATCGACATCAGCGGCGACATCATCTTGGCCCGCCCATTGCAATCGTGGGCACGTGAAAAGAGGAATCATTTAGTGATTGTAATCAAACTCTATTTGCGCTCCGAGCCCCTGAAAAGGGAGGAGACGCCATTGTAACAGAGAGCAAGGGATATTAATGAAAGGGCTGTGTTTTCTCTATTTGCTTGTGTCTCTTCCAATGTGTTTCTTTTCCATTTCATGCAATTTACGTTTCTAGGACTCAAGCGTACTTAATTTTGAATGCAATCGCACTTGGTGTTTCCTTTGCCCGGAATCTCGTGCTTTCAGTGGCGATCACGGTGGGACCCTATTCCCTGGTTTTTAAAATCATAGAAACTTATCAAAGTTTTGTGTTTGTGATTGACAGGTACATTTTTTTTTGTTGCAGACTGCTATTCGTCTCTGACAGGGACGAATTCTTTTCTGCAATTCGTCTGACCCTGAGACGAATTCAAATTCATCTCTGGGAGGGACAAATTTTGTTCTACAATTCGTCTCCCAGAGGGACGAATTCCTGTCTGTGGATTTTCAGAGCAGAAATTCAGAAGCAACTGGAGCAGGCAGAGAAGAGGTAGGGATTTTTATCATCTCTGTTAAATTTTCTATTTATGTTTCTGTTTCTTTAATTGTTTTCATTTAATCCTGCATTGCATTAGGAAAAGTCATGTATGCTAGTTTCATTTTGTTGAATAAAACGAATCCCACACACATCACAAAATAATTTTAAACCAAGGAGTTGGTCGTAAGACCCCAGCCCTTGATCAAGACCATTGGTGGATTTCATCACCACCTTGGATTGATTTGCATCCATTTCCCGATTTTCAACTGTTGTTAGGCGTAAATCCTGATGAAGACAGACCGAGTGTCGCTGGGGTGATTCCCATGCGCGCGAGGATAAGTCTTCTATGGTAGGTGCCATTAACAGGACAATCCCCCTTCCGTACCACCTATGTACCACATACATTCTGCTCTCACGTACCTATAGTCTCCCTATCATAAGGGCAGGTATATAGAGAGGTTGGTATATCGGTCTGGTTGGTATATTGAAGGGGCTACCGTTTTGGGAGTTATAAGAGCCTACATAATGCATTTAAACGTTCTACAAAACCTACAAAAACAAAAACAAAACACCAAAATGCACTAAACCAGTCTAGGGCACACCAAGAATCCTTAAAAGAGATAATCACGGTTTTGTGAATGTGTGTGTTTAATTCTATTTAGTGTAGACAAAAAAAAATCATTAAAAACAAAGATAAAAAAATCTACGCATTTTGTCATTTTCTCCAAAAAGCTCCAAGGATTTCCGTAATCGCTTGGTCACTCCAAAATGCCCCAAAGGTGTCCATGAACCCTTTGTTCAACCCAAAAGCACCCCAAATGTGCCCATAAGTGATGCAGGACCATCCAACAAAAAATGGGAAATCTTGTATTTTTCCCTAAATTTTAGTGCATCTTGCCGGGGCCATAACTTCTCAACCGTAGCTCCGTTTGACACGAAATTTTACAGGGAGTTGGTTGGGATAATTTTAAACATATAGGGGTGTATTTCCCCAGAAATCCAGTTTTCGGGGCCAAATTCCATCATCTAGTGCCCCGAAATTAGGTTTTAAAATTGCGTGCCCATTTTTTTGCACTTTTTGAGCTTTTCGGATGTCAATATCTCCTAATGTATTTAGATATAGAAACTTAATTCTTGTCTTATCTACTATAAGAGGGATGTGCACACCAATTTTGGGCCCCATCTGACTCATTTTCAATTTTAGGGTTTTTGTTTAGAGAGACATCGTTATGGTGCTCACCCGTAGCCAAGCCCAATCACGGGTGAAGGCTGTGGGGAATGTCCCAGGAGGCATGAGTCACCTCCGTTACAATCCTGAGGATTTGGTCATACCGCATTATAGGTCTAACCTACAAAAGAATCCAATTCAGAATCCTTGGTGGGGTATGCCTATTCAAAACAGCCCCTTTCGGGAAGATGCCTTACATGTTGACCTTGACATAAATAGAGAATCACCTCTTGAAGTTAGGCACGAGTGGCCACCGTACAATGAAGCGCTAAATAGGCACACCGTCCATTTAGAGGGGCAACGTGGATATGGCATCCCTTCTTTACCTCTCATCAGAACAGAGAGACCAAATCTAGAGCGTAGGGTTCCTCACACAGGGCGACCTAACTCCGCCTGCCCCTTACGCACCTATGAGAAAGAATATGAGGAAGATCATCGCATTCCTCAAGGACAACAACATACAACTCGGGAACCTTATGCTTCTACACCAGTCGAATATCATGATCACCCCTTGAGGCCAGAACCTCTAGCACATACCGCCTACCTCGACAGAGGGAAGTGACCCCTTGAGATTTTAGAGCATCAAAACCGAGGTAAACCCATAGGAGGAACATTTGAACCTTCTAAACAAAATAGGGTAGATCAAATTGACCCGGCTGTCGCCAGATATACCACCCGTCAAGCCCAAATCATGCGGCTTAAACAAAGTCAACAAGAGATAGAGTATCAATACCGCTTGGATAAAGAACGCATGCAACGCGAAGCGGATGAGTTACGCTATGAAATACCTGAGAGGGGGACAACCCCTCGCATCCAAAGAGCTGAACAAGTATGAGAGGCGTAATCCGTTGGTGCAGGACAAGTCTCCACGACCTCATCAAGCTTCGCCTCCAAGACCCCATAGATTCGAGAGGGAGGCAACTCCCCGAAACAATGATGGGTACCTTCAACAAGAGCTTGATCAGGGTCGCAGGTTTCGCCCAGAGACTCCTCAAGAATTTTATGAGGAGTATGAACCAGAAGAGGAATATATTGAAACTCCCCATCAAGGAAGGAAGGATGCCATTCGGCCACCCCTCCATAGGCCTCCAGTTTACCGTAACTTGCAACAAGAGCGAACAAGAGAGGAAGAAATAAAATCTTCCGATGCATACCAAGCGCTATTGGAGCATTTGGAGTCTATGGAGACAAAAGCTGCTGGGCATCAAAAACCCACATTACGTCTACTCCGCAATAATCCGGTGCATCCCTCAGTGCCTACACCTCTTTACCCCGAACACTTCAAGTTGCCTCAATTGGCAGTTTTTAAAGGTGAAGAGGATGCACAGGAACACGTTACATGATTTCTAAGCCAATGCTTCGGCATCCAAGATAATGATGCATTATTGCTTAGAACATTCATAACCACATTCGTAGGCCCTACCTCATATTGGTTCACACAACTGCCCAAACACAGCATAAGCAGCTTAGATCAGCTAGTAGATGCATTTCTTGAACGTTTCGCCTTCAACATAAGGAAGAAGGCATCACTTAGTGATCTTGCTAGCCTTAAACAATTTGAGGAGGAAACAATGGCAACATATGGGAACCGATGGAGAGCTTTGCTTTCTAAGTTACCCTACCATCCTCCCATGTCGGACCTCATGCAAATGTTCACAAAAAGTTGCTTAAAATCAATCTCCGGTCTATTGTTGTTGCGACAATACGACAGCTTAGAAGAAGCTTTGGCGCAAGCCAGAGTCATAGAAGAGATTAAGATAGGCGAAGGCGCAATTGCCAAGCCTAAGAAGAAAGAGTGGAATAAAACCACTAAATCTGGGACAACGCAACCACAACACACTGTAGTCAACCAAGTTGCGATAAATGTCCCCGCGCCTATGCAAGAAACGCAGCCTCAAAAGGCTAACTACCAGGCAGTGCCTCCTGCTTACGAAAGAGATAATAGAAGACAGGAGCAGTATCAGCAGCGTCGCCCTAGGCGATAATTCACCCCGTATGCGGAGTCTAGGGACTCCTTATTTGACCGCTTGTCAGCGGAAAATTTAGTTACTCCGCTGAAATCCAAATTTTTGACCCTAACGTTCCCAAGCCTAGGGGGTATAGGGAGGAATTGTATTGCAGATTCCATAGGCGCAGAGGACATGACCTAAATGGGTGCTAGAAATTCAAAGAACTAGTCCAGGATTTGATCGACAATAGAACATTGGTCGTGGACAACCCCATCGCACCAAACAACCAACAAATGGGGGTATTCAAGGACCCCTTGCCTGCCCACGAGGCACAGACAAAACCGCTCCAGATTAACGAGGTGCGACAAGATCTTCCCGCACAAGGATTTGTGGGAATGATTAGCATTGTAACAAGGAACAGAAAATACCCAATAGTTGCCCCCGAGGTAGCTGCGAGGGAAGTTTCGTCGACATCGCAGCCTCAACAACGCCCAACGCAGTTACCTCCGCCTAGACCTGAGGTCACGATACGAACCAAACTCACGTAGAGTTTGCGGACCACGTCGGCTAGGCTGTCCATCTACGAGCTTATTCAACAATCAGCTCCCCATAGAGAAGCTCTTATGGACATTTTAAAAGCCATTGAAGTACAACCCCATGAAGCAAATTCTTTCAACGCCTTCGTGGGACATGTGAAACAATGTACGGAGCCTGTCATCACATTCAAAGAAAATGAGGTCAAAACGATATCAAATGACATGCCGGATCCACCCCTGCACGTTATCGTGCGGGTCAACGGGATCCCGTACAAGAGAGTGCTGATAGATACTGGCTCGTCCAGTAACATTATAACCACTGCAGCATTGAAACATTTAAAACTGCCAGCCTCTCACATCACAGCTTCCACGTACACACTGCGAGCTTTTAACGATGCAATTTGCTCGACAGTCGACACGGTTGTTCTACCTATACAGGTAGGACAAAAGTAAATACCCACACTGTGCCATGTGCTGGAAGGCGAAATGGCTTATAACATACTGCTAGGGCGGCCTTGGATCAGGGACATGAAGTGTGTCCCCTCGATCGCACACCAGTGCTTGAAGTATGCCTATGAAGGGCAAATACATGTAGTCCCAATGGACTTAGAGCCCTTCAAGTATTGCAATGCGGTACAATTCATACCTCAATCGACCCTCCCATCAACGCATTTGGATTTTCAATTAAATCCATCTAAACAGGGTCCGATACCGCAAGTACCACTGGTGGCCAACAAGGCAAAATCCCAGCCAGGTGAGACTTCATCATCGGCTCCTTCATCATCAACGCCACCTATCGTGGCCCAATAGAAGGACAAGGGAAAGCAAATCATGGAAGAGGTTAAGCCTCTAGAAGAGGGGTTGCCCACGATTTCAACGATATCAACAGAGGAAGCGCCCAACATAACACAAACCAAGATTCCTGAACAACCAAACATGGAATGGACTCAGGAAGGACTACCGTTTCCTCCTACCCAATCATCAACAATCACTGTTGAGATGGCCAGTACAGGCCTGGGAGAATACATAGTGCAAAATGTTGTGGCAACCCCCACATTGGAGTCAGTACAAGACATGGGAAGGCCTCGCCTTCCCATTGGAACAATCGTCCCTCTAGGCTACCCACCGAACCAAACGAATTTTGTGTATGGGGGCCTTGATCATGGTTCTGAACCATGCGAACAAAAGGAAACAGATGAAGAGCCTTTTGTCGAAAACATCAATTATCTGTCGAACCTGGAATTTGCCCTAAAATATCTTGAACAATGCAATTGGCATGGGTATGGGCTAGGAAGATATGAGCAAGGGATGCGGATCCTTTGCCAACCAAGATATCAGATGCCATATGACAAGTCAGGGGTAGGGTTCAACCATCCCCTGCCATTAGACATCTTGGTTGAAAATATGCAAGGCCTAGAAATAGGCAACAAGGGGGATTGGCACAAGACCCGTACGCCAATCCAAACACAGAATACACATTAGGGGATTATCTCCCATGGTATACAAACACCCCTGGAAATAGCAATAATCCCTCTCCTTTGCTAGAGAGAGGTGGAAGTTCAGAGAGCAATCCTCAAAGAGAACAACAACGGCTTCCAGACATTTTTCTGAAACTGTTCCCCTTAGAGGTTCCAGACGAAATAACACAGTCTCAAAAGAATCAGGTCCCTCCACTAAGAGTGGAACAACCGCAATGGGACCAGATTAATTCACTGGAACAGGAAGAGTCCTCAATGTCGCAAGCAATGGATGTTGAAGAGGATGAACAATTTTGGATCTATGAAAGTGATTCAGAAGACGAAACCGAAATGGACTATCTCAGACATGCGCGACGACATCACCGCGCTCTAACTCATGAAGATCTAATGGGACAAATGGGTATACGGTTAGGACATGAATGGCACGTAGACCCTAGCGAGGTGGGACCAAGTGTTAGGCCTATGGCTCCAAATTCAAGATGAGCATCGTCCACCTCGAGATCCCATCAGGACAGCAGTACCGAGGGAAGACCCCGCCTTCCTTTTCACACATAGAGATGAATTTGCACCTAGAGAGGATCCATTCGTGCCTGTTCCCATAGAGCCAGATCCAGAGTATAGGGAACATCTAAAAGAATCAAGTCATCACACCCGTGGTTCTGGAGACCAAATTCATTCCATCCACATGATCTCCATTGATTTGACCACACCCATCCGCAATCCGACCGATCCATCACGGTCATTGCATCTAAACATGGATGCCATTGACTGGGATCGCGTCAATTCACCATTGTCACCATCAGAGTACTGGCCTTTCGGTGAAATGCTTCATTTTACCCCAAGGACAACTCAAGATATTTTTCAAGCTGAAGAGGGACCCGAGGTCCCAAACGCAGATCTTAACTCAGCTGATGATATCCATTTAATCCCAACTCCACATCAGTTGGAGGACGGATCTCACATGTCGATCGAAGAGACGACTGACGTAGACATCGGCACAGATCCAATGAATCCACGGATTCTCAAGCTGGGGGTAAGCCTTTCCCCCGAAGAGCAAGCCGAATATATTGCCCTTCTTAAAGAGAAGAAGGAGGTTTTTGCATGGTCATACAAAGATATGCCAGGACTAGACCCGCAACTAGTCATGCACAATTTAATGCTTGATCCGAAAATCAAGCCAGTAAAGCAAAAACTAAGAAAGATGCACCCAACAAGTGGCCTTGATGGTCAAAGACGAATTGCAAAAGTTGTTGGATGCACAATTTGTCATCTCACGTGGATTATCCGCCATGGTTGTCCAACATGGTTCCCGTCAAGAAGCCCGACGGGAGGATTCGCATATGCACCGACTTTCGAGACCTAAACAAAGCGAGTCCTAAGGATGATTTCCCCTTGCCAAGCATCGACGCATTGGTAGACGCTACGAGCAGGTCACGAAATGCTCTCCCTAATGGACGGTTTCTCTAGATACAATCAAATTCGTATCAATCCCGAAGACCAACTCAAAACGGCATTCACAACGCCTTGGGGGACATTTTGTTATAAGGTCATGCCTTTTGGCCTTAAAAATGCTCGGCGCTACATACCAACGTGCTATGACTTATATCTTCCACGATTACATGCACAAAACTTTGGAAGATTACATGGATGATTTGTTAGCCAAGTCTCTCTTGCGCTCAGATCATCTCGGTGACTTAAGCAAGATTCTCGATCGCCTCATAGAGCATAAGGTCAGATTGAATCCCAAGAAGTGCGTGTTCGGCGTCACATCTGGAAAACTCTTGGGTTTTATAGTCTCCAAAAGAGGCATCGAAGTGGACCCAAACAAAGTCAAGGCAATCCTTGAAATGGCTCCCCCAACCACTATCAAGCGGCTCAGAAGTCTGCAAGGAAAGGTCGCGTCGATTAAACGCTTCATAGCGCAATTATCCGACAAATGCCGACCAATGAACAAATTATTGCACAAAGGGGTCACATTTCATTGGGATGACGAGTGCCAGTCAACCTTTGACGAAATCAAACAATACTTGGCTTCGCCGCCAGTATTGGCACCGCCTAGACCAGGTGTGCCGTTCTACTTATACATCTCAGCTATTGAGGTGGCACTGGGCGCAATGCTAGCCCAGAAGAATGAACTTCACAAAGAACAGGCTACTTACTATCTTAGCCGCACCCTGGTCAGTTACGAACTTAACTATGCATACGTTGAGAAACTCTGCTTGGCAGTGGTGTTTGCTACCAAAAGGCTACGCCACTACATGCTGAGCAACACTACGTATGTTGTGTCTAAGGAGAATCCATTGCGATACATGATGAGTCGTACTTATCATAGTAGCCGCACGGCGAAATGGATCATGTTGTTGACGGAATTTGACATTGAGTTTATTGGGCAAAAATCTATAAAAGGACAAGTCATAGCCGATCAACTAGCAGAGGCTCCTCTTGAAGACGATCAGCCTCTAGTCATAGAACTACCCGATGATGAGGTCTTCCATGTCTCAGAATCGCCAGATTCGAAGAGCCTGAGTCTCAAGCCGACATAACCTTATTTTTTGATGGTTCTAAATGCGAGCAAGGTGGTGGCGCAGGAATTGTATTCTTCACACCGCAGGGCGCTCCAATGCCCCTGTCATTTAAATTAAACTTCCAGTGCACCAACAACAATGCAGAATATGAAGCCTTGCTCCTAGGTCTTCAGACAACAATCGCCATGAACATCAAAAGACTGAACATCTTTGGTGATTCGCTGTTAATCGTCAATCAAGTCAAGGGGGTATATCAATGCAAATGCCCAGTTCTGAAGGCCTATAAAGCCCTCGTGGATAAATTCCTGGCAAAACTTGAGTGGTATGACATCGAGGCACTCCCTCGATCATCGAATCATTTTGCGGACACAATGGCCTCCTTAGGGTCACTAATCCCGCAAGACCTTTTCGGTGATATAACAACCATTCAGGTCAAAACCTTATCGCAACCCGCGATGGAGCGCGCAAGCTCAGACTTGACGCCAGGAATCCACATGATCCAGATCGAACCATCTTCGGATAAGTTCTTTCGAATCCGAGACTATTTGAAACATGCCAACTCGGGGTCTTTGTTCTCCCCCACTCCCATTAATAGCAACACAACGCTATTCTTACAAGTTCTATCCCAATCAACATTTGTTAGGGAAGAACTCCAAAAGGGATTGGTTGTTCAAACTGTCGAGGTATCCGATCAACAAGACTGGTATTTACCCATAAGAGACTACCTCAAGTTAGGTAATCTACCCTTTGGATTGACGCAAGCCGCAAAACGAACATTCAAATAGAAAGCGGCAAAATATGTCTTGATAGGAGACATTTTGTATCGTCGCAACTACGACGGAATTCTTCTTCGTTGCTTGGACCAGCAAGAGTCCACTTGGGCAGTCACCCAAGCGCATGACGGTACATGTGGCGGCCACTTCGGTGGTATGGCCATTGCAAAGCGCATTCTTCGCATGGGCTATTATTGGCCATCTTTAGAGCGAGATTGCTGCGCGTATGTCAAGAGGTGCGTAAAATGTCAACATCATGCCAATTTAATGCACGCACCTTCCCAGGCCCTACAGACAGTCCAATCTGCTTGGCCATTTTCGTAGTGGGGCCTCGATCTAATCGGAAAGATCTCCCCTGCATCGTCAGGCCGTCACACGTTTATCATAACGGCCACAGAATATTTTACCAAATGGGTGGAAGCAATTCCGTTAACCTCTATGACAGGACCCCGCATTGCGGAGTTCATTTTGCATTACATCATATGTCGTTTTGGTATTCCATCCAAAATAATCTCGGATAATGGGCCATCATTCAAGAACAAAGACGTGCGTGCTTTAACCACAAAGTACAAAATTCAGCACAGCTTTTCAACACCCTATTATCCGCAAGCAAATGGGCAAGCAGAGGCGTCAAACAAAACGCTAGTCGCCATCCTTAAAAAGACCGTCGCAGACAGATCATAAGGATTGGCACATACAAATCCCACTTGCCCTTTGGGCTTATCGCACTAGCATTCGGACGCCCACCGGGGCAACTCCGTTTTCACTAGTGTATGGCTCAGAGGCAGTAATGCCTCTCGAGTTGGAAATTCCTTCCCTCCGCATATCAATGCAGGAATTCATCGATGATGACACTGCACGGCAGGCCCGGTTAGACCAACTTACGTTGCTTGACGAAAGACGCGTTAATGCTCTCGAGCACTTACGTATCTATCAAGAGCGGCTTAAGAGAGCTTACAACATGAAAGTTCACCTAAGAGACTTTCGGGTTGGTGATCTGGTTCTGAAGGAAAACCAACAAAACTCTAATTTGCCGTCCCATATGAGAGACAAATTCACGGCAAATTGGCTAGGTCCTTATGTCATTGATAGCAAAATAGGACCGGGAACGTACAAGCTAGCTTCTCTTGACGGTATCAAGGAAACAGAACCCTTGAATATCAGTCATTTGCGACCATTTCATATCTAAGAAAGCCATGTACCAAAAAAAAAAAAAAAAAAAAAAACAAACAAAAAGCTCCAAGGATTATCGCAATCTCTTGGTCAATCCTAAAAAGCTCCAAGGATTATCGCAATCTCTTGGTCAAACCCAAAAAGCTCCAAGGATTATCGCAATCTCTTGGTCAACCCAAAAAGCTCCAAGGATTATCGCAATCTCTTGGTCAACCCAAAAAGCTCCAAGGATTATCGCAATCTCTTGGTCAACCCAAAAAGCTCCAAGGATTATCGCAATCTCTTGGTCAACCAAAAAGCTCCAAGGATTATCGCAATCTCTTGGTCAATCCAAAAAGCTCCAAGGATTATCGCAATCTCTTGGTCAATCCAAAAAGCTCCAAGGATTATCGCAATCTCTTGGTCAATCCAAAAAGCTCCAAGGATTATCGCAATCTCTTGGTCAACCTAAAAGCTCCAAGGATTATCGCAATCTCTTGGTCAAACCCAAAAAGCTCCAACGATTATCGCAATCGTTTGGTCAAAAAAAAAATCAAGAAATTCAACAAAAACAAAACAACAAAAATCATCAAAAAACAACAAAGATTTGCATCTCAATTCTAGGCATACTCGAATTCATCAAAAACAAAAAAAACACCAAGCATAACTTTTACCACACTACAGTCAGTGGTCTGGGAATGTACCAAGAGTTTCAGTGATTCGGTCATCATTTTCCTCTTTAGCCATGTAGTGTACCAAGTCGAACAGATTTTACGAAGGTAGAGTCATACTTGAAATACACCTTGTTACGTAACATCCCAACACAAATCAAAACACTAAAATTCCCAAATTGTGTGAACGAAAGACGAAACCTCCAAAATAATCTAGGTCACCACAAGCGAAACGGTTATCTTGCTCATCCCCCTGTGCGAATGACCCCTAGAATGCTGAGAGTTGGCAAAAGGACAAGCATCCTCCCTACCCAATTCCCTAAGAATCCCTAAAGTTCTCAATAGTTGCAAAACACAAAAATTTGCAAAATGTCAAAACTCCAAATTTGACAAACTACAGTGCACACATCAAAAGGCACAAACAACAATGATTTTCATCACTCCATATCCCCAATCCCTTGCTCGAAAGAAAAACAAATCAAAATAAACAGTGATCTCATCACTACAATGAGCAAGTATCCCAATACAATTGAAGAAAAGAAGGGAGTTGACCTTGAATCCCTGGAACTCTCAGCATTCTGTAGGTCATAAGGCAAGCTTCAGTACCAATTTGGTTGATAGCCTATCGGTAATGTAGTAAACCTCCCGCATGACGATATATCTGTCACATTAACTTGCGTACGGATCAATGTTTGCATGTGGATGAGCTAGCTTATGGCATCCTGGATTACACCGCAGATTAATCTTAGTACATACAACAAAGGAATTCGTGGAGCTAATTAGGTGATCCTCAATACAGGTTCGGTTGAAAGCCCATCTGGCACTGGCGGTATCCTAACAAATACCACTAAATGAACTCAATTGCACACACAGGGATGTGAAATAGCTTGGTCAAAAACAAGTCTGATTCATACCTTGTTCAAAAGTCTTGTAAGATAAAGTACAGTCTTGGCTAGTGAGCTAAAACCGTCTGAGTCTTAGAAAACCTTAGCTACATTTCTAAACCAACTGCGCTACTTTTCATCTTTGCAAATACCATCAAAAAAATACAAAAAAAGAAAAACCACATGTATACATACAAGAGCCATACATCACAACAATCGCCTAAAAACAAAATAACAGAGTTCTAAACAGTCCTTGGTGCCATAGCCAAACATCACAAACCCCATTCATCCATTTCATATCTGCATATCACATATAAATCAAAACCATTTGCATTCATCATAGCATATGCATCCATCAAAATAAATCAACATGCATACATCCATATTCATCAACCATCATGCACAAGATCAAAGAAAATCAAAACAACAAAAACAACAAATAAATGCAACACAAAAACAAAAAGCAATAAACATTGCCGGACACAAGTGCTCTTGCACTTAACCTCTTGGCATAGGAAAAACTGATGTCGGGGTCTACATTGTCACTATTCTACTCCCTAAGAAGGCTACCATAGCCGGACCGCTCCACGGGAAGACGGATTTTTGACAATTTCATCCCCAAACGACGTCACAAGAAAATCAAAACAACACAAAAAACAATAAACATTGCCAGACACAAGTGCTCTTGCACTTAACCTCTTGGCATAGCAAAATTGATGTCAAGGTTCAAATTGTCACTATCATACTCCCTAAGAAGGCTACCATAGCCGGACCGCTCCACGGGAAGACGGATTTTAGACAATTTCATCCCCAAACGACATCACCAAAAGGGCCAAAGCCCACTCAAAAACAGTACAAAATTCAACAAAAACACAGCAAAAACATTGCCGGACATAAGTGCTCTTGCACTTAACCTCTAGGCAAAGAAAATCGATGTCGAGGTCCAAATTATCGCTCTCCTACTTCCCCAAGAAGGCTACAATAGCCGGACCGCTCCACGGGAAGTTAGATTTTCGATGATTTCACCTCATTACGACATCACCAAAAGGGTTAACACCCACCAAAAATAGGTCCAAATGTTGGAAAAATTGCACACGCTTAACGGTAAACCCTCTAAAGGCACACCTTGCACAAGTCATCTTGGGTCAAGCGACTCGTCGCTTCTCTCACGAAGGTCATTCCCTCATCGATTCGTCGCTTGAGGGGGTAGTCACACTTAGTCACCAACCAACAATCACACACCCAATTAAGGAAAACGACATGCATTCAAAGAATCATTGACAAAGACAATCACGCTCCTGCTTGGGGCAATAAACAAGCAACAATCAAATCAATCAAACACTTGGCATTTCGTGAATCATGAACACAAGGTTCCCCCCTGAGGATAAAAACGCCCTTCACTTGTTCATGACTGATCAATGTCTAAGTTCAAGTCACACCTCACCAAAACAGGTTAATACTTGAAATCAAATTCCTTAGCTCGTCAGAAGCAAGGATTCAAGAATGCATGCCCTTTCCATACTTGGGGCATCAAAAGTTGGTTAGGTTACCAAGAAACCCTAATCATTAGTGCTTTGGTTATCTATTTTTGCTCAGCACTGCGTCACCCGTAGCGCTTCCCAAAAAGGGGCATCTGTAGACACCAAAACAGCACCAATCCGATTATGTGATCTGCAAACACCGATCGCTTTGACAAACACAGCCCCCAGGGCAGCCCTCAGAGGTTAAACAGTGGTCTTAACCACTTTCATAGCAATTTTGTAAGGTCAAGAAGCAATTTGGCACACTTGGACACTTTGCCCAGTACTCGTCTCACCCAGGGACGAATTCAAAATAGAATCCGTCCCACCCCAGGACGAATTCTGAATCCGTCCCTGGGTGGGACGAATTCTAAGCTTAACGGGCAAAAAGGCAAATGGTGCCAAGTGGCAGCCTAGAACAGTCAGTTAAGGACTCCTGCCTTGCACGCGTGTGTAGGTGGACAGAGGGGCCGTTAGAAGAGCTGTCACAAAAGGCATTTATCAAAGCTCAAGTCAATGGAGGACTCCCCTCCCTCATGGGAAGACAAGACTGCCACATGGCGCCTATGGCCAACACATGGCATTTGTGCTTCCCTCCCAAAAGAGACCCCATGGGTCTATAAAAGGTGGGACTTTTCTCACCCAAAATAGATAGGTTGAAGGAGTTTTCAAGCAACGAAGTGCTGTCGAGTTGAAGACCCACTTGCATCCCTTTTGGTTCACCTTCCCACATCCACCAATCTCTTTTGCAAGGGAGGTTGTTGGGTGGCCTTTGGAAGCTCGAACCTGACCCAAATCCAACACATGGACACCTGAACCAACCAATTCGCCGACCCCCCAATCCTAAGAGGTTTTGGGCCCATCCCTGGTGGATTGGCTCCAAAATCGAGGGCCAACGGTGGGAGGCCCACTTGGGCACCCCCGCACCTCCCAAGTCCTATTTTTAGTTTTTGAGCATTTTAGATTATTTTTTAGATTGCATTTTGTGTTATTAGGTTTGATTAATCCATAGCTGCAATTTTGTAACTTTTGGTCAGATTCTAGTATGTTTTGTATTGCTTTGTCGTTTCGCTGACTTGCAGGTGTCGAGGTCAAATTCCCGAGGGTGGAGGCCAAATTGGGAGAATCCGACCATCTGGGTCGTCCCAAAATGGCCCCAATTACATAACCCCCCTGTTTGCGGGCGTTTTGCAGGTCTCGGGATCCGACATTGGAGCAACAACAGGTCGGTTTCTTCAACACAGAAGAATTCATTCCACCCAGGGATGAATTGCGATCGAATTCGTCCCGCCCGGGGACGAATTCCGGTTGAAGGTGGATTGGCCAGCTGCCTCGAGTGGCGATGGCCTTCCGGTAACTTTTCTTACCTTCCGTCAAGTTTTGAAGCAATTTGGACTCACTGTATTCATCTGTTTCAGGCAAATATTTACATGCATATTTCGTTAGTTTTAGAGAGCAAACACTTTTCATTTGCAGCAGGTGCTACTGACATCTTGGTTGTTTCTTTGTTCGCAGGAGAAGCAGCAGAGGTGAAGAACTCATCGACATCAGCGACGGCATCATCTTGGCCCGCCCATTGCAATCGTGGGCACGCGAAAAGAGGAATCATTCAGTGATTGTAATCAAACTCTATTTGCGCTCCTAGCCCCTGAAAAGGGAGGAGACGTCATTGTAACAGAGATCAAGGGATATTAATGAAAGGGCTGTGTTTTCTCTATTTGATTGTGTCTCTTCCAATGTGTTTCTTTTCCATTTCATGCAATTTACATTTCTAGGACTTAAGCGTACTTAATTTTGAATGCAATCGCACTTGGTGTTTCCTTTTCCCGGAATCTCGTGCTTTCAGTAAAAGCATCTATATGAGACAACAATATGATATCGAACTTGTATATGATTCTAAGATTTATTTATTAAATTTATATTATTCCTTTCAAACCACATATATCACTAAATAATAGTAAGACTAATCTTCCACAAAATACTTCATGATTCAACATTGAAATGATTAATTTAACATTTTATCAACACTTTCAATGTTGATGGAGCAACCCAATAATTATTATTTTTAGTTATATTCAAATGGTGGAAGCAAAGGGACAATGAAAATTATGATAATTTGATGCTTTTAGCTATTCCTTACACAAGACATACATGAAATGTTCATGATATTATTTTCTTTACATACTATCACATATAAGAGTTTTACTTTAGAATCCTAACCAAAGGAATGTTATGGCCATGAAAGGACCTCAAGTAACCAAACATTTCTTCTAAGAAAAATATTTGAACATAAAAAAATTTAATTGCCTCAAAGCCTTATATCTTACCTTGACTAAATATCCATTATCTTTCTGTAGATTATAGAGCTACTCATAAGTTTGATAGAAAACAATATTCAAAGCACATTTTAAAGTACACATAAATAATAAATTTACTATTAATTAATTATTTAAAAATAAAAAATAATTAAAATAATATACATCAAACAAGGGTTATACAAAAAATTTACATATATTTTTATCATGTTTAGTATATTGTATAAAAATAATTTATATATTTTATATAAAATTTGTAATGAATATAAATCCATTCAAATAAAATAGTTTTTTTGGGTAAAAATATTTGTGGATTAAATGGTTTTAGAAATTGTGCATTAATTAATATGGATATAATATTTTATTAAGTATGTAGGTAGTTAATTTATTCTTTTTTTGTTAGAAAAAACCATTATATTAGCTAAAATATTCTAATTCTACAATAAATAAAATAATAGGCATATAAAGATACCCCTAAATAGCCATTTAACTTCCCATAAAAATGGAGCCCAAGCATGTATTAGACCACTAATTATTTTTATGATATTTACTAAGACTTTGGAGGCTCGCGTTTGGTAGGTTGCTCTTAGTCATCACTTTTGACCTGTGGCATGTGTTCTAATCTAATGCAAAGGATGATTCATCATAGTGGTTGGACCTATCATATTCAATCTCAAACTCTAAGTATCTAGTTGGAGAAAAATAAAATGTAAGAAAATAGTATGGGAAACATTCCCTAAGTGTTCAGTCAATTCTTGCAAATGGGTCATTAATTTTCCATAAAAATGAAGGCCAAACATGCCTCACACAACAAACTATATTTATCATATCTACCAAGACTATGGAGGCTCATATTCGGAAGATTACTCCTAGTTATCACTTCCTATCTATAGTATGTGTTTTAACCTAGCATAGAGAATGATTCACCTTAGTGGTTAGACCTACCACATTAAGTCTCAATTTCTATGTATATGACTAGAAATACTGGTAGTGTAAGAAAATAATGTAGGAAACATTCTCTAATTTTTAATCAATTTCTACGAAGGGGCCAAATCCATTGCCACTTTTTTGACCTACATTAAAGTCTATAGAAGTATAGAAGAAATTGTAGAATGCAACAATAGAGGCCTAAGAGAACAAGGAATCATTTTCCACAAAGAAAATAAAATGTGGATCCTAAAGAGGTGTCAATATTTTAGAAACACCAAAGGTAGGAGAGGAGGGTACCAAGGAGAATCTATTGCCTTGTGAACCACTATAGGCGAAAAGACTAGAAAAAATAAAAATCCACTTCTAAGAATCTTGAAACTTATGACATCTCCAAAAGAGGTGGAGAAGATCTTTAGGTTCATGGTAGAATAGACTTAGTGGGTTGGGAACCCTAATGTAGATAAGTCATTTATCAATTTGGAGGCCTTGCTTAGTTAAATTATAGGTAAATACAACTTGTTTGAGTTTGAGATAAATAGATCATGCTATATTAAAATGATGGGCCAAAATATGCCTAGGTGAAGAGAGGACCTAGTGAACATTTAGTTTATCAGCTAGGGGTAAGTATGGTGATAGCCATTCGTAACCAATTTAACCTTATAACTAAGGAAGGGTGTCTATGGATACCATTACCAATCCTTCTACCAAGGATGCTGAGAGCACACTGTGATCTTATGAAGCATAGAATTAGGAATATTTTCTTTATCTACCTCAAGGGTTTCCTTATCAATAGAGCTAATTCCAAACCTAAATTTATTATAATCCTAATGATGTCAATCCCTAGTCAACTAGGAAAACAAGTTGACCACTATAGAGATACCCCTTTTATGGAATTTTTATGTATGCATCTAGGGGATTTGGGAGAAAGATACTCCCTGGGTAGTCAATATAGGAAACCACCAAAGGCACATAGAATTGATGGAAATTCCATCTAAAAGATCATTTATTTTCCATTGAATCTATGGTTTAATATTTTTCAATCCTACCAAATATTACATATGATAAAAGAGCCTAAAATGTTGATTGGAATTTAGGCAACGAGAAGGAAGGAGTAATCCATACCTCTCCATGCCTTACACCCATAGGGAGAGCCTAAGGTAATCCACTATTGAAAAATATATTCTAGGTTCCTCGTATTTGATGGCTTTGATTATCCATTAGGCACATAAAACCATACCTTGGAATTTATAATCAAGAATATCCATTCCCCATTCTTCGTAGGAAAATAGTAGAATTCCTAGGCTACTCTATGTAAACTAGATCTAGAGGTATAACTTACCTAGAGTAAATCTCTAAGAAACTTCTCTAGCCCTTGGATAGGATCCAATATGAAGAGTAATACATATGGATCACAACCAAATCTTGGAGAAGATTTAAATCTTGCCAATAAGGGAAAGATTTTTAGTGGTACAATAGATAAGGTTGGATTCAATTTTTTGTATGATATTTTTCTAGAGTTCCAAAGGGGAATTATTGAAGGCCAAGGGGATACCATCCTATATCTATATCCATTTAATATGAGTCAACTTAACCAGGATGGGAGATATAGACCATCAAAAATAGAGAGCCTTCTCCCATTGGATATTGGAGAAAGAGATTAGAAAAAATGTATTCAAGTAGTGAATGACTTGAATGAATGATTCATTGTGCTAATCTAATGTGAAGAAAGATTCATCTAAAAAGTATCCATTAGTCATTTTATATTAATTTTTGGAAGCAAAATACCCTTAATGAGGTCCAAATTGGCTTGATGAGCTAGGAGACAACTGAATCCTTTAGCAATAATGACATAGAGAAGGGGCAAGAGGGATCCTTGTATAATTGAGTGAAAAAGGATAATACATTCTAGTTGAGTTTTGTTGATAGTGAAGATAGTAGAAGCATCTACAAAAGAGCATATTGATTACAAATATGAAAACATTCTCAAAACCTAGGGCTTTGAGCATGGCAAGAATAAAATACCACTCAATATAATCATATGTTTTCAAAATTTTATTTTTGAGAAAAGTGGCTTGTTATATGGACATTTTAACCCATTCCATTCCCTCTAACACAACCAAGAAATTATCTAATATGTATTTTCTTATGATAAAACTTATATTATCTAGTTTCATGATGGCAAGAAGCAAATAACATAGACACACGGCTAAGGCTTTAGTGATGATATTTTAAGATACATTAAGAAGTTTGATTAGATGTCAATTGGTGATCAACTTAGGGTATCCAACCTTTATGATGAAATTGATATTACCCTTGTTAATTTTTGGTCCATGAGAGCCATTTGTCAAAGATTCTTAACAAACTTGGAGTAACTCAAAGCCTACAAGGAGTAGATTAGTACTATGTAGAATAAAGTTTATTACCTTGAATTCTTGTAGGTACATAATGTTGATAGCACCAAATCTTGAAGAGATATTTGAAAGACTTTGGCTAACCAAGTACTTTATAAATGGGTTCATGATACAACAATTATTCTATAAAATATGCTTCATTAGGAATGCTTGAGGAGAAAAACCCTCTCTAGACCCTCAATATTCTCAAAGTATGTGAGAGTCAAAGATATTTAAGATATAAGACTGATGATTCTCATGTATGAAGTCAACATGCCTTCTCTTTTCAATGGGTCTCTCAAGCACTCCATAATAGGACTCTAAGAATGGTGATCCTCCCTTGTCGGTAGGTTGCTTAAAGGCATTCAAATTGAGGAGGAAGGGAATATTGGAGATGGGGTGATGGTAGGTGGTGGGGAGCTAGTAGGGTTCTCAACATGAGGTTGTGAGGGGCTTGGAATGATAAATTTAGAAGTGGAGCTAGGGGCCATGGAGATTGGTAGAGGATGGGATGGAGGCACAACAAAAGTAATGGGATTCAAGGATTTGTGTGAGGGTCCTACAAAGGTTGAGAGACAATCATTTTTATTTTTTAGCCATTATTGTCTATTAGTTTACCTATTGACATCTACTGGGGTTGGTGCAAGTGTAGGAGTAGCCTCTAGAGGTCACTTGGCTTTGAAGTGGCCCCCATGAGGGACGGGCTTTGATTTTATGATCCATCAACTAACATCTATAACATGTATTCAAAAGGTTATTATAAACCACCTTTTGCTGGAAATGGGTGTCTTTGAGTTGAATATCAATCATTTATTTAGGTCCTTAGAGAGGTCAACCTCAACACATGGATACTTGTAAGGGTGGAAGGGGTGGACGGCATAGAATTGTTTTTGTTCCATACAAACGAATTTGCCAATAAGGGTCACTAGTTGTTGCAGAGAAGGCCACAATGAAATACGGAGACAAATAAATTCTACACATGTTGACAATTTCAAGGAGACATCCATAGAAACATTAAAATTATGATGTTAGGGATGAAAAATAAAAATTATATTGATAATATATCAAGGGCATCTACTGAGGACAACCATGACATGTTAAATATTAGTAGGCCAGAAATAAAAAATCCCTTAGAAAAACTTTGTATATCATCCACTTTGATACTATAGAAATGCCATGCATTCTAGATCTCCCAATAGATAAAGGTTTCATTGTATGTATACCCAGGAAATATCCTATATGTTGCTCAAGCCATATCCATGCATTGTCATATTCTTACATAGAAAACACATTATAAAGGTGAAAACATTACCGTGTGGTATATATTTGGAACGATTTTTGGTGGATGCTTGTTTGGAGCCATGTCACTTTTGAGGAGCTATGTCACTTTTCAGCAACAACTTCACTAAGCGGTAAAGTGTCAACTACAATTAAGAACATATTAAAGAAGATTATCCACCCAAGAGAAATAAACTGCAAACAAATTAAAGTAGATTATCCACCCAAGGAAAATAACCTGCAAAGAAATTAAGAGCAGAAACAGCGACCAAAAAAGTTCCACAGAAACCAAAGATACAGTGTAAGACAGATTGTCGAGAATTTTACATCATCTTTTTCAATAAATGAAGTAATCCGATCTTGTTTTATTAAATCTGCTTTATTCTTAATTTATCTTTGACGAATTTGAACAAAAAATTTATCGACTGTTAAACTGCAATGACACAAAATCGCCATGCCGTTCGTCACAAAAACTTATACAAATTAGAAATTGCGAAGCTGCTGGACTCTACAGTCCGCAGCGACGAATATTCATGATCCCGATTTGAATATTTTTCTAAAGTTTAAGAACATGATGTTGCCATTCTAGTAGTACTAGGCTGGTTGTACATTCACAACTATTCAAACGCAACTTGCAAACCAAATTACCTTTCACCACAAAAAAACACAGAGGGAACATCTCCACTATAAGCTAAAACATTATAGCACCATCACACACAAACATATTCCGTGTAAGGATATCCTAAGATGGGGGAAAGATGGGGGATCGACAGAGAGGACAGCTATCGTGCTGATGATCAAACACCCATTTATCCAAACAATCTTTGTGGAAAACATGAAAGCAATTTTTTGGCACGCCCACCTCTTCATTCTTCTGCAAATCATTTAAACAAAAAGCGCAAGTGCTCACTTCCACAAACATATGGCCCCTTGCGCCAAATATCTGATATGGAATGCGGCCTCGTGGAATAGTTTTTTGTGGACTTACAGAGACTAGAGCTGAAAATGCTGGAAACTGGTCAGGTACTTCGGAAACGGGCCAAAGCGATGGAGGCTCGCGAAAATCACCGAGCTTCAGTGCTCGAAGAAGGCAATATAGAGGATGCCTCGCGTAAGCCAACACGCCTGCAACGATGAGTATTGACTTGGGAACTGCGAAGTTATGCATACAGAATGCCATTGCTAAATCCAAAAAAAACCATCTCCCCATACCTTCTTAAATAGAACATATACATCATATGCAATTATTGCATAGTAAAAGCTTTTGCGTATGAATGAGACGTAATATTCTACGTCATTGTCAGCCCAAAATAGTTTTGGGTATTCTATCTAATCCACAAGACTTTTGTCTTCGACGTTTCTTCGACGGAACCAGTGATAGTCTACCTGCCCTAGTTTAACAACCGGAAGGGAATTCTGTGATAAGTTATTGGAAATATTTGTAGAAAGAAAACGTGTAATATTGTTCGTTTAAAATAGTTTTTATTATTTTATTTATAAATTTATATAATAATAGGTTATCGAACGTAGTTTAAGAATAACCAGAATGAAATTCTATTGAGAGCTTAGACTTTTAACCGACTGCCATATTAGGAAAAGAGAAACACGCGGAACTGGTGGGGAGTAGGTCACCAATAACATACGTGATCTTGGCTATTTCGTGTTTGCAGAGATTAACACTGATGTGGCTCTAATAATATTTTGAAAATTAGATTGTTTTTATACCAAACGTTAAGAAATCATATACTCAAAAATAATTTTAATTAATTTTATATTAAAATTAATTAATAAATTATAAAAGTTTTAGGCGGTTGTTCCATAACGGGTTTGATAAATGGTCAGGTGCTTAAGGTTGGAGGAGTGTGGAAGGCTGAATGATGAGTTGATCTTTAGAGTGTTAAGGCTAAAGGAGCATTGAAGGTTGGACTGGCTGAAGGAGCTACAGCGAAAGCCTAGGATGTTGGGTGGATGGCTTGAATGGCTAAAGGAATGTGGAAGGCTGATAAAGCTAAAGCTAAGGCTAAGGCTAAAGGAGCGTGGAAGTCTATGTCGGTTGAAGGAGCTGCAACGAAAGGCTAGGATGCTGAATGGATGGTTGAGAAGACTGAAGGAGCGTTTACAGTGAGAAAAATTAAATTGCAAAGTGTGAAGGATTAGGGTTTCTTCTTTAAAAATATTTTATCTTTTAGGAGCCATATCTTCGCAAAGAGTTATCCGATTCAATTGATTTTTGGACCAACTTGTGCAGAATTTGAATAGCTTTAAAATGAGTGATCATATGCAAACATTTGAGCAATATTGAGGGATATACAACCCTATGAAGTCAACCATTCGGAACAAGGGCAGTGAAATTTTTCAAGTTGCAGAAAACAAAATTGCAAAGTTCAAAGGATTAGGTTGTTTTTCTTGAAAAAAGTCTCATCTTTTGGGATCCATATTTTCGCGAAGAGTTATCCAATTTAGTTGATTCTTGGACCAAGTTGTGCAGAATTTGAATAGCTTTAAAATGAGCGGTCATATGCAAACATTTGAGCAATATTGAGGAATATACAATCCTATGAAGTCAACCATTTAGAACAAGGGTAGTGACAATTTTTGAAGTCTTGAAAAAAAAAATTGCAAAGTGCGAAGGATTAGGGTTTTTTCTTGAAAAATATCTCATTTTTTAGGAGCCATATCTTCGTGAAGAGTTATCCAATTCAGTTGATTCTTGGACCAACTTGTGCAGAATTTGAATAACTTTAAAATGAGTGGTCATATGCAAACACTTGAGCAATATTGAGGGATATATGACCCTATGAAGTCAACTATTCGAAACAAAGGCAATGACAAATTTTCAAGTGATGAAAAATGAAATTGTAAATATTTGCCAACTAGGGTTTGAGTGATGGAAAGAGCAATGAAAGGCTATGACTTCAGCTAGGAAAGAAACTAGCAATTCAGATTGGGTAAAGTAAACTATGATAATGCAATGTTTTGGAAATATTACTCTACTAAGATGAAGGCATAAATAATTGACTTGAAGTTTTGGGATTGTGAAATTTGGTATAGGAAAATGTTAAGAAAGATACTAAATCTTGAAGTAATTATATTAATACATAAATTTTAAAATATCCACAAAATGAAAATCAAGAATTCGAACATTTTATGTAAAATGATGTAGATTTTTAGCTATAACATCTCAAGTGAGATGAGAAGTATATCTATTTATAACCTCTCAAAAAAAAAATGTAATTTATCAAGAATAAAAGACCGGAGTATATTCCCCTACAAAAAAAAAATAATTAATTATTTTATAATTAAAAAAAATTATGCCGTAAGAAAGGAATACATTACTAGGCGGTAACAGACAAAACAAGTTTTTGATATTAATTATATAAATGAAAACCGTTGATAATGATTATTGTAAGTGTTAACTCAATTGCGTAAATTTCAAACAAGTCTTTTTTATTTTTGAAAGTTCTTTTTGTGTCAGTCGCTTTGCATTGCACAATGGCCTTCAGTATAGATGTCGTTTCTTGTCAGTCAAAAATTTTCTTTACCCGATTGCTACCATAATTTTTAGACTAATTTTTTAAAATTAAATTGTAATAATATCTATTGATCAAAGATAAATTTGATTAGATTTTCAACATTGTTTGTGCTATTCAAAAGGAGAATTTTTTAACTATGTTTGACACATAAACAAATGGAGTGTTCTTTCTATGCTTTGATAGGTAAGTAAAAAATATTTCTCATACCTATATAGTGTTTGTGTCTGATCGAGCTTGACAATAGGATAAATGTTATTTTATAGTGAGCAGTTAGTGTTTAATTCTTCAGATTCTATTTGTTACACACTTTATAATAACATTTTTCTTAAAGGTACAAGTTATTATACTGATCAGTCATTGTCTAATTCTTCATATTCTATTTATTAGGCACTTTATAAGTACAAGTTACATCGTTATGGATGAATAAAATATTTATTTTTTATAAAAAATAATTTCAATAAGATCCTATCCATATTAGATCTTCAGGTAATTCAAGACACGCATGTGGTGGAATATTTGACATTATCACACAAATAGTATTCTCGATTAACTGAGAATATTTAAATAAATAAGCCATAACTTAGCTATACTCAATAATTCAAGAAAGGGTGAATCTAAATTACTTATGTTTTGAATTTGAAAAAAAATTGTAAACATGTGTAACATATATATTATTTTTTAATAATATTTTTTATATAAATTTATTATGAGGATTGAACCCGGGTTAAATTATTGATAATGTAAATAGTATTCTTATCAGTAAACTACACTCACACTCACAGGAGAATGTGTAGCACATTTACTTATAAATATTTCAACCAACATTTCTTTATTTGTATTTTTTTTATTGAGTAAATACTTCTTATACATATACATATCTTCCATTGGGATTAAACCCGGGTCACATCACCGATAATACAAGTGGCATCCTTGCTAGTAGACCACATCACCTAGATATTTATATGTACTCTTGATAAACTCAATTCTTTTTGGAAATGGTTGTAATAAACACAATTCTCTGTGAATAAATAAACTATTAAACTATATTCCATGCTTCACCAAAAATATTAAATTAATAACCATTGTATTACACTTTATCTCATTTAACTTTATACAATATAATTTACCATATAATAGATTTATAATTATTTTATTCTATTCTATCCAATTTGATCCGACTATGAAAAATACAAATGTTTGAAGATTCATTCAAATAAGACCCACTATGAAAAATACAAATGTTGGACGATTAATTCAAATAATAATGGATGGATTGACAACCCATCTAACTGAGAACGCATAAATAGATTAATTGATGTTATATATATAATGAATACTTATAATTTATTAGTTAAAAGATTATGTTTTTTAATTTTTAGATTTATATTTTATTTGTGTTTATATTTTTATTTATTTATTTGATGATGTATATTTAATGATATATTTCATAATTTCATTCCTCGTTAATATCTATGTATTTATCTAATTTTTATATATAATATAATAAAATATTCTTCTTCCAACTACCTTAAAAATTTACCTAACCGAACTAAAAATTTAATAAAAATAAAAAAATAAAACCTATAACCAAACAATAGAAAAATATAACTAATTACAAAAAAATAAAACACTTTAATATACCTTTTCACATTCAACATAATTAGCCAACAGTTACACCTAAGTGTTACACCTACAACATTCAACATTGAATGGTGGTCAGATGTCTTAACCAAGAGTTACACCAAAGTGTTTCATCTCTGGCATACACATACCCTCTCAAACCGCAGAAAGGCGATTAATTGAATATGTGTGTCAAGTCTCTGTTCTTTGCGTGCACTCTTTCAAGTATGTGGACATATTGAAGGTATTAAGAAATAAGTCTTATACTCAATATTTTGTCTCAGAAGGACTTTGCAATTTGATTATCTTATTTATGAAATTTTATTTTAATAATATATTCTTAATTAAATTATTAATTTTAATATATATATATATATATATATATATATATATATATATATATATATATATATATATTAATTTACATGGTGGAATCGGTAGCCGCCATGAATCTGGGCAGGCTGTCCAGTTTTTTATGGCTGCCACAGTATTCTGCATTGTCCGCCCCAAAAGCCGCCACACAGATCTTCGCGCAGTCCGCCCTTATAACCACCATGCCACAATCATTTTAAACCTTTTACACCGCTGAAAGCACCAGGAAAAGGACAAGCGTTCAGTCCAACGAGGCCCGAGATTTGAACCTTGGACCTCCGCCCCCTTATGATTAATTTTAATATTAAATAACATAAATAAAATCATATAATTTATATTAAAATTTAATTAATTATTTTATATTAAAAAAAAAAAATGTATTCCTCGTGTTTTCGAGTGAGACACTGGATGCCTTGCCCGCTTACCATTTTACACTTAATCCTTTCGTTGTGTTGGAAGAAAGGAATACATTACTAGGCGGGAACAGACAAAATAAGTTTTCCATATAAATTATTTTAAATATAGTTAATTTATATAAATGAAAACTGTTGATCATGACTATTTTAATTGCTAACTCAGTTGCCTAAATTTCAAACAAGTCTTCTTTTATTGCAGGGGCCTTCATGTACAGATGTCCTTTCTTGTAAGTCAAAAATTCTCTTTACCTCATTGCTACCATATTTATGTATTTTTCATGTATTAAATTTTAATAATACATATTAACCACAGATAAAGTTGATTAGATTTTCAATTTTGTTTGTACTATCCAATCCAATGGATTTACAAAAAGTGAAAGAATGGATAATTTTGTATGTTGAAACATAAACAAATTGAGTGCTCTTTGTATGTTTCAATAGGTAAGCAAAAAATATTCCTCGTACTTATATGGTGTTTATGTCTTATTGAACTTAACAACACTGTAAATGTTATTTTATACTGATCAGTTACTCTCTAATTGCTCGGATTTCATTTGTTACACTCTTTATAATAACATTACTCCTAAAGGTGCAATTTACATCCTTAGGGATGAATAATATATTTATTTTTTATAAAAAATAATATCATTAAGATCTCATGTATATTAGATTTTAATGCAATTCAAGACGAGCATCTGGAGGAATCTTTGACACTATCACATAAATAGCATTCTTGATTAAATGAAAATATTTGGTCTAATAAATAATAACCTAGCTAGACTTAATAATTCAAGCAAGAATTGAAATCAAAGATGAAGCTAAATTAGTTATGTTTTGAGTTTGGGAAAAAAAATTGTAAACAATGTGTAGCAAATAAATAAATAAATAAATGTAGGAAGTTGGTCGCATGCATAGTTTTTTTTTACTACCATGTAAATTCATATTCTAGAGTTGCCCTCATCAACATCTATTCCACCTCATTGTTATTTAACCAACAGTAAGGAGAAGCATTGGGGTTTGGGATTGGTTATCCAAGGGGAATGGTTACATTCATAGTTTTTTTCTACTACCAAGTAGGATTAAAAGTCTAGGGTTACCTCAAAAACACCTATTCCACCTCATTGATATTTAATTCGATGTAAGGAGATCCGGAAATTGTGATTGATACCAACAAAACCTATTCCACATCATCATTTTTAAACCCGTTTTGAAGAAGAGCACAAGGGCTCGGGATTACCTAGGTAAAAATACTACCTTTGCACAAATAAAAATACCCCAAGGGTTTGAACCTAGGCTTCTTCTTGGTAAGTGCTAGAACTTAAAAATAACATATTTACATACAAGTATTTCAATCAATAGTTCTTTCTATGTGCTCTTAATAAACTCAATTCCTTTTTCAAATGGTCTTAATAAAGACAATTATATATCAACATAAATAAACTATTTTACGACATACAAAATTTGTAATATTTTTTTTTTAAGTGATGAGATTCAATGCTTCACCCAAAAAAACCATTTCTTATAAAATTGTTGTGGAGATTTAATAGATTGCTATCAACCCAAATATGTCCATAAACTTAAAGAATAAAAGAAACTAGATTAGTTATCGAATATAACATGCTTTTGTACAAGTATATGTGCTTTTGTGATTCTTACAATACACAACTTGAACCACGAAAAGAGTCAATGCAAATTCATAAAAAGTGATAAATGTGGTTCCTAGTGAAGATTCATAAAACTACATACAAGCTGACAAGATTTCAAAAAAAAAATGGTATTATCTAATGTTTTGAGGTAAATTTTATTTTTTACACGTTAAAAGTTTGATGTCATCAAATTCTTTCATTACATTGCATGTGGAATTTCAAAACATAAGCCCTATCGCAACATTTGACCTTCTCTTTCCGTCGTTTTTAACCTCTTCCATTCTATTTTTCTAATCATAGATTTAGATTTGTATGGAGACAAAAACATTTGTCAAAGTTTTTGACATCCCAAAAATACCTAGATGGAGAAAAGAGGATTGTAGATCTATGGAAACATCAAAGGCAACTTGGAAACAAAGGCATTGTCAAAAGCAATCACGAAGGAAATTGCATGGGCTGAAGTGGACACTCGTGACTAGTTTTTATAGTCCTATCCATTCACCATTCACTATGGACAATACATTGCATTAGTATGTCTTTGGTACTCTGGTAGCTTACACTGATGAATTGATATTTAGAAAAAAATACTTTTCCCCGGAATCCCTAGTTGCACTTGATAGAGTATCAAGTACAAACATGTTGGTCTATTCTTCCGAGGGTGTAGCTGAATCAATTAAAGATTCAAATGTATTGTCAATTTATAGTTTGTTTTATGTGGGTCCCATTGCAAATCCATAGTCCTCCACCTACATTCTCCAATATTTTATTGATAATTTTAATCTTCATAGAAGTTGTTTCCTCTTTCGTAGACTCAAATTCATGAAAAACTCCATGAGAATGGACACCTAGGGATGGTTTGGATGCAGAAATAATCGACGTCTCAGCTCTTGTGACCAACAATGTCTAGCCGCAATGCTTGAGGCTTAATGAAGAGCTTTTTATTTGAAAAGATTCATTTTGGTTTTTGTGTCCATTAAGCCTTCATTCTACACCATAAGGAGCAAATCCAACATGTTATACCATCAGTAAAGCTGGATTTGAGATATGACTGCATTCAAATAGAATCAAAGCAATAAAATCATAGCAATAATAAAATTTATTGGATTGTAAAGACAAACTTCAAGGGACCACAGAATTAAACATTGAAAAAAAAAAAAAAAAAAAACATGGATTTCATTAAAAAAATGAAAATAAAAGGTCAAATAACCATCAAGTACAAAAAGCCCCCACTTGAACAACCATGGTATTTTCGAAAAAAATGAAGAACATAAATAAAGAATTTAATATGGTGGTGAAATACCTCTCAAAGTTAGTCTCCGAGGGTGACGATGCAGGTGAAACAACCCAAGGTGACGTGCTCCCTTCTTTATCAGTCGACTGGACACCACCTACTTTACAAGATAAGGATGTGTCAACTTCTCTTTACGCGGTGGAGAAGATAATTCTATATCATGCACATTTTCGTGCAAAGCACTAAATCGCTTATCGTTTTACAGGTTCCAGTCTGCATCGGCCACCATGATCATTTCCACGACAACAGCGTTCATCCTAACACGACACGTTATTTATATGTATCAAATTCATGTACTTTCCATGAATTTTTGCTTTCGTGCTGCTAACACGACTATATGGTAAGGTGAAGGTGATGCTCAGTAATTTATTGTTGTACATGTTGACATGTTTATCATGATGATTTTGTTCCTAGTTACAGCCCCCTTAACATGAATTTGATCCTTTTGTAGGCCCCTCTGACATTCCGTTATATCCTCATGCTATGCTGGGAGCTACCAGTTGTGCTGCCACTAGATCATTCGTTATATATCTGCTGAATGTGATCTTTATACTATTAATATGTCTGTTAGAGATGAGTGATATTGGATGAATTTAAATTTAGATAGATAATTGTCAAGTAGAGTGAAACAGCATCATCATGCGGGTAAATTTTACTGTTGTTTTAAAAGCTCCTTTTGGTTCAATATTTCCATTTTTATTTGCTGTGTTTCAGGCACTGAGGTTGCTGGTGGATTAGAGGTGGGAGCCCCTCCAAGTCACTTGGACAGTGAGGTGTGTTGGATGTGTTGTATTCTTTGCATGAAAAAAATGAAAATGGGGATTTTATTTTTGGGCAGTCTCCTTAGAGTGGCTTAGCAGGAATAGGGAAGTTTGCCTAATATGACGTGGATCCGGGACAAACGGTTTCAGAACATATCCAAGCAAGGATGGTCGTGGAATCACGTCGGGCGGAATTACGACAATCCGCTGACCTAACTTGACTTACTCAAATTCTGATGCAAATGGAGCGCGGAAACGGGATGTCGCAGTTCAGCGAGGGAAGGGGTTCCAAACAACTCTCGGAGGACAAACTATCAAAAACGCGAATCCTTGGTTTTAGGTGAGTTCACAAAAGCTGACCATCCTCAAGCTGACGCTGGATTCAGACTTTCATTAAAGTCACGATTTCTGCTCAACCTCAACGGAAGTTGAAACAAAAGGAAATAAACCAAATCTTAGTATACCTTTGCAGGATTAATTAGCTCTGCATTCCTAAATCATATAGAATCAAATGTTATAAAGAGATTATCCTATGCATATATTTTATATTTACTAAAATGATAACTGCGGCTGCAGTTTTACAATGTTTAAATAAAACCTTTCAGCAGATTCTTCTTTCTCCGTTAACTTTACAGATACATCTGCAACTGTAGACTCATACAGAGGTGTCTGCATGCTACAGCTTCAATTCCTTGCTCTTCGAAGTTTTTCTTTGGGTTTCTCTTTCCCGGTTCACTATCACTTAATGGATAATATCAGGTGCTCACATACAGATAGCTGGAAACAAGAGGGAAAGGCTCACAAATAATCTGACACACATTAAATTCAAAGCATGGTGCCGGATTACTTACCGAACATCTGCAATCTAATCGCCTGGTAATTAATTCAAGCACAATAAAATCTGACGATTGATGTAGAAGATAAAATCTGTCAAATGATGTCAAATCTAGTTTAATTTTCTAACATCCTCCCTTAAACTAGATTTCATATAAACTTTGACACCGAGCATTTCCCTAAGCCTTTTAAAGTCTTCATCTTTCAAAGGTTTTGTGAAAATATCTGCAACCTGTTCTGTGGACCTACAAAACAGTGACTCAATTTCATTAGATTTTACCAGTTCTCTGATGAAGTGGTACCGGATGTCCATATTCTTGGTCTTGTTATGAAACACTGGATCCTTTGACAGTGCTATGGTGGAATTGTTGTCACAAAATTTAGTTGTTACCCCTTCTAGTTATTGGTTTAGCTCTTCCAAAATTCTTCTCAGCCACATTGCCTAGCCTGCGTCTGAAGTGGCAGCAACATACTCTGTCTTGACAGTTGATAATGCAACAATTGGTTGCTTCTTTTATGATCATGAAACTGCACCTGATTTAAGGTGGAAAGCATAACTGGAAGTGTTCTTCCTTTCATCTATATTACCAGCCCAATTGATATATGTGTAGCCAACAAGCTCAAGTTGATCCTTTCTTGCATAATATTCAAAACAAATCACTTTTTCTTTTGTCTTACACATCCACTTAATATTTCATTATTTTCTCAAATGCAAATTGTTTGCCTATACTTATAGGATCAACACTTAACCTTATACCTCCAACCTTATAACATCAAAAATAATTTTATAATTTCAACCTTATAAAATAAAAAATGATTTTATGACTTCAACCTTATAACATCAAAAATAATATTATAACTTCAACCTTATACAATCAAAAATGATTTTATTACTCCAACCTTATAACATAAAAAATAATCTTATAACTTCAACCTTTTAAAATCAAAATTGATTTTATGAATCCAACATTATAAAATCAAAAAATTTGATTTTATATAGCACACCTTATTTCTCCAACACATAATACAAAAAGTTTATTATGAGCTCTTAATACTTATCTCATGACTTGTTGTCCTGCATCTTCTTTATCATGAACAACGATGGCTTTTGCTTGTGACACTTCAATGCTTTTGTTTCGAATGGTCTGTCGTCACTCTTCTTTTTTCTTCATATGGCGTCTTCACAGATTACCTCTTATGTCTCACTATTTTGGTGTTTTCTCTAGCATAAACACTGATGTATTTCACTATGATACTTCCAATGCTATGTTTAAAATGTACTATTATCTCTTTTTCTACTAAATTTATTGATTTACCTCCTACCTCTTGTTGTTCTGGCGCTTTCTCTAGCATAAACACTGATGTCTTTCATTGTGAATTTCTACTGCAAATCATTTGTTATCTTTTAGTTTAAATCAGACTTCTTAGGGATACCCTTGTAATGTATTCTTTCTCCATTCATGTGCGCTTTCAAACCTTTCACTTACCTTGTTCTTTTAACTATGCATTCTGTGAACCCTAACTTCCTACCAAAAACCCATGCAATAGTTTTCTCTTCCCTTGGATATCAACAACATACACTATCTTTTCTTTGCTCCATTAATGTCACACAAATCACTTTGTAATTTTAACCACATAGATCATGTAATGAAAGCAATGCAAATTCTAAATCTGAGATAACAAACCTTCCCTTGATTTATCTTTAGTGCTTTCTCAAGTTATTAATTGTTGAAGACGTATGCTACGAAGCTTTTATCAATACCTTTGTGAAATCTGCCTTTTGTTAAAACATTGAAACACCCTTTTGTGTCTTCATGGAAGGAATTTCAATCTGCTTCTTTTGTGTATACCATAATCTTCTATTTCATTTTTCTCTTGAATGTACTTGTTGGATAGTCCTCCAAACATAGTCACAGGCTCTCTCTCTCCGAGCGCAAAACAAAAGGTTCTCACTCTTCGAATGCAAAACAAAAGGCTATCACTCTTCAATCACAAAAATGAAAGCTTCTCACTCTCAACTTTTCAAACACAAAATTGAAAGACTCTCACTCTCAACTCTCCAAGCACAAAGATGAAACACTCTCACTCTCAGAATTCTAAATGCAAAATAGACTCTCTCTCTTTGTAGGCTCTTCTTCCTCCGAACGCAAACTTAGGCACACAAAAATCACACTCCACCATAATGTTTGGATCATATATATAAAGAATAATTTTTGAATTTCAAACATAAGGATCGACCCTTACATATACTTTTCAATTTATATTTAAATCCTTTGATTTAAATACATCACACTTTTAAAACATTTAAACCCTTTGACTTAAATACATCACACTTTTAAAACATTACTTTAATAGTTAAATATTAAAGTATACATCACCACTTCATATGCTCGAGCACCCTTTGAAACATACATCATTACTTTATTTTCTCAAGCATATTTTGACAATACTAATAACTCACAATTTCATCCTTGAAGATATTTTTGCCTTTGACATCATTGATAATTTGAAAACTCATAATTTCATTCTTAAATATATTTCTGCCTTTGACATCAATGACAAATAAATATTTCTAACAATATCCCCTTTGTCATTGATGGCAACCATACAACAAAAACTATTCTTAATCTCAACATGATCACTAACTGCTCCCCCTGACAAGTTGCTCCCCCTCACTAAAATTCTCCCATTTTGATATCAATGGCAAAGGGCTACTTGGGGCTAAAAATAAGACACTTAACACAACCCCCTCACCATATCCTTTTCTTAAGGTGATTAATTTTGAGATGGGATTATAGCTACTCCCAACTTACAATGCTCTTCTTATTTTTTTGTTTTTTTCCAAACTTTTGAGGTTATACATTTTTGAACATTTTGACTATCCTTCTTCTTGCTTGATTTTGAGAGTTCAAGGAACATTGTTCTACACCATTTTGCTCTATGCCTAAAATTGTTCCAATTATAACAAATGATGTTGTAGTCTCTGAAGGATGCAGATGAATTGAAGTTCCTCTTGGAGAATTCATTATCATTCTTATCATGGACTCTGCAATGTACAACTTTATGACCAAAATGATTACATGAGAAACAATAACCTTGGAATAAATATTCATCTTGCCTTGGAGGATATGGTCACATGATTCTTTCTTTGCTTTTTCTATGATGGTCCTTGTTCCTTGATGGTGCATTATTTTCTTCCTCATTGATTCTTCCACTTTTCAACATATCAACATAGATCTTGGGCTCTTCTTCAATCACTTTCTTTGATGCTTATATTTCTTTTGAGCTTGACTTCCTCTTTTGTTTCTCTTGACCTTCTTCAAAACCAAGTCGAGTATTCATAAATGGAGATCCCCATATTTTGATATTGTCATCCAAGGTTTTTGATATTTTCCTAAATTGATATATCTTATCATTAAATTTTTCAAGTCCCTTCCTTAGAATGGCAACTTCACGTTATAGTCTTTCACATTCTAGTTCTTTTGCCTTTAACTATTCAACCATACCTTCTTCAACTCTCATTGTCTTGTAAAACTTTACTTTTAAGCTAGTGAGATCTTGTAGAAGTTTTGCTTTGTTTTCACATCCTTTTGTACTTGTACCTTCAATATTGAGTTCTCTCTTTTCAACTCTTCAAGATCAACAACAAGTTCCTCTTCTATATCAATTGTGGCTTCCACTTCATTTTTTGAATCTTTATTTTCTTCTTGGTCTTCAATAATAGGATCATCTTCTTTCTCTTCTATAGCAAAAAATAGGATTTCTTCTTTTTCACTATCAAAGAGGCTTTCATCACTACTATTGGAAGCACTGCTTGCTTTTTCAACATAAAAATTCTTCTTTTGTCTTTGAAATATATTCTTATCATGTTTGCCTTGACTGTGCCTATTTTTCTTTTCATGATAGAATTGTATTTCCTTCTTTTTCTTGTATTCCTTTTCTTATTCATTGCTACTACTTTCAGTTTGTGTAAAATTAGTTGTATGTGACCAAGATTACCACAATTAAAACATTTCATAGACTACATACCTTTGTGTTTTCTTGGACCATTCTTATTTCTTCTCATAAAGTTAGCTTTTACTCCACTACTTTATTCTTCACTTGATTATGGTTCTTTATTCTTTTCCTTATTTGAAGCTTTGAAAGTTGCTTCTCCTTTGGATGTTTGATCTTTTTTTGTCCTCATCTCATAGGTTGTGAGAATTCCATGTAGCTCACCCATGCTCAAAGTTTTGAGATCCTTCATTTCTTCAATTTCTTAAACCTCTACATCAAAACTCATGGGAAGTGACCTCAATATTTTTTAAACAATATTAGAGTCTTCAATACTTTCTCTAAGTCCATGAATGGTGTTGACAACCTCATAAACATGAAGTAGATACTTAGCAATATCTTCCTCATATTTCATATTCAAGTATTCAAATTTTCTCCTATGGGTTTGAAGTTTTACCATTTTAACCTTATCATCTCTTTCATATGTTCTTTGTAGCTTATCCCATATTTCTTTTTCTAAAGTGCATTGCATGAATTTTACAAACTCTGATTCATATAACCCACTTAAAATTACATTCATTGCCTTGGTATTATTTTGGTATGGTTTCTTACCACTTACATTTGTAGAAGGATTTGTAGGTGGTGTGAACCCATTCTCAATGAATTATCATATATCATATCAATGTTCCATAAAATAAGTCTTTATCCTCACACTTTAGAAAGCATAGTTAGTCTCATAAAAAAATGGAGCCTTATTTGATGAAAACTCTTCCTAGTGAGCCATTTGTGTTCTTGTAGGATCTTCCTTAAAGCTATTAGGCTTTCATGAAAGAATCCACTATGATACCAATTGAAGAACACAAGCTTATACTGAAAGGGGGTGAATAATATAAGATAAAAAATTTACTTTTCTTTCTAAAGTAGCAACATCAAATATTATCAATTGCAATAATGAAACAATGCACAAATCACCATACACATAAGAGACACAAATTTATTGTGGTTCACCCAATATGGGCTACATCCATGGAGAAATATTAGTTATAAATTTCTTCAATAAATTTTATGGGCACCATCCCACATGATACACCAATCCCCTATTACAATTTTCATGGGCACCAAACCATAGGAGACACCAATATCCTATGCTCAAGTTTGTGGGAACCAACCCACAGGAGACATGAATACCCTCTGCTATGGTTTGTGGACACAAATGAATAGGATACACCTATCCCCTTTGCTTTGGTTCATGGACACCAATCCATAGGAGACACCAATCCCCTCTCACTAGTTCATGGACACCAATACATAGGAGACACCAATCCCATATCATTGGTTTATGGACACCAATCCCTAGGAGATACCAATATCCTATCTCAAGTTCTTATCCTCAACTTTTCTCAAAATCTATCTTCCACTCTACTCAAAATTTGTCTTTAATTCTACACAAATTCTATCCTTAAATCTTCTTAAAAATTTATTTACAAACCCTGCTCAAGTTTACTCCAAAATTACTCATAAAACCTGCTCAAATCTGCTCCAAAGCTACTCACAGACCCTACTCAATTTTGTTCCAAAATGGCTCACAAAACCTACTCAAACTTAATTCAAAATCTACTCATATATTCCCAAATTTTGCATAATAATAGCATCAAGTTCTTCACTTATTTTTTAGTGTGCTTTCCTCTACTAAAGCAATTTAAACATATTCTACCCAAAAATATTTTATCTTCATGAACATATAGAAAATGATATACTAGTGTTGGAAGCTCTAACTGACAAAAATATTTTCACATTCATTAAGTCTGTCGCTTCCACATTTCTCACAAAGTGTAACCTTAGTCTAGTAGTATGTTGATCCTCTACTTTTTCTCAATCTTCAATTCACCATTCAATAGAAGGAAAATATGCAAAACCATAATCTTCAAAGCAGATGTAGAAGAGTGAGCTTTAAAAAAAAAAAAAAAAACACTTTTCCTTTTGTCTTACACATCCACTTAGTATTTCAATATTTTAATTTAAAGTCCTTTAGGTCCGAGGTGTAGACCAATTGGTTCATCCAAACCCCATAAGGGGGAAGAGGTCTAAGGTTCAAATCTCGGGCCTCGCCGGACTAAACACTTGTCCCTTTCCTAGTGCTTTCAGTGGCGTAAAAGGTTTAAAATGATTATGGCATGGTGGTTATAGGGGTGGACTACGCGAATATCTGTGTGGCGGATTCCGAGGCGGATAGCGCAGAATACTATGGCGGCCATAAAAGCTAGATAGCCTACCCAAATTCGTGGCGGCTACCGATTCCACCATGTAAATAAAAAAAAATATATATATATATATATATATATATATATATATATATATATATATATATATATATATATATATATATATATATATATATATATATATTTCAATATTTTATCAAATGCTAATTGTTTACCTATACTTATAGGATCAACACTTAACCTTATACCTCCAACCTTATAGTATAAAAAATTATTTTATAATTTCAACCTTATAAAATCAAAAATGATTTTATGACTCCAACCTTATAACATCAAAAATAATCTTATAACTTCAACCTTATAAAATAAAAAATGATTTTATGACTCCAACCTTATAACATAAAAAATAATCTTATAACTTCAACCTTATAAAATCAAAAATGATTTTATGACTCCAACCTTATAAAAAAAAATTGATTTTATATAGCACACCTTATTTCTCCAACACATAATACAAAATTTTTATTATGAGCTCTTAATACTTATCTCATGACTTGTTGTCCTATGTATTCTTTATCATGAACAACAATGGATTTTTCTTGTGATACTTTAATGTTTTTGCTCCAAATGGCCTGTCATCGCTCTTCCTTTTGCTTCATACGGTGTCTTCATAGATTGCCTCTTACGTATCATTATTTTGGTACTTTCCCTAGCATAAAAACTGATGTCTTTCATTGTAACACTTCCACTTCTCTATTCAGAATGCCTTGCCATATCTTTTTCTACCAACTTTACTGATTTTCCTATTACATCTTGTTGTTTCGATGCTTTCTCTAGCATAAAAACTAATGTCTTTCACTATGATTTTCTATCGTAAATCATTGCTTGTCTTTTGGTGTAAATCAGGCTTCTTAGGGTTACACTTGTAATGTCTTCTTTCTTCATTCATGTGCACTTTTAAAACCTTTCGCTTACGTTGTTTTTTCATTTGTGCATTCCATGAACCCTAACTTCTTACCAAAATCCCATGTAAAATTTTGATCTTCCCTTTGATATCAATAGCATACACTATCTTTTCTTTGCTCCATTAACGTCACTCAAATTACTTGTAATTTTAAGCACACAAATCATGTAATAAAAGTAATACAAATTCTAAATTTGAGATAGCTAGATTTCCCTTGATTTGTCTTTAGTGTTTTCTCAAGCTATTAATTGTTGAAGACATATGTTGCAAAGCTCTTCTCTATACCTTTGTGAAATATAAATTTTGTTAATTCATTGAAACATCCTTCTACACCTTCATGGAAGGAATTTCAATATACTTCTTTTGTGTATATCGTAATCTTCTCTTCTATTTTTTATTGAATGTGCTTGCTAGATAGTCCTCCAAACACAGTCGCAGGCTCTCTCTAAGCACAAAATGAAAGGTTCTCACTCTTTGAATGCAAAATGAAAGGCTCTCACTCTCTGAATGCAAAAATGAAAGGCTCTCACTCTCCACTCTTCAAACATAAAATTGAAAGGCTCTCACTCTCAACTTTTGAGCACAAATACAAAAGGCTTTCACTCTCAGAACTTCGAACACAAAACATACTCTCTCTTTTCATAGGCTCTTCTTCCTCCAAATGCAAACTTAAGCACTCAAAAATCACACTCCACCATAATATTTGGATCATATATATATGAAGAATAATTTTTGAATTTCAAATATAATAGTCCATCCTTACATACACTTTTTAATTTATATTTAAATTCTTTTTTTAAATACATACACACTTTTAAAACATTAATTTAATATTTAAATATTTAATTTAAATATTAAAGTATACATAACCACTTCATATTCTCAAGCACCCTTTGACAATACTGACAACTCACAATTTTATCCTTGAAGATATTTCTACCTTTGACATTAATGACAACTCAATATTTCTAACACACATAATATCCACCTTGCTTCTCAATTGATGATTTAAATTGTTAAAATATTTCAAATGCTTTGGATGTTTACTTCAAGAAAATTACCCATGTCTTTTGATTGAAATTATCTATAAATTTCATAAAATGTTTATTATCTATAAACACAAATTAGACTTGTCAGAGGATCTTATGGAGCATATGAAGATATTTTAGTCAATACTCCCTTATATTAAGTGGAAGAAGCCACATTAGCATCATGGTGCGAATTTGGTTACAACAAAATGAACTAGAAAGAGACACATGTGTTGTAGCAACTTGGCAAACCTGCAATCAACTCTTAGATAAATATTGCTAAGATAACTAAATAAAATGTAAAAAACTATATATACTTGAATGTAACTCATTCAAGAGGTCAACTATTTAACATTTACAATTGTGTATTGTGTCATGAATGTACTTTGCACCTTTAAATAAACAATAGATTGTTGTTTGACCTCTTTCTCAAATTATTATAGATCATGTATGTATATCAATTTAATTGCTAAGTATTTATATTAAAGCTATATGAATGGTTTATTTTGTTATAGTTATTCGAATTTATATATTTCTATTTGGAGTGGTTTTTATCAGTTCTTGGAATGCTTAATGATTTTAAATACTTGATAAGATTAAATGCTCTATAATATGAATAGAAGCTTGGTCTGTAAGGTAGTATTGTTTATTTTAAAGTGTGATACTCTCATACTTTGTGTCTCTTGATATTTTTAAACATGTTCCACTATAAATGTAGACTCTAACTTTATGCATTTATTGATTTTATCTTCAACCCCTCTATTTTACTTTCTTATTAGTTGGTGTAGCTAGAACCATAGTAAATGACCTACTCTAGATGTTGACTCAAAGAAACCCTAATTTTTGGGTCTTCCAATCCTAGTTGAGGTCTTGAGGGCACAACATATCCACTTAGGTTATCATGTCATGATGAGCAATTGAGAATAATTTTTCTTATTATTATAAAAAATATAACCTTTTATAAATTTCCCATATTTTCTTTTGAAGCAACATCAAAACTATTTTTAATGAACCAAAAATTTACAAATTGTTGGAGACATTACATTATTTGGTACCATTAAATTTCACAAAGGTAAATTTGTAAATATTAGATTTAGGAGTATTTTAAATATTTGTCTATGTGTTACTTTGTGAGAGTGTTTGTGTTATGTAATAAAGTGTGCAAATATGAAAAGTGTGAAGTGCGAGTTGTAAGAGTGCAAGGTGTCAAGAGAGAAATGGAATATTAAAAGGTATTAGGTGATAAATATGCAAGTTAAGAGTCATGTGAGCTTTTTCATAATGTAAGGAATGTGAAAATATGCATATACCATGAGTATGAGGTTAACAATAGTTACAGTATTAAATATTCATTTGTAAGGTTATATAATGGAGATAAATTTCCATGCCTTCTAATAAATTTTATAATCAATTTTGATGTAATATTCATGTATTGAATGTAATTCTGCATATTTTATTATGATACATTGATTTTATTATGTGAAAGCATTTTTTATGTGAGTTATTTTGATCTTGGGATATTTACCTTCGAGGTGATAATGTTGAATAACCAATGGTGGTATTAGAGTTGCACTCTCACCATGTGAGCTTATTATTTTCAAGGAGGAGATTGGTTTTGGAAAAAGAGAATTTGAGAGAAGAATATTGCTATACAAATTATAAATTGAAGGTGGAAAGAGTTGGTGCACTATGAAGAGTTGGTGATTAGGAAGCCATGAACATATGTGAAGAAAGGTGAATAATTGAGGAGAAACTATATATGGAGAGAAATCAATGCTACTTTGGAGGAAATAAATCAATGCTACTTTGGAGGATAGAAAGAAAATGTGAAGAGGATAAATCTAGTTGGATAATTGAAGAATGCTTACTAGAGAATAACAAACATTATTTGGAGCCTAAGCTAGAGAATTATGAAGAAGAAAGAATTTGTGTGTTTGTGAGCCAAACCTAAAAGAGGAAACATAGCAAAGGACTAGAGAGAGTGAAGCCAAATATTTTTTGGATGAAGTTAGATATTTACTAGACATGTGAAGTTGTCGATGAGTAAAGAGGAGTTAAATCCAGTTTATGGACACGATGACCAAATATAAGAATGTGAAAGGAAAAAGATTTTTTATATGAAAGAGCATGTGAGAGAGATAAGAATATAGGAGGAAGATGATTACATAGCTGAAAGAGCCTATGAGAGAGATAAGAATATAGGAGGAAGATGACTACATATCTGAAATAGCCTATGAGTAAGGAGAAACAAAGGATACGCCTAGCGAAAAAAGAATCCAATGAAGTAATCCAAATTTGGAGAACAAAATCATCCAAATTCATAATGCCTACAACGAACCTTAGAGTGCTTATCATATATCAGAAGCTCTAATTATTGAATTGGTTCATGGTGTGGTATAAAATCATGTAAAGGACTTATTTATAAAGTTTTCATAGGGAAATATTTTTATGGGCACCTAACTCTATTGAATTTTAAAGGGAAATTTAAAGTTTCATAGGGAAATTGAAAGTTTCGAAGATTGATTGAGATTTGAGAATTGAAAAATTGAATGATTTAAAAGTTGAAAAAATAATTTGAAATTAATATTTTGAGAGTTATAAGAAGAAAGGTGATGCATTGAAATTAATTGCTTGATTGAAGATTAAACATTGGAAATTGAATTTGTTTGAAGAAATTGATTTAAAATTTTAAATTTGAGAGAAACAAGGAATCCTACATCAAATGAATTAAAACAAATGCATCACAAAAATCATACAAATTCAAAATAAAAAATTCTATAAGAAGAAAATTTCAAGCACAAAGATATTGTTAAAGGCATGTGATAATATCACTTGAAGTTCATCAAAACATAGATTCAGGTGTAAGTCACAATATGATAGGGAACTTACATTGATTTAATTTATTATAAGTAAAACCAAACAATCCATTAAAAATAGCAGATGATAAGATTTACCATATATAAGAATCTAAAAATATGATGCTTGGTTTCCCATATTCTTAATGCATACCAAAAGATGTATTGTATGATCCAAGTTTAACAAATAAGCTTATTTTAGTAGCTCAATTGTTTAATAAAGGAAGAACAATAGAATTTAAATACATCAATGGAAATAATAAATGTCTTATTATGAGATAATGTAAAATTAAAGTTATGGGTTCTATGAGGAATGGAATATTTGCTTTGGGGGTTATGTGATTACCATAAGAAGTTTTAGGTCATACTATTCTACGAGAACACTATAATAATGTATTTTTTGACTTGCCAAAAAGAAATGAAAATAGTGTATTAGATCAAACATAGTGTAATAATATCAAGCAAAGTCAATATGCAAAATTTGTAGATGGAAATAAGGCAAATGAAGAACATGAATACTGAAGACTAAAATTTTTCACACAAAATAATGTAATATGAGGGGTTGATGAAGATATTACATTATTTGGTAAAATTAGAGTGCCTTAAATTACATTTGTAAATATTAGATTGAAAATTGTGTTAAAAATTTGTTTAATTTATGTGTCAAATTGTGAGAGTGTTTATGTGTTATGTATTAAAGTATGCAAGTGTTGAAGTGTGCAAAGTATGAGGTGTGAGTTGTGAGATTTCAAGTTGTTAGGTGTAAAATACACAAGTGAAGAGTCACATGAGATGTAGCAAGATATAAAGTGAATAGTCATGAAATTTTTGTCATAATATGAGGAATGTGAAGAGATGCATCTCCCATAAGTTTTATGAGAGCAATAATTAGAGTATTGAAGAGTCATTTGTATGGTTATATAATGGATATAGAGCTCCACACATTGTAATAAAATTTGTAAACAACATTGATGTAATATTGATTTATTGAATATAATTGTGCATATTTCATTGTGAGAAATTATTGTTATTATGTGAATGCATTTATGTGAATTATTTGGGATATTGACTTGTGAGATAATTTGGTCAAATAACCAACAAATATTTACTTTCTACAATAAATCGACACATATCATTTACTTTAACATCATTATCAAATACGACCCTTGCATGTATGTTCATCTTGTAAGCAATATGGTAGCACACCTTTTCCACACTTGAAACTACCATGATGAGCATCATGCTAGTAAAAATGTTTGTATGAGGCAACAATATGATATCAAACTTGCATATGATTCTAAGATATTTTTATAAAATTTATATTATTCCTTTCAAACCACATATTTTACTAAAAAATAGTAAAGACTAATCTTCCACAAAATACTTAATGCTTCAACATTGAAATGATTAATTTAACATTTTGTCAACACTTTCAATGTCGATGAAGCAACCCAATAATTGTTTTTTATAAGATATATTCAAATGGTTGAAGAAAAGGGACAATAGAAAATTCAATGAATGCTTTTAGTTCTTCCTTGCACAAGACACACATAAAATGTTCATGATATTATTTTATTTGCATAGTATCACCTATAAAAATTTTACTTTGGACTCCTAACCAAAGGAATATTATGGCCATAGAAAGGACCTCAAGTAACCAAACATTTCTTCTAAGGAAAATAGTTAAAAATTAAAAACATTCTATTGCTTCAAAGCCTTATATCTTGCCTTGAATAAATATCCATTATCGTTTTGTAGATTATACAGATACTCATTAGTTTTATGGAAAAAAATTCTTAAACCACATTTAAAGCAAACATAGATAATAAATAATAAAAATAATATACATCGAAACAAGGGTTATACAAAAAGTTTACGTATCTTTTTTCTCATGTTTAGTATATTGTATATATATTTTTTATATTTTATATAAAATTTATAATGAATATAAATCCATTCAATTAAATTAGTTTTATGGGTGAACATATTTGTGCATTAAATGGTTTAGAAATTGTACACTAAGTAATAAGGATATAATTTCGTATTAAGTATGTAGGTAATTAATTTCTTATTTTTTTTGTTGGAAAAAACCATTCTATTAGCTAAAATATAATAATTCTACAAGAAACAAAATAATAGTTGTATATTTTTGGGTCTGCGACCAAGGTCCTGCATCCTATTTTTGGAATCCTCTCTGCTTTTTGGTGGATGCCCATTGGGGCAGAGAATTTATTTAGTGGTCAATCTTGCATCTTTGGCTAGCATTTTGGAGAGGAAGGCTGGACAATTAGAATTCCAGTTGGGGATTGGTGGAAGGAGGTTGGGTTAGTTGAAGGATCTTCAAAAATTGGTGGGGTTGTTGGGTTGCCTCCTATCATTTTTCATTTTGGACTTTGGGGTCACTAGTTTGGTTGTTGGTTCTTCTGAGGTAGGCTGGTTGCTGGGTGGAAGGATGGGGTTAATTGAAGGAACTACAATTAGGGGCTGTGTGGAAGGTTGGGCCATCTGAAGGAACCATAGTAGCTAGTTTTGTTGATGGGTATATGGTTATTCCAGTTTTTGGGTGTGTGCTTGGGTTTTAGCCCTTTTCTTTTTGGGTGTTTGTGCTACTTTGCAAGATCTTCTAGTTTTGGTTCTTGGTTTCCCAACGGGTATGCTGGACCCATCTGCTAGTTAGTTTGTTGGGTTAGAAGCCAGTATTTCCTAGTGTTGGTTCGATCCCTACTTCTAAAAACCTAGTATGAGGTTGTTCTTTGGCGATGCAGGGTCTTTATTTGTGTTATCTAAGCCTTCGATTTTCCTTGGGTGGTTCTTGGATCTATATTTGTTGTTTCTTTTGAATCTCTTCTCGATTTGGTCTGCATATTTTGGCGTGTGCACATTTTTTGTTTCTTCACATTTATTATCTTTCTGGTGCCTGCTCGATTGATGCCTGAGTAGTTTGTTTCATTTTGATCGATTGGTGGCCTATCTTTCTAGCCCTAGTTTTTCATTCTCAAATTGGTGGCTTGGCACTCTATGATTTATTCTCCATTATCTCAGTTGTTCTTTGAAATTCTATTGCTTTAAGACTTGGAGTTTGTTCTAGTTTATGTGCTTATTTCAGAGTGGTGGGTCGTGTTCTGAGTTTCTGGTGTGTTGTTTGTTGCTCTCCTAGGTGTTGCTAGGATTGGATTCTTTCTCAAATTATGGTTTTCATTAGATGGTTTTGGAGCTCAGAGTGGTTTTCAATTTTTTGCCTATGTATTTTAATTGCTTTTATTACCCTTGGCTCTTCGGGTGGTGTGAGGCCCATTTTCGTTGGGCAACGCTTTCAAAGCTTTAATTATTGGGGTCCACCTGTTCCGTTGTGGGACAAGTAGGATTTTTTAAAATTTAAAATTTAAATTTGTATTGGCCTTGTCGAGGTTGGAATATTCATGTGGTTATCTTATTAATTCTTCTAGATTCTTCTGCCTCCTCTTATTGAATGTGTTTGTGTTGTTGGTTGTTTTCCCATGTTGGGGTGGACGGTTGTTAGTATCCCTTTAGAGATAGTTTGTCAGCTTGAGTTCATTTTTATCTCCCTTTTGTAGTTGTTTTATATGGTCGTGGGATTCCTCTCAAAACCCTCTTTCTTAATATTACAAAAAAAAATAATAGGTGTATAAGACACCTCTAAATAGTCATTTGAATCCCCATAAAAATGGTTCCCAAGCATGTACTAGACCACTAACTATTTTTATGATATTTACAAAGATTGTGGAGGCTCAGGTTTGGTAGATTACTCCTAGTCATAACTTTTGACCTATATCATGTGTTCTAACCTGATATAGAGGATGAGTCATCATAGTGTCCAGACCTACCATATTTAATATCAAGATCTAAGTATCTAGTTGTAGAAAAAACCATTATAATAAAATATTATGGGAAAAATTCCCTCGATGTTCAATAAATTCTTGCAAATGGGTCATTAACTATCTATAAAAATGAAGGCCAAACATACTTCTATAGATACCAAAACAGCACCAATCCCATTATGTGACAACAAGCGTTGATTGCATTGACACACATAGCCCCTACGGCAGCCCCCAAAGGTTAAACAGTGGTCCTAACCACTCCCAAAAGTAGTTTTGAAGGTCAAAGATCAATTTGGCACATTTTTGGCACCTTGCTACCTACTCGTCCCACCCTGGGATGAATACAAACTAGTATTCGTTCCACCCAGGGATGATTATCAGCATTCGTCCCTAGGTGAGGTGAATAGAAGGTTTGATTGGCAAAAAAAGTCAAACCTCGACAGGTACTCCAGTTAACTACAGCTTCAGGACATGTAATTGCGAGGAACGGCTTCAAATCAAGGAGAAAGACTTCAGTCATGCATGTCTTAGATTTTTAGAGGCCTCATGCAAGGAGACTCTAAATCAAGGAATAATATTTTTCCCAAAATAGGACATGCAACTCTAGTGGCACCATCGCATGCGCATTCAAACAGAGAGACCCTAGGTCTATAAATTGGTGAGTCTTCTCACCCAAAATATAGAGAGAGAGGTAGCATTTTGAGCAACAAAGTGCTACCATTTTACATCCACACATACACCTTTTTTATTTGTGCCTTTCACATCTTTGATCTCCTTTAGAAGGGAGGTCATAGGGTGGTTATTGGAAGCACAAATCAGAGCCCAAACCCGAACATTTGGCCACAATATTCCACAAAATTTGTTGAAAACACCCCATAAGAGGTTTTGGACCCATCCCAAGTGGATTGGTGCTGAAACAGAGTCCTAAATGATGGGCGTCCTACCCCCGGGTGCCCCCTAAACTATTGTAGTTCTAAACGCCCCGCCCTAGAGTGAATAGAAATATGTGGAAGATTTCTCTAATTTTTATTTTGCATCTGATTCTAGTTTAGTTTTTTAGGCTGTAGTTTAAATTTCACTTCATTTTGATAAGTTTTGATCATGCTTTTATCATTTCCCGCCTTCACTAACATGTAGATAGTGCCATCATATTCTGGGTGATATAAGCCAAATTGGATAAATATGACCATCTAGGTCATCCCAAAATACCCCCAATTAGCTAACCTCAACTTTACAAGTCATTTGGAGCTTTCTGGATAGGACATTGAAGAGGGTGCTTTCTAATAATTTGTTGGAGGTTTATTCGTCCCGCCTCGGAGCGAATACAAATCTTCAAGGAATTTCCTGACTGTTCCTTTTGTAGTGGCTTCCTGGTAAAATATTCATGCTTTTGTCAAATTTTTAGGTTGTTCTAATATTATTTGGTTATCGATTTAATATTTTCATGCATACACTAACCGTAGGCCTTGGGAAATACATGTTCTATTCTATCTGCAGGTGCTACTAATATTTTTTGTTTCCTTAAATGCAGGTCTTTGACATCAAAGGATCAGGAAGGAGTCAAAAATCATATACACAAGCAACAAAGACATTTTGGTCTGCCCATCTTACATTTGGGCATGCGGAAGAAGGATTGTTATCCATGGATGTGATAAGAAACATATTTGATGCTCCTATCCTCTAAAAGGGAAGGATATGTATTGTAACATGACTTTAAAAGCATATCAATAAATAGGGTCGTATTCCATATTGATTTTATATTGTGTTGATTCATTTATATCCTTTCCTTTCATGCATTTTTAATATATAGGCTTTTAGCGTTAAGTTTGGTTTTAAACACATCATACTTGGCACTTTCCTTTTTGTTTTCGTATCCTCATGATTTCAGTGGTGATCACGGTGGTACCTCTATCCCTTGGTTTTAATATTAACTTTTTGATCAAAATTTGCCTATTTTTGCTTGCAGGTACCAAGTTTTCAAACGTTGGACTGCTGTTCGTTTTAGTCTGTGACGAATATAGATCCGAAATTCGTCTTACCCAGGGACGAATGGGCATTTTCCCCACCCTGTGACGAATACTGGTCTGTTATTCATTTCACCCAGGTATGAATAACTCTCTGTGCAATTTTAGGGCAAAAATTCAGAGACATCCGATTTGGGCAGAGAAGAGGTTGGGGTCCTAAACACCTTCTATCATTGTTTTCTTTCTGTTCTCTGGTTATTTTCTTGCATAGGAGAGTTTGAATACTTGTTTCCTTAATTTATGCAACTTAAAAATAACCCAACACACCACATGGTAATTTAAAACAACAAGGATTTGGTCGTAAAACCCCAACCCTTGAACAAGACCAACAGTGGATTTGATCACCACCTTGGCTTGAGATATTGCATACATAACCCCGACGTAAATCCTGACGAAAGCTGACCAAGTGTAGCAAGGGTGATTCCCAGTGCATGAGGATAAGTCTTCTATGGTAGGTGTCATAAACAAAGTGATTACCCTTTTGTACCACCTACGTTCCACGTATCATCTGCTCTCATGTACCAATAGTTTCCCTCATATAAGGACGGGTATATAGAGAGGTTGGTATATCGGCCTGGCAATGGTATATCAAAGGGGCGACCATTTTTGGGAGTCATAAGAGCCATCATATTACATTTAAATGTTCTTTACAAAATATTTCAAAACAAAAAAATCAAAACACACTAAACCAGATTTAGGGCACACTTTTAATCTATAAACAAGATAACCATTGCTTTGATTGTGTGTTTCCCTTCTATTTAGTGTAGCATAAAAATCATAAAAAGAGATAAAAATCTACGCATCTTGTAGGAAAACATCACCATGGTGTACACCTGTAGCCAAGCCCAATCACGGGTAGGAGCTACAGAGAGTGCACAAAGGGGGACAATTCACCTCTGATATAGTCCTGAGGACTTGGTCATTCCGCCCTGGTGGCCTGACACGCAAGATAGTCCACATCATGCCACCACAGAACAGGACTATAGAGGCAGCTCTTTGAGGGGCACCCCAACTTAGCATAGACCTTTTCAAGATGAGAACCTACACGTGGCACTCAACATAGAAAGTAGGCATCCCTTAGATGCTTGTTATGAGTGGCATAGTGATGAAGTGCTAGAGCAAAATAGGGTCCATAAGGAGGGGCCACATAGTTTCATCATCCCTCCTTTACCCCTTATTACTGTTAGAAACACTAGAAAAAATCTAGAGCACAGGGCTCTCCAGGTAGGGCAAGACAATTCTCCACACACTCTTCACACATACGAAAGGGAGTACGAGGAAGACCACCATGTTCCTCAAGAGAAGTACACAGCGTGGGAGTGATGCACCTCTACACCTGCTATATATTGGGATCACCCATTGAGGCCAGTGCCTTGGGTGAATGTAGCTAACCTTGATAGAGGAAATCAACCCATAGGGGTCTCGGATCACCATGAATGAGATAGACATGTAGGAGAGGCATCTAGGCTTCCTAAACATAATACGGTGGAACAAATTGACTTGGAATTTTCCAGAAATGCTTCCCACCAAGCGCAAATCACGTATCTCAGGAAAAACCAACAATAGTTAGATCATCTGTACTGCCTTAGCAAATAGCACATTCAGTGTCAAGCAGTTGAATTGCTTCATAACACTGTGCCTACGAAGGTCCCAACCCCTTGCACACATAAAGTAGAAGTGTATGAGATGCACAACCCCTTGGTGTGAGATAGGTCCCCGCAACCTTACCAAGTGCTACCTCCGAGACCTGAGTGGGAGGCCACTCCCAGGAACAACGATGGGTGCCCCCCGTGGGGACCCACCCATAGTTATAGGTCTCATCCAGAAACTCCTCAAGAATCCTATGAGGAGTATGAGCAAGAAGAAGAGTGGGCTAAAACACCCTATCAAGGCAGAGGGGCTGCTATCCGGCCACCCCTCTATAGGCCTCAAGTTCCCCCCAACCCACAATGGGAGAAAACTAAGAAGGGATAAATTAAATCTTTCGATGCATATAAAGTGTTGCTAGAGCGCTTAGAGTCTATGGACACCATGTTGGCAATTTTGGGTACCTTGGGTACATTGCCTTTGCTCAAGTGTTGATGTTGTCATTGATGTCAAGAAGCTTTTGAAGGTATTTGATCTGAGGTCAAAAGGATCTAAGTTCAAGGAAGGTTTTTGTGAAAACCAAGGCAGACAAAATAAAAGGTTTTACTTAAAACCATTGACAATAGATTTGAAATGGGTTTTTCTTAAAACCCATGTTGGCTCTTCGTTTCGTTGAAAAAGGTGTCCCGATGATGAAGATATTTAATTTTAAATATTTAGTTTAAATTTTATTTATTTAAAATTTAAATTAAATTTTTAAATTAAATTAAAAGTGTTGACATGTTAATCAATGCATCATAGTACATATAAAATGTGGCAATGGTTTTCATTTAAGGAAAGTGAAGGATTCGATATCATTTTCGTGCATCTTCATTTTTGACATCGTCTGTGCCAGCGAAGGAGGAAGACAGGCGATTGCATGGTCAAAAGTGTGAGGATGATTAAAAAGGATGTACAGCGGATGGAGGAAATTCCTTGTGTGATTTTAGCATAAGAGAAGAGTCGAGGATGCTAAACGTCGCTGGTTCGGCTACGGCAGATCGTTGGATCGAATCACAGCGCAAGCAGACGTGGACTCTGTATAAAGCGGGCCTGAGGCTGCTCCTGCAAGCTACCGCCATGTCGACGATCGTACACGTGGCCCGTTGGGGAGCCAAGGTTGTTGCCAGGGTGGACACCATGGCGAAGGTGACGGAGGCAGTTGAGACGGCTGGCAGGAGGTTGCTGGCGGCGCTATTGAACAGCTAGGATCAATTCTCCTCAGCAGTTATAGTGGTAAGAACCCTATATTATTTTTGTTGAGGCCTAAGGCTTGGTGCTAGGTTCATAATGTTTGTTTGATGCCTAAGGTGATGTTTAGGTAGTAGTGGTGCTTTCGTGAGTAGTTAGTACCATGGACCTTGGGAGACATAAGGGCTTGTTTTATTAGTTATATTTAATGTTGGGGATGCTTACCTTTTGGAAATGCAAACTATGACAATGCGGGAGACATAAGGGTTTAGAGGAAGTTTTTCTTTACATAAAGTTTTATAATCTTAATTGTGAGAGGAGTAAAAAGGTTTTAAAATAATAGTGTGGAATGTTTATGAATGATATAAAATATTTTATTTTACTTTTATGGTATAAGTGGTTTTGGGAGTTATAAGGTTATGCAATGTTGTGATTTATTTTATTTTATGGTACAAGTGGTTTTAGGAGAGATAAGGAAGTTGTGCAATTAAAGGCTTTGGTGATGATTATTGAAAAGTGGAGTAATGTTGATTATTTTGTGATCTACTAACCGTTGTGAAGATTGGCAAAAGAATTTTGTGATTGTGGCAGACTTCCAAAGGGGTTTCTTCACTACAATAAGGTATGGGCACATTCTTCTTATGAGTATGATTGGTGTATGTTTTCCTGAAATAAGATTGGAGTAAAAAGGTATTCAACTAGGTTTCCTTTGGTTGGGTGTAAATCCTATTTTCTGGTTTGTTGAATACTACTTATGCATTGTTATCGTTGATGAGAGTTTTGGTGAATGCATAATTCTGGTTTGAGGTGGTGGAAGCATTGTGCACTAGGGTTTATGTTTGTGAGTCTTGCTACTTTCTTTGAGTTGGTGAAACCCTTGGTTGGCTGTTTTGAGGTTGATGGTTGAGTTGCTTCCATAGAGGTTGTTTGATCAAGTTAATGCTTTACTTGATACATGATATTGGGCTTACTCCATTGAGTTGATTTGAACAAGTTATTCTTTGCATTTGGTGATATTGTGTTGGTGGCTGTTTTGTTCAAATATATTTGGAGGGAAAAGGATTTCTACTTGTTTCCTTTTCTTGTGATGATTGGTTGAATGCTTCAAGGTTAATGTTGAGTTGAATGATGTTGGTTAAACCTTGTCTTTGAGCATCATTGTTGAAGCCCTAATTGGTTGAGAAAAGATATTGGTTGTTGGAAAGAACATGAGCATCATTATTATATGAGATATTGCATGGTTGGCAATTGTTGGGTTGTGTTTCATGTTCTTGAGAAAAGAATACTACATCTATCTTATTCTTATGAGATTTGAGATTGAGTTGAGATTGATATTGGGAGTTAAGTATAGAAAATATTGAGTCTCTAACAATTCTCTTTATGCTTCTATGAGGTTGATGAATCACATTGGGTCTCTAACCATTCTCTTTGTGGGTTCATGCCAAGCAAGTTTTTCTTGATGAACTTGTAAGCAGGTTTTGGACAGGTTCCGTTGGGGACTTGTTGTGGGTTCATGCCAAGCAAGTTTTTCTTGATGAACTTGTAAGCAGGTTTTGGACAGGTTCCATTGGGGACTTGTGAGCAGGTTTTGGATAGGTTCCGTTGGGGACTTGTGAGCAGGTTTTGGATAGGTTCCGTTGGGGACTTGTGAGCAGGTTTTGAATAGGTTTCGTTGGGGACTTGTGAGCAGATTTGGACAGGTCCTAGTAGAGGACTTGTGAAGCTGAGTTTGATAGTTCTATCAAATAACTTGAGGGCATAGGTGCATTGGTTCTATGAGAAGAACCCGAGGACATTTGTGCTAGACCGAAGGACTATGTTTAGTGCAGATTGAAGGACCAACTTTTGAGGTGATAAAGTTGAGGACAGAGGTCTCCAACCAAAGTAGGGAAGACAGGTGTCTTTTGTGGATAGAGTTCCATTTGCTAAGGGCAGTAGAGGTAGAGGTTTTCTAGAGGATCACCAGCCAGAGCAGAGGTAGGGGAAGGTATCTCCTTTGAGCAGAGGCTCATAAATTCATATTGGGGGAAGGTATCTCCTTTGAGCTGAGGCTCATAAACATTGTAATTGGGAATGTTTCCCAAAGAACTTTGAGATAACTTTTAGAGAAAATTTTTGTGGATGAACGACGTTAAAATTGCTGTCACTTTGTGGATGATCTTGTGCATTGTTTTGATATTGCTTTGGATATGTTGCTTTAATTTTTTGAAGTATAACGAAAAATTAAAAAGAGGTCTTATACTATTCACCCCCCCATCTCAGTATAAGCTTGTGTTCTTCATACCAAGACTTCTAGGCCCCAAAAGCCCACTTTACGTCAACTTCGCAGTCACCCTGTGCATCCGTCAATGTCGGCACCTCCATATCCTGAACACTTTAAGTTGCCCCAATTGGCACTCTTTAGAGGATAGGAGGATGCCCAAGAGCATGTGACTAGGTTCTTGAGCCAATTCTTTGGCATTCAAGACAATGATGCTTTGTTTCTTAGAACATTTATAACCGCATTTTCAGGCCCTACCTCAGATTGGTTCACTCAGTTGCCAAAGCATAACATTAGTAACTTGGATCAGCTAGTGGACACGTTCCTCGAACACTTCATCTTCAACACCAAGAAAAAGGTGTCACTAAGTGACCTAGATAGCCTCAGATAGTATGAGGAAGAAACCATGGTGGCCTATGGTAATTGGTGGAGGACTCTGCTTTCTAAGCTACCCTACCTCCCTCCTATGTCCGACCTCACACAAATGTTCTCAAATAGCTGTTTGAGATCGATCTCTGTGCTATTGCAGCTATATAAATATGCCACTTTAGAGGAAGCTCTGGCTCAAGCCAGAATCATTGAAGAGATCAAGATACAGGATGGCAATATAGCCAAGCCAAAGAAGAAATAATGTTCTAAGAACACCAAAACAGGGACCACGTAACAGAAACCTGCTGTGGTCAATCAGGTTGCTATAAATGTCCCTAAGCCTGCACAAGCAACATAGCCTCAAAATGCTAACTATCAGGTGGTTCCTCCTAACAATTATGACAAAGAAAACCAGAGGCAAGAACAAAATTACCAGCATCACCCTAGGCAACAATTCACACCTTACACAGAGTCCTGGGACTTTGATCGCTTGTCAGCGATAAACTTGATCAACTTGCCTAAGATTCAAACCGTAGACCCCAATGTGCCAAAGCCTAAGGGTTATAGGGATGACTTGTACTATAGGTTTCACAGATAGAAGGGACATGACCTTAATGCATGTTGGAAATTTAAAGGCTTGGTGCAAGACCTAATTGACAACAAGACTTTGGTGGTGGAAAACCCCGTAGCGCCAAACAACCAATAGATGGGAGTCTTCAGAGACCATCTGCCTACCCATGATGCATAGGCAAAACCCCTTCAAGACAATGAAGTGCAACATAATTGCCCCATGCAGGGATATGTAGGGATGATAAGCATAGTGACTAGTAATAAGAGGTACCCAAGAGCTACCCCCGTGGTGGCCACAAGAGAGGTTCCATCGACATCACAATCTCAATAGCACCCTACACAACCTCCCCTGCCTAGACCAGTGGCCATGATTCGGACTAGACTTACCCAAAGTCTAAGGACCACATCAGCTAGGCTCTCCATATACAAGCTCATTCAACAATCAGCACCCCATCGTGAGGCTCTACTGGAGATATTAAAAGTCTTCGAGTTGCAGCCCCACGAAGCAAACTCTTTCAACAACTTCGTGGGACATGTAAAACAATGTACAGAACCATTCATCACCTTTAGAGAAGATGAATTGAAATCGATGACTAGTGATGTGGTGGATCCACCCCTACACATCATTACGTGGGTCAACGAGATTCCGTATAAGAGGGTGTTGGTGGACACTGGCTCATCCAGTAATATAATTACAATAGCAGCATTGAAACATCTAAATTTTTTGACATCTCACATCGTGGCCTCCACCTATACTCTTCGAGCATTCAATGATGCGATATGCTCGACGGTTGGCACAATTGTCCTACCCATCCAAGTGGGACAAAAGACTATTCATACATTGTGCCACATATTGGAAGATGATATGGCCTATAATATCTTGCTGGGGCGTCCTTGGAATAGGGACATGAAGTGTGTCCCTTCTATAGCTCATCAGTGCTTAAAGTACACATTTGAAGGATAGGTGTATGTAGCCCCAGCAGACTTAAAGCCCTTCAAGTACTGCAATACGGTGCAATTCATGTCGCAATTGACCCTTCCATAAACGCATTTGGATTTTCAATTGAATCCATCTAAATAGGGTCTGATTCCATAGGCATCCCTGTTGACAAGACCATAAAATCCCCATCCGGGTCCTTATTCCTCTTCTGGTCCTTCAACAAAAATGCCACCTATAGTGGCCGCACCAATAGACAAGGGAAAGAAACCCCTAGAAGAGGAACCACCCCTAGTATCAACCATATCTATCGATGAGATGCCTAGCAGAATGGAATTCGAGACGCCTAGTTCACCCCACATGGAGTGGACTCAGGAAGGACTCCCATTCGCTCCCCCTCAACCGCCAACAATCACCGTTGAGATGTCCAACACCGGCCTGGGGGAGTATCTAGTGAGGAACATTATAGCAACACCCGCACTTGAGTCCATGCAAGACATGGGGAGACCTCGACTCCCCATAGGCTCTGTGGTTCCTCTAGGCTACCCACCCAATCAAACAAATTTTGTTTATGGGGGCTTGGATAATGGCATTGAACCTTACATGCAAGAAGATGAAGATGAGGAGCCTTTTGCTGAGGATGTCAACTATTTGTCCAACCCAAATTTCGCTTTGAGATATCTAGTCCAATGCAATTGGCATGGATATGGGTTGGGTAGGTATGAGCAAGGAGTGCATGTTTTATGCCAACAAAGATATCAAATGTCATATGACAAGTCAGGATTAGGTTTCAACCACCCCCTCCCCCTGGACATCTTGGTAGAGAACATGCAAGGCCTAGGGATAGGTAACAAGGATGGGTTGGAATCAGATCCATATGCTAATCCTAACACAACATATACATTGGGGGATTATCACCCATTGCTAACAACCAACCTTGTTGACCTTAACAACCCTTTCCCTTCGGTCGAAAAGGGAGAAAGTTTGAGGACTCACCTAAAAGAGGAATATGGATAAGACCAAGAAGGGTATTCAGAAGATGAGTCGAAATACGAGGTAGCGCCTTGGGATCCTTTCAAATCTGATAGCAATCATTCACAAGTGCATCCCATGGATGATTATCAGGAGAGCTTCTTGACAATGTTCCTTTTGAATGCTCCAATTGAGCATATGCCACCTCAAGGGAATCAAGTCCCCCCGCAAAGAGTGGAACAACCCTGATGGGACCACATTAATTTTCTCGAGCAAGATGAGCCTCATATGTCATATACATATGTTGGAACCAATGAAGGCCTGTGGATATTTGACAATGATTATGAAGATGAAATTGAGATGGCCAATCTCAATCATATGCGACAGTAGCAATATCCCTTGGACATCGATGACATGTTTGAACAGTTACACATAGGTCCAAGACATAGGTGGAACCTCAACCCGGTGCAGTTATAGCAATTACTGCACCCGCCACTCCAGGTATACAGAGAATATATCCCTCCTGGAGACCCTATAGAGCCATCAATGCCTAGGGCATATAGTATCCTCTTATCCACACATAGGGCTGATCCATTTGTGCCAGTACCCACAGAGCCAGATCCAAAGCACAAATATCACCTAAGATGTCCGAGTAACCACACCCATGGTAATGGAGACCATAATCATTTCATCAACATGATCTCCATTGATTTAACCGCCCCCATCCACAATCCAGCCAACCCAGCACAATCATTGCATCTAGACCTAGATGCTATTGACTAGGATCACGCTGACACACCACCATCCCCATCAGAGTACTGGCCTTGCAATGGGATGTTCCATTTCACCCCCGAACAAACTCAGGATGTCTTCCATGTTGAAGAGGAACCTGACGTTCCAAATTACAATCTCAATTCATCAAACGATATCCACTTGATCCCAACTCCACACCAATTGGAGGACGGGTCCCACATGTCAGTCGAGGAGATGACTGATGTAGAAATCGGCTCAGATTCAATGAATTTGCAAATCATCAAGCTGGAGGTAAGTCTATCCCCCGAAGAGCAAGCCGACTACATTGCCCTTCTCAAAGAGAAGAAGGAGGTTTTTGCATGGTCATACAAAGATATGTCGGGACTAGACCCATAGCTAGTCATGCATAATATAACGCTTGATCCAACAATCAAGCCAGTGAAGAAAAAACTACGTAAGATGCATCCAACAATAGCCTTAATGGTCAAATATGAGCTACAAAAGTTGTTGGATGCACAGTTTGTCATCTGCGTGGATTACCCACCATGGTTGTCTAACATGGTGCCCATCAAAAAGCCCGACGGGAGGATTCACATATGCACCAATTTTTGATATCTAAACAAAGCAATTCATAAGGATGATTTCCCCTTGCCTAGCATCGACGCATTGGTAGATGCTACAGTGGGCCATGAAATGCTTTTCCTCATGGATGGTTTCTCAGGATACAATCAAATTCGTATCAATCCTGAGGACCAAATAAAAATAGCATTCACAACACCTTGGGGGAAATTTTGTTATAAGGTCATGCCCTTTGGCCTTAAAAACACTGGCACCACCTACCAACGTGCCATGACGTACATCTTCCATGATTACATGCACAAAACTTTGGAAGATTACATGGATGATTTGTTGGCCAAATATCTTTTGTGCCCAGATCACCTTGATGACTTGAGCAAGATCCTCGATTGCCTCATTGAACATAAAGTTAGACTAAACCCCAAGAAGTGCGTATTTTGCATCACATATGGAAATATCTTGGGTTTCATAGTCTCTAAATGAGGAATCGAGGTAGACCCATAGAAAGTCAAGGCAATCCTTGAAATGCTTCCCCCAACTACCATCAAGTAGCTCAAAATTTTGTAGGGAAAGGTCGCATCAATCAAGTGCTTCATAGCACAGCTATCTGACAAGTGCCAACCCATGAATAAATTATTGCACAAGGGGGTAGCATTTCACTGGGATGACGAGTGCCAGTCAGCCTTTGACGATATTAAACAATACTTGGCTTTGCCGCTAGTATTGGCACCACCTAGACCAAGAGTGTTGTTCTACTTATACATCTCAGCTACTAAGGTGGCACTGGGTGCCATGTTGTCCCAAAAAAATGAACTACACAAAGAACAGGGTACTTACTATCTTAGCCACACCCTGGTCAGTTATGAACTTAACTATGCATACGTTGAGAAGCTCGCGGCAGTGGTGTTTGCTACCAAAAAGCTACGCCACTACATGCTCAGCAATACGACATATGTTGTGTCTAAGGAGAATCCATTATGATACATGATGAGTCATACTTATCAGAGTAGTCGCACGACAAAATGGATCATGTTGTTGACAGAGTTTGACATAGAATTCATTGGAAAGAAATCCATAAAAGGTCAAGTCATCGTCGATCAACTAGCAGAGGCTCCTCTTGAAGATGATCAGCCTCTGAACGTAGAACTACTAGATGATGGGGTCTTCCATGTTTTAGAATATCCAGATTCTAATGATCCTGAGTCACAGGCCGACATGACCCTATTCTTCGATGGTTCGAAATGTGAGCAAGGAGGTGGCATGGGAATTGTATTCTTCACACCGCAAGGGGCTCCAATGCCTCTATCATTTAAATTAGACTTCCCGTGCACCAACAACAATGCAGAATACGAAGCCTTGCTCATAGGTATTCAAACAACAGTCACCATGAACATTAAATGTTTAAACATCTTTGGTGATTCATTGTTAATTGTCAATCAAGTCAAATGGGTATTCCAATGTAAATGCCCAGTTTTGCAGGCCTACAAATCCCTTGTGGACAAATTCCTGGCACATCTTGAATGGTACGACATCAAGGCACTCCCTCGATCATCAAATCATTTTGCAAATACTATGGCCTCCTTGGGGTCATTAATCCTTTAGGACCCTTTCGGTGAAATGACAACCATTCAGGTCAAAACATTATCGCAATCCATGATGGAGTGAACAAGCTCTGACCTAACGCCAGGAATCCACCTGATCCAGATTGAACCATCTCAGGATAGGTTCTCTCGAATCCATGATTGTCTAATTCGAGCCAACTGGGGGTCCTTGTTCTCCCCAACTCCTCTTAATAGCAACACAACATTATTTTTACAAGTTCTTTCCCGCTTAGCTTTTGCTAGGGATGAAATTCAAGAGGGATTGGCCATTCATACCATCGAGGTTTTTGATCAGTAGGATTGGTACACACCCATAAGGGATTACCTCAAGTTACATAACCTCCTACTTGGATTGACACAAGCCACAAAAAGATCATTTAAATAGAAAGTGGCAAAGCATGTCTTACTAGGGGACATTTTGTATCATCGAAGTTATGAAGGAATCCTCCTCTGTTGCTTGGACCAGCAAGAGTCCGCTTGGGCGATCACCCAAGCACACGATGGTACATGTGGTGGCCACTTCAGTGATATGGCCATCGCAAAGCGCATTCTCTGCATGGGTTATTATTAGCCATATTTAGAGCGAGATTGTTGTGCATATGTGAAGAAGTGTGTGAAGTGTCAACACCATGCTAATTTGACACATGTACCTTCTCAAGCCTTGCAACCAATTCAATCGACTTGGCCTTTCTTGCAATGGGGCTTCAATCTAATTGGAAATATCTCCCCTGTGTTGTCGGGTCATCACACATTCATCATAATGGCCACAGAGTACTTCACCAAGTGGGTGTAATCAATTCTGCTAACCTTTACGACCGGACCCCGCATTACGGAGTTTATTTCTCATAACATCATATGTCATTTTGGTATTCCATCCAAGATCCTCTCGGATAATGGGACGTCATTCAAGAATAAATATGTATGTGCTTTGACATAAAAAACAAAATTCAGCATAGTTTTTCAACACCCTATTATCCGTAGGCAAATGCGCAAGCAGAGGCGTCAAACAAAATGCTAGTCGCCATCCTCAAAAATACTATTGCAGATAGTCATAAGGATTGGCACATTCAAATCTTGCTTGCCCTATGGGCTTATCACACTAGCATTCGGACGCCCACTGGGGCAACTCCATTTTCACTGGTGTATGGCTCCGAGGTAGTCATGCCTCTCGAGTTGGAAATTCCTTCCCTGTGCATTTCAATGCAAGAGTTCATCGATGATGACACTACGTGGTAGGCCCGGTTAGACCAGCTTACGTTGCTTGACGAACGATGCATCCATGCTCTCGAGCATTTGCATATATATCAAGAGCACCTTAAGAAAGCATACAACATGAAGGTTCACCTGAGGGACTTTCAAGTTGGTGATTTGGTCTTAAAAGAGAACCAACAAAATTATAATTTGTCATCCCATCTAACGGACAAGTTCATGGCAAACTTGTTAGGTCCTTATGTGATTGACAGTAGAATAGGACCTGGAACATATCGACTCGCCTCTCTTGAAGGAATCAAGGATCTAGAACCTTTGAACATCAGTCATTTGAGGTCATTCCACATTTAGAGAGCCATAGTCCACCCCAAAAGCTCCAAGGATTCCCACAATCGCTTGGTCAACCCCAAAATGCCCCAAAGGTATCTATAAATCCTTTGGTCAAAACAAAAGCTGCAAGGATTTCCACAATTGCTTGGTCAACCCCAAAAATGCCCCAAAGGTATCCATAAACCCTTTGGTCAAACCAAAAGCTCCAAGGGTTACAATAACTATTTGGTCAAAATAAATATTCAAAAAACAAACAAAAACAATAAAATCATCAAAAATAACCAAAAAAAAACACAAAAATTGCATCTCAATTCCATGCATATTCGTAAAAATCAAAATACAAAAATATAAGTAGCATTAGGCATCACATCCATACATTGCATATTTGCTGGTTACACATGTCAAAAACACCATAGACTATAATTGCTCGACAATTCCTTCATTTTCCACATTCCATCCATTTTATAAACACATACATCCAGAATAACACCATCCCCATTGTTCGCATAGTCAGTTGCATCCTAATGTATGTAGGGTTTTCGTCATTCGGTTGTCTTTAAATTTCTAGCCACAATTATACAAAGTTAAACAAATTTTACAAGGGAAAGTTTTTACTATCAAGCCTCGTTACGTAACATCCCTACACAATTTAAAACACATAAAATAATTCCTAAGTTGTATGAACGCAAGAGACACCTACAAAGCAGTCTAGGGTACCATAGGTGAACGATTAGCCTGTTCATCCCCCTATGCGAATAGTTCAAGAGTGCTAAGAATTGATAAAAGGACAAGCTCTTCCCCATCAATTCCCTTAAATAAACAGTGGTTTTCACCACTACCAAATATCCTAATCATCGTTGGTCCCCAAAGTTGTAAGGATGCATACTACACGTCCTTGCCAAGGATGGGTAGTCATCCCCAAGGCCTAAAAGGATCAATGACTATTCAAAAACAAAATCCCCATAAGTCATCATTACGATCATCTCCAATCACCTTTGGTCTCCAAAGTCATAAGGATTCATACTACATGCCCCTGACAAGGATGGGTAGTCATCCCCAAGGCCTAAAAATATCAATGACCTTACTTCATATTATCCATAATCCCATTTGGGTCCCAAAGTCGTAAGGATTCATACTACACGTCCCTGAATAGAATGGGTAGTCATCTCGAAGGCTCAACAGATCAAGGTCATTCATAATCCAAAAACCTACAAGCTCAACTTTCCAACCTCAAATGTAAAATCAACTAACAGTGGTTATCACCACTATTCACCATCCTTGCTCAAAAAGAAAAAAACAAAAAAGAAAAATAAACAGTGATTTTCATCACTATGTATACGAGCAAGTATCCTAACACATTGAGCAAATAAAAAGCCTGAACTTGAATCCTTGGAATTCTCAGCATTTGAACAACCATCTAGGTGATCCTCATTATGGGTTTGGTGGATAGCCTACCTGGTAATGGTAGTATCCTAAATGCATGATGATATGTCTATCACATTAGCTTTGCGTGTGAGCAGACCAATGTTTGCATGTGGATGAGCTAGCTTATGGTCCCTTAGATTGTCCCATGGATTAATCTTGTTAAATACAACAACGGAGTTAATGGAGCTAATTAGGTGATCCTCAGTACAGTTTTGGTTGATAGCCTATCTGGCACTAGTGGTATCCTGGCAAATACCACCTAAACGAACTCAATTTCACACACAGGGATGTGAAATAACTTGGTTAAACTCAAGTTGGATTTATACCTTGTTCAAAAGTCTTGCAAGATAAATGTACAGTTTTGGCTAGTTAGTTAAAATATCTGAATCTTAGAAAAACTTAACTACATTTTAAAAACAACTGGACCATTTTTTTACGTACATCACCATCCGATAATATGAAAATGCAAAAACAAAGTTCTCACATGCAAAGTCATTCCACAAAGCCATCCCATACATACAAAAATATAGTAAATCTTGTACAGTATATGGTGCCATCGACAAGTTATCAATAAATTATTTCATTTATTCCATATGCATCCATCATCTAATTAGACACGTCACATTCATAATACCATATGCATACATCATTATAAATAACTATGCATAAATAGAAAAACAAACCATGAAAAGTGTATAAACAAAACAAAGAGAGTCATCTGTATATATATCATCAAAAATGCCCGCAGGCTACAATGAACCGGTCCTCTGACCTCGCAACAAAAGCCAAAAGCTCAAAAACCACCAAGCCTAGGGCGTTGGCCACAATGATCATGCAATATTGGTGTGACAAGAACTATCCCCCGTGGTGTTGGTCCTATGGGACCCCTCAGGGTGGCTGCTTCTAGCCCTCGCATCATGCCTACTAGAGCCACCCTCATCCAATCGCCTACGATGAGACAATGTTGACTGCTTAGTATCATTGCCCCTCATTTGATGTGAATACCCACCTCCAGAGGGCTCAAGTACCTACCCCCCGAGGCAAATGATCTCTCCCTCCAAATCCATCTGGTGCTAAAACCACTCTGCCTCCCACCGATGGTACATTGCTACTACATCGTCGCACTACGCCAGCTACGTTCATAGGAGATCCCTCTCCCATGCCACATCTGTATCCCCATCCTATCGACGATATGCAACAAATGCGTTCTCTCACTCAGCTAGTTGATTTCATAGGAGATCCCTCTCCTGTAGAGCCTCCCCCAGCTCCTTATCTCACCTCCAAAGGAGAACCACCAAATGCGCATTCTCAGCATGCACCCTTGCCTCCATGTCCTCCGTAACTATCTGAGGCATTGACATCTCTGGAACAGCATCCTGTTCTGGCTCCCACTACTCCGGGACGTCCTGTGTCTTCGAATGATACAGAACCCCAAAATCCACACCCACATCCTCAACCTCCACCATGTACGCATCATCCAGCAAAACACCCCAACCATCACCTGGTGCCTCTGCACCCTCATACCCTACTGTTGCCATATCTGCATCGCCTAGAAACCCCTCACATCGCCATCGCCATAAAGTTCATCATTGCTCATACTTAGCTATAACCTCGACATCATCCATGTCTAGGGCATCAATCGCGGTATCTGCATCCTCACCTAGTGGTGTAATGACTGGCCACGCTAGAGTTCTCTTGTCCCCCCGACATCGATAGACCACAAGCTCACCATGCAACCCTTGGCACATCCCAAACTATCATGTAACTCGACCATAAGGGAAGAACTCCTGCTCAGTCCCATGTCACCCAATCATCCACCATCCTCTATGTACCCACCGAAGCCACTCTCCAGCCTCAAGCCAGGTTGGACAGTCTCGGTAGGGGCACCAGCAAACCTTCCCTGGAGTAAGTCGAGAGAAGGCATCAGCATAGTGCCCTACGACACCTACCCATCGTCGACTCTGACCTTGCTCCTTAGATCTCTACCACAATGCCCCATATCTGATCTCTCGATCTACCATCTCTACTCGTGTCATCCATGGCAGCCCAACCAGCCTCTCCACTACTATGTGCTGCCAAGCCTAGCACTACAACAAGTAGCTGCATCTAATCCCCTTTCACCTTTGATAGAAGACCTCGTACAGCTCATCATAAAGTTGTGCTAGTAGATTCTGTCCCCATATCATGATCATTGATACATCCATAGGACACTCCACCAACCTGAACACCACCTCCAGTAGGTTCCACGTGAACCTCGTGCCCAAAGAGTCAGGAAGCAGCATGTTGGAAATGAGGCCCATCAGTACGGCGTGCCTCACTCCCAACACACCCATCTCAAGCCACCATCAAACCAAAATGCCGCCAATCAGGCAGTCGCCCTCTGCCCTCTCCACTGGGCTGTCCACACCTACTTCCTCCCCATGCACAAAGCATTACATTAGTACAACTATTCGCTGATCATGCGACGTCGTCCTAATCAGTAGTCCATCTATCAGAATCTGCAAAATCTGATAGACATCCTCCAAGGTCACCGTCATCTCCCCTGTTGAGAGATGGAAGATGTTGGTCCAGGGCTCCCATAAGTTGATCGAGGTCGCCAGATAGGCCCGATCCTCGACCACAGGCTCTAGTCGAGTCACCTGCTTGAGCCCAAGGGCATCAAACCACTCCTAGTCAGCCAAAGTCAGCGCCTCACACGCTTCTGTGAAAACTGTAGGTACACGGTATCGGCTCTTCACAATATACAAAAGAAACCAAAACAAAAACATTAAAAACATGCTAAACTGTATAGCAATAACATGAATATACAACAATGCATAAAACAATGTACAACCAAAAATAGACAAATAACAAAAAAATTTCAAAACAATTAAAAAAAATAGTTGTCAGTACCTAGGGTTTTTAACTCTACGTTTAAACTGATAACTAAAAGATAAACAAAATTCAAAAACAATTCAAAAAAATAGTTAGCAGTACCTAGGGTTTTTAACTCTACGTTTAACATGCTAACTAAAAGATAAACAAAATTCAAAACAATTCAAAAAAAAAAAATAATTAGCAGTACCTATGGTTTTTAACTCTACGTTTAAACTGATAACTAAAAGATAAACAAAATTCAAAAACAATTCAAAAAAACAGTTAGTAGTACCTAGGGTTTTTAACTCTACATTTAAACTGATAACTAAAAGATAAACAAAATTCAAAACAATTCAAAAAAAAAAATAGTTGTCAGTACCTAGGGTTTTTAACTCTACATTTAAACTGATAACTAAAAGATAAACAAAATTCAAAAAATTCAAAAACAACAGTTGGTCAGTACCTAGGGTTTCTAACTCTACATTTAAACTGATAAACACAATTCAAAAACAGTCAAAAATAATTTTTCAGTTCCTAGGGTCTTTCACTCTAGTTCAAACTGATAAATTAAAAAACAAAAAAAACAAAAACAGTCAAAAAAAAATTTAAGCTAAGTTTTAAACTAAACTTTTGATCTTTGTTTAACTAGGTTTCAACTAATTTTTCAGCTAAGTGTTAATTTTTGATAGTTTAGGGTTTCATTTTAATTTGAAAAACAAAATACAAAAGACAAAAAAAAAAACAAAACAATTTGCAGTTTTCCAAACTGTAACAAACAAACAATAAAAGGGAATAACACTCACTGGTCTCACTTATGCTTCGCCACTTGAGGATCCAGTCCGTGAACTCATGGTAGCGGGAAACATTTGACAGCACTTCACTTCGCATAATTGACCTCCTCCTCCTTAGAGCTCCAAATCACCAGGAAAAACAAATGCAAATGAGCCCAACACCCAGTTTTGGCCCTTAAATAGGCTTTTTGAGCCTGTAATCATTCCTCTTTGGGATGAGCACTCTGATTAGCGCTCTGATTAGAGCTCATCATGCCCTAGGAATATTACTAACTTGGAATTCATCCCACCTTGGGATGAATACAAAGCAAAAATTTTAAAAACTGCACAAAACAAAAAAGCAATAAAACTATCCACTGAGAGTGCTTTGGCACTTGACATTATGGGCATGCAAAATAGATGTCGGGGTCACAAATCCTCCTTATCCTACTCCCTAAGAATACTACCATAGCCGGACCACTCCATGGGAGGACGGATTTTTGAGAATTTCATCCCCAAACGACGTCACAAAACGGGTCCAAACCCAACCAAAAATAGCAATAAAATTGTCGAACGAAGGCGCCTTTGTGCCTGACATTATTGGTACCAAAAATAGATGTTGGGGTTACAAATTTTCATTATCCTACTTCCTAAGAAGGCTATCATAGCCAGACCACTCCATGAGAGGACATATTTTTGACAATTTCAGCTCCAAAATGCGTCACAAAAAGGGTTAACACCCACCAAAAATAGGTCAGAATGTTCGAAAACTACTTAAGCATTCAACGGTAAACAACTGAAGGCACCCTTACCTAAGTCATCTTGGGTGAAGTGACTCATCTCTTTTCTCATGTTGGTCATCCCCTCATCGATTCGTCGCTTGAGGGTGTAGTCACACTTAGTCACCAATCAACAAAAACACACCCAATCAAGGAAATAACACGCATTCAAAGGATCATTGACAAAGACAATCATGCACCTGCTTGGGGCAGCAAATAAGCAATAATCACAAGCTGATCAAACACTTGGCATTCATGAATCATGAACTCAAGGTTGCCATAAACAAAAGGTTGTGCCCTTTGCCTATTCATGACTGATCAATGTCCAAGCTCAAGTAACACCTCACTAAACAAGGTTAACAATTGAATTAAGTTCCTTAGCTCATCAGAAGCAAGGATTCAAGAATCTGTGCCCTTTCCATACTTGAGGCATCAAGAGTTTGTTAGGTTACTGAGAAAACCTAATCATTAGTGCTTTAGTTATCTATTTTTGCTCGGTGCTACGCCTTGCATAGCGCATCCCAAAAAGGGTCATCTGTAGACACCAAAACAACACCAATTCGATTATGTGACAACAAGCGCTGATCGCATTGACACACATAGCCCCTAGGGCAGCCCCCAGAGGTTAAACAATGGTCCTAACCACTCCCAAAAGCAATTTGGAAGGTCAAAGGTCAATTTGGCACCTTTTTGGAACATTGCTCCCTACTCGTCCCACCCTGGACGAATACAAATTGGCATTCATTCCACCCAGGGACGATTATCAGCATTCGCCCCTAGGTGATGTGAATAGAAGGTTTGACTGGCAAAAAAAGTCAAACCTTGACAGGTCTGCCAGTTAATCGCAGCTTCAGGCCATGCAATTGTGAGGAATGGCTTCAAATCAAGGAGAGAGACTTCAGTCATGCATGTCTTTGATTTTTTGAGGCCTCATGCAAGGAGACTCTAAATCAAGGAATAATCTTTTTCCCAAAATAGGACATGCAACTCCAGTGGTGCCCTCGCATGTGCATTCAAATAGAGAGACCCTAGGTCTATAAATTGGTGAGTCTTCTCACCCAAAATATAGGGAGAGAGGTAGCATTTTGAGCAACGAAGTGCTACCATTTTACATCCACACATACACCTTTTTGATTTGTGCCTTTCACATATTTGATCTCCTTTAGAAGGGAGGTCATAGGGTGGTTATTGGAAGCACAAATCGAAGCCCAAACCTGAAAATTTGGTCACAATATTCCACAAATTTTTTTGACCACACCCCATAAGAGGTTTTGGACCCATTCCAAGTGGATTAGTGCCGAAACAGAGTCCTAAATGACGGGCGTCCTGCCCTCGGGTGCCCCCCAAACTATCGTAGTTCTAAACGCCCCGCCCCAGAGTGAATAGAAATCTGTGGTAGATTTCTATGATTTTTCTTTTGGATATGATTCTAGTTTATTTAAATAGGCTGTAGTTTAAATTTCACTTCATTTTGATAAGTTTTGGTCATGCTTTTATCATTTCCCGCCTTCACTAACATGCAGATAGCGCCATCATATTCTAGGTGATATAAGCCAAATTGGAGAAATATAACCATCTGGGTCGTCCCAAAATATCCCTAATTAGATAACCCAAACTTTGTAGGTCATTTGGAGCTTTTCGAATAGGACATTGAAGAGGGTGCTTTCTGACAATTTGTTACAGGTTTATTCATCCCGTCCCGGAGCGAATACAAATCTGCAAGGAATTTCCTGACTGTTTCTTTTGCAGTTGCTTCCTGGTAACATATTCATGCTTCTATCAAATTTTTAGGTTATTTTGATATTATTTTGTTATCGGTTTAATAATTTCATGCATACACTATACACTAACCATAGGCCTTGGGAAATACATGTTCTATTCTATCTGCAGGTGCTACTAATATTTTATGTTTCCTTGAACGTAGGTCTTTGACATCAGAGGAGCAAGAAGGAGTCAAAAATCATATACACAAGCGGTGGCAACATTTTGGTCCGCCCATCTTACATGTGGGCATGCGGAAGAAGGATTGCTATCCATGGATGTGATAAGAAACATATTTGACGCTCCTATCCTCTAAAATGGAAGGAGACATATTGTAACATGACTTTAAAAGCATATCAATAAAGAGGGCCATATTCCATATTGCTTTTATCTTGTTTTGATTCATTTATGTCCTTTCCTTTCATGCATTTTCAATATATAGGCTTTTAGCGTTAAGTTTGGTTTTAAACACATCGTACTTGGCATTTTCCTTTTTGTTCCGTATCCTCGTGCTTTCAACTTCATACAAAAAAAATTATGTATCATATATACTAAGACTATGGAGGGTCAACTTTGGTAGATTAATCCTAGTCTCCACTTCCTATATATAGCGTGTGTTTCAACCTAGCATAGAAGATGAGTCACCTTAGTGGTTGGACCTATCATATTAAGTCTTAGTCTCTATGTATATGACTAGAAAAATTGGTAGTGTAAGAAAACAATGTAGGAAGAATTTCTTAATATTTAATAAATTTCTACAAAGGAATCAAATCCATTACCACTTTGTTGATCTACGTTAAATTCTATAGAAGCATAGAAGAAACAACATTGACCCTATCAAAAACATTGTAGAATGCAACAATAGAGGCCTAAGAGAACAAGGAATCATTAAACCTTTCCACAAAGAAAATAAAATGTTGATCTTAAAGAGGTATCAATACTTTAGAAACACCAAAGGTAGGATATGAAGGTATCCAAGGAGAATATATTTCCATGTAAACCACTATAGGAGAAAAGGCTAGAAAAAAATAAAAACTCCACTTCTAAGAATCTTGAGCCTTATGACATATCCAAAAGAGGTGAAGAAGATATTTAGGTTCATGGTAGAATGGACATAGTGGGTTGGGAACCCCAATGTAGATAACTCATTTATCAATTTGCAGGCCTTGTTTGAGTTTGAAATAAGTAGATTAGGCTATATCAAAATGATGGACCCAAATATGCCTAGGTGAAGAGATGCCCTAGTGATAATTTAGTTTTTCAACTAGGGGTAAGTATGGTGATAGCCATTCATAACCAATTTAGCCTTATAATTAAGAAGAGGTGTCTCTAGATACCATTGTAAATCCTTCCACCAAGGATTTGAAGAGCACATTGTGATCTTATGAAGCGTAGAATCAGGTATATTTGCTTTATCTATCTCAAGTGTTTCCTTATCAATAGAGCTAAGTCAAAATTTAAATTTAATATAATCGCAAGGATGTCAATTCCAAGTCAACTAGGAAAACAAGTTGACCACTATAGAGATATCCCTTTTATGGAATCTTTATGTATGCATCTAGGGGATTTGGGAGAAATGGAATCCATGGGTAGTCAATATAGGGAACCAAAAAAGGTACATCGAATTGATGGAAATACCATGTTAAAGATCATTTATTTTCCATTGAATCTATGGTTTAATATTTCCCAAGCCTATCAAATATTGCAATAAAAAAAATATCCTAAAATATTGATTGAAATTGGACAATGAGGACGAAGGGGAAATCCATACCTCTCCATCCCTGACACCCATAGGGAGAGCCTAAGGTAATCCACTGTTGAAACAACACATTCTAGGTTCCTCATATTGGATGGATTTGATTATCCATTAGGTTCATAAGATCATACTTTTGAATTTATAATCACCCATTCCCCATTCTTCTTAGGTAAATAGTAGAATTCCCAGGCTACTCTATGTAACCAGTGCTAGAGGTAGAACTTACCCAGATTAAATATCTAAGCAACCTCTCTAGATTTTGATAACAAGCCTATCTCTAAGGAAATTCTCTAGCTTTTGATAACAAGCCTTGAATAGGAACCAACATAAAAAGTAATACACATGGGTTGCAACCAAGATCTTGGAGAATATTTAAAACTTACCTACAAAGGAAAGGTTTTGAGTGGTCCAATAGATAAGGTTGGATTCAATATTTTGTATGATAAATTTCTAGAGTTTCAAAGGGGAATTGTTGAATACCAAGGGGTTACCCAATAACTAAAATACTTCCCCATAATGTATCCATCTCCATTGAATCTGAGTCAACCAAACTAGGAGGGGAGATATGGACTATCAAAAATAGAGACTTCTCCAATTGGATGTTGGAGCAAAAGGTAAGACAAAATGTATCCTAGTAGTAAATGACTTGAATGAAATATTATTTATACTAAGCTAATATGAGGAAATATTCATCTAAAAAGTGTCCATTAATCATTATATATTATTTTTGGGAAGCAAAAAACCATTTATGAATCCAAAATTGGATTGATGAGCTAGGAGATAACTGAATCCTTCAAAAATAATGACATGGAAAGGGGGCAATAGGGCATCCTTATCTAATTGAGTGAAAAATATAAATACATTCTAGTTGAGTTTTGTTGATAGTGAATATAGTAGAATCATATACAAAAGAGCATCTTGACTACAAATATGAAACCATTGTTAAAACCCAAGGTTTTGAGCATGACAAGAATGACGTGCCACTCAATATAATCATAGGCTTTCACAAAGTCTTTTTTGAGAAAGATGACTAGTTACATGGATTTTTTAACCCATTTTATTTCCTTTCACACAACCAATATATTATATAATATGTATTTGATTATATTAAAACTTATTTTCTCTAGTTTCATGATGGCAAGAAGAAAATGACATAGACACAAGGATAAGGATTTGGTGATGATCATTGAGAAGGCTGATCAAATGTAAATTGGTGATCAACTCAAGGTATCTAGCCTCTGTGATGAAATTGATATTACACTTCTTAATATTTGGTCCATAAGAACCATTTGTCAAAGATTCTTTGATAAACTTGGAGCAGATCAAGATCTATTAATACTATATAGAATAAATTCTATTACATTGACTTCTTGTAGGCAAATAAATTTTGATGACACCAAATATTGAAGGGATATTGAAAATACTTTGGTACACTAAGTACTTTCTAATTGTGTTCATGAGACAACAAATATTCTATGAAATATGGTTCATTGAAAATGATCGGTGAGTAAAACCCTATCTACACTCTCAATATGCTCAAAGTCTATTAGAGAGTGAAAGACATTTGAGATAGAAGACTAATAATACTCACATATTAAGTCAATTTACCTTCTTTTTTCATGGGTCTCTCAAGCACTCCATAAGAGGACTCTAAGAGTTGTGATCCTCCCTTGTGGGTAGGCTGCTTAAAGGTATTAAAAATGAGGAGGAAGGAGAGATTGAATATGGGGTGATGGCAAGTGGTGGGGAACTACTAGGGTTCTCAACATGAGGTTGCAAGGGGCTTGGAATGATAAATTTAGAGGTGGAGCTAGGAGCCATGAGGGTGGGGTAGGAAGGGATGGAGGTACAATAGAAGTAGTGGGAGGCAATAATTTGTGTGAGGGTCATACAAGGGCTAAGTGATAATTATTTTTATTTTTTAACCATTATTATCCATTTTTTTGACCTATTGACATCTACTATAGTTGGTGCAAGTGTAGGAATAACTGCTAGAGGGGACTTGGATTTGAAGTGGCCACCCATGAGGGATGGGCTTTGATTTTATGAGAAATTGAATAGCATCTATAACATGTATTCAAAATATTTCTATAAACCACCCTTTGCTAGATATGGGTGTCTCTGACTTGAATATCAATAAATTATTTTGGGTCCTTAGAGAGGTCAACCTCAACACATATATACTTGTGGGGATAGACGGTATAGAATTTTTGTTGTTCCATGCAAAAGAATTTTCCAATAAGGGTAACTAGTTGTTGCAGAGAAGACCACAATAAAATAGGGATATCAATGAATTCTACCCATGTTGACACTTTCAAGGAGACATCTATAGAGACATTAAAATTATGGTGTTAGAAATGAAAAATAAAAATTGTATTAGTAATTTATCATGGGAATCTACTTAGGACAACCATGACATGTTGAGGATTATTAGGCCAAAAAAAAAAAACCCTTTGTGTATCATCCACATTCTTTGATACTATGGGGATGCCATGCAATCTAGATCTACTAATAAATAAGGGTGTCATTGTATGTATGCCCTAGGAAACATGCGATATGTGTTGCTAAAACCATCTCCATGCATTGTCATATTCTTGCATAGGAGACAATATAAAGGGTGAAAACATTACCTTCTGGTATATTTTTTAAATGACTTTTAGTGGGCGCTTGTTTGCAACCATGTCACTTTGTAGCAACAGGTGAAGTGTCATTGACAATTAAGGAAATATTAAGGAGATTATCCACCCAAGATAAATAAACTGTAAAGAAATTAACAGTAGAAACATCGACAAAAAAAGTTGCACACAAAATAAATATACAGTGTAAGATAGATTGTCGAGAATTTTGCATCATTTTTTTGAACAAATGAAGTAATCCGCATTTGTTTTATTAAATTTGCTTCATTCATAATAGGTTTTTGACAAATATGAAGCAAATATCTATGTGTCCAATTTAAACCAGCACTGGTTTTAGTAAATCGCAGGGCAATTATACGTCATTTTTCAACAATATAATAAAAATTTGAAAACACAACTGTTAAATTACAATGACAAAAAAATCACCATGTCGTTCATCACAAAAACTTATGCAAATTAGAAATTGTGAAGCTGCTGGACTAGAACATGATGTTGCCATTCTAGTAGTACTAGGTTGGTTGTACATTCACAACTATTCAAATGCAACTTGCAACAAAATTACTCCCAGCGATCGCTTAGAGTAATTTTATCGCTTGGAGACCCAGCAATTGTGGGAGTCGCATACTCCTAGCAATGACTCTGAGCATCGCTCATTGGGAGAGCGATGGCCAAAGGTTGCTCAAAAAATGAGCGACTACTGGTGGTCACTTAAAAATCAAGCGATGTCGGGCATCGCTCTTTAAAGGTGAGAGACAACGAGTTTTTCAAGACGAAGATCGCTCCTCAATAAAAAAAAAAATGCTTAAGATAAATTTACCCTAAATCACTCGTCCTGATTTGCGATGATGAAAATCACTCATAAAATGAGCGACAATGGGAGATTTTCTTAGGATACGATGATCACCAGCCGGTTGACACTTCAACATCGAAAACGAGCAAGGGAGGTAAGTGAGGTTTAAATTACCGAAGTCAAGGCAAATCAAAATTTCTCACATGCTGAGCGATTGCTGGAAGTCGCTCGCCAACAAGAGTGATACAGGAGTTGCTCACTAGATTGAGCGATGACTAGAGTCACTCACTTGCTAGAGCGAATTATGACTATTTCAAGCAAAGACAGTGATCGTTGTCTTTTGCTGACTTTGCATGTAAAATGAAGGAAAATGCAGAGTTAATGCAGCTTCTAAAAAAATCTCAAAATCAGATGAGCAAGAGGAATAATGACAGAGAAAATATGTAAACCCTTCCACATTACCTGAAATATGACAAACAATTTTATTTATATAAACGAGTGAGATTACAATGGTCCTCAACAAAGAGTTTAAAGTCGTTTGCAAATACAATTGAGGGATAAACACGAAGAATGACAAACACCCGAGACTACTACTCGAAACTCATGCAGTTCTATTCACTGCTCACCTAATTTTCTCTTTTTCTACTGCTCTACATAAATATGCATCAATTACAAAATACCAGCTGCTCCAAGGTTTATGTAGCTGGGCTTGGAACACAAAAGGCAAGAAAATTTCAAATGCTCGCACGCGAGAATTAATGGCATATGGGACAAAGAACATGTGTAGTGTCAAATTAACTGTCAAGTGAAAGTACACATCCCCATAAAACCATATGTAGGTGGAAAACCCTTCATCGCTGCCTTAGGCGAACGATTCCCATAATCGCTCATCTTCGGAGCAACTCACAGCTGAGGGTGAATATTAGGTTTAATATTTCTAACACCCTCCTTTAAACCTAATTTTATAAGGACTTTGATGCCCAACTACTCACGTAATCTTCTAAAGTCTTCCTCCTTCAAAACTATCTACTCCTTGGATCTAAAAACCTGTAGCTGAACTTTGCCTGACTTCACCAGATCTCTAATGAAGTGATACTTGATATCGATGTGTTTTTTCTGCCCATGAAATACTGGATCCTTCAATAGTGCTATGGTGAAATTGTTATTACAAAATATCATTGTTGTGTCTTCTGATGGATGGTTCAGTTCACCCAAAACCCTTCATAGCCATACTGCCTAGCATGCAGCTGATGTGGCTGTGACATACTCTGCTTTAGTAGTGGAAAATGCAAATATCGGTTGCTTATTGGATGCCCATGACACTGCTCCTGATCTGAGATGGAAACCATACCTAGAAGTGCTCTTTCGATCATCCATTTTTCCAGCCTAGTCGTTATTTGTTGTTAGGATCCTCAATCCTAAAATTATTAGTTAGTATTAATTAGTATTATTAATCATTTAATTATTATATTATTAACTTATAAAGTGAACCATCACAACCCTTCATAACGTGAACCATAACGTCTCTTCATACGTGAACCATCATGTCTCTTCACCAACGTAGATTTAGGGTAGATATATATATTAGGTTAGCCATCCATATCAAATCATCTAAGAAGAAGAATAATAATCATAGATTCTAAGGAGGGAGCCCCCTATAGTGGCAAAGCAATTACAAGGGAGCCCCCTTTGAGTGGCTTGTGATTACATTTACATTAATTTGTTAATAATTTTATAGTAAGACCTTGGGGTCTTACCATTTGGTATCAGAGCCATGTGGGACCTAGTCATGTGGGAATTGCTCAAATATCTTCATCAAATCACTTTTGTGCGTGAGTATCAAACTCGGTTTGAGGATATCACCAAACACAACACAAGATTGGATGAATCAATTCTCATAAATGGCTTCATTAAGGGATTAAAAGAGGAAATTAGAATGGAGGTGACAAGGTTCAATCCCTATACCATGATGCAGACCTATGGATTGGCAAAATTAGTTGAAGATAAAATTAATGCACAACAACAATTAGGGAAACCACTTATGGAAAAATCATCGACCACTTACATTGCTCTCAAACCTATGCATAAAGGAAGTGCACAAAGCACTTACACAACCCCCAAATATAACCGAACTTTACGAATTAAACATCTTAGCTTTGAGGAGATGAAGGAACGACGAGCAAAAGGACTGTGATAATTATGATGAACAATTTGGACCCCATCATAAATGTGCTACACTAACATTGTATTTATTGAAGGAAGTTGATCCCTGTCTCTCCATAGAGCAAGTAGATGAGGTAGTTGTGTCCGAAGCGACCAATGCACCTACTCACCGCAATGAAGACAATGAGGTCGATGTGCAAGAAGTGATTGATGTACCAAGCAAGGATGAGGTAGACATATCCAAAGTGATCAATGCTAGCCAAACATGCACTCTACAAGACCTACACATACCTTCCTCACCAATAGTGAGTTCTTACCATATGACCAAACCTATTCGGAACCAACGTAGAGTGACTACACACTCCTTCTCCATTGGCTCTACCAAGGAACCAAAAAAGGATATGAAATCACTACCATCACTTTTGATGCATCGTTATGAAGTATTTGAGGAACCCCAAGGGTTGCCCTCCCATCGTCATCATGATTTTCCTAAGGAAGATTCTACTATTATTCTTGGCAACCCCCCGCTAATGCTTCATCCTTCTTGATATCCCTGCCTACAAAAGGATGCCATTAAAAGAGTCCAAGAACTTACACAAATACTTATTGGAAAACAAAGGACAAAGCTTCTCACTTTGATTTTTGAGGACAAATCTCTTTTTAAGGACGGTGGCATGTTAGGATCCTCAATCCTAACATTATTAGTTAGTATTTGTTAGTATTATTAATCATTTAATTATTATATTATTAACTTATAAAGTGAACCATCACAACCCTTCATAATGTGAACCATCATGTCTCTTCATACGTGAACCATCATGTCTCTTCACAAACGTAGCTTTAGGGTAGATATATATATTAGGTTGGCCATCCATATCAAATCATCTAAGAAGAAGAAGAATAATCATAGATTCTAAGGAGGGAGCCCCCTATAGTGGCAAAGCAATTACAAGGGAGCCCCCTTTGAGTGGCCTATGATTACATTTACATTAATTTGTTAATAATTTTATAGTAAGACCTTGGGGTCTTACCATCTATGTATCCCACCAGTTCCAACTCGTCTCATCTGGTGTAGAAAATTGTATGGTTATGCATCTCCTTGACATAGCATAAGTTTCACTTGCCTGCTTGCCAATGTGTATCTTTCGGAGTCTCCGTAAATCTGTTGATCAAGCTGACTTCAAACATAAGATCTGGTCGAGTTGTAGTTAAATACATTAGACTGTCGATTAGCCGTTTGAACAAAGTTAGATCGACATTTTTGCTAGAGTCCAACTTGCTCAGCTTCAAACCTGTGGCAACATGAGTGATGGTAGATTTTTTGTCCTCCATATTGAACCACTTCAAGACATCCTTCACATACTTGCCCTAAGAAATGAAGATGCCATATTATGATTGGTCAACTTCAATACCGAGAAAATACTTCATCAGCCCTAAGTTTGTCATCTCGAACTCCTTCTTCATGGTTGTTCTAAACTAGTCAAATAGTGCAGCGTTGTTGCCAGTGCAAATTAGATCATCCATATATAGACAAATGATTATCAGCTCCCCTGCTTCATTTATCTTCAGATACAAGGTGTGCTCATATGGGCATTTGACAAACCCGTTCTCCTGGAAGTAGCCATAAATTTGGTTGTGTCAAGTCAAGCTACAGGCACATACACTTCATTGTAATCAATCCCTAAATTTTGCTTGTAGCCTTTCACCACCAATCTAGCCTTATGCCGATCAACTTCACTTTGGGCGTTGAACTTGGTTTTATAAACCCATGTGACCCCAATGGTCTTATTCCCTTCTGAAAGATCTATCAGTTGCCATATATCATTTTTCTCAATGGTGTCTATCTCCTCATCCATCGCCTTCACCCACTTCTTATTTTGACTTACCTCTTCAAACTCAACTAGATCACACTCAGTAAAGAAGAAAAATTCAAAGTGTTATTCGTCTTCATAATTTTGGGTTACCTCGTAGATGTCTTGCAAGCTTCTTATTTTTGCGGGTGTCCTCAAGTTCGAGATCCTACTTGCAAGTGGAGGCGACCGAGATGGTGAGGTTGTGCTGCTACTGGCACCATTGTTGTTGCTTGAGGCTACAGGTGGTTGCACATTGTTCTCCTCCAAGTCAACATACTCAACAATTGCTGGCTCTATCTGGCCAGTCTATGATTTCCAGTTCTAGGCTTCATCTTCTAGGAACTTCACATCTCGATTAATGATGAGCTTCTTTGTCACAAGATTATACAGTTGATATGCATTCGCATACTCACTATACCCTATGAATATGCAATTCTCCATTTTTTCATCTAGCTTCTACCTTTTTTCTTTTGGAATATGTGTATATGCAATGCACCTAAACACATGCAAATGAGCCACACTCGACTTCTGATTGTTCTAGGCTTCCTAAAGGATCTTGTCCTACACATTTTTGGTGGGACATCTATTCAGAAGGTAAACTGCACATGACATAGATTCTACATAAAAAACTTGCGACAAACCCTTCGCCTTCATCATACTATCTGCCATCTTCATTATGGTCATGTTCTTCCTCTTAGCTACATTGTTCTATTGCGGTGTGTATCTGATGGGGGACGAAAAAATCACACTCCACGAATTCCAAATTTTCTTCTATTAATCTGGAATAATCTATAAAAATAGCCCGCAGGCTTTATAAGAACCAGCGCTCGTCTTGGTTTTCCTCTAACTACACTCTAAGTGTGTTCTCCAATCCACCACCTCTTCCTATTACAATGACTAGATTTTTATAGAGGCCCCGACCCTCTGAAACATCTTTCACAAAAATTGGAGCACCAACCCGATTTATGACTCCACTTCGCATGGCCCCTGTCATCGCCATCTGATCGTCGCTTCCTTCAGATCATTCTGTGCGACCCATCCTTTTTTTTTCCCATGCTTCTTGGTACTCGCCCGCTTTAACTGCACCTTGGTGCCACGTGTCGTCCTTGCTCTGCAACCACCGCCTGACCTCTGTCGTCTTCTTCCTCCAGCTGCACTGTAGCAGGGGTCGCGATATCACGACATGTCATGATATCGCGACATCTTCCTCATCCTGCCCTTCCTTTTCTTTTTTGGTTGTGATATCGTGACATTTACCTCCATCGTTGTCTTTCCTGCCTTCGGGTCGCGATATCGCGACATGTCGCAATATCATGACGTTTTCCTTCCTCGCCTCTGCTTCTCTACTCCGATTGCAATTTTGCGACATGTCATGAAATCGTGACGATTCCTTCGACATCTTCCTTTCTCCTGCTAGTGGTCACGATTTTGCGACAGTAACAATTTCGTGACATGTCCAACTGCTCTGCCCTGGCTGCTCTCTTTTGTTGTGATTTCACGATGGTCGTGATTTCGCGACATGTCATGAAATCGTGACATCTCCCACTGCTCTGCTCTAGCTGCTCTCTTTTGCCATGATTTTGCGACTGTCACGATTTCATGACATGTCACGAAATCATGACATTTCCAACTGTTTCCCTCGGCTGCTGCTCCGATGTCACAATTTTGTGACAGTCACGATTTCACATGTCACAAAATCACGAAACTCCTACTGCTTCCCCTTGGTTGCTGCTCCGATGTCGCGATTTTGCGATAGTCATGATTTTGTGACATGTCTTGAAATTACGACATCCCAACTTCTTCCCCTTGGCTGTTGCTTCGTTCCTTGCTTATGTTGCGATATCGTGACACATTTGCTGTCGCGATATCGTGACAGCTTTCTCCGTTGCTCCCTTTCGCCTCTTCGTGTCGCGATATCACTACACTTTTTCTGTCGCGATATCACGACAAATTTTTCCCCTCGCCTTCTTCCTCTTTTCCTGTCACGATTTCGTGACATGTCGTGAAATCGTGACGTTCTTCCTCCTTAGCCAAATTTTCCAAAGTGGCCCTCCTGCCACTGGATGCCTCTGCATCAGGTGCCACTAGATGCTCCTGCATCAGACACCTGGGGTTAGTGGAGAAGTGATCTTCACTTCTGAGCTGTCTGGTCACCGCATTCTACAACACCTCCAGACATTCTCTTGCTTCTACAGCCTGCTCCAACCCCGTCTCCTAGTCAGAACAACTTCTGTCTTCCACCAGACAGATTCTACCACTACTGCATACTTCCTCATCTACAACCTGCTTGAACTCTGACTCCTATCCAGATAAATTTATGCCTTCTTCCAGGAAGATCTTGGCACTACTGCACACCTCTTTGTCTGCAGCCTTCAACGGCTTCAACTCCATTTCCTGGCCTCTACTTCTTAGTTTAGCCTCACACTTTCTACGTCGCTCCTCTTGCCTTTGCAAATCCATTCTGAACAACCCCTTTTGCAGGGCTTTCACTTGCCTCTACAAATCTCTTATGAGCAGCTCCTCTTGCATGGCTTTTATTTGCCTCTACAAAACTCGGACATCTTCTACCATTGCTATATCTCTACCACCAACAGGGTTTCTTCTTGGAGGCATTCTGCTCACTCTCTCACAAGCCCTTCCATAGATCCTAGTGTAACTGCCTCATGTCCGGCGATCTATTACACACTCAGGAACTTTTGGCTCTCTCTTCTCTCTCAGAACCCTACCACAGATCCTGGCGCAAACTGCCTCATGGTCGGAAATCTACTTGCGCACTCAAGAACACTAGCTCTGATACCACTGATGGGGGACGAGAAAATTGCACTCTACGAATTCCAAATTTTCTTCTATTAATCTGGAATAATGTACAGAAACAGCCCGCAGGCTTTACAAGAACCAACGCTCATCTTGGTTTTCCTCTAACTACACTCTAAGTGCGTTCTCCAATCCACCACCTCTTCCTATTACAATGACTAGGTTTTTATAGAGGCCCTGACCCTTTGAAACATCATTCCCAAAAATTGGAGCACCAACCCAATTTATGACTCCACTCCGCACGACCCCTGTCACCACTGTCTGACCGTCGCTTCCTTCAGATCACTTTGTGCAACCCATCCTTTTTGTTTCTTGTGCTTCTTGGTACTCGCCCGCTTTAACTGCACCTTGGTGCCACGTGTCATCCTTGCTCTACAACCGCAACCTGACCTCTGTCGTCTTCTTCCTCCAGTTGCACTGTAGCAGGGGTCGCGATATCACGACATCTTCCTCATCCTACCCTTCCTTTTCTTTTCTTGTCGTGATATTGTGACATGTCGCGATATCACGACATTTACCTCCATCGTTGTCTTTCCTGCCTTCGGGTCGCGATATCGCGACATGTCGCGATATCGCGACATTTTCCTTCCTCGCCTCTGCTTCTCTACTCCGATCATGATTTCTCGACATGTCACGAAATCACGACGATTCCTTCGACATCTTCCTTTCTCTTGTTGGTGGTCACGATTTTGCGATAGTCATGATTTTGCGACATGTCCAACTGCTCTGCCCTGGCTGCTCTCTTTTGTCATGATTTTGCGATGGTCGCAATTTCACGACATGTCATGAAATCGCAACATCTCCCACTGCTCTGCTCTGGCTACTCTCTTTTGCCACAATTTCATGACTGTCACGATTTCACGACATGTCACGAAATCGTGACATTTCCAACTGTTTCCCTCTATCGCTGCTTCGATGTCATGATTTTGCGACATGTCGCGAAATCATGACACACCTACTGCTTCCCCTTAGCTGCTGCTCTGATGTTGCGATTTTGCGATAGTCGTGATTTCATGACATGTCGCAAAATCACGACATCCCAACTTCTTCCCCTTGGTTTCTGCCCTGTTCCCCGCTTGTGTCATGATATTGCGACACATTTGTTGTCGCAATATCGCAACAACTTTCTTCGTTGCTCCCTTTCTTCTCTTTGTGTCACGATATCGTGACACTTTTTCTGTCGTGATATCGTGACAGATTTTTCCCCTTGCCTTCTTCCTCTTTTCCTGTCGCGATTTCGTGACATGTCGCAAAATCACGACGTTCTTCCTCCTTAGCCAACTTTTCCGAAGTGGCCCTCCTGCCACTAGATGCCTCTGCATCAGGTGCCACTTGCATGCTCCTACATCAGTATCTGGTAGTAAGCTACTTCAGAATTCCATGTTTCTTACAGAAGTTGTCGAATTCGCTAGAGATGTATTCACCTTTGCCATCTGTCCTGAGGGTTTTCATCTAGTAGCCACTTTGTTTCTCCACCAGATCCTTGAACTCCTTGAACTTGGTAAATGCTTCTGATTTCAACTTGATGGGATAAATTCATGTCTTCCAATTGAAATCATTATTGAAGGTCAAGAAGTACTTATTATCGGTAAATGTGCTGGTCTACATCAGAACACAAATATCTGAGTACACCAGCTCCAATGGCTATGATGCTCTCCAAGACTACCCTAAAGGGAATGAATCCCAGTGTTGTTTATCGACTAAGTAGCATTCACAAACTTGATTTGATTGCTCAATGAGGGGTAAACCCTTCACCATCTACTTATTGTGTAGCATATTTAGGCCAATGAAGCTCAAGTGACCAAATATGATATGCCACAACCAGGTAGCATCATTCACAACTATACTTAGATACATCAGAGACTCATTATGAATTTCCAGTGGAAACATCTTATTCTTCGTCATGGACATAGTTGCAATCTACCCATGCACTTTGTCTTTGATGGTACAAGTTCCATATTTGAACTGGACACTATGTCCCTTCTGCATGAGTTGTCCAACACTCAGCAGGTTGTGGTTCAGGCCAAGCACATATTAGACACAATAGATCTGCTTCCTCTCATAGTGCTTGGTGAGGATGAGAATTTTGTATTTCCCCATCATGAGAACCTTGTTGTTGTTCCCCATACTCACCTTGGGTTGGACTATTTCATACAGTTGTAGGAACATTTCCTTGTTCCCAATCATATGGTTGTTGCACTCACTGTCGAGATACTAGACGTTCTTTGGCTCTCCTCCTCAATATTGCAAGTCAGCAGCATGTTCCCACCTACATATCTACACCCTACATTTCTAGCTTCATCTTTGTAGTGGGATTGCTGCTGGTTTTCCTTGGTCATCCTTTTTCTACACTAGGAGATGTAATGGTCGAACTTCTTGTAGTAGTAACACTGGACCTTGTATTTGTCCTTCTTTTGACCAGATCCACCTTGCTGGTTTTTCACACTGCCTCTTCCTCCTTGCTGATGAAAGTTGTAGTTAGTCTCTCCATCACTAGGGTTTTATGGTCCTCCTTGCTTGTTACCTTTCCCATGCCTGCCTATGTCTCTTCCTCCTTGCAAACTAGAGGCTCCATGGTGGGAATATTGTTTGCCACTGTCTCAAAATGAGACTTGCACCTTGAATGCCTACTCTAGAGAGGATTGAGATGAACGACTCAGCCTCTGCTCATGCATCTACATGGAACCCATAAGCTCATCAATCGAGAGGGTTGTCAGATCCCTCGAGTCCTCTATCATAATCACAACAGATTCAAATTTCATGGGTAGGCTTCTCAAAATATTCTCCATGATTCTATGATTCTGCATAATTTCTCCTTTCAATCGCATCTGGTTGATAATGTCCATCATCCGGTTGAAGAAGTCATCCATGGAATCCAACTCGTTCATCTGCAGGTTCTCGAACTCCCTCCTTAGCATCTGCAGTTTCACCAACTTCACCTTGTTCATGCCCTGATATGAACTAGCCAAGATCTCTCAAGATTGCTTTTCTTTGGTTGCAGATGCAATTTATAAGAATATTGTCTTCTCGATCGCTTACATGATATAGAACAGGGCCTTTTGGTCCTTCTTGGTGTTCTCCTTCAACAGGTCCTTGTCTGCTTGGGAGAGGGTGGCCAGTGCTGCTACATCTATCGGTTCTGGATAACCGTTCTTGACCAGCTCTCACAGCTCTTGAGATCTGAACAAGATCTTCATATGGATGCTCTAGTAGTCATAATTCTTGGCATTGAAGTGCAGGATCTGCAACTACAATGAATGGTTGTTGTCAGAAGCCATTCTTTAGTCTCTGCATCAAGGCACCAGACTACTCTGATACCAATTTGAAGGTTTTATATGTGACGAGCGTCGCTAAAAGGGACTAACAACTCCGGACATTGCTCTAAAAATGAGCAACAAACGACGGTCACTTTGAAACCAAGCGACACTCGTTCTCGCTCAATAAAATGAGTGATCACGAGAGGTGACTTAGGTAAGAGTGACAACGGACTTTTTAGACGTAAATTGCTCCTCAACCGAGCGAATCTCAGATGCACTTTTTATCCACGAGCGACTTTGGGAGATGGACTGAAAAGAGCAACCGAGGGAGATATTATTTTGCGGTTTTAAAAAAATCGGGCGTCGCTCAAATTTCAAGCGATGCTTGGAATCGCTCACTTTAGTGAGCGATTGCGAGTGTCGCTCGATGGATGAGGAATTTTACTAAAGAATGAAAACACTCCTATTTCATAAGGTGAATAAGACAGAAAGAACCAAATACGAATGCAATAATTTAATGATAACCTTTAAGGTTGACGAGTATCGCTCTAAGGTGACGCGATTCTAAGAATCGCTCACCAACTTAAGTGATAAGGAGCAAACAGAGGTTTGTTGGCGATGATGGACATTGCTCGCCAAGGACTTAGTGAAGTTTTCGAAATCACTCTTTAGGAGAGTGATTCTGGAATTCGCACAAAAAGACAACAATCGCTGTCTACAAAACACTTGTCAGGCAGAATAATTAAAATAAAGCACACTATGTTAATGCAACTCCAAAGCTAGACTCGAATGAAAATGAGTAGAGGGAATTAGAATGCAAAGATATTGCTAACTATTTTATTTATATGGAAAAACGGATTATAGAGTACCTCACTTGAGGGTTTACAGTCATCTGCAAATACAATTGCAGGATAAACACGAAAAACTAGAAACATCGAGGTCGTTGATCGGAATTTGACGAAAGTCGCTCGCTGGTTTGAGCGACGACCAAAGTCGCTCACTTGCTAGAGTGACTTACAACTATTTCAAGCAAAGACAATGATTGTTGTCTTTTGTTGACTTTAAACGTAAAATGAAGGAAAATGCAGAGTTAATGCAGCTTCTAAACAAATCTTGAAATCATATGAGCGAGGGGAATAATGAAATAGAGGAAATATGTAAACCCTTCCACAATACCCAAAACATGATAAACAATTTTATTTATATAAACGAGTGAGATTACAGTGGTCCTCAACAGAGTGTTTACAATCGTCTGCAAATACAATTGCAGGATAAACATGAAAATGACAAACGCCCGAGACTACTGCTCAGAAATGACGCAATTCTGCTCTCTGCTCACCTAATCTACTCTTCTTCGACTGCTCTACATCAATCACAAAATGCCAGCTACTCTAGGGTTTATATAGCTGGACTTGAAACACAAAAGGCAGAAAAACTTCATCTGCTCGCACGCGGGAATTAATGGCAGATGGAACAACGAACACGTGTGGTGTCAAATTAACTGTCATGCGAAAGTACACATCCCCGTCAAATCACCTACAGGCAGGAAACCCTTCATCGCTACCTTAGATGAGCGATTCCCATAATTTCTCACATCGTCGAAGCGACTCGCCGGTGAGGGTGAATATCAGGTTTAATATTTCTAACAGTGTAAACATAATGAAAGTATTTAGAAATCAAATCTTATACAAAATTTTGCATTTTTATTATCTTACTCATTAAATTCTAAACATAAAATTTATTATGTGGACAGTCTTATGATCTTATTAGAAATGAAGTCTTATACAATGTGGACATAGTGAAGGTTTTTATTTATTATCTTTTTAATAACATAAAATTTATATTTAATTTTAATTAAATTATTAATTAGGTTAAATAAAATTATGTAACTTATATTTAATTTCAGATAAATTAATTTTCACATAACTAAAAAGCAATTATTTCTCGGGTTTTCTAGTGAGACCTGGGTTGCGTTGCCTTAGGGTTTTATAATCAATGGGACATATTTTCATCTCTATAATTTGAATTTAAATAATTTAAATAAAATATTAATAATATAATATTTTTATAAAAATTAAGTAAATAAATAAAAATTGTTTTAATTAAAATGAAATGGTTAGGTTCTAAGTTTATGTTTGTATTTTTGTTTTTTAAACGCCAATTGCTATATATTTTTGATAGACTTAACTTTGCTATTTGTCAAGGGAGTGGACTATTATAGCTATTCATCTTTATTTAGTTAAAAATCAATTAATTATTAGCCTCGACTTTGAAATTATTATAATTTTATTAATATTTTATTTTATTTTATTTATTATAATGAATTTTTTAGCGTGATATGTGTATTAGAGAATACACAAGTTGTGATAAAACTTATAAAATAAAAGTTCTATATTTTAATTAATACCTTGATATTGGTATGGAATGTTAGATGAGTAAAGGTTTCACTTTTGGTTTTTAAATCAAATGATTTTCTTTAGTTTTTTAAATAATCTATAATAGTTAAACAACTATTACAAATATATATAGTTTTTATTTTATTAGTATTTAATATGAATAATTTATTTTTTTAATGAAAGGACTTTATATTAAATGGAAAAAATCACTTTCATACAAAAAAGGTTGGGTGGAATTAACACACCCCGTGGCACACACCCCAAAAAATCATGATCACATGGATCGACTCAACAAGCCATTATTACATCAGAACCGAGTAAAGAAAAGGAGACAAAATACATCAGGAGAGACAACTGTATGCATTTACTCATGCGATTGAGAAGGCCAAAAATTGTCGATATCCGACTGATTCTCCCAACTGCCACCGCTAGATCCATCAATCGTAGCTCCCCAACCATCAACATTTCGAGGAGAGGGGTTTGAAACAGTCCCCCACCCGAAAAATGGTTCATTCTGAACGAAAGGGTTTGCAGCATCCCCCCATCCAACAACTGGTTCAGTCGGTTTCGGGCGAGCATCCCATCCACTGGGTTATCGAGAGGAAGAGGGTTTGCCAAGACAGACCATTTGGGATTGGGTGGATGGCTGAGACCAATGACGCTCAGAAGCTCCAACAGATGAACGACCTCTACGACCTCGAGCAGGAGGTGAGCCTCTGCGAGAGGTGTCACGAGATCTGGACACTTGATTTTTAGGAGGAAGTTGACTAACAGAGCAAGGTGCATTAGCCTAGTGATCCAGAAGCGATCTAAGGTACTGCAGCTCCACATTAACTTTCTCCACCTGATTAATGATCTGCAACCAACAATCATAGAATATAGCATATCTCTCAATGATAGAGAAGGAGGTAGAGGCCTCCTGTCTCCCAAAGATAATATTATTTCTTGTTTTCCATAGGTGGTATAAAATACTAAGACGAAAAATATGCCAAACTTCTTTCAGGGGAAGGGAAAAATTTAGGGGATCCCCAAGTAGTGCATGGACCCAAGAACATTGCTCCTATAAAAAGGAATTGAAAAAAGAAAGAACCCAATCCCAAGCATCTTTAGCTTTTTGACAGGCCCAAAACACATGAACAAAATTTTTAGGGCCTCTACAAAAAGCACAAACAGGATTAGCAACCCCCATATATTGTAACCTATGACCAAGGGGAAGGCCTTGATGTAATAAACTCTAGGTAAAAAAATAATGCTTAGGTTCAAGATATGACTTCCAAACCACAAAAAATCGTAGGCTCCATCTGGATTGAGAAGAAACCAAATCCCAACGATTGTTTAAAGTATCGACCATAGGAACATGAGGGGACAACAGACCATACCCTAAAGAAGGTTTATACTTCACCAGATGAGTATGATTAGGCCAACACCAGTCAGATGACCAATGCTTTTGAAATATCCTACCAAATTTTATCTAGACAGAGAAAGGAGTTTTGTCAATAACAACATCAAAAGTGGCTTTATCATCCAGCTTAAGACCAAACTTCTGGAGAAACTGATCCCAAGAGTACCAATGCTTGGTATGAGCATCAAAGAAATCTAAAAATGTTGCAATACCCTTTTTGAAGAAGCGTAATGCTCTAACCCACTGAACTTGAGCCAAAGGTAGGCCCTCTGAAGTGACTACAGGAGACCACCAAGGGCTTAAAGTGGATATAGAAGCTCCTGCAGATTTATCGTTACCGTGCCATTGAAGCCAGGGTTTGAAAGCTTCCCATGCCTTCCAGATACTTCACATCACAAAAGAACCCATAATTTTAAATGGGGCTGGAGATATCAAGATGGTTTGCAGGGTGAGACCCCTCCACCCTTTCCTCCCAAAGGGCAGCCCAGAAGAGATGCAGTGTCGCACAAGAACTTTCCAAACTTCATCACCCTGAAGTGCCCGAAGAATCCATTTAGCACATAAAGCAAACCCCTAGAAATTGTAGTTAAACAGACCCATACCCCCTACCTTTTTAGGAAGACAACAAACTTCCCATGCCACTCTATGAAACCCCTATTTTTGTTTGTCTGAAGCCCAGAGAAAATCCCACAAGAGCTTGTCCAACTTCTGATAACAATTCTTAGACGGGACCCAACAAGAAGAATAATAGACATGTGTAGAAGCTAGCACCTTAGAGCAAACTTGAAACTTACCAGCCAAGGAAAGCTTTTTGGTAGACCAGTAGCCCAAATTTTTCTCAATTTTTTGGACAACCATATTCCAAAGCTGAGCAGGAGAAGCCTGGAAGGCAAAAGGAATACCCAAGAATTTGAATATTTCTCCTGGTTGGATCCAATGCCAAGAGTAAGAAGCTAGCCAATCAGGAATTGGCGTTTGTGCTTGCCTGTAACAAGACATTTTCTTCCACTGAATGTTAGAACCAGAGGCTAAACAAAAAGTCTCAAGGCATTGTAAAGCCGTAGTGACTGACTACTCATCTTCATGTAATGTCAAAAAAGAATCATCAACAAAATGTCCATTCACCATTTGAAGAGAGGAAGCAGGTAAAGAAATCCCTTTAATAATTCCTTGTGAAGTCTGATGGGCTAAAAGGTAGCCAAAGGCTTCAACAACTAGAATAAATAGGGAAGGGGCTAATGGGCAACCCTGTCTGACAGAGCGAGCCAGTTGAATACCTTCAGATTGTTGGCCATTCATCATGAGGACTGCAGAAGCATCACAAAACAACATTCTGATAGATTTCACAAAATAGGGGCCAAAGTCGAGAGCCTGAAGCATGGAAAGAATGAAATGCCATTCAATATGGTCATAGGCTTTCTCAAAGTCGATTTTGATAAACAGAGCATCTTGTCCAGAGGTTCTAGCCCATTCCATGCCTTCCCAGACAACAAGCACATTATCCAAAATATACCTGCCCTTGACAAACCCTGTTTGTTCTGGCCGGATTATAAGAGGCAAAATAGGCCAAATATTTAAGGCTAAGGCCTTAGCAATGATCTTGTAACTTACATTCAGTAGGGTAATAGGGCGCCAGTTGGTAATAAGTTCTGGGTCTCCAGACTTGGGGATAAATTTGATATTTCCTTTATTGATGAGGTGCCCTAAAGACCCAGACATCATAGCTTCTTTATAGACTTGTAACAGATCAGGGCCAAGCATATCCCAAAATTCTTTATAAAATTCATAGGGGAAACCATCAATACCAGGAGCCTTATCATTAGCCATTTGAGACAGGGTATTCTTCAAATCTTCTAGGGTTAAAGGTGCATCACAACAATCCCTCTGAGCCATAGAGAGCTTCTGAGGTATGACCGCACAACAATCATCAAGAGCTTGTTGCCTAGCAGAGGTAAGAGGCTGAGAAGCAAAATTTTTTTGATAGTGTAGCACAAAAGTATGAATTATATCAGGTAAAGTAGTGAACCTGACTCCCTCAGACTGAATGGATTGAAACTATGTGGCATGAATAGGGGGTCTAAGTCACTTGAAGAACTCCTTTGAAACCCTATCACCAACTTTAAGCCAATTCAATTGAGCTCTGAGTTGAGCACCTTTAGCTTCATACAACTCTGCCTTATGAATTTCATGCCTAAGAGCAACAACATGTGCCTGGTATGCAGAGTTGAAAGGATTAGCTTGCAGATGGAGATTGGCTTTGGCTAACTCATCCTTCAAAGCTGAATTAGATTTCCTCCTTCGTTTAGCCACATCCTTGCCAAGGATACGAAGAATAGTGGTAGTGTGGGTGATAGCATCATTCCACCACTGAATCTAGCCAGCAGAGCCAGAGGGTCGAGGAACAACATTCCATATTCTATGGATATGAGCTTTCATGGGGGTATGTTGCAGAAAAGAAGTATTAAAATAGAATTGAGACCTAAAAACCCTAGCAGGAGCCTGATCTTGGGTGATATCAAACAAAATAGGAGCATGATCAGAAAGAGTGGTATCTTCCAGGGTCATGACAAAGGGGTGACCAAGGGAGAACCGGTTAAAGTGAAAGCTATAACTCTCTGAAAGCATGGCATGATCCAACCTTTTCAAAACCCTAGCATCATCAGCTTGAAAATTAGACCAAGTATACCATTGAGATTTTGAGAAATATTCTAGAGAAAACCCAAGGTTGGGATCATACAGGCTAAGTTTATTTTTCATAAAATACCAAGCCTCTCTTTCTCCTACACACCAATGCATAGGGGTTTGACTCAACTTATCAGATGGTTTTTCCACCATATTAAAATCCCCGCACATAACCCAAGTAGCAAAAGGTAGGGATAAAGCAAGCCACCGCCATAAAGCACATCTCTCTGGAGCTTTGTTGGAGGTATAAACATTAATAATGCCAAACGGTTTCCCATACAATTCCAGTAACACCCAGACAACTTGATTAGAAGGGTCAACTCCCCAAGACACCACATGCGAGTGCCAGGTGGGGGAAATGAAAATGATAGCACCACCTTTTCCAGGTTCATGATTAGTGTGAAAAAAAGGACCACACGGCCAAAGAAAATTGTAGGTACATTCTAACAGGAAATCGATGATCTTGACTTCTTGCAAACAGACAAAGTCAAATTTGCCATATAAGTGAGCAGCATTAGCGAGCTCACCCCGAACCGTGTATTTTCGGACTGGGTTCGTCAGCCCTCTGACATTCCAGGAAAAAAATATCATTCCATGATAACCTTTGAATCCCCAAATTCTTTGAGGGACCCAAAAGAATTACCAGCATCAAAAATAGCAACCTGAAGATTCCCATCAATCTGACATCGTTTCTTCGAAGGGCCATCAATCAAACCTCTTCTCGAGCTGTGAGATCGGTGGAGTTTGGCATTGTTAAACTCCTCCACTGGCCACTGCAGGGGTGAAGAAGAGACAATGGAAGAAAAATATCGACCCCTAGCCCAAGGAGAAAGCACATTGGTACCAGAGGAGGGCTCTGGGGTTTCAGAGGGCTATCGAGTGGAAATATCATCAGAACGGGAAGGCTGAGGGATAGATTGTTGTTGGGGTTGCTGATGGGGTTGTTGTTGGGGTTGCTGATGGGGTGGCTATTGGGGTTGTTGTTGGGGTTGTTGCTGGGGTTGACGATTGCGATGATTGGAAACCACATGCCAATCATCCTCACCACTGTTACCAAAATTGCAAGGGTTACCTGGGTTTGCGGAGGTAGATGGATTGGTGGAGGGAGAAGCAAATTTATTCTAGAATTTTCCAGCCATAAGCGGGTATTCATGAATTTTATGCTGAGAGGATTGGCACCTATAACAGGTATTCAGGAGGTTTATGTACACAATCCTCTGAGTAAAAGTAATATCCCCAATATGGATATCTATCTCTTCATCAAGATCTTGGGTAAGGTCAACCTTGATGCATACCCGCTTGGTGGGATGGGCCTTAAACCATTTTTTAGGCTCAAAACAAACAAAGGTGCCTATGTTCTCAGCTAGGGTACGCAGATGCTTCCATAAGGGAATGGGGAGGCCAAGAAATTCAATCCAAACTAGGACATCTGAGGCTCCCTCCTCATCAATAGAAAAATCTCTATTATAAGCTTGCAGAACTAACAAAGAATTTTGAACAGTCCAAGGACCCCTATTAAGCACTTTCTGAGCATGAGCAGGATCAAAAAATTGGAAAAGGAAATACCCTTTGGTGAGATTGGACACAGAGTCAATATTAACACCATGAGGGTGCCAAACTTGACTTACCCAGGACCGCAACAAAGTGTCATTAGGAATTCTACCCAGAAAATATCCTATTAGGGTATGACTCTCAAACCATTGACAGGAATCAACAAATTCATTCATAGGAATACAAGCATTGGGTCGGTATTGTTTACCTCATGCTCTACCTTGGGCAGGAACTTCCTGGGATGCTTTCCGGGCACCATCATGTTCTCCAACCACTGCAAGTGCAAGTGAGTTGGGATATTGAGCATTGATGACCATTAAAAGAGGGTGGACCACTGGCCTAGGCGACGTAAATGCAAGAGGTCAAATCAGATCAAACCAACAAAAAAATCTAGCTTCGAGCTGTGTGACATGCAAGGTTCAGGACAATTTTGGTGGTTTGGGCAGAACATTCATTGAACTGTGTTGAATAAATTTTAATAATATATATAAATATTGAATTAAAGAGAATTTTTTAATTATCTTATTTACTTGTTTAATAAATTTGTTTTACACTTTTACATTCTTGTTTCATATGTCATATAAAATATTTGTATACTATTTTTTTTCTCTTTTGTTTAAAATTGAATGGTTTCTCCTACTTTTTTTAAATTAAATTCTTTCCACCATTTCTACCTTTTTATATATAAAATTGTTTGAAGCACTATATTGATATAAACAACATGTCAATTTCACCATTTACTTCTAAGTAAAATCCCATGAGATGCTTTAGAGCTATCCTAGCAAGTTTTTTTTATTAGTCATAGCTTCACATGGGCGCCTCCATACATAGATGTCCTTTCTTGTTAGTCAAAAATTCTCTTCACATAGTTACTACAATAATTTTTTATTGTTAAGATGCATCTTTCTTGTATTAAATTGTAGTAATACATATCGATGAAAGATAAATTTGACTAAAATTTCACTTTGTTGGTGTCGTCCAATGGGTTTGCAAAAAGTGGAAGGAAGGAGAATTTTTTAGCTATGTTGACACATAAACAAATTGATGTGGGGAATCCAATGGAACATGGACCATTCCATAACCACTATAAATAATAAATGCAAGAATATGATACAGGTTATTATATAATGGTTGGGGAACCATTTAGCTATGAAAAAATAGGAAGGAGAAATGATAAAACATGAAAAAAATAAAGGAAAGACAAGTAGGTTGAATAGAGGGTTAAGTTTTGGTAGACAAAAACTAGAGATGAAAGGAAAGCAACCTAATATAAAAATTTTGAGGAGAAATAAAGGAGATAGAAATAATTCTAGAGTGTTCACTTTGAATCACTATTATTTTTTTATGTTTGTTCAATATATTAATAAATATATATTTTTTAAACTCTAATGTGCACTATGTTCTATATTAATGTCAAATATTTTATATTGCTAGAGTTACTATATGCAACATTTGAGTTTTTGCAAGATACAATTGGTGAGAGAGGTTTGTGGTTACTATTCACACCAAGTCATCATCCTTAGGTGTAGAGGATCGATCAAACACATGGGATATTCAAAGCAATAAACCAAATTTTTCTCAACAAAGAGAATGTATAAATGTTGATGAAAGTATACTAGCTAGGAAAGGAATTGCTAACAAAATTAAAGGGTTTTAATAATGAACATGTGATTACCATTTAGTGAATTATTAACACACCACTCAAATGGAGAAAAGTACCTAATCATCATGCAAATAATTTTTTTGCAATTGTTCAAGTGGAAGGAATTTTATCAAGTAAGAATCCATGAAGTCCATTCATGTAAGAAAGGAGTGTGTTGCATTAATTGAAGGAGACCATCTTAGGAAGGTTTCAAAAGAATATAGAATGAAGGATAATCATTTGAAATTTTTGACACTTTTGTTAATTTAAAATAATGAACTTAAGACAATCATATGATGAATTAGGACTATCATACAATGCATTTGTCATACACTTTGGTTATCGTACAATAAAATACTATTGTACAATTTTTAGTTTATCATACAAAGTACCAGCCATACAAATCTTATGGTTGTACAAATTGACTATCATAAGATAGTCCTCATCATATGAAGAGGATATTAGCACAATACAAGGGCATTTCTAAAATTATTCAAGAAAGTTTCTATCATGTTTACATAATTTTTGTATCAAATCCAAGTTGTGATACATATTGGAAGAAGATGGTGCAAGAGGAAGAACATACCATACTATATATATACCTAAAATTCTAAGAGGAATTACTGCTTGACTTGAGGTAATTAAAACTTTCTAAAAGAGGGGTATTCAAGTAGAAGACATGAGTGATAGTGAAGATGAAAAAGTTGGTCAACAAGAAGCTCATGATGAAGATTGAGAGAAAAGCAAAGAGGAATGATTAATATGACCAATTTCTAATATGGGAAGAAATCCAAGATAGAAACCCCATCATATAATAAGAGTTTGTGATAGGGATAATGCATGTGTGGCCATGTTTTTAATTAAATGTCATATTTTAATAAATATGGCCAACTTTTAATTATATGATACATGATCATTTCTTCATTATCCATGTTATATTTTGTACATGGTCATTCAAGGGATTTATATTGGATAATAAAGACTCTAGGTGTACTCTAATGTCATGCTTAATTTTTATTTAATAGGTGGTGTATTCTGGCTATTTATAGCCAATTTTTGAATGTAAATATTCAACTTATCATCATTTAATAATTCTCCCTTGGTGTCCATATCATTTTTATATCAAATGAGTTTGCTCCTCTATGAAATGCCTAAGGGGAGGATTTTCCTCTTGAAAATTCTCCCCCCCGCTTAAATCTACTAAAGCTATAGAACCTAACTTTTTGTAATTATTCCCTTTACAATTATTTTCATGAGTATATCAATTGCCAATATCTTGTCATCTGCTCCTTTTGCCTAATTATTCTATCATTTGATAATACCTTCTTTCATATGGGATGCATTATTTTATAGCTCGTGATCAATGGGATTTAGTTATAAATCTTGGGCTTCACAAATTTTATGGATTAATCACTAGGTGTTAGTCATGAAGATGTTTGGTGCTGGTGATGAGCTTTCTATCAGTTATTAGATCTTGGGTTGTTTGACCCTTCCACATCACTCAACAACTACCAAGTCCTAGATGAATTTTAGTTTTTCACCAAATCATGGTGCCCAAGTAGCTACCCTTGCTAGTGGAAGTCATTTCTTATTGATTTCTTAATAACTAGTAGCCTACTACTTTGTAATTTCCTTACAACCTACAAATATAAATTGGAACCCTCTCGATTGCTATTAATTTGTAGTACAAATTCTCTGACCACTTTGGCCACATCACTATTGTATCTATTAAGCATTCCTATGTGTCACTTTTTGTTATTGATTAATGCTTCATTATATTACAATGATTATGGTTAGTGATATGAAGTATTCTCAATGGTGATGAGTATAAATCTATGGGTAGTGTGTTATGTTTCTCATGACCAAATTTATTTCAATGTCAATAAACACATGGTATCTACTCATGGAATTTAGTCTACTCACAATGGATGTATTGTACAATAAAATACCACCATCATGACTCCTTTTCCATATGATTAGAATAATACACAACTGTTTATAATTGTGAGTTTTGATAATTTTTAAGCATTGTATACTCCTCATTTTTTCATGCGGCGTATCACTAGACATGATATTTTTCCTTTTATTTGCTTTTACTCCCTCAACATTGCTATAAATTACCTTTCTAGTGTGAAAATGGTGTTCATTCATGACTTTTAATCCATTTTCCATCGTGTGCCTCACACCACTCATGGTCATTTGACTAGTGGATATTGCTTCCTTTACTATATTTTGATTTAAAAATATCTATTTTAGGACATGTATAACAATATCATAGTACCACAAGTTCTAGACTCTTCTCTATAGACTATTCCACATGGAGGTTCTTTGAGAGCCTCTATTTTTGAATTGACATGAGCATTTTTTATAAGTGTGGTGTTCATTAGGTTACTAGGTTATAGAACCTTGTGTGATACCTTTCTTTTGATACCACAAGTATATATGAGTGGATATGCAATGATGAAATATATAAAATATCCTTTTCTTGGCAAGATTTATTGTAAATAGATAATTTTTTTTTAAATTACAAAGAGAAGTCATAACTTACTTTGATATCAATTAATCTGCAATGTGGGACCTAAGAATGTAACATGGAAGACAAATTTCCTTGTAACATCAATGAATTATGATTCAAATTTATGCAATTAATATGGTATAGCATATGCTTTATTTTCTAATAATGAGGAAGCTTTGTTTACACTGAACAATAGAAAAATAGTATCATATAATAAAATCAACAACCTATATGATTAGTGATAGAATTGGTGGCATGCGTTGAACACTTACACACATTGTTCAATATAGTGAAAGTAGTGGCATAGTAAAAGTTCAATGTATTATGTAGCATAAATATATATAAAAAAATATGAAGACGATGACACTAAGAGAATTAAAATATAAAGAAGAAGTTGTAAACTATAGTCCTTGGCTATATTCATTTTGTATACCAGTTAAAAAGCAATTGAAAAATAAATTATTAAGCTCCTAACTAATCAAAAAGTGGTTCCAATAAAGTAGTTATTTAATTGTTTAGTTTATTATCTAGATATAGTGATGGTGAGGGGAATTACTAGTAGTGATATTAGAGAGTTGTAACTTTATCTAACACTTGATTTTTGAAAGCTCATTTGTAGATTCTAGTGTTGATTGATGACATGGAGAATTGGTGCCATATGTGTCTCTACGTGGTGGTACTGGAACCATACGAGTTGATGCCATAATTCAGATGAAATATAGTAGGCATGTCATAAATCTAATGTTGGCATCATAGGTGAAGTTAAAACCATAACTTAACTTGGTACCATAATTTATTATCATGTTAACCTATTAGGATAGGAGCTATTATGGGTGGAAAGGTCTAATTGTTAGTGTTGATTTAACATTACAATATTTGTGAACTTGTAACACATAATTTGCTTAGATCAATTATTAATTATTAAAGTTATTATTTTTAAAATAAACGGTATACAATTTTTAATATATATCATTCCCATCAAAATATCGAAATACTAAATCTATTATTATGTCAACTAAATAATTTTGAGGTTACCTTTCTATAAATATATTATCCATATCCCTTAAACTACTACTTTTTTCTATTAAATCCTTTTTATTATTTTTAAAAGAGATGTAATCTCTCTTAACTAAGTATCTTCTAAAATTAGATTTTTTAAGATAAAAATCAACACTACGATAGACTATATTTTCCAATATCCTAATTTATTTAGTATAAATATGATTTCATTTGCAAGATATCACCTCTATTAATAATAAGAAAAACTATATTATTATTATTTCAATATCAATTTGATGTTTTTAACAACATTAAAAACAATACTTGAGTCCTTTTTAATTGAAATATATATCGATCGTTTTTTCAATCATAATATTGATTCATGTTAAAAGTTTCTTAGCTTTTGCGTAGGTGCTTGTTTAAGTTCCATGGCATGATGAAGAGGTAAGCATAATTATTTCCACATTATTCTGAAAAATTTAACCCTTGTTAGTTTATCCGTGTTTTCTTTGGAAGCAACATCTCATGTTAAATGTTCCTTAGCTTTTGCGTAGGTGCTTGTTTGAGTTCCATGTCATGAGATAAGGATAATTATTTCTGCATTATTCTAAAAAACATAACCCTGGTTAGTTTACCCGTGTTTTCCTTGGAAGCAACATGAAAAATAATTTTGATGAACCAAACTTTTAAAATTTTATTTTTTACCATAGATTGAAATATATCCTTTGCTTTAAATTCTTTATCAAAAATGTTCCTTACATGTATGTTTATATTGTAACCAAAATGGTAGCACATATTTTCTACACTTATACTCCCAATGGAGCATCATGCTAGTTAAACATCTTGTACGAGTTTACTCGTGTTTTCTTTGGAAGCAACATGAAAAGTAATTTTGATGAACCAAACTTTTAGATATTTATTTTTTACCATAGATTGAAACATATTCTTTGCTTTAAATTCCTTGGAAATGTCCCTTGCATGTATGTTTATATTGTAATCAAAATGGTAGCACATTTTTTCCACACTTATACTCCCCATGACGAGCATCATGCTAGTTAAACATTTTGTATGAGAGGTAACAATAGAATATTAAACTTGTATATGATTCTAAGAATTATTTTATGAAATTTATATTATTCCTTTCAAGCCACATATTTCAATACATAATAGTAAGACCAATCCTCCACAGAATACTTAATGCTTCAACATTGAGATGATTAATTTAATATGTTGTCAACTCTTTCATTGTTAAAGGAGCAACCCAATAATATTTTTTAATAAATAGCTTCAAATTATGGAAGCAAAGGGACAATAAATAAGTCAATGATTTGATGTTTTTAGCTCTTCCTTACACAAGAAACACCAAAAATGTTGTTCATATTATCTTATTTGCATATTACCAAATATAAGAGTTTTACTTTGGACTCATAGCCAACAGAATGTTAAGGCCTTAGAAAGGACCTCAAGTAACCAAACATTTCTTTTAAGGAAAATATTTAAAAAAAAAATTTGCTTCAAAGCCTTATATCTTCCCTTGACAAAATATCCATTTTCTTTCTATAGATTCTAGAGCTACTCATGAATTGGATGGAAAAAAACTCTTAAAACACATTTTAAATGTCATCTATAATTATAAATAATAAATTTATTATAAATTAATTCTTAAATAATTAGAAATAATTAAAAGAATTTACCTTAAATCAAGGTCATACAAAATCATTATATATCCAGTTTAAATATGAAGGAAAGAACTCAGAGACAAACCAAAAAAATCAAAGGTTTTCAATAGAAAAAAAAAGGAGAAAATTTACACAAGAAAAACAATATTTCAAATATCAAAACTTCAAATAATGTAGGTCCCAATATAGACTCCATTGAACCATCTAGTAAAATTTTGGCTATGTATGAACATTCTTCAAGGTTAGAAGCCATCTCATATTCAATTGGAATAAGTCAAGAAATAGGGAAAAAAAAATTCAAGATGGATTCTAATCAAAAAGTAAGTCGCAAGACCAATCAATATCATATGGTAAAAGAAGGTGAAAAGCTTGTAGAGGAAGGTAATATTAATGTCCTTCCAAACATTTTTAGCCCTGGTATTAATGAAGATCATCACTTGGAATATTAGAGGACTCAAAGGGAGTCTTTCAAAACAAAATGAAATTAGAAGAATAATTTAGATAAATCATCCACATCTTGTTTTCCTTCAAGAAACAAAAATATCAATGGAGGATATGGACTTAATTGCCAGTTAAATTTGGCCAGCTGGAAAAGTGGTTTCCCTCAATTCTCAAGGGACTTCGGGTGGCATTGGTTGTCTTTGGGACCCAAAAGAGGTAGTTAATCACCATATGGTTTGCAGTTGGGGTTTGTTGGCTATAGCTATTCAAAGTAGACATTCCAACCAAATTATGATCTGCATTACTGTTTATGCCCCAACTTCTTTGGAGGAAAAAAGAAGATAGTGGAAGGATATTACTCGTATTATCTCTCATTTTCCTAAAGCTTGGATCCTGATCGGAGGAGATTTCAATACCACCTTCTCTCTAGATGAGAAAAGAGGGGGAAATAGAAATTTGGACAAAAGTACTGACCTCATGAGCAAGTATATTGCAAACCTCCATCTTGTGGATATCCAACCAGATAATGGCCTTATGACTTGGTCTAACAGAAGGCAAGGCTTAGCTTGTATAATGGAGAGATTGGATAGGTTTTTGCTCTCTAAAAATTTCTTAATCCATGGTCACATTCCTAAAGTGAAGACTCTTAATAATGTTGGTTCGGATCATTGGCCGATCATGGTGGAAATGTGGAAAACCAATGTGAGTTTCTCTCCTTTTAGTTTTCAATTAATGTGGCTTAGAGACATTTCCTTCAGACCTCGTGTGCAACAATGGTGGAAGGAAGGTAAACCTAGGCATGGGACTAAGATGTTCTGTTTTGCCAAAAGACTGCAATACATTAAATCCAAAATCAAGACTTGGAACTGGAAAGAGTTTGGGGATGTTCATAAAAAAAACATGAAGTTATTGCTCATATTGAAAATTTGAATAAGAAAATCCATTTAGATGGCCTCACAGAGAAGAGAAGTGCGGATGAAATTAAACTCACAACTCAGTTAGAGGAAAGGGAAAAAAGAGAAGAAATCTTATGGAAGCAAAAATCTAGAATTCAATGGCTCAAAGAAGGGGATTGAAACACAAATTTCTTCCACAAATCTCTTCTAGATCGAAGATCTCACAACTTTATTTCTTCCTTAAAATCAGATTCTGGAGATGTTTATACTTGGGATGGCATGAACTCTATTGTTGTTGATTACTTTTCCAATATTTTTGCTGCTACTCCTCTTGAATCAACTTCTCAACAAAATGTTCTTCAAGCAATCCCTTCTCTTATCACTTCTGAGGAGAACTCTATTTTGATTGCTCTTGTTACTATCAATGAGCTTCAACAAGTAGTTTTTAAAATGCAAAAAGGGAAAACCCCAAGTCCTGATGGTTTTCCTATTGAGTTCTACCAAGAGTTTTGGGATATCCTTCATGTTGATTTATTAGAGGTGGTGGAAGAAGCCAGGAAATCCAAAGAAATTTTGAAGGTTATCAATAAAACTTATATTACTCTTGTTCCAAAAGCTCAAGAGGTTGATCATATCTCAACTTTTAGACCTATTGCTTTATGTAATGTTCTTCTCAAAATTATTACTAAAATCATGGCGAGAAAGGTTGAAGCCTCTTTTACATAAGATTATTTCCCAGAGCAAGGGGGATATGTGGAAGGACGTCAAATAGTAGATGAGATAGTTCTTGCTTGGGAAGCCATCCATTCCATGGATATGCAAAATTCTCCTTCTATGTTCATCCGGTTAGACTTATCCAAAGCTTATGACAGTGGATTGGCACTTCCTTATCAAAGTTTTGAGGCAATTTGGTTTCTCTAAGGATTGGATGGATTGGATTATGGGATGTATCTCTTCAGTTTCCTACTTAGTTCTTATCAATGGTAGGCCTTCTCGGTCTTTCCCAGCTTCCAGAGGTATTAGGCAAGGTGACCCGCTATCCCCTTATTTATTCATCATTCTTGTTGAATGCTTGGGTAGGACTATAACCAAAAAGAGGGAAAACAAAACCCTTGAGGGAGTTACCATTGCTCATGGAGCTAGACCTATCTCTCATATTCAATTTGTGGATGACTCTACCCTTTTAGGTAAAGCTACGGTTAAGGAAGCTTCTAATATTAAGCAAATCATTAGCTATTTTTCTAAGGCTACTGGGCAGTTGATCAATGAAGACAAATCTAAAGTTATTTTCTTTCATCTGCTCTGCTAGACAGGAAGCCATGGTCTTGGATAAATTAAGATATAAGAAGACCTCTCTTCCAATCACTTATTTAGGTATTCCCATAAATATTCAAAGGCAGAAAAATAAAGATTGGAATTGGTTGTTGGACAAAGTCAAGAAGAAAATTGGAAAGTGGACCAACAAGTGGCTTTCTTACGGGGGTAGAATCACCTTGGTAAAATCAGTCCTTCAAGCTATTCCTATTTATGTTTCTTCCGTTTTGAATATCCCAAAGGTTGTTCTTCGAGAATTGGATCAAATCGGTCATCGTTTCCTTTGGAGTGGTACTAAGGAGAAAAGAAAATGGGCCTTGGTGAAATGGGATACTTTATGTCTTCCTAAGAGTGAAGGGGGGTTAGGATTCTGGTCTTCAATTAATAACAACAAAGCTTTAGCTGCTAAATTATATTGGAGGATGTTGCATAACCCCAATGCTCTTTGGGCCAATAATCTCCATGCTAAATATGTCGAGAACAAAAGTCTTGAAGACCTTGTTCGCTATCAACTTCCTACCAAAGGTTCTCCCATTTTAGCAGTTCTTAAGACTGGTGAGGATTTGATAAAGAAAAAATTATTTTGGATCATTCATAATGGTCAACATGCAAATTTTTGGACAGATTCTTGGGATGGTCACAAGCCTTTGATAACTCAGTTTCTCGATTGGAGGCCTTGGATGGAGGAGCTTCATCGAGCTAATTGGATAAAGGTGGCTAATTACTGTCGGTACCATACTGGTAATTCAAAGGTTGGTAGATATTGGATCCCTATTGAGGACTAGCCTATTCAAATCCTAGAAAGGCAAAGACAAGATATCCAAGGCATCCTTCATATGAGATCCCTCTCTTGGTCCCATGAAAAAGATTGTTTTGGATGGAACGACACTACTAAGGGTGAGTATTCAGTTGCTCAAGGTTATTTGACCTTATGCCATAATAATCCCAACCATTCTTCTGACATATTTTCTCAATTGTGGGCTCAAAAGCTCTGGCCTAAGGTGAGGTTCTTTAATTGGATTTTATTGCATCGTAGGGTGCTTACTGGTGAGCAACTTATGAAGCATGGTTTTCATGGCCCTTTTAGATGTGAAATGTGTGAAGAGAATGTAGAAAATATCAACCATATTTTTATTGAGTGTACTTTAGCCTCTAAGCTATGGAGGAGAATGGCAACTTTACTTGGCTTATAGTGGTCCAATTTTTTCACTTTTGAACAGCTTTGGAGGGATTGGCCTAATCAAGAGGGTGTTGATCATTTTATTAGGCGATTAGTTTGGATGGGTTCTACCATTCTTCTTTGGAATATTTGGAATGAAAGGAACAACCAAATTTTTAATCAAGATAGGAAGGATATTCACTATATTTGGCAAAATACCATAGCCAACTTAGTTGAATCAGTCCATCATCTCCTTAATCACCCCCAAAACTCCCACCAAAGATGGGATCAAGTGATGCAAATATTGAAGATTAAAACTTCTAAGGGCAACCAACTTAAAGGGAATGTGAGTATTAGTAAGATGGATAGGACTAGAAATTGGCAACCTCCTCCTAAGGATTTTGGAAAAGTCAATACTGATGGAGCCTCTAGAGGGAACCCTAGAAAAGCCAGTGTGGGAGGAATTGGTAGACTTTCAGATGGCTCCCTAGTTTTTACTTTTGCTGAGAATTTGGGTATTCTTTCCAATAACCTTTCTGAGGGGTATGGTATCCTTAGAGGCCTTCAGGAGGCTACTAAGGTTGGATGGGAAAAGGTGTTAGTTGAGTTTGACTCTCAACTTATGATTAATCTCTTGAAGACTCCTAAGAATCATAAGGTGGATTGGAGAATAAAAAGAATTATTGAGAAGATTCAGTTAATCCAGGATGGGATTTTTGAAAGTTGATTACAATCATGTGGTTAGAGATCAAAACAAGAGTGTTGATGCTTTAGCTAATTGGGCTTTGGACAAAGGTGATCTTACTTGTTATGGCCACCCTCCTATATGGTGGGCTTCTCAAATTAGGGAAGCTCTTCTTTCTATCATTTCTTTGGATGGCTCCGAGTTCGAAGGTACCTAGTTTCTTCTTGTTTTTTTTTTTGTTTTTTTGTTTCTCTTTGGTTCATTCAGTTTTTTTAGTTCCCTAGCTCATTCTATTCTTTATTTTGTTTCCTCTATTGATTCTTGCATTAATAGTCTTCTGGTCTAGATAGGTCATTGTTTTGTTCATTTTTTTTTTCTTTTGTCTTCTTTGTTTTTTTGTTTAGTTTTTTAAGGTGGGTGGGTTCTTTTGTTTTGTTTTGTTTTTGTGTTCTTTGTGTTGTTTTTTGTTGTTCTTGTGTTTTTGTTGTTTTGTTTTTTGTTTTTATGTTTTTTGTTATTGTTCTTGTGTTTTTTTCGTTCTTGTTCTTGGGTTTCTCTTTGTTTGTGTTATTTCATTTTTTTATGTGTGAGTGTTTTCTATGTTTTTTGTTTTTGTTTATTGTCTGTTGTTGGTTGTTTTTATTTTTATTTTTTTTATTTTATTTTTTAGGTTTTGGTTGTGTTTATTTTTCATGTTTTTTTGGGTTATGTCTTTGTAGTGTTATGTTGTTTTTGTCTTGTTTGTGTTTTGTTATGTGGTTCTTGTGTTTTTCTATGTGGTTTGTGTTGTGGTTTCTTTTATCTTATTGTGTGTGTTTGGTTGTGCTTTTGGTTTTGACACACTCAAGGAGCATGTTTTTTATTTTATTTTATTATTTTTGTTGTTATTTACTTTTTTTAATTTGGTTTTGTGTGTTTGTTTGCTCCTTGAGTATGTCAAAGGTGGTAGGCCAGGTCCGAGTCCTAGGCATTTTTGGCGGAATGGATACCCATGCCTCCTTGGGTCTTACCGAAAGTGGCATCCCTTTTGGGATGTTTTCCACAAAAAAAAAAAAAAAAATCATTATATATCTTTCTCTTTATTATATTATATAAAAGCAAGTTATATATTTTGTATAAAAATTATAATGTATATAAAGTCATCTAAAATAAAATAGTTGCTTTTGAATATGAAAATATTGGTGCATTAAATGGTTTTATAATTTTTGCTTTCAGTAATATAGATATAATGTTGTATTAAGTATGTATATAGTTGATTTTTTTTTGACAAAACACCATTATATTAACTACATTATAATAATTTTACAAGCAACCAAAAAAAGGGTGTATAAGCACACCGTTAAATAATCATTAATTGTCCATCAAAATGGATACCAAACATGCCTCAAAGAACAAACTATTTTAATATCATCTACTAAGATTGTGGAGGCTCACCTTTTGTAGATTACTTCTAGTCACATTTGTTTCTACTTGATGTAGAGGATGATTCACCTTAGTGGCTAGACCTACCCCATTTAGCCTCAAGATTTGTGTATCTAGCTAGAGAAATATTCGATGCAAGAAAATAGTGCAAGGAGCATTCCCTAAATTTTCAATCAATTCCTAAAAATGGACCATTAATTTTCCATAAAAAAATGAATGCCAAACATGCCTCAAACCACTAACTATTTTAATCACATCTACGAAGACTATGGAGGCTCATATTTTGTAGATTTCTCCTATCTATCACTCCCCATCTATAGCATGTATTTTGACCTAGCATAGAGGACTAGTCACCTTAGTGGCCAAACCTAGCATGTTTAGTCTCAAGCTCTATTTATCTAAATGAAGAAATGGCTAGTGTAAAAAATTACTGCACGGAGAATTCCCCCAATGTTCAATCAATTCCTACAAAGGGGTCAACTTCATTTCCACTTTGTTGACCTATAATAAAGTTTAAAATAACATAAATAAAATAGCATTGACCCTATCAAAAACAATATAGAATCGAACAACATAGGCTTGATATAACAAGGAATCATTTTTGGATTTCCATAAAGAAAATAAAATGTTGATCCTAAAGAGGTGCCAAAATTTTGAAAAAACTAGAGAGATGAGAGAAGGGTATCCAAGGAGAATCTTTTTCCATGTGAACCACTATGGGAGAAATTTTTGGAAAAATAAAAATTCACTTTGATGCATCCTAAGCCTTATGATATTTTCAAAATAGGTAAATAAGATATTGAGGTTTATGGTAAAATAGACATAGCGGGTTGCAAACCAAAATGTAGATAATTCATTTACCAATAAATATTCCTTGGTGAATTAAACTCCAAAAAAATACAACTTGTTTGGGTTTGAAATAAGCAGACCGTAGACCAAGCTATGCAAAAATGGTGGACCCAAATATGCCTAGGTGAAGAGAAGTCTTAGCATGCATTTAGTTTTCCAACCATAGGTAAGTATGGTGATATTCATTTGTAACCCAATCTAGCCTTATAATTAAGGATAGTTGTCCTTGCATACCACTTTTAGTCCTTCCACCAAGGGCAATAAGAGTACATTGTTATCTTATGAAACATATAAGTAGGCATATTTTATTTAACTACCTCAAATATTTCCTTATTGATAGAGGTAAGTCTCAACCTAAATTTGATATATTCTCCTAGGGATGCCAATTCTTAGTCGATTGGGCAAACAGGTCAATCATATGCATGTGTCTGAGGGATTTTGGAAAAAGGGACTCCCTCAATAGTTAGGATAGGGGGCCAGCAAAGGTTCATAGAATTGATTGAAATACCATCCCAAAGACCATTTCCTTTCCATTGGATCCATGGTTTGATATTTTCCCAAGCCTACAAAATGTTATAGATGACAACTAAGTCTAAAATCTTGATGGAAAATAGGGCAATGAGAAGGGAGGGGAAATTTATACCTCTTCTTAATTGAAACCTATAGGGAAAGCCTAAGGTAATGTAGTGTCAAACCAACACTTTTCATGCTTCCTTTCCTTTTATGGCTTTGATTATCCATTTGGCACATAAGGTTGTACCTTGGTGTTTGTAATCAAAAATACCTAATCTCCAATTCTTCTTAGGTAAATAGTAGAATTCTTAGGGTACTCTATGGAAGCCAAATATAAAGGTAGAATTTACCAAGAGAAAATCTCTACACAAATTCTCTAGCTTCTTATAATAAGCCTTGAACATGACCCAACATGAGGAGTAATACACATGGGTCATAGTCAACATCTTGGAGCATATTTAAAACTTGTTGGCAAGGGAAAGCTTTATAGTGGTCTAGTAGGAAAGCTTGGCTTTAGTTTTTGTATGAGATTTTTCAAGTGTTTTTGAGGGGAATTATGGAAAGAGAAGGTAATACACAAGAACTAAAACACTTCCCAATCCTATATCCATCTCCACTAAAATTGATTCGGCCTATATTGGATGGGATATGTAGAGTATAAAAACAAAGAGTCTTCTACCATTAGATGTTTAAGCCAAAAGTAAGATAAAAAATATCCATATTTTGAAAGGTGTGAGTAAAATATTTTCATCCTCAGCTAATGTGAGGCAAAAATTATTTATAATGTGTCCATTAATCATTTGGAATTGACTTTTGGGAAGAAACATACCCTTAACAAGACATTTAGTTGCAATGACATAGAGAGGGGGCAAGAGGGTAACCTTATCTAATTGGGTGAAAATACCAATATATTTTGATTGAGTTTTGTTGATAGTGAGGACAACAATGGCATATTCAAAGAGCATTTTTGATGAGGGTCATTGATCATTCATCATTTAATCATTATGTGTGTCAATCCAGGGCGGTGTCCAGAGGCTATATACGATAGGAGGTGTTACAGTTGCAGGTTCAGTTTATTCAAGAACAGGTTTTATTGGTGGATCGGTTAGCATTTGGGGGTTTTGTTGTGACCTTTAACTCCTAAGAAATGAAATGAACTCCTATTTACTTTTGCAAAAATAGAATTGTAGGAAATGAAATGACAGAATCTGAAAATTATAGAAAATGAAATGTTGCTAAATTGAAATAACAAAAAAATAAAGTGCAGAATTTAGAACACACACACTCTTTGCATGGAAATAAATCAACTAGATAATATCAAAACAGAATTTTAACTATTGCAAAACTAAATCAACAAAAACTACCAATATTGCAAAATGATAAGATAACTAGAAATTGTTGTGTACTGCAGAATTGAACCAATAATGACTGTAAAACTGCAAAATGACAAAATATCTGGGAATTGTTGTAAATACAAAGAAATGTTGTTCACTGCTGAAATTTGTATTAAAAAACTACTAAAGAAATGCAAACTGACAGAATTCTGCTAACCTGCTGTAGCAAGAATTCAACAAGAAATTCTGTCAGAAATTGCCTTCCTCTGGCCTACAAGTGGGCCCTTGCTTCCAGAACCAGAAGAAGGTGAAGAGCTATGCTAAGAAGATCTAGCTGTTACTCATAAACCTCAACATGCCAATTGAAAACTGAAGATTGCACCTTTTTATTCAATCTGAAAATGCATTACAGTAATGCAGGAAAAACCTACAAATTACTATTCTGCTACAGGAAAACTTTACTCTATCCTAAATTTGGTATTCTCTTGCCTATCTATCTATCTCCATATATCTATCTATATGTATCTATATGCTCGACCATATGGGAGCTTTATTATTTATAAGATAACACTGATATGCTTGGTTCCTATTTTGCAGGGATTTACATAACTATTTTCCTAGACTGCAGGATTTTACTTTGTCCAAACTTTATCCATTCATTATTGTTGGGTTGTATCTATTGAGGAAATCACATTGATATGAGTTGGAACAACCTCCTGGTCAATTTCCAATACTTTCTTCCACCGTTTTATCACTTTTTGACCACCTTCAGTTGTTCCTGCGCTATTCCCTATTCCTGCACCACTTATTCTTGCACTGCTCCGAAACAATAGGCAAGTGACCATTTGTTGCTGATATGTGGTCCAAACACATAGGAAGTAATGTGTTGACTTCTCCACTCTCCTTTCACACCCTTCTACATCGGTGGCATGTGTTGGAGTGACTAATTCCAAGCACTGCTGTATATGTACAGTTTGGTTGGAACTATCACGATTCATGACCTGTTTTCCTGCACGATCGACTACGGTGACGAATTCTTGGCGCCCTTTTCCATTTGAATTAGTTTAACCAAAGGAACACCATATTACCAAGCATCAGATATTCAAACAAGTTCTAAATTGCTATAACACTACCGATTAACTGAAAAATAGGTGAAATTGCAGTAAAAATAGTAAAACAGAGCATATGCACTTTGTCATTCCAGAATTTGCAAACATCATTATATAATGCATTTTTCCATAATTAACATAAAAATCATAGTAAAAAGGGTAAGTCAAATGGTCAAAAATGTATCAAAAAGTGTTCATAGATGAGGCAATTCCTGGCCTCATCATTCCCCCCAACTTATGGTAATGCATGTCCTCATGCATTTTGTACAGCGACAATGACAGCAGCACATAGATCTAGGTCTAGAAATCTGTCATGAAATTTGAGTAATGTGCCACCAATTTTATAGAACCCACTGACTGCCTTGATGGACTGAAACCATTGTTGGAAGTGCTCATCAGGCTGTGGGTCAGTATCAAAGAAGTAGGGAACAAGAGTAATAATTAGGGGCATCCTATACCTCAGACCTATCCAAAGCTCCTTGATTTCTGAGATAATTAGGACAATGCCTTCTGCCCTTCTCCTTGACCACAACAAATTGGTGGGAGAAATTGGCTCTCTTTTCTGGAGAGAGATAGATAACTCACCCCATCTGTTTTTACAAGCTGCCACAGCATCATCAAAGAAATCTGCACAAAAATTTTAAAATTGGATTATACATTTATGAAGGTTCCCTAAATAGAGTTGTTTCATTCTGACATCCCTCATGAATGTATAATGATCATTTGTACAATATCTGTGATTTAGGGGAGCAGGTCTGATAAGCAAAATAGCCTATGATTCCAATTCCTTGGTGAACTTCTTTTCTATGTCCTAGTAAATCTGATTTTGCAGAGTGGACATGAAAGCTCTAAGCTGTAAATCACCTATATAAATGTGAGGCAGAAACATACTTTCTATGGGCAAAAAGAAATTATGCAAGAATAACTCACATAACAGGTTTTGTTGCTCTGTTGGACTCTGCATAAATGCCTCAATGAATTCTTCAGGAGTGTTCAACTGATGAGGCAGCTCAGAAGCAAGTCTCATAATCTGCCAGTGAAGGTATCTCTCCTTGAGTAGGAGGCTATAAAATCTAGGTGGTCTTCTACACTGTATTGCATATTCTACAATCTAACATACATCCTGCACTTGTGTTTTTAACCTATTCACCTCTGTTTCCTTCTCTGCTACTTTGGCTGCTTCAGAGTTTAAAGTGGCAATCTTGCCCTCCAACTGGTGACACTGAGTCATCCAATATGCCAGGTCTTCATTGTATTTAGTTAAAGGCACTGTGTCTGGGGGTCTTACAATAGGTTGCATTTGTGCTACTATGTTCACTTGTACACCAATTTCTACAGTTGGTATTACAACAGGCAAATCTATTTGTGTTCCTTGTTCTGTTGTAATAGCAATGAGAGGAGAGGGTGTGGATACCTGATCTTGTGCTGCAACTTCTTGTTCCTCTACAGAAGGTGTCTATGTTTCTTGCTGAAGTGCAGCATCATTTGTCAGCAAAATTCTTGATGGACTCTCATCATCAGATACTGCCATTCCTGCTTCCTCTCTGTCAGGTGATCTCTGTGCAGGTGCTATGTTTGCCTCAGAATGTTCAGCTAAGTCTAAGAGAATCTAGGCCCATTCATCCTGTGATGCTTCTGGTACCTCTGTAGACTGATATTCTAGTTGAAACAACTGGTTCTACAACTCTTGAATTTTTTGCTGAAGTAGATCAATTTGTTGATCCTTTTGTTTTATGGTCTCTTCAGCTTGCTCAATCCATTGGGTCTGAGTTTTAACAACACTCTTTGCAGCATGCAATTGAGTGTGGATATCAATTTCTTCTTCAGACTCAGACTCAGAATACTGCTCAAAATCAGCATCCATTAAAACATTCATATCACCCTCAACTGTTTCAGAATCATATTTTAGCGGCTCTTCAGAATCAGAGTCAGAATAATCAACTAATGGACATACAGGGCTTATTGAAGTTTCGTCCATAGTTGTATCCAGCTCCATAGTCTGTATACCTATGTCTGTTATTTTTGTTTCAATATTTGGTTCCTGTGCATCCTCTATTCTGGTTTCTTCTTCAATTGGGTCTGTGATATCTATTAGTTCGTCTGGTAGGGTTTTAGTTTTCTGAAGTCTAGCAGACCTTCTTAACCCTGTAGACCCTGGATACTTCTTAGCAGGTGGATGTTCTGTAGCAACTACAGATGTTGCTACTATTTTAGGAGCAGATTTTGGAGCATGTTCACTTGCACTTCCCATTTCTCTGTTGGATTGTACCGTATCTGCAAATGTTACCCTTTTTCTCTTTAACTGGGAACCAGATGTGGATGCCTACTATTTTTGAGTTCTTGAAGATGGGGGACCATCTGGAGAGGGGGAAATTCTAATTTCAAAGGGTTCTAGTCTAGGGTTTCCTATAGATTCTTCCTCTGCTTCTTCTTCCTCTGCTTCCTCTTCCTCTGCTTCCCCTTCCTCTAATGCAGGATTAGGGTCATTTGTTTCTGCCCAAGGGGCAAAGAAACGGTCAAAATTTCTAGGGTTGCCCCTAAAGTGATATTGACAAATCAATTTGATGAGCCCATGATGCTTAGGGCTTCCTTTCCCTGCTTGGTATTTGCTGGCCATAGCCTTTAACTCTTGAAAAAGGTATAAGGGCACATTAACCCTACATTCTGGTTTAACTGCTCCATGGCGCAGATGGTTGAGGATACGAAGGTGTGGGCCAGATACAACAGGAAATTGGCCATCACAAGTGATATACCTCATCACCCACATTGCAACTTCATTCCAAGGGACTAGCAAACTAAGTCTTTTGACCCCCTTACAAACATTTCTACGTATTAAAAACTCAATTTTGCCATCCCCTTCTTTCGTAAATTGATTAACTAGGTTATTCAAAATATTGCGCCTAGTTTTTACAATCTGCAAGCCTTGAAGAGGTAATTCAGTGACTTGGCTGAGTATTTTGGGAGTTACCTGGATAGTCATCCCATTAATGTGCACTCGATTGTTGTGGAAGGTGCGTGCGAATTCTGCCGCCAAGCCCTCGGAATAGCCGTCAAATTTGCACAAGAATGGCAGAAATCCTCCATCAATGAATATTTGCAGGGATGCAAGGTCATTTTCTAGGTAACTAATGTTTTCAGGTTTGGCTCTGATTTTCTTTCCCCCCATGGCATAATCTCCTGCCTTCTGTTCTGTAGTTTCTGTAAACTGGCAGAAAGTATGAGCGTGCATCTGGTTTAGGGTTTCAATCACCATAGCAAGAATAATAGCAGTGCAAGAACTGCTTCGAAACTTGTAGCATAATGACGTGGCAATGCATGTGAAGTTATCACCCGTACCTTCGCTCATTTTTGTTTGGACGATAGCTGTCACATGCAACCGTGAGTCGGTGACTTGTCTTTTTCCTTTTAAACCAATGAACTCACTGCAGGCCACGTGTCATAACTAGTTTTTACACATAATTTCATTCCTGCGCTTAGTGATTTATTCCTGCGCTTAATCAATCATTCCTGCGCTCTGGGATATAAACAGTTTATTCCTGCGCATTATGGATTATTCCTGCGCTTTGGAATATAACAGGTTATTCATGCGCTTTCCTTAATATAGTGCACTTCTATTTTTTTTCATTCTCAGAGCAGAATTAGGCAAAGGCATTATAGACAAGGTCTTTTCATTTTTGATTCCCCCTTTTTACATGCTTTTATATTAATCAAGAATATTTACACTATATACTAATGATTTACATTATTCAAAGAATGAAAAAGGCACATACCTGTTATAACCATTTTATCTACAATTCGAGGTGCTCCTATTGAGATTTCCAGCTAATCAATCTTTGAACTTAGGTAGGTGCAATATGAAAATAGACGAAACCACGGTCATGAGACAAGACCGAACAATGATAGTGAAACCAACTAGGTAAACATGCCGGAAAACCGGTTTTCATGTAAACCCTAACTCAGGAGTGCCTCAAAGAGGTTTTCACTTCCTGAATTTGTTTATTTATTTATTTTTATTTTTTTCAAAATCAAATTCTTGTGTCAATCTGCTGAATTCAGTATGGAAGAAGTATTTTCTTCCCAAATGTGTACATTCAAACTTTCCACTTGTTTGAGAAATTCTGCCTTGTTGTATGGTTTGTGGTACAAACGAAGACGATGTCCATTCACCACCAACTTGCATTGTGAGTCATCAATAGGTGTAAGACGAACAACTCCATTGTCAAACACTTCCTCAATTTGGTAAGGTCCAAGCCATATGGTCTGCAACTTTCCAGGGAAATCCTTGTATTGTGAATCAAACAACAAGGCCCAGTCACCTTGCTAAAATTTTTGCTGCTTTATGTGACTATCATGCCACATCTTCCGCTGTGCTTGGATTATCTCTGTTTGATGTAGTGCATCCATGCGCAGTTCATCCAATGCATCAAGTTGCAGAATATGCTCTTCTTGTTCCTGTGACAGATCAATACCTACTTCCAAAGCAGTTCGAAGAGTTAGTAATTCAAACTCAATAGGCAAAAGCGGTTTTTTTCCATAGACCAATTCATAGGGCGTAAATCCAGTGGTAGATTTCCAAGTGGTATTATAAGCCCAAATAGCTTCTGGTAATTTGTCCAGCCAATTTCTTTTATGGACTGCTACTGTTTTGGTCAGAATTCATTCTAATTCCCTATTGGTTACTTCAACTTGGCCATTAGCTTGTGGATGATAAGGTGAGGATTTTCTATGTTTGACTTGATAGAGGTGAGTGAAGGCTTCAATAACCTTGGAAGTAAATTGGGGTCCGTGATCTGTGGTGATAGATTGTGGGGCTCCAAAACGTAGAAAAATCTGTGAATACAGAAAATCAGCAACTTTTTCTTCTCTAGCATGCTTAAAAGCATGAGCTTCTACCCATTTGGTAACATAATCAGTACATACCAAAATATGCACTTTGCCTTGGGAAGGAGGATTAATGGGTCCTACAAAATCTAAACCCCATATTTCAAATGGTTATGTTCCTATTTGAGGTTGTAATGGCATTTCATTAGTAAAGGTAGGTTTTCCCATTCTCTCGTAGGCATCACAATGTCTAATGTACCTCTTTACATCTTTATGCAAAGATGGCCAATAATATCCGGTTCCCAAGATTTTACGAATAGTGCTTTTGAATGAATAATGCCCTCCTGATGGTTCATCATGGCATGCCCGTAGGATATCATATACTTCATCCTAGTGGATACACCTACGTAAAACATGATCAGGACTGCACTTAAACAGTAAGCCCTCTATCCATTGGAAAGAAGCACTTTGCTTGATTAACTATTTCTTTTGTTTGGGGGTAAAGTGAAGAGGAATCTTCCCTGTAGCCAAGTAATTAGCTATGTCTGCAAACCATGGAGATTGTACAGAGATAGCAAACAAATTTTCATCTAGAAAGGTATCTTCCACAACTTCCCCTGTATCTGCATTTGGTATTCTTGACAAGAAATCTGCAACTACATTAGATTTCCTAGGCTTGTTTACTATGGTAACATCAAATTCCTGCAACAGAATCAACCAACGAATAATTCTTGCACTAACCAATGGTTTATTCATCAAATATTTGATTGCGGTATGATCTGTATGGATGAATACTTGATACCCTGTGATATAGTGTCAAAATTTGTTAATAGCATAGATTACAGCCAAGAATTCTTTTTCAGTGGTAGTGTAGTTTTTCTCAGCTCCTGTCAAGTTTTTACTGATATAATAAATAGCATAATGTTCCCCATTTTCAATCTGTCCTAACACAGCTCCAATAGCAGTATTGGAAGCATCAGTTTGAATATGAAAAGGTAACTCCCAATTAGGACCTCTTAATACAGGTGGAGTAGTTAATTTTTCCTTTAAGTTTTCAAAAGAAGTTTGACATTCAGGAGACCAAACAAATTCAGAATCCTTCATGAGTAGAGCAAACATAGGATTTGCTATAGTACTAAAGTTAGCAATGAATCTACGATAAAAACCAATGTGCCCTAAGAAACTGCGTACATCAGTTTGAGTTTGTGGAGGAAGGAGGTTTTTGATGACTTCAACCTTCTTAGGATCAACCTTGATTCCAAAAGAAGAGATATGATGTCCAAGGACAATTCCTTCCTCCATCATTAAGAAGCATTTCTCAAGATTCGAGAGAGAGGTGGTATGTTTCACGATGAATCAACACTTTTTCAAGTTGTTCTAATGCATATTCAAAACTATTTCCAAACACCGTGAAATCATCCATATAAATTTCAACACTTTCATTGGTTAAATCAGAAAAAATTGCTAAAACAGACTCTCTGAAAATGTTGTTGGAGCATTACATAAACCAAAGGGTAAGACCCTGTAAGCAAAGGTTCCCCAAGGACATGTAAAGGTAGTCTTCTCCTGATCTTCTGGCGCAACTTGTATCTGGTTATATCCACTGAAACCATCAAGAAAACATAAAAATTTCTTTCCAGCAAGGGTATCTAATACTTGGTCTATGAATGGTAATGGGAAATGATCCTTATGTGTGGCCTTATTTAACTCCCTATAATCCACACATACTCTCATTTTACCATTTTTCTTTGGAACAATGACCAGTGGTGAAACCCACTTATCGTCCGAAATTGGATAAATGAATCCAACATCTAAGAGTTTTTCAATTTCTTCTTTCACAATTTCCTTTAGAGCAGGATTCAAGCGTCTCTGAGGTTGCCTTACTGGTTTTACGTTTTCTGTGTATATCCTATGTGTACATACCTCAGGATGAATGCCTGTCATGTCTTTATAATTCCATGCAAAAGCCTGAACATGTCTTTGTAAGACAACAAATAATTTGGCTTCCTGGTCCTCAGTTAGCCAGCTATTAATGTTCAAAAATTTACTTGGCTGGATTTCAATTTGTTTGATCCCTGGATAGATAGAACTAGCTGCTTCATAGTTACTGATTAATGCATTTAATGGACAATGATGTGGCTGTAGAGTATGAAATACTCTAGAATCTATCTCAAAAATGATACCTGGTGGAATCAGAGGACATTTGAAGGTGTTAAGGAGATGATGATGCCATCCATGTGGTAGAATGAATGATCTTTCCTTATTAGACATGGATGACAGAAGTTCTAAATTTTGTTCCTCCTCTTGCCACAACAACCGATGAATAAGAATTTGATCATCAGTTAGTCCTTATGATTGTAATGTTTCAATTAGGACAGTTTCATTCTCGAATATTTCTCTCTCAGGTGTAGTGATTTCCTCAATATGTTCTTTAACTACAACTGTAGCCAAAGTGGCAATGGTTTCCTGTTCTTCATCAGATTTAGGATACCAAATTTGTCCAAAAAATTTAGTTGAAGGCTGAGCAGGTGGATACAAATAAATTTTCTTTAGGTCAACACCATTAGAAATGGTCATTTCTCCTGACCTGCAGTCTATAAAAGCAGCTGTAGTAGCCAACCAAGGTCGTCCTAGAATGATAGGGTATCCATTGACTGATTTTCTAGGTTGCAACACTAAGAAGTCTACAGGATATTCCCAAGAAGAGACTTCAATGGCTACATCTTCTAGGATACCTTCAGGTTTAGCAACCGACCTATCTGCCATTTCCAAAACTATGGTAGTAGGACTGAGATTCTTGAGCTACAATTTTTGCATTGTGTCCTTAGTCATAACATTAATTGCAGCTCCAAGATCAATTAGCACATTAGGAATTTGCATTAATCCAATAGTAATTGTAACTATTGGACTACCGGGATCACTATATTTGGGAGGAACTAGTTTCCCAGACAATAAATCAGCTAATTTGCCTTCTACCTGAACGGTTTTAGGAAAGGCCTTCTTTTTACCAGGTTTCTTGATACATAACTCCTGAATAGTTTTTTTTGAGTGAAGGCACATCCCTTATTGTCTGCAACAAAGGGAGAGAAATTGACATATTTTTAAGTTTTGTCACTAATTCTGATTCAGGGCGATATCAATGTGATCAAACCTTTCGGGGTATGGTAATGCTCTTGGAGAAGATTCCTGCATTTTTTCTGTTACTTCATCTTTTTGTTTTTGTTGCACTTGTCTCCTGATTTGGAGGTTCTTGTTTCTCACTTATTTCTTCAATGGTGGGTGGAACAGGTTTAGGTAAAACCTTACCTAAACGTAGTTGGATGTTACTACGATCAAGCACATGAACTGCGGTAGAGTCTTTAGACTCAGCCTCATAAACAGGGGTTGTTTGTCTGGTATTATTTGGGTTAGTCACAGGCTAAGCTGGGAGTGGAGGTTGTTTTACTTGTTGCATTTGTTGATGTTGTGTTCTTCCTTGAAAATTTGGATTAGGTGCTGGTAGCAAGTTTTGAACTTGCCCTTGATACCTTTGTTGTCCTTGATATGGTGGATATTGTTGTCCCCATCTTTGTCCTTGTTGTGTCCATTGTGGAGGAGTTGCATTCCAAGGTGGGTTCATCCACCCAGGATGTGACCAATCTGGAGGAGTTGTCCAAGGTTGGTTCCAAGGTTGTGCAGGGACTTCTGCATGTCCCCATGGCATGTTCATATTCCAAGGAGATTGTCCCCAGTTTGGAAATCGAGGAGCATTGGGATATTGTGTATAGCCACCACCGGATCTCTGCCCAATAGCATTAAGTTCTTCTATTTGGGTGCCTAAGACAGATTTTAGATGAGGCAACAAAGGACATCTATCTGTTGAATGTTCCTTGGAACAAATTCCACAAATAGAAGTTTTGTTTAAAGGGCAATCCTGCAAGGCATGCTTATTCCTACATCTCGGGCAATAAATTGCCAAAGGTGGTGTAGAATTGGATTTTATGTTTCTCTCACCTAATGCAAAATTGAGTTGAACAAGGATATCAATTTTTAAATTAGCCATTTCCTCCATCAACTCCTTTATGTCATTATTTCCAGCATTCCTTTTCTTTCTTCGATGGTGAGTACGGGAATAGTTTCTACATAACTCCACAATATCTTCAAGGTCAAGTTGATCTATGTCTCCTTTTCCCATTAAATCTAACACTTCCCTAGATTCATCCTGCAATCCTCTTAAGAAGATAGGATTTAAGAAATCAGGTTCTACAGGACCACATCTCTTTTGGACAAAGGCAAAGCGATCAAGGTAATCCTCTAAACTCTCATCTTCTTCTTGCTTGATCCGAAACAACTCATCTTTTCTATTTTGTACTCGACAAGTAATCCTGATATTTATGTAAGAATGCGGTCTCCATGTCATCCCAAGTATGGATTGAATTAGGTTCAAGATTACTCATAAACCATCGGAGAGCAGCATCCTTAAGCGTAGAAGGAAACAATTTCAATTTTTTATTATCATTTATGTAGTCATAAGTCTGACATAACACTTTGAATTCAAACAGAAACTGATCAGAATCTTCTGAAAGAGTTCCCCTAAAAATTGGCAATATGGATGGAGAAATAGTTTTCATGGGAGCATCTAGAGCTGGATCCAACCGGATGGGATATTCAAAAGTCCTAGGAGGATCATTAGGATACCCACCTGGTGGTGGTGCTGCTGCTGCCATAGTTATTTTCTTTGAGTTTGATGTGGATGGTTCAGTTTTAAGGGAATGTTTAGCGAGAGAGTGTTGCCAAAAGTTCTTGTTCTAATCTGTCCAAAGCTTCAGTTGGTGAAGAAGGTATTTTTGGCAATTCTTCATCTGATCGTGAAGAACGCCTTGGTGGTTCAGAACTAGTTCTGATAAACCTCCCTCTTTCGTCTCTTGGCCTATGCATTCATGCCTATTTAGTAAATAAACTGAAATACAATATGTCAAAAATTGTAACACAATTCTTGACCTATTTCACTTTTCCTAACAACATCATTTGTTCCCCGGCAACGATGCCAAAAATGATGAGGGTCGTTGATCATTCATCATTTAATCATTATGTGTGTCAATCCAGGGCGGTGTCCAGAGGCTATATACGATAGGAGGTGTTATAGTTGCAGGTTCAGTTTATTCAAGAACAGGTTTTATTGGTGGATCAGTTAGCATTTGGGGGTTTTGTTGTGACCTTTAACTCCTAAGAAATGAAATGAACTCCTATTTACTTTTGCAAAAACAGAATTGTAGGAAATGAAATGACAGAATCTAAAAATTATAAAAAATGAAATGTTGCTAAATTGAAATGATAGAAAAATAAAATGCAGAATTTAGAACACACACACTCTTGCATGGAAGTAAATCAACTAGATAATATCAAAACAGAATTTTAACTATTGCAAAACTGAATCAACAAAAACTGCCAATATTGCAAAATGATAAGATAACTGGAAATTGTTGTGTACTGTAGAATTGAACCAATAATGACTGTAAAACTGCAAAATGACAAAATATCTGGGAATTGCTGTAAATACAAAGAAATGTTGTTCACTGCTGAAATATGTATTAAAAAACTACTAAAGAAATGCAAACTGGCAGAATTCTGCTAACTTGCTGCAGCAAGAATTCAACAAGAAATTCTGTCAAAAACTACCTTCCTCTGGCCTGCAAGTGGGCCCTTGCTTCCAGAACTAGAAGAAGGTGAAGAGCTATGCTAAGAGGATCTAGCTATTACTCATAAACCTCAACATGCCAATTGAAAACTGAAGATTGCACCTTTTTATTCAATCTGAAAATGCATTATAGTAATGCAGGAAAAACCTACAAATTATTGTTCTGCTACAGGAAAACTTTACTCTATCCTAAATTTGGGTACTCTCTTGCCTATCTATCTATCTCTATATATCTATCTATATGTATCTATATGCTCGACCATATGGGAGCTTTATTATTTATAAGATAACACTGATATGCTTGGTTCCTATTTTGTAGGGATTTACATAACTGTTTTCCTAGACTACAGGATTTTACTTTGTCCAAAATTTATCCATTCATTATTGTTGGGCTGCATCTGTTGAGGAAATCATGTTGATATGAGTTGGAACAACCTCCTGGTCAATTTCCAATACTTTCTTCCATCGTTTTATCACTTTTTGACCACCTTCAGTTGTTCCTGTGCTATTCCCTATTCTTGCATCGCTTATTCCTGCACTGCTCCGAAACAACAGGAAAGTGACCATTTGTTGCTGATCTATGGTCCAAACGCGTAGGAAGTAATGTGTTGACTTCTCCACTCTCCTTTCACACCCTTCTGCATCGGTGGCATGTGTTGGAGTGACTAATTCCAAGCACTGTTGTATATGTACAACTGGCTGGAACTGTCACAGTTACAGCCTATTTTCCTACACAGTCAGCTACAGTGATGAATTCTTGGTGCCCTTTTCCATTTGAATTAGTTTAACCAAAGGAACACCATATTACCAAGCATCAGATATTCAAACAAGTTCTAAATTGCTATAACACTACTGATTAACTGAAAAATAGGTGAAATTGCAGTAAAAACAGTAAAACAGAGCATATGCACTTTGTCATTCTAGAATTTGCAAACATCATTATATAATGCATTTTTCCATAATTAACATAAAAATCATAGTAAAAAGGGTAAGTCAAATGGTCAAAAATGTATCAAAAAGTGTTCATAGATGAGGCAATTCTTGGCCTCATCAATTTTGACCACAAAGATGAAACCATTGTAAAACATCAAGGCTTTGAACATGACAATAATGAAGTTCCACTCAATGTAGCCATAGAAATTCTCAAAGTCAAGAAAAGTGGTTGGTTGAATGGATTTTTTTACCCATTCCATTACCTTTTAAATATCAAATACATTATCTAATATATATATGATTCTAATAAAGCCTATTTGTTCTGGTCTGACAATAACATGAAGCAAATGGTATAGACACAAGGCTAAGTCTTTGGAAGTGATATTGTAAGAAATATTGAGAATATTATTGGAAACCAGTTAGTGATCAACTTAGGGTCTCCAATATTTGGGATAAATTTGATATTACATTGTTAATATTTGGTTGAAGAGAGATATTTTTCAAAGCTTCTAGATAAACTTGGAGTAAATCAGAGCCTACAAGATCCCAAAGGTATTTGTAAAATTTACAAAGAAAATTTTCCAACCCAAGAGCTTTATCATTGGCCATTTGAGAGAGGATTTCATGTACTCGAAGGATCCTATGAGGTAAATATCTTCCTATAATGTTAGACAAAGTCTTGAGAAACATCCATCAAGGTAGTAATCCTAGGCGTAACCTCTTGAATTGCCTTGATGCAAGAACTATTATAATAGGTCCTAAGATGATGATTTTTTTTTGTTAGAGACCATGTTTCCAATTTTGAACCAATGCATTCTAACCTTGACATGAGCTCTCTTGGAACTATAATATTTAGCTAGAATAAGTTGGTGATTACCTCATGCTATTGAAAATCATGATTAAAAGGGTAAGCCTCAAGCTTTCAGGAAGCTTGAGTCAATCCCTATTTAGAGTAGCATTGGACTGATGTCTGAATTAGTAATATATTTGCCAAGATATGAAATAAATAAGGTTTTTTTGTGGATGACATCTAACAAATGGTAGTAGAAGGACAAGGAACCAAGTTCCATATCCTCCTAATATATAAAAGAAAGGTGATATGGAAAAGAAAACAAGTATTTAAAAAAAAACTAGGAGGTGAACTAGAAAAGAGGAGAGGTGGGGATTGCAATAGAGAAAATGATGGTGGAATGATCAAAGAGGATAGCATGAAGTCAACTTGCTTTATGTATTTTAATGGATCTCTTGAACGCTCCATAATAGGACTCTATGAACGAAGATTCAACCCTATGGGTAGGCCACTTAGAAGCACTAACAATAAGGAGGAAGGAAATATTAGAGAGGGAGTGATGGCAGATGATGGGGACCTAGTAGGGTTCTCAACATGTAGTTGTGAGGGGCTTGAAATGATAACTATAGAGGTGGAAATAGAAGTGGTCAAGGTGTAGGGAGGACAATAAGGAGGCACAATTGAAGCAATGGGAGGTGAGGTTTTACTTAAGGGTCCTAAGGGGGCCAAGAGACAAGTGATTTTATTTTTATTTTGTTTGTGAATGTTGTCCAATATTCTGACACATTAACATCAGATTGCATTGATGCAGGTGCAAGATTAGTCATGGGAGACGACTTGGCTTTGAAGCAATTCTCAATAAAGGGATAATATTTGAGAGCCATAAAATGGCATCAATAACACATATTCAAAAGGATAATATAAACAACCTTTTGCCAAAAATGGTTGTATCCAACTTGGATGTCAATATATTATTTCAGGTCCTTAGAGAGCTCAAAATCAACAAACAAAGGCTTGTGGTGTCATACAACATGGAATTTTTGTTGTTCCATGCAAACAAATTTGCCAACAGGGATAACCAGTTGTTTCATAAAAGATCATACTAGACAAGAGAAACCAAAGGAATTCTACCCACATCGACATTTTCAAAGAGACATTCACAAAAGCACAATAAAAGTATGATGCCATGGTTGAAGAATCAAAAGGTTATTCCTAATATACCAAGCGCCTCTACTCAAGACAACCATGTCATGCTAAGGATCAGTAAATCAAAAATAAAAAATCTTTTAATGAGGTTTTGTCTATGCTCCACTTTAATACCATGAAAATGCCATGTATTTTGGATCCACTAACAGATGCGGGGATCATTAGGTATATGCCCTAGGAAACACCTGATAAGTATGTGTTGCTTAAACCATATGCATTTAATGCCAATTTTTTGTATAAGAATTATCAAAAGGGAACATTACCTTCTAATATAATTTTAGGGCTAGTTTTCGTAGAAGCTTGTTTGGAGCCATGGCACTTTGCAACATCAATTTCAAAAATGGATGGAGTGTCAGCAACCAGTTGAGACCATTATCCACCCAAACCTAAAGCAGGGTAACTGCAAATCGCCAACATTAAAAATAGTAGCCACATATATCTTGCATAAAGTCTAATGAAGTGCAATTTGATTTTCAAATCGTTGAGTGCCACAAAATTAACCAGCGACTGTAGGCATCGCGCTCGAAAAGTAGTGAAAGCGAGTAGTGCTTGCTACTACAGCGATGTCAGATTTTGCTGGCCAACAACTGTGACAACGGGCGATGCAGCAATATGCTGTGATGTTGGGATTTGCACGTCGAGTGTAGCGAATTTCGAAGTCATGCATAAATTTTGTGATGTTGTGCATCGCAGCATCGATGGGAGTCATGCACGGTTTGGCACAACGTTGGGCATCACTCGCCCATCAAGACTTAGCCAAAAATTTGGCTAAGGAGTTTCCATCCAAAGTTTCTCACCCACATTTGCGCTGATGTAAGTCGCACACTCACTTGTGCGACAATGGGATTTACCCACAAAGATGATGATTGATGTCTTTTGTCACTTAGACGAAAAAATAAACTAAGTTTTAAATATCTCCAAAGACTAATATGAATGCAAAAAATTTGGATCTAATACAAACACGAATGTAGATGAGCAAAGCATAGTGAAACACAAAAATTAGATAAACCCTCCAAGATACCTAAAAAATAGGTAGATTTTTATTTATCTAAGAGGGACGGATTACAAAGGTCCTCAACAGAGGATTTTTAGGCATCTGCAACTACTATTGTAGGATAAACTAAGAAACAAAATAGAACGTCGAGACTTCTACTCGGACCTGAAATAGATCTACACTCTGCTTGCTAAAACGCTCTTCTACTGATGCTTTGCATTTGGCTGTATCAACTCTACATCTATTCTGCTCTACACCTCTACAAATTCCAATCGACCAAGGGTTTATATAGCTGAGGAAGATGAACCAATCAACAACCCCGACACGAAGGAAATAACCAATCACCAAACTCGCACGCGAGAAGTAATGGCTGATTGGACAAAGAACACATGTGATGTTAAATAAAGCATTTTTGTGGGATGCCCATTATCGCTGCTTTTGGTGGGCGCTTCCCGACGTCGCTCACTTTCAAAGTGACCTTGGGCAGAGAGTGAACATCAGGTTTAATATTTCTAACACCCTCCTTTAAACCTGATTTCATAAGAACTTTGACTCTCAACTATTATTGCAATCTTCTAAAGTCTTTCTCCTTTAAAGTCTTCGTAAAAATATCAGCCAACTACTCCTTCGATCTACAAAATTGTAGCTAAATTTTCTCAGACTTCACAAGCTCTCTAATGAAGTGATATTGAATGTAAATGTGCTTCATCCGCTCATGAAACACTGGATCCTTTGACAGCACTATGACGTAATTGTTGTCACAAAACATAGTTGTCGCCCCTTTCAGTGGATGGTTCAGTTCACCCAAAACTCTTCACAGCCAAACTACCTGGCATGCGGTTGATGTGGTGGCGACATACTCTACTTCAATAGTGGAAAATGTAATAATTGGTTGCTTCTTATACGCCCATGAGACTACTCCTGATCTAAGATGGAAAGCATACCTAGAAGTTCTCTTTTGATCATTGATGTTGCTATCCCAGTCGCTATCTGTGTAGCCCACCAATTCCAGCCGATCTTTCCTGGCATAGAAAATTTCATGGTTTCACATCTTGTTGACATAGCATAAGATGTGCTTTCCTGCTTGCTAATGCATGTCCTTCGGAGTCTCCATAAATTGACTGATCAGACTGACTCCAAACATCATATTTGTCTGAGTTGCAGTCAGATACATCAAACTACCAACTACCTGCTTGAACAGAGTTAGATCGACATTTCTCCTAGACTCCAACTTGCTCATCTTCAAACCCATGGCAATAGGTGTGATGGCAGGTTTGTTGTCCTCCGTCTTGAACCGCTTCAGGACATCCTTCGCATACTTACCCTGAGAAATGAAGATGCCATTTGTCAATTGGTTAACTTTGATGCCAAGAAAATATTTCATCAGCTCTAAGTACGTCATCTCGAACTCCTTCATGGTTGTTCTAAACTGGTCAAACAAGGCATTGTTATTGCCAATGTAAATCATATCATCCACATACAGGTAGACGATTATGATCTCCCCTGCTTCATTAGTATTTAGGTACAATGTGTGCTCATATGGGCATTTTACAAAACCATTCTCCTAAAAATAGTTCTCAATCGACTGTACCATGCCCGAGGAGCTTGCTTCAAACCATACAGAGCCTTCTTCAGCTTGAGTACTTTGCCCTCCTAGACTTCAATCTCGTAACATTTTGGCTGGTCTATGTAGACATCCTCCTCCAAAACTCTGTTCAGTAAGGCTGACTTGACGTCCATCTGGTAAACACTTCAACCCTTCTGAGCTACCAATGCCAGGATCGTCCTGACTGTGTCACATGTGCATACACATCATGGTAGTTAACGCCTGACTTCTGCTTGTAGCCTTTTGCCACCAATCTGACCTTATGCCGATCAACTTCACCTTGGGCTTTGAACTTTGTCTTATACACTCACTTGATCCCAATGGTCTTCTTCCCTGCTGGAAGATCTGCAAGTTGCCATGTATCATTCTTTTCAATGGCTTCTATCTCCTCATCCATCGCCTTCACCCACTTTTGATTTTGACTTGCATATTCAAACTCCACTGGATCACACTCTAAAAAGAATGCAAATTTATAATGTTACTCATATTGATGAGTACAAGTTGCCTCGTAAATGTCTTGCAAGCTCTTCATCTTCATGGGAGTCCTTAAGTTTGGGATCCTGCTTGCAAGTGGAGGCGACTAAGATGGTGAGGCTATGTTGTTGCTGGCACTGCTGCTACTGCTTGAGGCTATAGGTGGCAAGATGCCAATCTCTTCCAAGTCAACAGAATCAACTATTGCTCGCTCTAGCTGGCCAGTCTTTGATTTCCAGTTCCAGGATTCATCTTCCAAGAATTTCACATCGTGGCTGATGATGAGCTTCTTTGTTAGAGGATTGTATAGCATGTACACCTTCGCCTGCTCACTATATCCTATGCAGATACATTGATTTGTCTGCTCTGTCTCTTATATTTTGTAACATGTGCATATGCAATGCACCCAAATACACGCAAATGAGCCACACACGACTTCTGACCGTTCTAGGTTTTGTAAGGGATCTTATCCTTCACACTTTTGGTGGGACACCTGTTCAGCAGGTAGACTACATAGGATACAACCTCTGCCTAGAACTCATGCGACAATCCCTTCACCTTCATCATGCTATGTGCCATCTCCATGATGGTTCTATTCTTCCTCTCAACTACACCATTCTGCTGTGATGTGTATCTGGTAGTGAGCTACCTCCAAATTCTATGTGTCTTGCAAAATTTGTGGAATTCGTTGGAGATGTATTCACCTCCACCGTCTATCTTGAGGGTTTTGACCTTGTAGTCACTCTATTTCTCCACTAGAGCCTTGAATTCCTTGAACTTTGCAAATGCTTCTGACTTCAGCTTGATGGGATAAATCCAAGTCTTCCATCTAAAGTCATCAATGAATGTCAAGAAGTATTTTTTGTCGGTAAGCATGTTGGTCTGCATCAGACCATAAATGTCTGAGTGCACAAGCTCCAATTGTTGTGATGCTCTCCAAGACTACCCTAAAGGGAATGAATCACGATGTTGTTTTCTAACTAAGTAGCCCTCACAAACTTGATTCAATTGCTCAATGAGGGGTAAACCCTTCACCATCTGCTTCTTGTGTAGCAGATTCAAGTCACTAAAGCTCAGGTGACCAAATATAAGATGCCACAACCAGGTAGTATCATTCACAACTACACTTAGAGACATCAGAGACTCATTCTGAATATGCAGTGGAAACATCTTATTCTTCGTCATGGACATAGTTGCAATCTGCCAATGCACTTTGTCTCTAATGGTGTAGGTTCTGTCTTTGAACTGGACAATGTGTCCCTTCTACATGAGTTATCCAATGCTCAACAGGTTGTGCTTCAGACTAGGTACATAATAGACATCACAGATCTACTTCTATTCGCCATGCCTGGTGTGGATGAGGATTTTGCCTTTCCCCATCACGAGAACCTTGTTGTTTTTCCCCATCTTGACCTCAGACTAGACTATTTCATCTAGTTGTGAGAACATATCCTTGTTCCTCATCATATGGTTGTTGCACCCGCTGTCGAGATACCAGACATTCTTCTGGTTCTCCTCCTCAATATTACAGGTCAAAAACACATTCCCACCTACCGCATTTATGGCTTCACCCGTGTAATGGGCTTGTTGCTAGTTCTCCTTGGCCATCCTTTTTCTGCACTTTGAGATGTAATGGCCAAATTTTTTGCAATAATAACATTGGACTTTGGATTTGTCCTTCTTCTAATTAGATCCACCTTGCTAGTTCTTCGCACCGCATTTTCCTCCTTACTGATGGAATTTGCAGTTGGTCTCTCCCTTATTAGGGTTTTACTGTCCTCCTTGCTTGTTTCCTTTTCGATGCCTGCCTCTGCCTCTTCCTCCTTGAGAACTAGAGGCACCTTGGTGGGATTCTTGTCTATCGCTATCTCGAAATGAAACCTACGCCTTGAATGCCTGCTCTAGAGAGGACTAAGTTGAGTGACTTAGCCTTTGCTCATGTGTCTGCATGGAACCCATGAGCTTGTCTGTCGAGAGGGTTGTTAGATCTCTCAACTCTTCTATCACAATCATGATAGAGTCAAATTTGGCAGGCAGACTTCTGAGAATCTTCTCCATAATTCTTTGGATCTGCACAATCTCTCCATTCAACCGCATCTGGTTGATTGTGTTCGTCGTCCTGAGTGAAGAAATCGCTCATGGATTTGGATTCACTAATCTGCACGTTCTCTAACTCCCTCTTGAGCATCTACAGCTTCACCAACTTCGCCTTGTTGGTGCCTTGATACGAACTGGCCAAAATCTCCCAGACCTACTTTGCCTTGGTGGCTGATGCGATCCGCAAGAAGATGGTCTCCTCGACCGCTTGAATGATGTAGAAGAGGGCCTTCTTGTCCTTCTTCGTGTTCTCCTTCAACATGTCCTTGTCTGCTTGGGAGAGGGCGGTCAGTGCTACTGCATCTACCGGTTCTGGGTAGCCGTTCTCAACCAAGTCCCACAACTCCTGAGATCCGAACAGGTTCTTCATTTGGTTGCTCTAGTAATCGTGTTTATTGTCGTTGATCCCGGAAAACAATCCTTGTGGAAAACATGAGAGCAATTTTTCGGCACGCCCACCTCTTCATTCTTCTGCAACTCATTTAAACAAAAAAACACAAGTACTCACTTCCAAAAATTTATGGCCTCTTGCCCCAAATATCATATACGGTATGCGGCCTCGTGGAATATTTACTTGTGCACTTACACAGACTGGAGCTGACAACGCTGTAACATGGTTAAGTACTTCATAGACGGGCCAAAGCGTTTCAGGCTCGTGAAAATCGCCGAGTTTCAATGCTTGAAGAAGGCAATATAGAGGATGCCTCGCGTAACCCAACAGGCCGGCAACGATGAGTATTGGCTTGGGAACTACGAAGTTATACACACATAAAGCCATTTGAAAAAAAAAACAAAAAGAAATCTCGTCATACATTCTTAAATAGAAGATGTAGAGCATATGTAATTATTGCATTGCGAAAGCTTTTGCGTTTGCGTATGGATGGGACGTAATATTCTCAATCATTGTCAGCCCAAAATAGTTTTGGGTATTCTATCTAATCCACAAAACTTTTGTCTACCTGCCCTAGTTTAACAACCGGAAGGGAATTCTGTGCTATATTATTGGAAATATTTGTAGAAAGAAAACGTGTAATATTATTCGTTTAAAATAGTTTTTATTATTTTATTTATAAGTTTATATAATAGTAGGTTATCGAACATAGTTTAAGAATAACCGGAAGAAAATTCTATTGAGAGCTTAGACTTTTAAACCGATTACCATATTAGGAAAATAAAATCAGGCGGAAATGGTGGGAAGTAGGTCATCAATAACTTACGTGATATTGGCTATTTCGTCTTTGCAGAGATAAACAGTGAAAATCCAGGGCTCTAATAATATTTTGAAAATTAAATTGTTTTTATACCAACCGTTCAGAAATCATATAAATAATTTTATACCAAACGTTGAGAAATAATTTTAATAAAATTTATATTAAAATTTAATTAAATATTTTATAATTTAGAAATAATTATGCCTGCCTTGCCCCCTTAGCGTTTTACGCTTAATCCTTTTACTATGTCGGAAGAAAGGAATACATTACCAGGCGGGAACACACAAAACAAGTTTTTGATAATAATTTTTTTGGTAAGTAAATTTTTTTTGGGAGGTTAACCTAAAACTTATTACAAAAGTCAGCTTTATGCTAATTTTAGGATTAAGGACATTCTGTCCTCTACTATTGCTGATCTTCCTAACAACCCTTACCGGGCGGGCGAAGCAAACATAGACCAAAAACCTGACAGGACCAACCAAGATGGGTAACTCGCTTTGATCATCATTACAAAAATGGAAAAAGACATTAGCCATAGGAGGAATACTTCCTCTGTACAAAACGTAAAACAAAAGTGAAACCCTCAGGACCCGAAGGTCCTCAGGCCTCGTCTTCAACGTCTTCCTCGAGCTCCTCTTCCTTTTCATCCTCTTCTTCCTCATCATCATCTTTGGCTTCTACTTTCGGCATGTACTCCTCGTTGAAGAACGCCTGAATCAGAGTGTCGTAAGCCTCCTGTATCTGGTGGATGATGCCAGCATGAGATTTCAGGACGAAACTGAGGACCATGATGGTAGGTCCCTCATCTGCCATATCGTTGGCGCTTGTTTTGGAGCTACCTTGAATTTTTTTGTTCTTCAGTTTCAAGGAGGATCTCGTTGGGGGTTCCTCGATCCTTAGTTTTTTCTTAGTTGTGCCACCTCTGGTGATTGGCTCCCCCACTCTCTTCTTCACAAGAGACATAGAGGAAGGTTTGTTTATGCCCGGACTCTGGCTCTTGCCCTCGAACTTTCTGCATGGTGGCTGGGCGAAATTTCCTCAATGACCGGAGGTTTAGGATTTGGTGTCATGGTCAACACCCACTTGTAAATCACTTTGAAGAATCCTTGGTGCATTGGCATAGCAGACCCCCTCTTGCTACGACAAGCGTTGATGGTGTAGTTCATCGATTTCATCAAGTACTGAGGAATACTTATCGAGTTGACATCCCAAAAGAAATTCAAGAATGCGTAGTGGAAGCTTAACAGTGTCTTACTGGGATCCTCCACCGTGATAAAATCCACCACATTCTTCATGACCCCATTCCACGGGGTGGGCAAATCCATTATGGTCAGACCATTCTTAGCTTCCTTATAAATTTTCGGGTTATCACGGAATTCCTTTAATTCCACCTCCCAATGGTGTTTTTGGCGGTGGATGGAGCCACCTTTCCTCGTTTGTCCCGTCACCATAGCAAGCATGTTCACATCAATGATGAACTCTCTTCCCCGGATCTCCACCTTCCCGTCTTCCCACGTATCCATCACCACCTGGGTGATATTCTCCTCCGCCCCTGAGAAAAGATCAAAGAATTGGGTAAACCGTCCTTCAGTAAAGATGGCCTGAACAACGGGTTCCATGATGACCAAACTAGGCTCTACGTATGTCATCTTTCCGCTAACAGACTTCTTCCTCAAGATTCTCAAACTTGCTCTAACTTACGCACCACATTTCTCCGTGCTGGGAAGGAAATAGGGTTTAATATTATGCTGGTAGATGTTGGCGTGCCAACTTTGGGAATCCATTCCCCATTCGCTACACGAGTATTATGCCAGCTGTCCTTAGACTCCAGTTAATATGACTATGCCTCACCTTTGTTGTCCACGAAATATGACTCTGCCTCACCTTTGTTGTCCACGAATCAACACATTCCTTAGGAGGAGTGCCGTCCTGTGGATGGACCATCCATTTAAGTGTAGTTAATTTATATATTATTGTAAGTGAAATTTCAAACAAGTCTTTAATTAAATTTTTTAAGTTCTTTTTTGTGTCAGTCGCAATGCATGCACAGTGGCCTTCATGCATAGATGTCGTTTGTTGTCAGTCAAAATTTCTCTTTACGCGATTGCTACCATAAATTTTTATTGTTAACACTAGTTTTTTTAAATTAAATTGTAATAATATATATTGACCAAATATAAAGTTGAGTATATTTTCAACAGTTGGTTTACAAAAGAAGGAGGGAAGGAGAATTTTCTAACTATGTTTGACACGTAAACAAATGGAGTGTCCTTTCTATACTTTAACAGGTAATTAAAAAATATTTATCATACCTATATAATGTTTGTGTCTGATCGAGCTTGACAACACTATAAATGTTATTTTATAATGATCAGTTATCGTCTAATTCTTCGAGCTTGACAACACTATAAATGTTATTTTATACTGATCAGTTATTGTCTAATTCTTCAGATTCCATTTATTACACACTTTATAATAACAATATTATTCTTAAAGGTACAAGTTATCATTGTCTAATTCTTCATATTCTATTTATTAAAGGTACAAGTTATTATACTGATCAGTCATTGTCTAATTCTTCATATTCTATTTATTAGACACTTTATAATAACATTACTCCTAAAGTTACAAGCTACATCGTTATGAATGAATAAAATATTTATTTTTTCATTAAAAATAATGTTATTAGGATCCCATCTATATCTTGAATTATTAGATCTCGAGGTAATTCAAGACGTGCATGTGGTGGAATCTTTGACATTATCACACCAAATAGTATTCTTGGTTAAATGAAAATATTTAGATAAAAAGTAATAATTTAGTTATATTTTTAAAGGTTAAGTGGATTGGTAAGGGCAAGTGTGGTTGGGCACTTAACTAAAGAGACTTAGGTTCAAACTTTGAGGGAAGCCAGACCGGTGGTCCCCATTTTATGCCTGGTCAACAAGAATGAGAGGGATAGGTTATGCCCGGTCAACAAGAATGAGAGGGATAGGTTTGGTGGGAGCAATTATTAAAAATAATAGTTGTAACCAACTTTCCTATGTAATAAAAATATATTTATTTAAAACTTAACTATACTCAATAATTCAAAAAAAATTGAAATTAAGGAAGAATCTAAATTATTTATGTTTTGAGAGTGGAAAAAGGAATTGTAAACAATGTGTAACATATTTACATACGTATTTCAAACAAATTTCTTTATCTCTGCTCTTGATAATCATTTTTTTTTAAGATGGTCATAATAAACACAATTCTTTATGAACATGGAAAAACTATTGTACCAAATACAGAACTTGTAATATTTTTTAAAGTGACGAAATTCAATGCTTCACCCAAAAAAATCCCTTTAAATTATTGTGGATATTATATAGATTGATATCAACCAGAAATTAAAGGATTTGACGAGGCAGTTTCCTCATTCTCATTGATTTCAATATAAAGATTACAATGCGGTTGATTAACCAACTTGGTGGTTAATCAACGAAATCAGAGATCGCCTATGAGCGATATTTTTACATATTGTTGCAAATAATGTAATATTGATGTATACAACATATGCCATATGCTAACATCCCCCCTTATTACATTATTGGCAAATTCCAATAGTATCGCGAAATTTTTCATATTTGATACGTCCAAGTGCTTTGGTAAAGATATCTGCAACTTGCGCATCAGTAGGAATGTATTGAAGTTGGATATGGTGCTTTGGAACTTCATCTCGAATAAAATGACATCTGGTATCAACATGTTTGGTACGTTCATGAAAAATTGGATTTTTGACAAGATTCAAAACACCTTGATTGTCGCAAAACAAATGAAGAGGAAGATTCTTTGGAAGGCCCATGTTTGTAAGAATGCGACTTAACCACATTATCTCGCAGATTGCTTCACTGGCTGCACGATATTCTACTTCTGTAGAAGATAAAGCAACCACATGTTGCTTCTTACTGTGCCATGAGATAGGTCCAGATCCTAGATGAAAAACATATCCGGAAGTGGATTTACGATCATCAAGAGATCCAGCATAATCCGAGTCTGTGTATCCCAGTAAGAAAAAATTATTATTCTTTCTATATTCCAGACCATAATTTGTAGTACCATGAACATAATGAAGAACTCTTTTTGCTGCTTTCCAGTGACTCATCTTAGGCTCTTGCATGAACCTTGAAAGATATCCTACAGCAAAACCGAGATCTGGTCTAGTATTTGTCAGATATAGGAGACTCCCAATCAACTGGCGATAGAGAGTACCATCTACCTGAGGTGACTCATCATATCGAGATAACTTAAGTCCTTGCTCCATTGGAGTTGCTTTCGACTTACAGTTAGTCATCCGATATTTTTCTACTAAAGTCTTGGCATATTTCTTTTGTGTTACTCTAATATGAAATTTTTGTTGAGTAACTTCGAAACCAAGACAATAGTGCAGAAGTCCTAGATCTGTCATTTCAAATGATTGTTTCAAGTCATTTTTCACTAAGTCAATCATTCTTTCTGAGCTTCCTGTGATGATCAGATCGTCTACATAAAGTACAAGAATCACTATATCAGAACCATTTTTCTTAATATAGAGATTTGCATCTGAAGGACTTCTTATGAAACCATGCTGCACAAGGTGACTGTCTATCTTGATATACCAAGCTCGAGGAGCTTGTTTTAGCCCATACAAGGATTTGATCAACTTGCATACTTTTTGTTCTTGCCCCTCAACCATGAATCCTTCTGGTTGAGTCATGTATACTTCTTCTTGTAAGTCACCATTTAAGAAGGCACTTTTAACATCCATCTGATGCAATTTCCACCCAAACTGAGCTCCCATGGCACAAAGTACTCGAATGGTAGTCATTTTTGCAGTAGGGGCAAAAGTCTCTTCATAATCGATGCCTTCTTTCTGAGCATATCCCTTTGCAACAAGCCGAGCTTTATGCTTATCAATAGATCCATCTGCCTTATACTTCACCTTGAATACCCATTTGCAGCCTATGGGTTTCTTTCCTGTTGGCAGATCGACTAACTTCCAAGTATTATTTTTAAGGAGAGATTTATGTTCTACATCCATGGCCTCTTTCCACTGTGGTTGATCAAGTGCAGATTGAACCGTTGTGGGTTCATTTGCATTCAATGTAGACATATAAATTTTTTCTCCATCCTCATCTTCTTCCCTATCTTTTTTTGTACCCATTGACAAATCATCAAAGTGTTGACAAAGTTCGTCAACCTATGAAGTAGATTCTTCTGCTCTCATCTGTTGAGTCATACTGCGAGTACATGGCCTATCAAGAGATAGATCTGGAAGGGATTTCAACTTAGCATCTCTCAAAGTGCTAGTATACCATTTTGGAACTTTCTATTTTTGTTGTGGAAGTTGAACCTCCTTCTTAGGCTCTTCTTCATCTAGGTATACAGTTGTGGATGTGTCTTTTGATGTGAGAGCTTCATCAAATACAACATCTCTACTTACATGTGTCTTCTTGGTCTTAGGATCAATCAATCGATAACCTTTTGAGTACTCATCATAGCCAAGAAAGATACACTCGCAAGGTTTTCTCATCCAGCTTCCTCCTTTTCTGTTTTGGAATGTGCATGAATGCTTTACATCCAAACACCCTCAGATGAGAAATGGAAGGTTTCTTACCACTCCATGCTCCTTGTGGAGTCTTCCCTTGTAGAGCTCTAGTGGGTGCTCTATTTAGGAGGTATGATGCTGTGTTTACTACTTCTGCCCAATATTGATCCTCAAGATGTGCTCCTTTTAGCATACATCGAACCATTTCCATAATGGAACGATTTCTTCTTTCTGCAACTCCATTCTGCTGAGGTGTATAGGCTGTAGTCAGTTGTCTTTTGATCCCATGTTTCTTAAGAAACTCTGAAAACTCTTCAGAGGTGTATTCCCCCCTCGATCTGAGCGGAGGGTTTTTATCAAACATCCCGACTCCTTCTCAACAAGTTTCTTGAACTGTTGAAAGTAGAGAAACGCTTCTGATTTCAACTGAAGAAAGAAAACCCACATCTTCCATGAGTAATCATCAACGAATAGTTGAAAATACTTTTTCCCACCATAGCTGGTTGGCATAGGACCACACAGATCGGTATGTACCAGCTCTAAAGGTTTTGCAGCTCGAGAGGAGCTTGCTTCAAAAGGCACTCGATGTTGCTTCCCTGCTAAGCAATCTGAGCAACTAGTAAGATAGATGAGATTGGTGGAAGACCTTTCACCATCCCATATTTGTATAATTCAAGCAAATATCCAGAACTGAGGTGCCCATAACGTCGATGCCAGAGAGAGGTGGCTTCCTTTGTAGTAGCAGCCAAAGCAACATGTGGAGTCAAAAGTGTATCAAGAATAAACAAGCCATGTTTGTAGGATCCGGTTGCAACATGTTTACCACTGTGTGTGATAAAACATCGCTTCTTGCCTTTGACAACTCGAAACATGACATCCATGTTTCTATCCAACATTTGTGTGACTGAAAGCAGATTATTGGCTAAGCCTGGAACATAGAGAACCTTCTCAATGTGACAAATACCATCAGGAAGGGACACAGAAATATCCCCTTCTCCCTTTACTTGATATACTTGATTGTCAGCAATTGTGACTGGCTTACCCTCTTTCTCCACAAAAGTATCAAACCATGATTTGTCCCTAGTCATGTGTTTGCTAGCTCCTGAATCAATATACCATACAACATCTATCTGGGAAGACGAAGTATGAGTCATGAGCACCTTGTGTGCTCTTTCAGAGTCAGAATCTGAATCGGACCCAGGAGGATCTGAGTCTGAGTTGGAGTCAGCATAAGCAACATGGCCTTTAGATTGCTTATGCTTATTGTATTTCTGCTTGTTCTTGCCCTTCTTCTGAGAACCTCTTTCGTTTGATTGCTTGTTTTTGAACCAACACCTGTTGGTGTCATGGTTATTCATATCACAAATTTTGCAATATTTTGTATCTTTTTGCTGATTTTGCTTCCCTTTTCCTTTGGAAGAAGCACCCCCTTTTTGAAACTGGCCTTGTTTTTTACCACTTTGTTGTGTGGAAAGAGCATTATCTGGCACATCATCTTTCTGGATCTGAGTTGCCTCCTCAGTCTGAAGCAAGTTTACCAGTTCCACAAATGATACTTGTCTACCGGAAACATTGAGGGAAGTGATCAACATCTTGTAGGAATTTGGTAATGCTCTCAAGATGACAGAGTTCAAGACATCATCATCCACCGGTTTTCCCATAGCATTCAATTTTGCTTTCAAGTCAGCCACTACAAAGGAATATATCAACTGTTTCCCCATAATTCATACTGAGATTATGTAGTTGAGTTTGAATATGGAGAATAGTGGATTGATTCTTGCCTTCATATACTGTGATCAGGGCATCCCAAGCTATCTTACTAGTTTTTGCATCACAAATATGAGGCTGCACCTCATCTGTAGTAGCAAGCAAGATAAATACGAGACTCTTCTTGTCTTTCTTATCCCAAGCATCTTGATCTGTTCTCGCTTGTCCGAGGACGTTTTGCAGTGCCGATCACTACGTCCCATAAATCTTCCAACTCGAAGTATGGCTTTCATCTTTGTCTTCCATGGAACAAAGTTAGGACCTTTCAAGCAATTGTGAGTCCGAGAGATACTTATGAATTATGGCCATTATGAAGGTTCCTTATATCACCAATTGGTCTCCCTTTCTTTATACCCGCAGATCTTTATACTGTAACCATTCAATATACACCCGCCCTTACGTGAGGGAAACTATAGGTATATATGAATAGTATACTACTCAATATGTACTCGCCCTTACGTGAGGGAGACTATAAGTACAAATGAGAAGCACAATATATTGAACATAGGCGATACTGAGAGGGCATCGTGTTGTTAATGACACCTACCATAGAAAGTTTTATTTCGCATGCGTGGGGCGTAACTTCCCCTAAACACTTTGGAAAAAACTTTCGTCAGGATTTACGCCTAACAACAATCACGATGTGGGTATGAAATGGGAAAAAAAAAAACTGGTTTGCCTTATTTCTCCTCGACGATTTATAGAGAACAAGCTCAGACGTCATTGTTGCAGCTATATTAGGCGGCGAATACAGTAGTCCAAAGCACGACATCATAACCTGTAAGTGTGGACCAGAGGTATCTCAAATACCGAATGCTTCTATGCAATAAATTGCACAAATAGGGTATAAATTTGGGGTCTTATATTTTGTTTAATTTATGATTGTGAATGCAAGAAAATAGAATATTTAAATGCAAAAGAAACAATCATAAATGCCCACAAATTTTAGCACCTATTATTAATCTAGCAAAAAAATTCTGCCAAATGGTTTGATTTCCCCCCTTTATCTGACAATTTTGCAAATGAATATGTGAAGAAACTGAGATCTCCCCCCCTTCGATTTGCAAATGAGACAAGGTTTGGAAAAAAAATACCTAAAAACAAGGTATTCAGGTGTCAAAACACCATGTTCGGGCGTCAACTGCACCTGTCGGGCGTCAACAAAGCCTTCCGCCGTCAAAAAAACCGTCCAGGGCATCAAAATCCCTCTCCCGCCGTCACTGGTGCACGCAGGGCGTCAACAGCGCTCTCCCGCCGTCACTGGTGCACGCGAGGCATCAAAATGCGGTCGTCGCCATCAAAAAACGTCCCCGCAGGGATTGGAACCCGGAACCTACTGCCAAACAGTCACCGTATGTACCACCTGAGCCAGAGGGCCCGACGAGGATAGGCGGGGAACCGGTACGTATTGACAATTTCGGGCCAAAAAAGGGGGAAAATTTAATCCCACATGGCCTGTGCGGCCACTGTGGGAGGATTTAAAAACACCGAAGGCAACTATTGTTTTCGGTTGCCTTCGGGCAACCACCCCGCCCTTTTGCCTCCACAGTCGTCGAACCTCCCCCCGATCCGCGAACCTCCCCCCGATCCGCTATTCCACGTCCTCGGTCTGCGTCCTCGTCCACGCTCGGGTCCCGTGAGCTGTGTTGTCAGGTCTGTCAGGGCTCGGTCTGTCAGTCTGTGTTCGTCCTCGGTCCGCCAGTCAAGTCCGCTAGTCAAGTCTGTGTCGTCTGTCGTCCGTGCTCGGTCTGTCAGTCTGCGTCCGTCCTCGGTCTGCCAGTCTTGTCTGCGTCTTGTGTTGGCCAATCTTGTCTGCGTCCGTGGCTCTGATACCATAAAGGATTTGACGAAGCAGTTTCCTCATTCTCATTGATTTCAATATAAAGATTACAATGCGGTTGATTAACCAACTTGGTGGTTAATCAACGAAATCAGAGATCGCCTATGAGCGATATTTTTACATATTGTTGCAAATAATGTAATATTGATGGCATATGCTAACAGAAATATGTTAATAAACTTAAAGGATAAAAGAAGGTAGATTAGTTATGGAATCTGACATGCTTTTGGACAACCAAATGTGCTTTTGTAAGAACTTGAGCTATGGAAAGAGTCAATGCAGATTCATAAAAAAAAATGATAAATGTAATTCCTAATGAAAATTCATAAAACTACATAGAAGCTGACAAGCTTTAAAAAAAAATGGTGTTACCTAAACGAGGTAATTTTTGTGTCTTTATATACGTTAAATCATTGGTTTCATCAAATTCTTTCATTACATTGCATGTGGAATTTCAAAACATAAACCTTGTAGAAAGATTTTACGTTATCTTCTTGTCATGTTTAAACATTTGCCAAAGTTGTTGATATCCCAATGGAGAAAAGAGGATTTAACATTCCGTCAGGATCTAAGGAAACATCAAAGGCAACTTGGAAACAAAGGCATTGTCAAAATCAATCACGGACGAAATCGCACGGGCTAGAGTGGACACTCCTAACTAATATTTATAGTCATATCCATTCACCATTCACTATAGACATATGGACAACACATTGCATTGCATTAGTATGTCTTCGGTACTCTGGTAGCTTACACTGATGTTTTGATATTTAGAAAAAAATACTTTTCTCCGGAATCCCTAGTTGCACTTGATAGAGTATCAAGTAGACGCATGTTGGTATTTTCTTCCGAAGGTGTAGCTGAATCGATTAAAGATTCTAATGTATTGGAAATTTTAAATTTTTTATGTGGGGCCTATTGCAAATCCATAGTCCTCCACCTACATTTTCCAGTATTTTATTGATAATTTTAATCTTCATAGAAGTTGTTTCCTCTTTCGTAGATTCAAATTCATGAAAAAATCCATGAGAATGGACACGTAGGAATGGTTTGGATGCGGAAATAATCGGCGTCTCAGCTCTTGTGACCAACAATGTCTAGCCTAAATGCTTGAGGCTTAATGAAGCGCTTTTTTTTTTCTTAAAAATTCATTTTGGTTCTGTGTCCATTAAGCCTTCATTCTACACCATAAGGAGCAAATCCAACATGTTATACCATCAATAAATCTGGATTTGAGATATGGTTGCATTCAAATAGAATCAAAGCAATAAATAAAATATTAAAATTTATTGGATTGTGAAGGCAAACTGCAAGGGACCACATAATTACACATCGACAAACAAACATGAATTTAATAAAAAAAAAAAGGTCAAGTACCCATCAAGTACTAAAAGCTCCCACTTGAACAACCATGGTGTTTTCGAAAAAAAATGAACATAAATAAAGAATTTAATATGTTGTCGAAATACCTCTCAAGGTTTGTCTCCAAGGGTGACGATGCAGGTGAAACAACTGAAGGTGACGTGCTCCCTTCTTTAGCAGTCGACTGGATTCCACCTACTTTACAAGATAAGGATGTGTCAACTTCTGTTTACGCGGTGGAGAAGATAATTCTATATCATGCACTTTTTCGTGCAAAGCACTCAATCGCTTCTCGTTTTACAGGTTCCAGTCTGCATCGGCCACCATGAGCAGTTCTACGACAACGGCGTTCATCCTAACACGACACGTTATTTTTATGTATCAAATTCATGTACTTTCCATGAATTTTTGCTTTCGTGCTGCTAACACGACATGCTCAGGTGATGCTGGCGTGATGCTCGGTAATTTATTGTGGCACATGTTGACTGTTGGAAATATTAAACCAGATCTCACGCCCTCCCGCAAGTGCTTCGCTCCGAAATAACATAAACATGCCCCTTGAAGATGCTTCGTCGCGAAGTAACATAAATCCGGCAGTTCGCATTTCAAATTGGCGAAGCAGTAACCAGGCGCGGGAAACGAGGGTCTGACTTCACACATGCGAGTAGTTGGAGTCGCTCGACAATTGGTTAAAACCCCACTTCGGCATTTAATATTGTCAGCCGGTTGGTGAAAATTTTCCCGCCCCTTGTCTTCATCCTTCGTCTATAAATACCGGAGTAGTCGGCATTTTGTGAAGCCGTAGTAGTTAGGGTTTCGAGCGCAGAGCAGCAGAAGAGAGAAAGCAACAGCAGCAGACAGCCGAAGCAGGGAGCAGCAGCCTCCAGAAAACTTTCTCTTGTGTTTATCCTGTAAATTTACTTGCAGATGTTTGTAACCGCTTCAGAAAAGAAGCCCTGTAATCCGGTTTTATTTGATAAATAAAATCTTCGTTTGTGTATTTCTTTGTGGAATTCTGTTTGTGAGGGTTTTTGGTTCCGTTATTTGCCTTAATGCGAGATCCGTGATTTATTCCTCATACTCCGAGCATCGCGACAAGTTTTACCTAGAAGTCAAACCCTGGGTGCACTTCCTTGAAACAACAGCTTGAGCTCTTGTTATCTGAAGTTACACTTTGGCATTATTTTTACCAAAGCCCCATTTTAGGATTTTGTTGCCTCGAAGCAGCAATTTGGAGCCACTTCGCCCTAAGCTGCCAAAGCTGTAGTGAACTTGTGCTTCACAGCCTTCTTGGGCGAAGCTGCCACTTTGCCAATACCTTTTTCGAAGCACCCTCATCCAACCTAAAACTTGTGAAGTTTGATTTTATTTGGTGCTTCGCAATTTAACCCAGTGAAACAGCTGCTTCGCTGCCCAAACCTCCGAAGCACTCACTTCGCCACTAAAACTTGCGAAGCTCCCTCCTCTGCCAAACATTTTGCGAAGTTCCTTTTATAAGTGAAGCTTCGCTGCCAGACCCAACGAAGCTCCGATTGTCTTTAAAGTTGTGTGAAGTGTTAATTTCATTTAATGTGGTTTTAATTTCCTTCAAATTGGTATCAAAGTTGTGTCATGACGCGAAGGATTGAAGAATGGCATCCAAAAACAATTCCCTGCAGTTGCAGATCCTACGATTTAACAACAAGAACTACGATTACTGGAGCATCCAGATGAAGATCCTCTTCGGGTCTTAGGAGTTGTGGGACTTGGTTGAGAATGGGTACCCGAAACCGACAGATGCAGCAGCACTGGCCACCCTCTCCCAAGCTGACAAGGATTTGTTGAAAGAGAACACGAAGAAGGACCAGAAGGCCCTCTTCTACATCATGCAAGCGGTCGAAGAGACCATCTTCCCGTGGATTGCATTAGCCACCAAGGCCAAGCAGACTTGGAAAATTTTGGCCAGTTCCTATCAAGGCACCAACAAGGTGAAGTTGGTGAAGCTGCAAATGCTCAGGAGGGATTTTGAGAACCTGTAGATGGGTGAATCAGAAACCATGAACGATTTCTTCACCCGGACAACTGATGTCATCAACTAGATGCGGTTGAATGGTGAGATTGTGCAAAACCAAAGGATTGTGGAGAAAATTATGTGGAGTCTGCTAGAAAATTTTGACTTTGTTGTAATTGCAATAGAGGAATCGAGGGATCTGACAACCCTCTCGGTGGATGAGTGAGAAACAATGGTGAAATTGTTCTATTGATCAACAATGCATTACATAGTTTTATAGTTCTTGAAAGAACTAAAAATAGACATGGTGGTTGAGAGAAATCCTCTTAAACTTATTACAACAAACTAACTTAAAGATAGCTCTTATCCTAACAACATGCTAATCTTGGACTATGGTCAAACATTGATCAACCAAGCCAAAACCTCAACGTATGCTAATCAAATTAACTAGAAATATGTAAATCAAAACATTAAACTAAAACTAAATACTAGGACTTAATACTTAGGACTAAGGAGGCAATGTTGAAAATATTCCAACATTCTCCCCCTTGATGCTAAAGACACTCATGCAAGAGTTCTTTAAGCATCACAGAGTTGGAAGAAAATATTTCTCTTACGTTTCCTCCAATCTTGAATCAAGAAATCAGAATTTACAAAATACTTATGGTGGCACTCCTTCCACTCTTCATGTGGAATTTCCTGCAAATGCTTGAGTGCCTTCTTTTGTTGATTAGCTCCCCCTTCAACAAAAGTATCTCCTCTTGTGGTTTTCAGCAACCACTCTCTTACATCTTTATCATTATGGTCTTTAAACCATGCTCTCACATTTTGATCTTCTTTTACATCTTCAACACTAAACAATACTCCACATGAGTATTTACAATTAATCATCTCACATAGATGATTATACCATACAACTCTTTCACATATTTCCACACAAAATATCACAACAAATATGGCCATATAATGACCAACTACATATGCAACATAAAGTTGCTCCTCACACAAATATTCTCTCAAAACAATGACTTTACAAGAATCCTTCTCCCAAGGAATTTTGAACACATCATTTTGATCCATGTGACCCAAGTTCTCCATCACTGTCTTCTCTCCAAGAAGACTCTTCATCAAAGTTGTCTCAATGAGACAATCACCTCTCAATAATGCCTTTGGAAGACATTCTCCTTTCTTTTCATTCCTGCTCACAAAAAACAAATCATTAATCATAAAAACATTACCTTTAGTATGAGTAGATTTGGTGCTTCCCATAAAGCTATTTTGTAGCAGTTCTCCTTCATTGTATGGTGCTTCAAGATCAACCATCAACTCTTCACTAATAGTTCTCCTCCTTTGTTCAATCCATGTTGGTGTGTTGAAACACCATTCATTCAAGCAATCATACATAGTTGCCTTTTCAAGACAACTCTCTTTCTGCAATGTAGTCACTCCAAGCGAGTGATCTTCATCCATGAGTGATGTTTCCTTTGCCATTACGACAAGAAAATCAGCAATCTCATTTTCATTTTCTGTTTCTATCCCATTTTCTTTCTCACTTTCCATCTCCCAAATGAGGGAGTCTTGTGGGGTCTTTTCTTCACCCAACACATCCTTCACCCTTGATGAGTGATCTTCTAACAAGAAGCTTATAGCTTCCATTTCCTCTTCATCAAACTTTTCTTGTGGATCATCATCCCACATTACTTTATTTGCTCTTTCAAGAGAGCACACATCCATTCCAAGTGAATGGTCTTCAACAAAAATAAGCCAATAGTCTTCCATGAACATTGCTTTTCCATCATCATATTCTTTATTCTCCTCCATGAGAATTGTAGATGCATTCTCCATGAAGTATTCTTCAACAAATAGCTGATTTGGTGTCTTCTCCATAAGACACTCTTCTTCATATGTCTCCTTCATGAGACATTCTTCATCATACATCTCACCTTGGTGAGCTTCAAGCAAGGAACACTCCAATGTGAGTGTTTCTCTTCCTTTATCTTCAAATTCTTCTTCCTCTTTGCTATCAATGTGAATGCTTTCAAAGCATACCATTCCTGCAAAAAATTCTTTAGTACAATTTTTCTTTTCAACTTTTTCTCCTCCTAAAAGAAATAATTGTTTATTACAATTTTCCATGCCTATACAAGACATGTCTTCAATGATCTGTGTCTCACAATGACTCTCTCCAAGGAAAGTTGTACAAGGCTCTTCCTCTTTCTTATCCTCTTCTCCATTAAGGGATTTTTTTCTCTCTTTCACACAAGGCTCTTCTTCAAGTATGTCTTGCTCTTCAAGAAAGAATTCTCCATTATAAGAATGTATGTATTCTGCAAAAGACATACCTTCATATGAGTCTTCACAAGACTCTTCAAAAGCTCCTTCAAAAGGATCTAATTCAGAAAATTCTTCAAGGAAGCAAGGCTCCTCCTTGCTTAAACAATATTCATGATTGTCACACATGGCTTTATGGGTATCCTCATCAAACCCATAAGCATCCTTCAACACTTGCCATGCCATTGTAGCTGATCTACAATTGGCTATGAGAGGAAAAACATTCTTTTCCATTCCTCTCCTCAAATCCATAAGAGCTAAGCAATTTGCATATTGCTGCTCCTTCTTCTCTTTTCTCTCCTCACCTTGTAGCTTGCTCCAAGTGGGTTCCTCATAGCCTTCTTGAACTATATCCCATAAGTCTTGAGCCTTCAAGAAGGTCTTCATCATTATGCTCCAAATAGCATAATTATCTCCATCAAATTTGGGTACATCCAATTCTGCATACATGGCTTCCTTTTATTTACCAAAGTCTCAAGCACCCAATTTATCATAAATATTCCACCTAGCTCTGAAACAAACTAAACTTTTCCTGTAGACTTCTGATATACTTATCTGAAAATCCACTAAATTTCAGATCCAAATTCACACAAATGAGAAATATGTGATCAATTTACTTTTGCCCTTTCTATCACAATTCCGGATCTAGGATTGTTGAAGGAAAAATAAATATTCACATACATTAATCAATACAGATCCAAATGACCTAAAATTTTTTTTTGAATTATGATTTTATCTAAATAATATTTCTCCCAAAATTTGAGAAGCAAATACCCTGTATTCCACCTTATACAACCATTTTATTGAAAAACTCAAAATGCTAATAAAATCCATAAATTAGCTCCAAATCACCTAAAATTTTGATAGCATCCTCTTGATACAATTATCTAACAACCCTCAAAATTTCATAATAAAATACCTCAGGATGCATGAGATATTAATGATTTACTCGAGCTCTTCCTTGCAACTCTGCTGAGTGTTGGCCACTTGAGTTTCTCTGACAAAGTGCGTGCTTCAGATCTCTTCACGCCACTCTCCACAGGTTTTGATCCATCTGAGAAAACCTGCTCTGATACCAAATGAGAAACAATGGTGAAATTGTTCTATTGATCAACAATGCATTACATAGTTTTATAGTTCTTGAAAGAACTAAAAATAGACATGGTGGTTGAGAGAAATCCTCTTAAACTTATTACAACAAACTAACTTAAAGATAGCTCTTATCCTAACAACATGCTAATCTTGGACTATGGTCAAACATTGATCAACCAAGCCAAAACCTCAACGTATGCTAATCAAATTAACTAGAAATATGTAAATCAAAACATTAAACTAAAACTAAATACTAGGACTTAATACTTAGGACTAAGGAGGCAATGTTGAAAATATTCCAACAATGAGTTAATGGGCTCCCTGCAAACGCATGAGCAGAGGTTGAGTCATTCAACTCAGTCTTCTTTGGAGCAAGCCTTCAAAGTGCAAGTCTCATTCCGAGACAACGGTAGACAAGACTCCCACCATGGCACCTCTAGTTCTCAAGGTGGAAGAGGTAGAGGTAGGCGTGGGAGAAGAAACAAACAAGGATGGAGGTAAAACCCTAGCGAGGGAGATACCAATTGCAACTTCCATTAGCAAGGAGGAAGAGGCACTGGTAAAAATCAACAAGGTGGATCTTATCAAAAAAAGGACAAATCTAAGGTCCAATGCTATTACTGCAAAAAGTTTGGCCATTACATCTCATAGTGTAGAAAGAGGATGACCAACGAGAATCAGTAGCAGGCCCATTATATGTATGAAGCCAGAAATGCGATAGGAGGAAACGTGCTGCTAACTTGCAGTATTGAGGAGGAGAGCAAGAAAAATATTTGGTATCTTGACAGTGGGTGTAACAACCACATGACTAGGAATAGGGAGATGTTCTCACAACTGGATGAAACTATCCAGTCTGAAGTGAATATGAGGAACAAAAACAAGGTTCCTATGATAGGGAAGGGTAAAATCCTCATTCGCACCCGACACGATGAAAGGAAGCAAATTTGTGATGTGTATTATGTGCCTGGGTTGAAGCATAATTTGTTGAGTGTTGGACAGCTTGTGTAGAAGGGGCGCACTATTCAATTTAAAGACGGTGTCTGTACCATCAGAGATAAAGTGCATGGGTAGATTGCAATAATTTCCATTATGAAAAACAAAATGTTTCCTCTATAGATTTAGAATGAATCATTAATGTCTATGAGTGCAGTTGTGAAGGATGCTACCTGGTTGTGGCATCTCAGATTCGGTCACTTGAGTTTCAATGGCCTGAATTTGCTGCACAAGAAGAAGATAGTGAAGGGTTTACACATTATTGAGCAACCGAACCAAGTTTGTGAAGGTTTCCTGGTCGGCAAACAACACATGGATGCATTACCTGCAGAGTAGTCTTAGAGGGCTTCACACCATTAGAGCTTTTGCACTTAGACATTTATGATCCGATGCAAACCAGCACATTTACCGGTAACAAATACTTCCTAACCTTCATAGATGACTTCATCCAAAAGACCTGGATTTATCCCATCAAGCAAAAATCAAAAGCATTTGCAAATTTTAAGGAGTTCAAGGCTCTGGTTGAGAAATAGAGTGGGTATTCTATGAAGACACTCAGGACATATGGAGGAGGTGAATACATATCCAATGAATTCCATAATTTCTGTAAGCAACATGGAATTCAAAAGTAGTTGACTGCCAGATACACATCACAACAGAACAGTGTAGCTAAGAGGAAGAATAGAACCATCATGGAGATGGCACGAAGCATGTTGAAGGTGAAAATTTTACCACATGAGTTCTGGGCAGAAGCTATGTCATTTGCAGTTTATCTGCTGAACCGATGTCCCACCAAGAATGTGAAGGATAAGATTTTAGAGGAAACTTGGAGCAATCTGAAGCCAAGTGTGGCTCATTTACGAGTTTTTGGGTGCATTGCATATGCACATGTTCTAGATGAGAAAAGGTAGAAGCTGGATGACAAAGTTGAGAAGTGCATCTTAACGGGGTACATTGAACAAGCGAAGGCATACAGGCTATACAATCCAGTGACAAATAAATTTGTCATCAGTCAAGATGTAAAGTTCTTGGAGGATGAAGCCTAGAATTGGAAGTCAAAAACTAGTCAACCTGAACCAACCGTTATTGAGCCTATGAACTTGGAGTAAGACAGGGTGCAGCCACCTGTACCTTCAAGTTGTAGCAGTGATGCTAGCAACAACACAACCTCACCATCCTAGTCACCTCCACTTGCAAGCAGAATCCCAAACTTGAGGACACCTGCGAAGACTCGAAGCTTGCAAGACATATACGAGGTAACCCAAAATATGATAGATGAGGAATATTCTGACTTTGCTTTATTTACTGAGTGTGATCCAGTTTCATTTGAAGAAGCAAGTCAGAATCACAAATGGGTGAATGCGATGGATGAGGAGATAGCAGCCATTGAGAAGAATGAGACATGGTAGCTGGCTGATCTTCTAGCAAGGAAAAAGACCATTAGGGTCAAATGGGTGTATAAAACAAAGTTCAACGCCCAAGGAGAATTTGACAGACATAAAGCTAGATTAGTGGGAAAAGGCTACAAGCATTTGTTTGGAATTGACTATCATGAGGTGTACGCACCTGTAGCCAGACTTGACATAGTTAGAATGATTCTAGCATTGGCAGCTCATAAAGGCTGGAGTGTGTACCAGATGGATGTCAAGTCTACTTTCCTAAATGAAGTGTTGGAAGAAGAGGTCTACATAGACCAACCACTCGGATATGAAGTGCAAGGGCAATAAGACAAGGTCTTGAAGCTGAAGAAGGCTCTATATGGATTGAAGTAGGCGCCCAGGGCATGGTACAACCAAATTGATGGCTATTTTTAGGATAATGGGTTCGTTAAATGCCCATATGATCAAACCCTGTATCTAAATACAAACATAGAGGGTGAGCTGATAATATTTTGCTTGTACGTGGATGATCTAATATATACTAGCAATAGCAATGTGTTGTTTGAGCAGTTCAAAATAGCCATGAAGAACGAGTTTGAAATGACAGACATGAGACTAATGAAGTTGACCAATCAGTAGATGGCATCTTCATTTCATAGGGCAAGTATGCTAAGGATGTCCTAAAGTGTTTCAATATGGAGGACAAAAAACCTGCCATCACCCCGATTGCCACTGGCCTGAAGTTGAGCAAAACTGATTCTAGCAGAAGCGTTGATCCAACTCTCTATAAAAGGTTAGTTGGAAGCCTGATGTACTTGACCGTAACTAGGCCAGATTTAATGTTTACCATGAGTTTAATTAGTAGTTTTATAGAGTCACCCAAATACACTCACTAGCAATCAGGCAAGAGAATTTTTTGGTATGTCAATGGCATGAGAAACCATGGACTCCACTATGCCATACAAGACCAGCTTGAACTGATTGACTACAATGATAGCGATTGGACTAGTAGCATAGATGATCGAATGAGAACTTCTAGATATACCTTTCATTTTGTATCTGATGATGTTTCTTGGTCCTCAAAGAAGCAGCAAATTGTTGCTTTATCTACAACAAATGTAGAGTATGTTGCTGCCACCTCAACCTCTTGCCAGGCAGTCTGGTTGAGAATATTTCTTAGTGAACTATATCATCTATTGAAAGCAACGACAATAATATTTTGTGACAATAATTCTGCCATCGCCCTCTCAAATGACCCAATCTTCCATGGTTGGATGAAGCACATAGATATCCAGTATCATTTCATCAGATAGCTGATGAAATTTGGTGAAGTATAGTTGTAGTTTTATAGGTCCAAGGAGCAGGTAGCTGACATATTCACGAAACCTTTGAATGAGGAGGACTTCGCCAGGTTGCAAGAAATGTTGGGCGTCAAAGACTTTGTGAAATCTAGTTTAAAGGAGGGTGTTGGAAATATTAAACCAGATCTCATGCCCTCTCGCAAGTGCTTTGCTCCAAAATAACATAAACATGCCCCTTGAAGATGCTTTGCCATGAAGTAACATAAATCCGACAGTTCACATTTCAAATTGGTGAAGCAGTAATCAGGCATAGGAAATGAGGGCCTGACTTCACATATGCGAGTAGTTGGAGTCGCTCAGCAATTGGTTAAAACCCCACTTCGGCATTTAATATTGTCAGTTGGTTGGTGAAAATTTTCCTGTCCCTTGTCTTCATCCTTCGTCTATAAATATAGGAGTAGTCGGCATTTTGTGAAGTTGTAGCAGTTAGGGTTTCAAGCACAGAGTAGTAGAAGAGAGAAAGCAACAGCATCAGACAGTCAAAGCAAGGAGCAACAACCTCCAAAAAACTTTCTCTTGTGTTTATCCTCTAAATTTACTTGCAGATGTTTGTAACCGCTTCAAAAAAGAAACTCTGTAATTCAATTTTATTTGATAAATAAAATCTGTGTTTGTGTATTTCTTTGTGGAATTTTGTTTGTGAGGGTTTTTGGTTCCGTTATTTGCTTGAATGCGAGATTTGTGATTTATTCCTCATACACCGAGCATCGTGGCAAATTTTACCTGGAATTCAAACCTTGGGTGCACTTCCTTGAAACAACTGCTTGAGCTCTTGTTATTTGAAGTTACACTTTGGCATTATTTTGACCAAAGTCCCATTTCAAGATTTTGCTGCCCCAAAGCAGTAGTTTGGATCCACTTTACCCGAAGCTGCCAAAGCTACAGTGAACTTGTGCTTCGCAGCCTTCTTGGGCTAAGTTGCCACTTCGCCAGTACCTTTTGCAAAGCACCCTCCTCCAACCTAAAACTTGCGAAGTTTTATTTTATTTTGCGCTTCGTAATTTAACCCAACGAAGCAGCTGCTTCATTGTCCAAACATTTAAAGAACTCACGTCACCACTAAAACTTGTGAAGCTCCCTCCTCTGCCAAACATTTTGTGAAGTTCCTTTTATAAGTGAAGCTTGGTTACCAGAACCAGTGAAGCTCTTATTGTCTTTATAGTTGTGTGAAGTGTTAATTTCATTTAACACGGTTTTAATTTCCTTCATTGACATGTTCATCATGATGATTTTGTTCCTAGTTACAACCCCCTTAACAAGAATTTGATCCTTTTGTAGGCACCTCGGATGTTCTGTTATATTATCATGCTATGCCGGGAGCTACCATGGTGCTGCCACTAGATCATTCGTTATATATGTGTTGAATGTGATCTTTATTCTTTTCAATGTCTGTTAAAGAAGCATGAAATTTGGATGAATAGAATTTTAGATAGATAATTGATAAGTAGAATGAAACAACATCATTATGCGGGTAAATTTTACTATTGTTATTGAGAAATGCTCATTGAATTTTTATTGAATCTAAGGCATTGCAATATATAGACCTTCTAATCATAACTAAAATCAGAAGTGTACAAACGGGTAAGTTGAGAAATATTCTCACATGTATGACTTCAACCCAGAATTGACAAATCTATTACAAACTGCTAACAAATCCTTTGGACTAATGCACATCACACCATACCAGAAGGAATCTACAACCTCCAGATGGTTACAATATGTTAAAATAGTAAACAACATTGAATGCAACAAACCAAACTCCAAATAAAAACTCAAAATTGGAAAACTGTCAAACAACTATTGAAATGCATTGGCGTGCATAAGTGCGATCACATTGAAGCTAAAATCATGACTTTCGTGTGCTCAATCTCAAAAATTATCCCCTTGATGTTGAGGGGACTAACCAAGAAGTTCCTTAGCTTCAAAAACTGATCTTTGACTACTCCCTTGGTAAACAAATCAGAAATGTTGTCTTCAGTATTGTAATGCTTCAACGCAATGACCTTCTTCTCAACCATGTCTCGGATGAAGTGATACTTCAAGTCAAAATATTTTGATATTCTGTAATGAACTGGGCCTTTTGCTAAATGTATAGCACTCATGTTGTCACAATACAAGGTAGTATGACCATATTTTTTTTCTCAAAATTCTTCAAGGACTTTTCTCAACCACAATCTTGAGCACTAGCACTTGTGATTGCAATGTATTCAGCCTCTATAGAAGAAAGAGTAACAATACTTTATTTATTTGAATACCATGTAATAAAACCAGACCCATGACTGAAACAGTTACCTGATGTAGATTTTCTATCATCTATATTACTTCCCCAATTGGAATCACTAAATCCAACAAGTTTTATATCATCATTTTTGCAATAATGAATTCCAAAATCAGTTGTACCTATTACATACCTCAGTATTATTTGTGTTGCTTTCATATGTAATTCAGAAAGGTCACTCATATACCTTGATACAAGTGAAACAATGCATGTAATGTCTAGTCTAGTGTTGGTAAGAAACATCAAACTCCCAACAATGCTTCTATATGTGGTCACATCAACTTTTTTAGTTCCATCATATTTACTCAACAACACACCATGAGCTATTGGTGTTGCAACAGGTTTACAATTCTCCATGTCAAATTTTTTAACATATCATTGGCATATTTAGTTTGACAAATGAAGATTTTATCATTTTTATGATACCCCTCCATACCAAGGATATAATGCATCAAGACTAAATCTTTCATTTCAAACTCTTGCATCATTGCATCTTTGAAATCATCATTCATCTTTGAGATACTACCCAAGTAAATCAAATCATCCACATAGATATAAACAAGGAGAATATCATTATCTTCCTTCTCATGAATCCATATTGATGAAAGTAACCATCAATCCTTGAATACCAATCTCTTGGAGCTTCCTTAAGACCATACAAATTCTTCTTCAACCTATACACAATATTCTCCTTACCTTGCACTTCAAATCCTTGAGATTATTTCACATAAACCTCTTCATCAAGATAGCCATTCAAGAATTCACTCTTTACATCTAAATGATGTACCTTCCATCCTTTATGGGCAGCAGTGGAAAGAACCATCCTCACTATTTCTTGTATTGTAACTGGAGCAAAGGTATCCTCATAATCAATTCCATACCTCTGTGTGAACCCCTTGGTCACAAGCCTTGATTTGTACCTATCAATACTTCTATCACTTTTATATTTTGTTTTGTAGACCCATTTAGATCCCACAACCTTCTTGGCTTTTGGAAGATCAACTAGCTCCCAAGTATAATTCTTCTTGATGGAGTTCAATTCATCTTGCATTGCTTTGATCAACGCTTCATTAGAACATGCTTATTAAAAACTTGATGGTTCAAAATTAGTTTATGAAAATAAAGCAAACTTGACTGTCTCACCTCTTGGGTTCTCTTCATGTGTTTGAATTGTACTTTTTTGATAAATGTCACTTAATCTTCTTACCTTCCTTGGTGGACTTGGACTTGCACTTGAAACTGAAGAACTATATGAGGGGATGCTTGAAGGATTAGTAGCACTTGAAACTAAAACATTAGTGGGCTACTCATCATAAATAATACCACCATTCAAAACAGATTTTGACTTCTCAATATGGCCTTTTTTATGACCATGAACTCCTCCATCAAAAATCACATCTTTTGATACAATACTCTTATGATTTTATAGAGCCTTTAGGCTTTGGTATTTTCATAATACCCAAAAAAAATGCATGCTTCACTTTTTGGATCAAGTTTCCTTCTATGTTATTTTGGAATATGTGCATAAGCCAAACAACCAAAAATTCTTAAATGAGTTACATTTAGTTTCTTTGTATACCATGCTTCATATGGAGTGATGCCATCCAAGCTATAAGTTGGACTTCTATTCAAAATATAGATGGTTTTCCTAACAACTTCAACCCAATACATATTATTTAATTTCTTTGTTTGTAGCATACTCCTTGCCATGTTTACAACTGTTCTTTTTTTTTTGTTCAGCCACACCATTTTGTTTTGGAGTATAGGCAGCAATGATTTGCCTTTTAATACCACAATATTTACAAAATTACAAGAATTCATTTAAAAAAAATTATCCTCCTCTATCATTTCTTAAGCATTTTCTATAGTGCCCACTTTGCTTTACAACATGATTCTTGAAATATTTAAAACAAGCTTTTTGCTTTCAAAAAATAGACCCAACACATTATTGAAAAATCATCTATGAAAGTGAGAAATTATGAATTCTTACCAATAATTTGAGTTTGCATTGGCTCGCAAATGTCAGAATGCACCAATTGAAGAGGATAGGAGGCTCTCCATGATTTTCCTCTTGGAAAAATCATTCTTGAGTGCTTTCCCAAAGCACATCCTTCACACACACTTTTGTGATATTCAACTTTGGGCAGCCTATACACCATTTCTTAAGTTACCATCAATCTCAAACTTGGGAAATTAAAATACCTAAATCTTAAGTGCCACAACCATCTCTTGTTATCAATGGCAACATTTGTAAAATTAGCTCCTTGTTCTCCAAAATTTAGAGGAAAAAATCTATTATTGGTCATAGTAATAGTGGTGACAAGCCTATTCCCATGATTCTTATCATAGATGACATATTTGTTATCTTCAAAAAAAAACTTATAATTATTTTCCATGATTTGACCAACAATCACCAAATTATGTTTCATATTTGGAGTGTAGTATATATCATTCACCTTATTTTTACCTTCATTGGTGTGCACTTCCATAGCTCCTTTACATTAAATTTGTAATGCTTTATCATCTCCAAGATTGATATTGGACTTGTAGGAATTGTCCATTGTGGAAAACAAATCCCTCTTATTGGTCATGTGGTAGGAACAACCAGTATCTAGGAGCAATACCTCATTCAAATTCTGATCTGATTTTCCTTATGATAGAAATAAAATTGAGGATTCTTCCTCCTCTCTATAGTATGCACTACTCATTCATTAATGGTATACCTTGAATCTACACACTTTTTCAAAGTTTCTAGATTTGTTACAATAGTAACATTGCTTGTCACTCTTATCACCTCTTCCTCTTCCTTGACCACCTCATCTTCCTTGGAATCCACCTCTTCTTCCTCTACCTCTTCCTCTTGAAGGAGATCTACCTCTCCCTCTACCTTGGCCTCTTCCTTGGAAGCCACCTCTTCTTCCTCTACCTCTTCCTCTTCAAGGAGATATACCTATCCCTCTACCTTGGCCTATTCCTTGGCCTCTTGAACTAGATTAACCTTCTTTAGATGTAAATGTTTTTTCTTCAACTACACCAACATTTGAATATGAAGATAGTCTTTCTTCATGGGATGTTAAAGAGAAAATGAGCTGATCATAATTAAGAGTAGTGAGAATTTTACTCTCTTCAATTATTATAGCTACATGATTCCACTTTGGAAGATGTGTTCTCAATAATTTCTTCACCATGACTTCATTGTTCACCTCTTCACCAAGAGATTTCATCTTGTCCACACAAGCTTTTACTCACACAATATTCTCCCACATTTTCATCTTCCTTCATTCTCAACTTCTCAAACTCCCTCTTGAGAGTTTGCAATTTAACTTGCTTCACTTGATCATTGTCTTGAAAGCCATCCTTCTAAAGAGAAATAAAGAGTCCCAATAGACTAAAACTAGAAAAGCAGTAATTATAGAATCAAAGCAAGAAGAAAGCAGATTCACATATTACACAATATTTATCTTGGAAACCCTCAATCGGGAAAACTAACACAATATTATCTTATTATTGCATTAACTTGACCATATCCAATACAGTAATATTCTCCTGTATCTTTTTCCAAACCCTAGTGCAAGTGCGATATATATAGCAAAGGCACATGCATGAATTTTATAATATCATGGGCAAAAAATCAAGGGTTCAAATATAGTAACCCTAAAATCCCATCTAGGTCTAAATATTACATGCTTTTCAGAGGGCTATCACCTCTTAACTCCTGTTCGAGGCCTGACCTGGCCTTGAACCCTAACGAGTATATCATACATAGTGTCCAGTGTCTTTTAGTGTTAACCCCACCAGAATAACATGGAAAATATTCAACATATTTCCAACACCTTCAAAACTTTCCAAGCATCCTTAGCTATTGTAAAACTAGAAATTCTAGGAAGGAGGCTCTTATACAAGGTTGTTTGGATGTGGTAGAGAGCAAATCTATTTCTCTTTTGTGCTTCTCTCTTTTCTTATCTATCAACAACTGGTACAACATTCCAATCAATAGGCTTAGCATATCCATCTTCAATCATATCCCATTATCCTTTTCCATTGAGTAGGGTCTTCATTTTTATGGCCCAATACTCATAGTATTCACCATTGAATTCTAGAATTGGCAATGAGTTACTATTGTTAACCATGATGCTAAAAAAATAGCAAGGAACCTTGAGGCAATGTGCAAAATCTTAATAAACTCTTACAAACACTCCATAGGATCTCTCCAACACAAAAAACCTAAATAGCTCTAATACCAAAATGAAAAATTCTCATTGAATTTTTATTTAATTCTAGGCATTATAATATATAGACCTTCTGATCAAAACTAAAATTAGAAGTGTAAAAACAGGTAAGTTGAGAAATATTCTCACACTCATGAATTCAACCTAAAATTGATAAATCTATTACAAACCACTAAAAAATACTTTGGACTAATGCACATAACACCATACCAAAAGGAAAATATAACCTCCAAATGGTTACAATATGTTAAAATAGAAAACAACATTGAATGCAACAAGCCAAACTCCAAATGAACACCTAAAACTGGAAAACTGCCAAACAATTGTTGAAATGCGTTGGCATGCAGAAGTGCAATCACGTTGAAGATAAAATCATGAATTTAGTGTTCTCAATATGCAAAAGTTTTAAAATTTTATTTTGGTTCAATATTTCCATTGCTATTTGTTGTATTTAAGGTACAGAGGTTGCTGGTGGATTAGAGGTAGGAGCTCCTCTGAGTCACTTGAGAGTGGGATGTGTTGGATGTGTTCTATCTTTTTCATGAAAAAAATAAATTGGGGTCTTATTTTTGGGGAGTTATATTTAAATTACAAAGTATAGGTGGTTTTATTCTATGGTGTTATTTTTGTGTAGTCTTATTTTATCCCATGGTCTTATTTGTGGATAGTCTCCTAAATTAGCATGTATGGGTGTTTTTAGCCCATCATATTTTTTGGGGTGGTTTTATCTTAGTTCATGGACTTATTTTTGAGAGTTGTGGTATGTCTATATTGACTTATTTTTGGGAGATGTGGTATGTCTATATATATTGTAACTACTTTGTAAAAGTGCATCAAAATATGAACTAAATGTGCATATGAATAATAAAGAAGAATAGAAAGAGGATTGGCTCTGGTTTTCTACTAGTTTTTCTCTATCAAGGATTTCTAGGATAAATATTCATGTTCATTGTGTGTGCATATTAATTTTTCTTCTATTTTATGATTATGTTTGCACTAATATCTCAAGAATAGGTTTATCAATCTCTTCATTTGGTATCAGAGTGTGGTTATTGGCTTCAAGGATACACCTTTCTTGCTAGATTTCAATCCTATATGAGAAGAGAAACAATATATGGGGTCTATGATAAACCTATATTTTGAGTGGGAGTTTTGAGCATGTAAATTTAGTATGAATAAAAATGGCTAGCAATACACCTTGCTCTTCCTCAGACATTTCCACTTCAAAAAATTCTCATGAAGGAAATGCATGCTTCCCTCATTGCAGGTCATTTAGGATTTCTCAAAATATATGAAAGGCTTAACCGTACCTTTTCTTGGAAGGGTATGAAGAATCAAACACACAATCTTATGGAAGCATGTGATACCTATCAATGGATGAAATATGAAATAATGCAGTCTCTAGGAACTCTACAACCCTTGCCTATTCTTGAATAGGATTGGAAAATTATTTCCATGGAATTTATTGAAGGGTTACCTATATCCAAAGGAAAATAAATTATTTTCTTTATGGTGGACCATATTTTTAAGTATTTTCATTCTTGTTCCCTATCCCGTCCTTATAGGGCCTTCATAGTTGCCCACATTTTTTTTTATTCTATCTTTTACCTTCATGGCCTACCCACCTCCATTGCATTTGATCATAACCCTATATTTACTAGTAATTTTTGGCAATAATTGTTTAAGTTATAGGGAACTTAGATCAAAATGAGTTCAACTGACCATCCACAAATAGATGGTTATATTGATATTATCAACAAATATTTGGAGACCTACCTTTGTTATTTTACATCAACTCATCCTAACCAATGGGTGAAGTGGCTTCCCTTGGCTGAGTGGTGGTATATTACTTCCTATAAAATGAAAACCAAGACCACCCCTTTTGGAGCAATTTTTTGTTAGCCTCTGTTCAAACCATCCTACTAAATTCTAGGCAACTCTAAGGTCCATTTAGCCGACACTACACTCTACCAAAATGCCAAAGTACTCCATCAACTAAACATAAACTCAGAAGCAACCTAGAACTGAATGTTCCAAAAAGATGATCAACACTATTTTGAGCATAGCTTTTATATTGGTGATATGGTCTTCCTTCACTTGTAGCCTTACAAATAGTTATCCCTCCAGCTTCACAAGTTCTAGAAACCTACAACCAAGTACTATGGACCCTACTAGGTTTTACAAAGAATTGGTGTCATGGCCTACAAATTGGCCCTACCATCGAATTCCAAGATCGACCCTATTTTTATATCTCCTATATCAAGAAGGTTGTGGGAAATTAGGTATAGGTTCATTTTGCCCTCCTAGAATTGGATGAAGAAGGTTCTATCTTGCTCAAGCCTGAATACTTGTTGGATCATAGGACACACACTCTTTGTAACCGAGCCATTACTAAGGTCCTTGTTTAGCAGCATGGTATACATTTTTAAAATGCTACATGGGAGTCTCTCTACCATCTCCAAAATTAGTTTCCTCACATATAGCTTTGAGGACAAAGCTTTTGAAGGGAAGGACATGTTAAAACCCATTCAAATATTATTTTTGTAATTCTCAATTGATTATGTAATGACCCATATCCAACATGGGGACCCCCTTATAATGTTATTTGGTAATACTTTGTAATGGTATGTGGCATGTAAGGCACTTAGACAAGTGGGACCATTTCATTTAATCGTTATCAATATTGTAACTGATGTTTAGTAGAAGATTCTAGCTTGAGTGGCATTTTGTATATAAGCCAACTCTTGAGCTTAGGGTTAGAATTGCATGAAGTTGTTCTTTAAAATATATGGAGTTGTATATGAATGTATATTTTTGCAAATTAATGAAATATAGAAGGAGCCTCAAAGAGGCTCACAATTCTTTGTTATTTTGTGTGGTTGCTTGAATTCTGCAATTAATTTTTGCAAGTGGTTTATGTTATTTTATGAATTTCTATTTATTTTTAGTATTTTGTACGAGTGAGCTTAATTTTAATAGTATATTCCTAACATTACCTCTTGCATATAAAAGTACTTTGGGGCCTTTTGTTTATATTATTTTGAGATCTATACATTCATGACATTCATTCAAGGGCATGTTATAATATTATAGATCATTATTGATTTTAAGAATTTGTATGTATGAAATGGTTAGCACAAGGTACATCTTGTTCCTATAGGTTCTTGATAGATGATGATTGTTCAAAGAATGATAACTATGTGCTTATGATTTTGATGGAAAATAATAAACATTATATTTTTTATTGATGATCTTCTCATATGAAACTCAACATATTTGATCCTAGAGATGGATTCACAACTTTATGCTTATGTAAGGGCTGATCTAGACTATATACCTTTAGGATAATAGATAGCATAATTTATTGGCACATTCGAGTATTTATTATAGGAACGATATGTTACCATATCTAAGGTCTTCCATTCTTTACTCCTCATTTAGATTATGGAAGTGTGTTTGAATACCAATAATTAAACCTTATTGTCTAAGTCCAATAGTGATTATGTAATACTATGAATACTCTTTATCTAATACTACGAGAAATCCTAATGTATTATTCATGTCATCTGACAAGCATGGTCATGTATTTAACCCTAGCATCGTCAGTTAAACTACCAATATGACATACTTTACATGTCATAATTAAAATTGTAAATTTCTCTTTAATCCATTATGTTATGTCAATATGGTTAAACTATTGTTGGGGAATAGGCATATGTTATAAATACCTCCAAACATTGATCCATTATCTCAGTGTGTGAAACATCAATGTGAAATCATTGAAGGCCCATAGGTGCACACTTCCTCTATTTGTTATTCAATATTTCTTTCATTTATTGCTCTCTTATTTTTACTTTTTTATTATTATACGTATGATCTATAGTGAATTATAGGATTTTGTATGTCTCTTGAAAGTGTTGTAAATTTTGAAACTTTAAATTAAAAATTAGAATGATTTTTAAAACATCTCTTTCTTTATTTCATATAAAAATAAAATATCAAAGTAACATGTATTTGTAAGTATTTTTTATTTTTCTACATTATTTACATTAAAATTTATAAGATAGTATTTCAAAATCCCTTGATATTATGGGGCACAAAAAAGGATCCTTGGAGGTAGTGGCATCTACAGGTTATTTTCCATAAAGGGTCAGCCCATACTTAGAAAAGAGGATGTTGCTACCAACCTGATGTTTAGTTTGAGCTTTTATATTTGGTGAAAGAGAAATATTATGGGTTCACCAAGCTTTTCTATTTGGTGAAATAGAAATCTTATGGGTTCACCAAGGTTAGTTTATCAATTTTCCTAAATCTAGTTTGATGAGTTTATTTTTACAAGAATCTAGAGTTTTTCTTCTATTCTAATATCAAAATAAAAATATGTTAACACAAATGAAATTGGAGACAAAATGCATCAATCACACCTATATGCAATTCATATTTTTTGCATTATTTTCAAGATCTAAAAGACAATATTCTAATATAAACATTTCATTTTATCTTTTTTCAAACAAAATGCAAGAAAAATAATTATACAAACAAGGAGTTTAGTCTAAACTCTAGTCTATATAATAATCTCCATTTGAATGTCTAAGTGATGAAAATATGAAACTAAATAATAAATTAAAAGGGATTATTTAATTCTTGTTAAAAACATGCTAATAAAAAAAATGAAGTGCATCACACAAATATGCATTAAGAGAAAATAGTACTCTAAATATTACTCTTGGGCTTTGATGAATGCTACTTCTAAATCAATCAAGGAAATAAACTTTTTATTTTTCCTACAAGTTTAACCTAAATGCAAAGTTGCATGCATTTCAATTTTAATGTCTAAATGAAAGAAGACATATTTTCTTACTATAAAATTTAGTAAAAATTATAATTCTTTGATTTGAGACCCTTTTAATGTGTTATTAAAAAAGCACATAGAGCAAACAATATGAAAAACTGAAATTGCTTGGGCCTTTTTATGAAGAACTTGTTTGTATCCTAGATTTTATCCTTTCTTTTTTGTCATAATTTAGCTACTCTTTGTCCTATATATCTAAGAAGACAAAAGGGACTACACAAGAAAATATGAAAAAAATAGATATATCATTTTTACATGTCAATGCCAAATAAAAGGAATGACATACTTCTTTAAAATAAAATGCTATATTTTTACTTCCTTTATTTTCAAAATAATAGACTAAAACATACAACCTTTTAAGCGATACAAATAATATTTTGTAGCACTTATACGATTCAATATAGTTGATCAAATAAACTAAGATATTACACCTTTATATAAATATAAAAAAAAAGACTTAAAAACTAGAAATATATCAGAATTTACCTCTATCAAGACTAAAAGTAGGACATAAATGAATTTCTAGACCTATTCTTCGAAAACTATGAAGAAACTGCATAGACTACAACTTTGTCATGGGATCGCAAATTTTCCATATTTTCCATAGGAAAACAAACTCACCATAGGACCACATTTTTTTGTAGACCCATAAATTTTCCACAAGCCTAATGCACAAATTTGCTCTAAATCTATAAATTCACCATAGACCTATAAATTCATCATTGACCGACAAAATAGAAAACAAAATCTCATAGACCTACAAAATAGAGAATAAGCCATGTAAATTTACCATAGACTTGTAAATCCACTCGAAACGTACAAGATAAAAAATATAGATCTAAAACTAAAATAAAAAATTAGATCAATAGTTTTGAGGCTTATTCATCCAATCCAGAACAACAGACTAGCTTGATCCAAGGATCAAACCCCAAAGTTGTCATTTAAGGTTTTAAATTAATTGAAATTGAGATTTCCTAGATATAAAATCATATATTTAAAATGCAAAACAAGAAGAAAATTGGAAAAGAAAGACAAATCCTAGCTTTCGATCTATAATTGTTGAAGCTCCCAATATGAAGGCTCTAATTGGCAGCATTATCACCATATAAGCATACCTCTAAATTCTTCCCAAAAAATCTATAAGACTCTTGTTAAATCTCACACTAATCAAAATCATCCCTACAATGTAACTACCAAATGTGTTGATTCCCCTTGATCATTGTAATTTGTAACTAGTTTGGGATCCTAAGGGTCTTTTTTATAGAAGAAAGCTTGATTTGGAATCTCCATAGGGGTTTATAGGAGGAATATTTTATGCATGCATTCCAAGAATGTGAGGTGTCCATTTTAGCTAAGTTGAGAGTTGATTGAGAGATGGATTGAAGAGTTAATTACCCTTGATTAGTAGTTGCATGAATATATATAAGGAGATAACTTTTCCTAATTGGTAATTACATGAGATGATTGGAGTTGTATTCATGATTTAAATTACTCTAATTAGAATTGTAGATCATTTTTCAAATTAAATAACCCAAAAATAAAGAGCACCAAAGTGCAATAAAAAATGCAGTAGCTACAGAAGAGTGAAAAAATTATAGCAGAGCATGATAGCCTATATTTGAGGGACCAAAATTTCTCATAAATTGATGAAATTTTAGGAGTGAATTATATTCAAGAATACCTTTCCAATGGTGTATCACATGTGAAAAATAGAGTTGTAAAATAAAATTTATGAGCTCTAAAAGTTGACTATAATTTTCAAAAAATAGGGATAACAAGCATGTTTTTCACAAAATGAATGGAATAGAATGTTTTCTTTTTCATTCCAAATAAAATTTGAATTGTTACAAATATTTCTATACAAATTTCTATAGCTATAATACTCTATTGTACATTTAACATAGAGAAAAGTATGTTACAACACTTCATTTCACATTCTAGGAAGTCCAACAATCACGGTGACTCTTCAAGCCTATAGAAATATTTTGGCTTTTTCAAATTCATGGAAGAAATTTTAGTTTTATCTTTCTTACTCAGCATCAATATCCAACATAATCCCCCTTGAAGCTGAGTGGTGAGACAAGTTTATCTCTCAATCTCAAAAGTTGTTCTTTATTGACACCATTGGTAAACAAGTCAGCAAGTTGTAGTTGTTGTTTGGTGCCGCAATATTTCAAATCTACAACCTTCTTTTCCAACATGTCTCTTATCAAATCAACCTTTAAATCAATATGTTTAATTTTACTATGATAGATTGAATTTTTTACAATCTTAATTACACTTGTTATCACAAAAAAATATATTGCTGGGTTGTTGTGTAATGACATATTTTTTTAAAAGATCAATAGACTATATGCAAGATTCAAATTTGAAATGCGAGAGAGCTTCTATGTAGTGACTATTTTTAAACAGCTTACTCAACGAAATGAATGTTTGAGTTCCCATTTTATTATACATTTAAAATAACTCTCTTTAAAATGGAAGATAATCTCTATATTAAAGTTATAAAATAAAATCTAATTTTCGACCTTGTTTTTCGCTGAAACTAATTGCAGAACAAATAACACCGTAATTAATTGCGTGGCCTCCCCAGTTCTACTTCGTGTTTTTCCTTATAAACCAATATCAAAGTTATATATATATATCAAATTTACTGTCCATGACAGCTTAAACATAATCTTGCTCTTCCATCAGAGAAATAAGTTGTAGAATTTCGTAGAACAGAACACAGAGTGAATGTCTGCTTAATAGTCTAATTCCTTATAAACGGCATGGCCTTCTAAACAAATACAATTAAGAAACACAGCCATTAATTTCAAAACATAGCACCATTACAACCCTAAACCTATACAGTTTAGTAGGGTTGAATCACGAATACTCAGACTTATAATGGAGGAAGTTGTATAAGCATTTGAAAGTGTTAACAGTTAGACCCATATTATAAGATGGAAGATCTACAAAGAGGGCAGCTATTACGCTGATAACCAAATGCCCATTTATTCAAACACTCCGCGTGAAAAATATGATCACAATCTCTGATCACCCCAACCTCTTCATCCCTCTGCAAATCCGTTAAACAGATAGCACAAATGCTTACCTCCCCAGAAGAACAGTCAAATCTCTGCGATGGTATGCGACCTCGAGGACTATTCCCACGGACAGAATCCTGATCCCACAAAGCTTGGATTTCTATGATTGCTTCCGGCCCTGGCCAAAGCATTTGAGGCTCAGGAAAATTGCCGACTTTCATTGTTCGAAGAAGGCAGTAGACAGGATGCCTCATGTAACCTAACAAAAACGCAGAGATGAGCAAGGGCTTGGGGATTTGGAAGCTCCACGCAAAAAGTCCCATGGTTGATCAAGTGGATTGCTGGGGAGGAATCTAGGAATCGGTTGCGCTAAATGCAATAGGCCCGATGGCAACATTTGACCGCTTCACAATCTTGAACATATGTTATCGGCCGTCCTGTCCAATCCACGCAATGTTTCTTTCTTTTTCTTATACATTATATAAAATTTTACTTGTATTTTATTATTTATAGACAGCCAAGGCCATTACGTCCAAGCATAAATACGGAAATTCATGTGTGATTAAATTTTTAATCATTTCCCTAAGTTGGAAACAAATATATACTTGTAATTAGCCACATGCCCCCCATGTGGAAGTCCTTATATGTAACATCTTTTATTTCAGGTCAACACTTGTGAAGAAACGTGGGACGACTCTCTCGATTTGACCAGAAAACGCAGACCGTAGTTAAACTTTCTTAAAGGGGTGAGTAACCCTATAACCGACGTAAAAGTTGAGGAGTCTCCTTCCAACTATGACTCCTCGTAAAACAGAGCTATACTTATCAAGAATTTAACACAAAGTCACCACACACCCACCCCCTCACACACTCACCCACCTTGAACCTCCCGAAGAAGAGCCAAAGCCCGAACGGATGCACCTCATGTGCGACCGTAGTTAAACTTTTTATTGATTATACAAAAACCATTATAAAAATAAAATTAAAATAATAATAATATTAATAGAGAACTATTAAAAATATATTCAAATTTTTTTGGAAACATCTCTTGAGTGGTGAAACTACTTTTGGCAATAGGATTTGCATTGTCCAAATATAGTCAAGTGTTTAGGATTTGCATTGAGCAAATATAGTCAAATGTTTAAGAACAAGGTCTAATTCATTGATCTCTTGAAACTAATTAAATATATTTAGGATTTGAATGACCACATACCATAGTAAAAGCAAAAATTAGTTGAAGCAATTTAATACATTGTAGTGCATGTCTTTTACAGATTAAGTATAACAAATCTTCAACTTAGGTTAGTTTCTTGTTTGAAGCTTTTAATAATTAATGTATTTCTTGAATATTGATGTCTAATTAATCAAAGAACATACCAATTACCATAAGAAGGTGCTAGTTGTTGCCATGAGACAATTGATCCAAAGACTACCAAAATGTATAGCTTAATCAACCAAAAATCATGTCCAAACATATGATAAATTTATTAGCATGCAAGAGGACATACTTTTTATATAGCAAAAAATATCAATACATCTAACCTCAAAAAGTGATAAACACAAGAATATTTTAACAACCAATTCAACACTACCAACCCCATCACACGATAAATACAAGATAATTTAAACAACTAGATAGGGGCCATAATGGCAACCCTAAAAAGTGATAAATATAATATAGTTTAAACAACTAGCAAAGTATTAGCTGAAAATGATGGATCTTGTTTGTTTAAGTCCCTCTAAGTGGAGGAAGGACCAATATATCATGGATTAATTCATTCATGACCTAAAGTGATATGGCTAGTCATGTTGGTACTCCAACTACTTTTGCTACTTCTATTATTATTGGTCTTATTGCTACTATTATCCAACAAAGGGTTGAGAAGTCTCAAAGAGTTACCATGGTTCTGGGGATTACTAGGAGAGATATTGTGAAAAACTCTAACTTTAACCATGAGAATGAGTGCATATAGACCCTTTACTATAATGAGAAAACGACATTAGACCTTCAAGGTTTCGATTGCCTTCTCTATAGGGGAGTGTCACTAGGATTTCCAATAGAAACTCAACTTATAATGCAACGGATATTTCCTTATTATTTCAAAAGCTCTTGAAAAGTTTGCAACTCTATAGCAACGTTGTATGCCTAAGAATAAATCTATAATAGGGAATTAACACCCATAGAGAATTTGTTAAGAATAGATAAAATATAAGATATTTGATCTAGAAAGATAACCAACTTTCCCATATTTCATAAAATAAATAACTTCTTTGTTCTAACAATATGCCATAACTAGTCAATATTAATCAACTACTATAGACAATCCCTAGAAGAGTATGCTTTTAAGAAAATTAATCTAGATGGAAGGGCTTGAAAAAAAAAAACAATCAACTCTAGGCTTCCTCACCCTTGGCATAGAACCAAAAAGGATGTTTAAATATCTTAGGATTATTACAAATAAATCATAAGGAAATAAAGTTAATAAAATATTTCAATCACTCCCCTAGTGATAAATCATAATACAATAAACATCTGATAAAATAATCCTTATTGGGATTAATAGGAATATTTTAAATTCTATGTAAACATTTACTCCATGGCATCATTTTTATAAAAGATCATATTACTTATTAAGTCACTCCCCCATTAGTAAAAGCTAAGAGAGCCATTGGTATCCATTATAGAGTCATTTAATTGAGAAAGGGGTTTTGATAGCCCACAACCAATCCTTCCACCAATTTATAGGTGTTACAATACCAATAATATGTAGAGACTTCATAGGCACAAGGATTTTAATCTCTTGGATAATAGACTTATTAGATATAGAAAATAAAATTTTAGCCTATGATTAGTTCCAAATAATACAATATTTAGTTTATTTATAAAATAAATCAAACATTATCATAATACTATGGCAAAAAAACCACAAGGATTCAAATATCTCAACCTCTCCTAAGGCATACAATCCATGGTTTTAATAGGAAACCACCATATAGAACAATAATTCTATGAAAGTATTGTCTTAAAATAATGATCAACTAAATTAAAAATGGTTTAACTTTTTCTAGGCTCACTAGTTACTCTAAAGAGCAATGGATCCATGAATCTTAACTAGATCCTAAGTAATTAAAAGGTTTAGAAGCCCTTATTCCATGCCTATCTAGCCTTATTAGTTCCATCATTGCTTGAGTCTAAGGATGTGCCCTCTCTATTCAAAAGGGCATCATGATCCATAATAGTAAATTATACTAACTATTTAAATGGACATAGCATGTTATATTTGAACCGAGGTAACAAAATAAGCCTTCTTTTATCTCTTCCATCAAAGGCACCAAATATCCTAGCTAAGATGAAAACATCATATTTCTCCCTCTTTTACAATGGCATCAAGTACTTTTTATGAGGAAATAATTGTTGAATATCCATGAAGAAGTTAAGAAACCCTTATAAATTCAAAATAATAAAACTTTTTTTGTTGTAAGTGGTTTAAATATACACAAAATAGGTTAAAAACACTACAATAATTCTGGAACATAACATGGAGTAGTTTTCAATTCTCCATAAAATTGGAATAATTAGTGAGAAAATATTGGATCTTTGTTTTGTCTCTTCTATTGAAGGTTCTTATGAAGCTCTAGGAAGTACTTCATCTTAGAAATTAAAACAAATACTATAGATTTTAAAGAAAATTTCTACACGATAAAGCAATGATACCATATTGGATTACACACCAATTTTCAGTAATAAACTAAAGCAATACATTCACACACACCATATATAGAAAGCATAAATGGAGGAAATTATAAATATAATAGATGCATAAATGATTGATATCCCTGAGCACCAAATAATCATTGTATTATCCATAGATAAGGATAAGTACACAGTAATACAATGGATGGGATGGAAAACAATTCTTTATACAAATACCTAAATTGCAATAATAATAACTACATAATATCATTAACCTAAGCCAACACAACAAGGCTAACCATGGTCCTATAAGTAGTTCTTTCACTTCTCTAAACAAGCATTGCCTTGATATATTTTTCATTGGGTAGATATTCAATAAACACATATTTGCAGAGTGGTACCAAAATTGCTTTGAAGGTTGTATGTCCAGGATTCAAATCCATCGTGTAGGCTTTTGGTGTTTTTCCATGATCTTTTATAGTATTCTATCCATGTCTTAAATACATTGGTCAATGACCTAATCTTATCTTTCCAATGTAGCTTTGTGATGTGACCATTATAGATATTTTTGGTTCCTTCTAGCCTTAAGGTCATTGATTAAAATCCATTTGGATGAAGTGAATACATCTTTCTTACTTAGGATCATGGGGAAGTTATTTTAATTGCAAGGTTCTTTTAACATTACCATTGACACAATTTTATTTAATAGAAACCATAGTAGAGGAAGTTCTTCTAGGACCATAATATCTTTTCATTTGATATAGAATTTTAATCCTTACATGAAGAAATGACCATTATTTGTATTCTTAGTCATATCTTTACACCATATCACTTTTATAAATGATATCCTTTGTCATCAAATACTGTCTTGCAAAATTATAGAAAACTTTTGTACATATAAGATATGCATGAAGCAGGTGAAGGGTTTAGGTCATGACCCTTTTTTGTATTGGAAAAAAGGACCGCATGTGCTTAGCACCTATTTTCACCCTAAGGGGTAGTATCAACAATTTTCTTCAATTCCATTATAGGGACAACTAGTTAGTATGATTAGCCAAGTGTGCTCACATCCTAAGGTTGTATCTTTGACCATAATCTCCTAGTACTCTTCTACATTGGATTTGTCAATTTATGTGGTATCAATATTGTAATATAATAGTAATAGTTTACATATAAATACATTTACAACCAACCAAATCATCCCAAGAGTTTCTCCTTAATTTGTTCAAGGCAAGTGGCAAACACATGGATATTATTCAAGTATGACAAGCTACAAATCCTAATTGTCCTATTAATCTGATGAGGTATGGAGTTTTAATTTTTTAATTTTTTTCTTTCATAATAATCTCTCATCTTTTGCATATGGAAGTACTTTGGGCATTTTTTTTTATTATTTTAAGATCTACACATTCATGAAATTATTTCAAGGGCATGTTACAATATTATAGATCATTATTGATTACAAGAATTTATATATATGTAATGGCTAGAACAAGGTACATCTTGTTCCTGTAGGTCCTTAATAGATGATGATTGTTCAAATAATGATAACTATGTGCTTATGACTTTTATGGTCAAATTGTAACCATTATATTTTTTACTGATGATCTTCTCAAAGGAAACTCAACATATTTGATCCAAGAGATGGATTCACAACTTCATGCTTTTGTAAGGGTTGATCTAGATTATATACCTTTAGGATAATAGATAGCATAATTTATTGGAACATTTGAGCATTAATTATAGGAAGGATATGTTACCATATCTAAGGTCTTCCCTTATTTACTCCCCGTTTAGATTGTGGAAGAGTATTTTTTTTTGTGGAAAACATCCCAGAAGGGATACCACTTTTGGGTAAGACCCAAGGAGGCAGGGGTATCTCTTTTTTCAAAAATCACCCAGGGTTCACACGTGGCCTACCACATTTGACATACTCAAGGATCCAACCTGAAATAATAAAAAATAAGAACACACAAACACAAACACATAAGAAGATTAAAAAAAATAACATGCTCCTTAAGTGTGTCGAAAAGATAAAGCAAAACCAAACACACACACAAAAATATTAAAAAAACACAATATGAACCACATAAAAAAACACAAAAAAAACATAAAAAATACAAACATGACAAAAAATAGAAATCTACAAAGACAACGAACAAAAACATGAAAATTAAAAACAACCAAACCTTAAAAAATAATAATTAAAAAAAAAACAAAAAAAAAAACCAACAATATACAATAGACAAAAACATTAAAAACACTCACATACCAAAATAAAAAAACACCAATTAACAAAAACATACAAAAACACAAGAACAAGAAAAATAAAAAATAAGAACAATAACAAAAAAACATTAAAAAAAAAAAAAAAACACAAAACCATAAAAACACAATAACAACAAAAAAAATACAAAAAAAAACAAAAACAAAAAAAACACACACACCTCAAAAAACTAAACTACCTTAACCGAATCAGAGAGAAGAAAAAATAAAGCAAGAAGAAACTAGGTACCTCCAGAACTAGAACCATCCAAAGAAATGATAGACAGAAGAGCTTCCCTTATTTGTGAAACCCACCATCTAGTAAGGTGGCCATAGCAATTAATATCACCTTTGTCTAAATCTCAATTAGCTAAAGCATCAACACTCTTGTTATGATCTCTGGTCACATGATTGTAATCAACTTTTAAAAATATCATCTGGATTAACTGAATCTTCTCAATAATTATTTTTATTCTCCAATCAAGTTTGTGATTCTTAGAAGGAGTCTTCAAAATATTAATCATGATTTGAGAGTCAGACTCAACTAGAACCTTTTTCCATCCAACCTTAGTAGCCTCTTGAAGACCTCTAAGGATACTATACCCTTCAACATGGTTATTGGAAAGAATACCCAAATTCTCAGCAAAAGTAAAAACCAGGGAGCCATCTGAAAGTCTATCAATTCCTCCCACACTAGCTTTTCTAGGGTTCCATCTAAAGTCTCCATCAATATTGAATTTTCTAAAATCCTTAGGAGGAGGTTGCTAATTCCTTGTTCTATCCATATTGCAATTGCTCACATTTCCTTTAATATGGTTTCCCTTAGAGGAGTTAATCTTCAATATTTGCATCACTTGATACCATCTTTGGTGGGAGTTTTGGGGGTGTTTAAGGAGTTTTTAGACCGATTCAACTAAGTTGGAAATGGTATTTTGCTAGATATAGTGAATATCCTTCCTATCTTGGATAAAAATTTGATTGTTCCTTTCATTCCAGATATTCCAAAGAAGAATGGTAGAACCCATCCAAACTAATTGCCTAATAAAATGATCAACACCCTCTTGTTTAGGCCAAGCCCTCCAAAGCTATTCAAAAGTAGAAAAATTGGACCACTATAAGCCAATTAAAGTGGTAATTCTCCTCCATAACTCAGAGGGTAGAGTACACTCAATAAAAATATGGCTAAGGGTTTCCACATTATCTCCACACATTTCACATATTAAAGGGCCATGAAAACCACACTTCATAAGGTGCTCACCAGTAAGCACCCTGTGATGTAATAAAATCCAAGTAAAGAACCTCACCTTAGGTTAGAGCTTTTGAGGCCACAACTGAGAAAATATATCAAATGATTGGTTGAGATTATTATGGCATAAGGTCAAATAACCTTGATCAATTGAATACTCACCCTTAGTAGTGTTTTTCCATCCAAAACAATATTTTGCGTGGGACCAAGAGAGAGATCTCATATGAAGGATGCATTGGATATCTTATATTTTTCTTTATCGAATTTGAATAGGCCAGTCCTCAATAGGAATCCAATATCTACCAACCTCTGAATTACCAGAATGGTACCGATAATAATTAGCCACCTTTATCCAATTAGCTCGGTGAAGCTGCTCCATCCAAGGCCTTCATTCGAGAAACCTTGTGGAAGAGTGTTTGAATACCAATAATCAAATCTTATTGTCTAGGGCCAATAGTGATGATGCAATACTATGAAAACACTTTATGTAATACTATGGAAAAACCTAATTTATTCTTCATGTAATATGACAAGCATGGTTTATGTATTTGACCCTAGCATCACTAGTTAAACTACTAGTATGACTAACCTTTAAATATCATAATTAAACTTGTAAATTGACCTTTAATCCATTATGTTATGTCGACTTGATTAAATTATTTTTGGGGAATAGATAAATGTTATAAACACCCCCAAACATTGATCCATTATCTTAGTGTATGAAACATCAATGTGAAATTATTCAAGGCCCATAGGTGCACACTTCCTCTATTTTGTTATTAAATATTTCTTTCATTTATTGTTCTCTTATTTTTCTCATTTATTATTCTACATATTATCTATAATGAATGATAGGATTTTTTATGTTTCTTGAAAGTATTGTGAATTTTGAAACTTTATATTAAAAATTGGAATGATTTTTTAAAATCCCTTGATATTGTGGGGGTGCAAAAGTGGATCCTTCGAGGCATTGGCCTCCATAGGTCTCTTTACCTCAAGGATCAGACCACACTCATACAAAAGGGTGCGCTACAAACTTGATATTTAGTTTGATCTTTTATCATTGGTGAAAGAGAAATCTTATGGGTTCACCAAGGGTAGTTTACTAATTTTTCATATTCTAGTTTTATGAGTTTATTTTTACAAGAAGCTAGAGTTTTTCTTCTATCCTAATGTCTAAATAAAATAATGTTAACACAAATAAAATTAAATTCAAAATACATCAAACAAACCTATATGCAATTTAGATTTTTTTCACTGTTTCGAAGATCTAAAATAAAATCTTCTAAGGTAAAGTTTTATTTTCTATTTTTCAAAAAATATGCAAGAAAAAAAATTATGCATACAAGGAATTTAGCCTAAATGCAAGTCTATAAGGGATGAAAACATGAAACTAAATAATAATTTAAAAGGTATTCTTTGATTTTTGTTAAATGTTAATACTTTTTTTTGACAAAACAATGCTACTAAAATAAAATGAAGTGCATCACACAAATATGCATTAAGACAAAACACTACCCTAAATATGATTTTTTAGCTTTGATGAATGATAATCCTAAATAAATCAAGGAAATAAACTTTTTATTGTTCCTTTAAGCAAGGGTGGAAGAGATATGTAGTAATACATGTTTAACCTAAATGTAAAGCTACATGCATTTCAAATTTAATGTCTAAATGAAGGAAAACATATTTCCTTACTATGAAATTTAGCAAAATATCTAATTATTTGATTTGACACCCTTTTAATGTGTTATTAGAATATATATATATATATATATATATATATATATATAGAGAGAGAGAGAGAGAGAGAGAGCAAACAATATCAAAAAGTGAAACTATTTGGGTATTTTTACGAAAAAATTGTTTGTATCCTAAATTTTGTCTTATCTCCTTTGTCATAATTTAGCTACTCTTTGTCCTGCAAATCTAAGAAGACAAAAGGGACTATACAAGAAAATATGAAAAAAATAGATATATCCTTTTTACATGTCAATGCCAAAGAAAATAAAATGACATACTTCTTTAAAATAAAGTGCTATCTTTTTCCTTCCTTTCTTTTCAAAATAATAGACTAAAACATACAACCCTATAAGCAATGCAAATAATATCTTGTAGCAATTATACGATTCAATATAGTTGAGCAAATAAGCTAAGATATTACACATTTCTATAAATATAGAAAAAGACATAAAAACTAAAAATATATCAAAATGTACCTTTTTCAAGACTAAAAGTAGGACATAAATAAAGTTCTAGACCTACTCTTATAAAACTATGAAGAAACTGCATAGACTACACCTTTACCATGGGATCACAAATTTTCCATAGGACAACAAATTCACCATAAAACCACAAGTTGTTTTTAGACCAATACATTTTTAAAAGGCCTAAATAATTTTCGTAGACCCATAAATTTGCTCTAAACCTTCAAATTCACCATAGACCTGTAAACTCATTGTAGACTCACAAAAGTAGAAAATAGAAACTTTTAGAACTATAAAATAGAGAACAGGAACTGTAAACCATAGACTTGTAAATACGCTTGAAATATACAAAATAAAAAACGTAGACCTACAAATATAAAGAAAAATAAAAATTTAGATCAGTAGTTTTGGGGCTTATCCATCCAATATAGAATAACAAACTAGCTTGATCCAAGGATCAAACCCCAAAGTTGCCACTCAAGGTTTTAAATTAATTGAAATTGAGATTGTTTAGATACAAAATCATATAATTAAAATGCAAAACAAGAAGTAAATTGGTAGCATTTTTGCCATACAAGCATGCCTCCAAAAACTTCGCAAAAATATCTATAAGACTTTTGCTAAATCTCACACTACTCATAATTATCCCTACAATGTACCTACCAAAAGTGTTGATTCTCCTTGATCATTGCAATGTGTAAGTAGTTTGGAATCCCAAGGGTATTTTATAAGAGAGAGATTGCATTGGAATATCCATAGGGGTATAGGAGAAATATTTGATGCATGCATTCCAAGAAGGTGAGGTGTCCATTTTAGCCGAGTTGAGAGTTGATTAAGAGATATATTAGAGAGTTAACAACCCCCGATTGGTAGTTGCATGAAATGATAAGGAGATAACTTCCCCTGATTGGTAATTACATGGGATGATTGGAGTGGGATTCATAATTTAAGTACCTCTAATTATAATTTTAGATTAGTTTCTGAGGTAATTAACCCAAAAAATAAAGAGCACCAAAATGCAGTAAAAAAATGTAGTAGTTACAACATAGTGCAAAAATTGTAGTAGAGAATGATAGTCTAAATTTGAGGGACCAAAATTGCTCATAAACTGATGAAATTTTAAAAGTTGATTTTGTTCAATAATACCTTCAATGGTGTATCACATGTGAAAAATAGAGATGTAAAACAAAAGTTACGACCTCTAAAAGTTGACTACAATTTTAAAAAAGGGACAATAAGCATGTTTTTCATTCCAAATAAAATTAGAAGTGTTAAAAATATTTCTATACAAAATTCTATAGCTATAATACTCTATTGTTCATTTATAATAGAGAAAATTATGTTACAACACTTCATTTCACATTCTAGGAAGTCCAACAGTCATGGTGACTCTTCAAGGCCTATAGAAACTTTTTGGCTTCTTCAAATTCATGGGAGAAATTTTGGTTTTATCTTTCTTAGTCAACATCAATATCCAACATACTCCCCCTTTATGCTAAGTGGTGAGACAAGTTTATCTCTCAATCTCAAAAAATATTCTATATTGACACCTTTGGTAAATAGGTCTGCAAGTTTTTGTTTGGTGTTGTAATATTTCAAATCTACAACTTTCTTTTCCAACTTGTCTATTATGAAATGAACCTTTAAATCCATATGTTTAGTTTTACTATAATGGACTGGAATTTTTGTAGTCTTTATTACACTTGTGTTGTCACAAAAACAATATTGTTAGATTGTTTTGAACTTCACCAATTTCTTCAAGTACCTTTCTCAACCAAAGTGCTTGTGTACTTAATGTAGTAACTACGACATATTCTACCTTTGTAGAAGATAAAGCAACAATAATTTGCTTCTTTGAGCTCCATGTTATCACTCCTAAACCAAGTGAAATATATTTTCCATAAGTTGATTTTGTATCATCGAAGCAACTTCCCTAATTTGATTCACTATATCCTACAAGATCCATTTTGTTGCTAACATATAATTGTATACCAAAATTCAAGTTTCCTTTTATATACCTCATGATTTTGTGGACTACTTTCATGTGGATTTGTGAAGGTTCATGCATGTACCTTGATACAAGTGAAACTGCAAATGCAATATCAATTCTTGATGTAGTAAGGAAAATTAAGCTCCCAAAAATGCTTGTAAAAATATTTTCATCAACTTTCTCTTCTCCATCATCTACATGCAACACTACCTTATGTGCCAAAAGTATCCGAACTAGTTTACAATTTTCCATGCCATTTTTTTTCAATATATCTTATGCATATTTTGATTGACAAATGAAAATTTTACCATAACCTTGATGTACTTCCACACGTGGAAAGTATTGCATAAGTCCTAAATATTTCATATCAAATTCCTTCATCATAGCATGATTAAAATCATTCATCATATTTCAACTATTGGAAGTACTACATTATTTTGTCCCCTTGTAAATATTAGTTTGGTAGTTGATTTATATTTTATATAATGTATGTGTCAAGAGGAATATGAAAGGATGCATCTCCTAGCTATTAGAGGAGAGCAACAATCAGAGTACTAAAAGTATTGTAAAATTATATATTGAAGGTAAAGCTCTAAGAAATGCAATCAATTAGAATCATTCTTGTGATATTTGATAATGTGTTATAGTTGTGCAATATTGTTGTTATTTCTATATTGAGTTTCATTGTTAGTTTGATTAATGGCATATATTTTATTTATATCTAGCTGTAAATAAATTTTACTGGTAGTTAATTTATATAGAAAGCTAATAGTGGTATCAAAGTTGCACTCTAGCCATTTGAGATTGTTGAGAGTGGTTTAAGTTAGTAAAGATTAAAGGTGTAGAATTTTATCATTGAAGATAAATAGAGAGCTAGAGAATTTAGACCATTGGAGTATTGAAGACTATGGACGAGCTAGAAAAACATAAATTAGTTGCTAAAATTTGAAGGAGAACAATTTTATTTATTAGAACATATGTTGGCCATGTTGAGCTATATGTGGTTGTCATTGTTGGAAACACAATGAAATTGATATTCACAGAGTATTATAACTATAGAGTATCTTATGAGCACTTGGTTGAGCTCTTTCATGGTTGAAGATACATAGCGCAGACATAGTTTTGTGGTGTCCATCAAAATTTTGACAAAATGCCTCATATGATTACAACCTCATAGAATGCAATGATGCACAGGTCTAGTAAGATGAAGACGACGGGTATTAAAAATACAATACCTATGTTGTGTGATGTGGAGGCTAGCAGTAAAGAAATTATTTCTCTATCAGCAAAGCAAAAAGTCATAATTACGTTCAAGTTGTTAACGACTCCCTTTGGAATCATTATTAAAGTTGTGAAGAACCTTTGTGTATGCAATGAAAACCATATTGTAACCAAGTTTTATCTCAAGACTGTTGCACGAGCATAGGTTTGGAGGCTATGTGGGTCTACAAGAAAGTTGAAGATATGCTACAGAGCATAGAGAGTAGTTTATTGCTTTATTTGTACACAGAGCAACTGATAACCATCACCTTCAAAGAACATGAAATGGTCATGTGGATGTGTATGCTTGGTGCTTAATACAGATGTGCTTTAGCATTACGAGGCTAAACTAGAAATGATGACATGGCTTCCAGGACAACAATAGACTATAAAGAGGGCATAATTAGTTGAAGAAAAAATAAGAACAGTTATGCTTCGATTTAGAAAAGACTCTACAACAGTTACGATTTGGTTGAGAGAAACTACACATAATATAACACTACCTCAAATATCAAGAAACTATCTATCATATTACACGTTTAAGCTTCTAGAAAATATAGAGTGAGAAATACCTTTAGAAATATTCATGGAAACATGAATAAAGAGATATTTGTAGTATTAACCGATGAGAGAAAAGAAAAGTGATGTTGAGCATGAAAAGAATATTAGAGATAGTGAAATTGTTAAAATAGACAGGGTTGTGAGAAAGTATTACAGAGTTGATTTGAGACCTGATTTTTGCAATAGCATAGTAATTTTGGTAGAGTTGTGTGTGAGAATTTAGATACATAATATTATGTAGAGCAGATACATAGTTGTATATATCAGAAGCACAAAGTTTGAGTTGTAGAATGTAAATGTGCAAGATCATCAAGGATCTGTTGAACTGAAGGCATAGTTAATATGTTAAACTTTTCTTGATTTTATTGTCCAAGTGGGTGCTTGGGAAGAGGTTGATAATTCTTGGAGTGGGTACTGCAAAATTTCAATCAAGTTGGTGCTTGATCAAGAGGGATCAGTTTTCCTTTTATTTGGTGCTAAAATTTTTTATAAGTGCACAGTTTTCGAGGGCTGGATTTGAATAGGGAGTTCAAATAGTCTTTTGCACAGTGGTTTTTCCCACATTAGGTTTCCACTATAAATCCTTGTGTTGTGTTATTCCTATTTGTGTGATTATTTGGTTATTTGATCATTTTTTGATTTAATTTCTCATCTAATTTCAACAAGGTACAATTTTTTTTGAAGACACTGATTCACCCCCCTCTCAGTGTCACTTCTATTCTAACAATTGGTATTGAAGCTAGGCATCTAATCAAGCTTAATTAGATAAGGTGATCCTAGAAGTGATACAATGGAAAGTGGTGAAGTTTCCTCTTCAAACAAGGCACCACTATTTGATGGGACAAACTATACCTTCTGGAGACTTAGAACGAAGACCTATCTATGTGCTCTTGGATTTGACATATGATATTTTATATCCAGTGGCTATTCAGTACTTGCTACTCCTCCAACTGATGCAGTAGAAAAGAAGTTGTTTGAAAATGACTCAAGAGCTAAAAATGCCATCATGTGTGGCCTAGTTGACAATGATCTAGTGAAGGTCATGGGATGCAAAAAAAATAAGGATATTTGGGACAAATTGCAAAGCATACATGAGGGATATGACAAGATCAATGATGTCAAATTGCAAACTTTCATGTCACAGTTTGAAAGCTTGAAGATATAGCTACATATATGTTGAGATTTAATGAGGTAATCAATGCCACTAGAGGATTGGGAGATGAAATTGAATATGTTGTGATAGTTAAGAAAGTCCTTAGATCCTTGCCATCGAGTTTTGACTCCAAGGTATTAGCAATTGAAGAATATAAATATTTAAATGCATTATCAATAGATGAAATTCATGGATCCTTGAAATCCTACAAAATGAGGGCAGGAAAGATGAAGGATTTTGATAGAGAGGCAGTCTTTAAAGCATCTAAAATTTCCAAGGTGAAGGTTGATTCTGATGAAGATGATGTTTCAGACATTGAAGAGTCCAATTTTGTCTAAAAGCTTAAGAGAGGTAAAGGTAAGTATAAAGACAAGTTACCTTTCAAGTTTTTCAATTATGGTGAAGTAGGCCACTTTACCAGTAAATGCCCATATAAATAGAAAAATTGTGATGATGAGTATGATGGTAAAAAAAAATGGAATAGTTATAAATTGAAAAACAAAAATTTCAAGAGAGATAGGTTCAAAAAGAAGAGTCTTTTATCACAAAAGAATGAAGAAGATTCTGATGCCAGTTATAATGATGAGGTTGAAGATGATACTGGTGATGTACTATTCATGGCAGTTGAAGACAGTAAAAATACTTTAGAGGCTATAGAGAATTATGAAGATGATGAGTTGGAAAGTTGACTTGGAAGATTAATTAATTTCTGCACTAGAAGATCTTGACATTGAAAGGAGTAAAAATAATAAGTTTTCTAAGAAGTTTGAAGAGTCAAGCAAGAATATTAAAGAGTTGATTTTGAAAATTGAATAGGCTAAGGTTACTAAAGAGTCTTTACAATTTCAATTGACAAATATGATTGATGCATGAAGTAGACTTGAAGAGGAGATAGTATCCTTGAGGAAGAAAATTGAGAAGATAACCCAACCAGCTAGTTTTGCTCTCAAGTTTGATAAAGCATCAAAAATGATTGATGAAATAGTAGGACACGAAAGACACTCAAACATAAAATTTGGTTTAGTATTTGAACCCGGTGAGTCATCCAAGTATAATGATGAAGAAGTTGTCAAGAAGAAGCCCATATATAAACTAGAACAAAAAGAATAAAATCAAAATAAAGAAAGAGATGGTTTTGTTCTCATCAAAGGAGATTCCAAAGGAGTCAACCATCAAGGTATAAACAATACAACAAGTCTTATTCCTTTTATCCAAACTTGAATAATACTTTTTATGGTTATTGCTATAATTATAACTAGTTTGGACATAAAGTTGTTGATTGTAGACAACTAGTAAAGTTTGTTAATTTTATAAACAAGAATATGTTCTCACCATTGATGAAGTACAGTGTTGAATGATATAGATATCACAATTATGGTCACACAGCGAGATTTTGTAATAGTAATTTTTTTGGTATACCAAACTATGCAAATAGTCATGTTAATTCAACCTATATGTAAAACAGTCCAACAATTAAGAAGATAACAAAGGATAAATCACAGTCCAAACCAAAGACAACTTGGAAGAAAAAGAATGGTAGTGTTCAGAAGTCCCTAATTGTGCAAACTACCTTAAAAGCTCATAACAAAATCAAGCGATGGATTCTTGATAGTGGCTACTCAAAAAATATGATAGGTGACAAATAGAGGTTTGAGAACTTGAAAGAGTATGAAGGTGGATCAGTGAAATTTAGAAACAATGATGGATCTAAGATCGTTAGCAAAGGTACAATAAATATAAGCAATGACAATATTAAATCAGAAGAGGTACTATTTGTTGTTGTTTTGAAGCATAATTTGCTAAGCGTTAGCTAGATCTATGATAGTGGTCATGATGTAATATTCAAGAGGTATGGATGTGAAATAAGAAGGTTATATAATGGAAAACTAATAGCTATGGGGACCAGAACAGCTTGTAACTTTTACACTCTCACTAAATTCATAGAAAATGCATGCTTGATTAGTCAAGAAGAGGCAAGTTGGTTATGGCACAAAAGGCTCGGTCATATTGGCTTTGATAACTTGGTGAAGATTAGCTCAAAAAGGGTTGTTAGAGATATACCAACTATTTCCAATATGACCAATTGTGTTTGTTAACCATCCCAAAGAGGTAAACAAACTAGATCTACTTTCAAAGGTAAAGAGTACTACACAAAGAAGCCATTGGAGTTAGTACAAATTGATTTATGTGGTCCTATGAGAACACAAAGCATAAATGGACACAAATATTTCATGTTGTGCATTGATGATTATTCCAGGATGACATGGGTGTTATTTCTTAAGCACAAATCATAATCTTTTGACATGTTTAAGAGTTTTAAAAACTTGGCAAAAAATCAGTGTGGTAGAAAGAATTAAGTGTCCAAGGCCTGATAGAGGTGGAAAATTCATTTCAAAGGATTTTTCTGAATTTTGTACTGATCATGGGATAAGGAGACAACTTTCTACAACTAGGACACCTCAAAAAAATGGAGTAGTTGAAAGAAAGAACCGGACACTACTTGAAATTGCTAGGACCATGATGGCTAAACACAACATTGCTAATAGATTTTGGAAGGAAGTAGTTGATACAACTGTATAAATTCTAAATATATGTATGTTGAGGCCAAATCAAAACAAGACCCCCTATGATTTGTGATTTGATGGAAAAGCCACTGTTAAACACTTTGGTATTTTTAGCAGCAAGTGTTACATAAAGAACACTTAAGATAATCTTGGTAAATTTGAAGACAGAGCTGATGAAGGAATGTTTCTAGTCTACTCACCCAAAATAAAAGCATATTTGTGTTACAAAAATAGACTAAGAAGGATAGTGAAGAGTGTTGATGTAAAATTTTATGAAGGTTATGAAGGACAAAAGAGAATAAAAAGTCATAATGATTAACTATCCAATCTATGAAGAGTCTATTGAAGAAGATGAGGTAAAATCATAAGATAAAAAACAAGATGAGGAGACTTTGAAAACACCCCCTAAATCTGTTCAAGCTAATCATCCAAAAGAACAGATTATTGGATATCCAAATACATGAGTTAAAACAAGAAGTTGAGTTGTAAAAGCACAAGAAAATATAAATTACTCATTATTTTCCAATGTAGAACCTAAGATAGTAATGGAGGTCATCCAAGATGAGCATTGGGTGAAAGCAATGGAAGAGGAGTTGGATCAAATTGAGCATAAACAGACTTGGGAGCTTGTTCCTAAACCTACTAGTAAGAATGTAATTTGTACTAACGGGGTTTTTAGAAATAAGTTAACTAAAAATGGTAAAATTATTAGAAACAAAGTAAGATTACTATGTAAAGGTTATGTACAAGTAGAAGGTATTGATTTTGAGGAGACCTTTGCACCTGTAGCTAGACATGAAGCTATTAGGATGTTCCTTTCTTTGGCTGCTTATAAGAATTTTAAAGTTTATCAAATGGATGTCAAGGCTACATTCTTGAATGACATTCTAAAAGAGGAGGTCTACATTGACAACCTGATGGTTTCAGTTGGGAGATTATCCTAACATGGAATGTAGGTTGAAAAAGGCTTTTTATGGACTAAAGCAAGCTCCAAGAGCTTGGTATTCCAGGCTGGATAAGTATCTTTTGGAACAAGGTTTTAAAAAGGGTCTAGTTGATAGTAATTTGTATGTGAAAATTGAAAAGGGGTATCAAATTGTGATTGTTGTATATGTTGATGACATTATTTTTGGTGGCAGCAAGGATGATTTGTGCAATGAATTTTCAAATCAAATGAAAAAGGAATTTGAGATGTCTATGGTAGGTGAGTTGTCTTTCTTTCTTAGTTTACAAGTTGCTCAGTTAGATAAAGGTATTTTTCATCTCACAAGTCAAGTATGTTAAAGAGTTACTTAAAAATTTTCAAATGGAATATTGTAAACATGTGAGCACACTTATGGCAACTGATTGCAAACTCAATAAATATGATGATTCTGCTAGTTTTGACCAGACTTTGTAAAGGCCTATGATAGAAAGTTTGTTATATTTGATAGTAACAAGACCTGATATCATGCAAGTAGTGTTTAAAGCAATCAAATTCCAATCTAATCCAAGAGAAACTCATGCAACAACAGTCAAAATAATATTTAGATATTTGAAAGGAACAATGGAGTATGGTCTGTGGTAGCCAAAAGATAGATTTTGATCTTATTGCATATTCTGATGTTGATTGGGCAGGTTGTGTAGATGACTAGAAGAACATTAGTGGTGGAGCTTTCTACCTTGGTAAAAATATTGTGAGTTGGTATAGCAAAAATCAAGAGTCTACTTCACTTTCTACTTCTGAGGCCGAGTATATTGTAGCTACATCATGTTGTACTCAAGTATTACGAATGAAGTAGACATTGAAATACATTGGGATAAACTTTGAAGAACCAATTCCAATTATGTGTGACAATACAAGTGATGTGAACATTTCAAATAACCTAATTATGCATTCTATGACCAAGCACATTACAATCAGATATCACTTTTTAAAGGAGAAAGTTGTTCAAGGTGAGGTTAAACTGGATTTCATACCAACAAAGGAGCAGATAGCTTGATATCTTCACCAAACCACTACCAAAATATACCTTTGAATATTTAAGGTAGATATTGGGAGTGGTCACACTTCCCAAGCACTAAATGTGTAAATTAAAGCATTTCCTCAGGGGGAGCAATCATGTATTGTATCAAGAGATACTCTTACTCGAGGTATGGCATGACGATGATGCAACTAAGGGGGAGTGAGAGTGTAGTTGGTAGCAGTTGGTATTGATAGTTTTTGGTGCTAGTTGGATCCTTTGTCATTGTTGTCAAAAGAGGAGAAAGAACACAACTATAATAGTGGTTTTTGGGAGAATGGTAGCAGTTTTCAGTATGTGTTATGAAGTGTTTCTAATGAGATGTTGCCAACAATTCCAAACAGAGAGATTTTTGAGCTATATATGGTTGTCATTGTTGACAACACAATGAAATTGACTTTCACATAGTACTATCACTACAAATTATCTTATGATCACTTGGTTGAGCTCTTTCATGGTTGAAGATACATAGTGCAAACATAGTTTTGTGGTGTCCATCAAACTGTTTGACAAAATGCCTCATCCGATTGCAACCTCATAGACTGCAATGATGCATAGGTCTAGTGAGATGAAGATTATGGGTATTCCAAATACAATACCTACATTGCATGATGTGGAGGCCGACTGTAAAGAAAATATTTCTCTTACAGCAATGCAAAAAGTCATAATTGCATTCAGGTTGTTAAAGACTCCCTTTGGAACCGTTTATTAAAGTTCTGAAGAACCTTCGTGTATGCAATGAAAACCATATTGTAACCAAGTTTTATCTCAATACTGTTGCATGAGAATGGGTTTGGAGGCAACACAGGTCTACAAGGAAGTTGAAGATATGCTATAGAGAATAGAGAGTAGTGTATTGTTGTATTTGTACACAGAGCAACAGAGGACCATCACCTTCAGAGAACATGAAATGGGCATGTGGACATGTATGCTTGGTGCTTAATACAGATGTGCTTTAGCATTGCTATGTTAAACTAGAAATGATGACATGGGTGCCAGCACAACAATAGACTATAAAGAGGGTAGAATTAGTCGAAGAAAGAATAGGAACAATTATGCTTCAGTTTGAAAAATACTCTCCAACAGTTACAATTTGATTGAGAGAAACTACATAGAATATATAACTACCTCACTTGTCAAGAAACTATCTAGCATATTACACGTTTAAGCTTCTAGCCAGTATAGAGTGAGCAATACCTTTAGAAATGTTCATGGAAATAGGAATAAAGAGATATTTTCAGTATTAAAAAGGGTGAGAGAGAAGAAAAGTGACACTTGTTGTGGCTTCTCCACAACTATCCCCAAAGTTTGGGGACCCACCTTAAATTTGTGTCTTTTGGAATTTTGGTTGGTTTCGGGTGTCAATTTTGGTAAATCTTTCCCCCTTAGAGTTCATTATGCATAGGCCATGGTTGAGTGTTGGTGGTGTTTATTTGTTCCTTTTTTTTTTAGTGTTTGGCATGGTATAAGTTGATTGTACGACTTCCTTTTAAATTAAATGTGTGATGTAAGTCAAAATTTATGATTGGATTTAATTAATGCATATATTCAAAAACCATTAATGCAAATTCAAACATTTAATTTTGGTTTAACAAAATTTTTTATAATATATATATATATATATATATATATATATATATATATATAACTCTAAAAAATTAATAATAATAAAAGCAATTAAAAAAATATTATTGTTATATATTTTACAAATATAATAATAATACCAAAAAAATAAAATAGAAATCGCTTTGACCTTTTGGGTTTGATTTCATTTTAATCTGGCTTGTGGGTTGATGTTTAGGTTTAGTGCTAAGTTTTAATCGAAGCGTGGTATTAATGTCATGAGTGTGCTTGCTTTGGTTTTGGCTTAAATTGATTCTACTATTATTTTTATTGTGGGCAGATGATTCGGAAGAGAAGAGGATGATCCGGTGCTTAAGCGAACGCGGACGTGGCAAGCTTAAACAGCGGCACTAGCGATAAATGATAGGACAAAGCTATGTGGAACCTTGTTGTAGCGTTGTTAACGTGTTGACGTAGCAGGTTGAAGAGGGTTTTTGCATGGGATATCATGGATCTTCAATTCAAACCAAGCCCTCGACGACGTGGAAATTCAGAGCGCGATGACGTGGCATATCTAGATGGCACGCGATGGTAGTGGTGTTCGGCTGACGACGTGATGTCTGACTCGGAATAAGGATGGCAACACCACAGCAGCTTTGTTTTGGAAATTTATCTAAGTCGAAGACCCGGATATACAACGGCGAATGGAATGGAATGAAGACACGAAAACGCAGCGAAGAGCTCTGAATTCAACGGCGTATCCGTCAATCGTCAGTGGAAAGACCGAGAATGCAGGTTGCGTGAGTAGATGTCGGATAAGGACATAAATTTTGAGAAACAAAATTGCAGGAATCAATGGCATGCATGAACGGTGTCGGTGTCGGCCTGATAGAGGTCGAAGATAACAACAGGCAGCATCGGTTACGTTCAGCCTGTTGTCGAAGGAACATTCAAATAAATGAAGCGGCGGGGTGAGAGAGAAAAGGGTCAACGAAATGCCACGATGGGCTTGCAATGATGTTGGTGAGCTCTGCAGAGGAAATTCTCACAGTCGTAGACATCAGTTTTCAGCAGTCAAATGGATACATTTTTTTCATCACGTGTACAGGTCTTCCCGCATATGGTATATCAATACTTTAAAGGTGTTAATCTATGTTATAAGGAGATGTAATTAGTGGTTGGGACATAAGTATTGGGAGGCTCGTCACTAAAGGGAATGTTACGGATGAGAAAAAGAAGCGTGCAGCGTGGTTCACCAACCTAAAGGCGTTACCCAAATAAAACGAAAGCGAACGTTTTATTAAGAAGCGTTACTAAAAGAAAGGGAAGGCAGCAAGGGTTTTAAATATAGAAGCAAATTTCTGAAGGAGGGGTTGGAAAATTTCGATGAGAAGCAAATTTCTGAAGGAGGGGTTGGAAAATTTCGATGACAAGGAGGAGATTACGAAAGAAAAAAGTAGGACTATGTTTTAGAGGGAAAGCAGGAAGCTAACATCCACAGAGCCTGGTTTGCTTATTTTTGCTGCATGCATGTATTTGTGTTGGAAAAAGAAGATTCTTGATTGAAATATAAGATTTTGTTATTATCTTCTAATATGCAATATGTCTGATGTCTTATGCACAGGGTGGTTACATCAAATATCAGATTGTTTTATGCATCATTTATACCTCTGACTTTGGCCATGAATAAATTTTATATTGTGCTTCTGCAGGTTAAATTTATTCATGTTTTATTCTAACGGGGTTCATGCCATGCAATTAATTCGAATAAACATTGGGTGTTAAGGGTTTGGGTTTCCTGCATTTTGCTTTTTATAATCTGGTCCATTCTCTAGAAATTTGTTAAACTTCTGGTCCTTTTCCAAAAAATTTAAATTTTTTTTTGTTCCGAAATTCATTTTCAAACATCTGGTCCAGTTTTCCAGATTTCAGTTGTTCAATTTCTGGTCATTCCAGAGTGTTTAAATAATATCTGGTCTGGTTCCATATTTGTTAAATTTTTGGTCTTTCCAGATTTCTGTTTTTGACTTCTGTAACCCAATCTTTTTTCATTATTTTTTAGTGATACAATTTTGTTTTCAAAGCACTTCCTTTCATCATCTAAGCATAAGATAAATGAATCAGTGAGGTGAGGAGGTAGTCATTTGTTAGTGTAGCACATCTTAAAGCAAAGATAAAATGAAGTGGATTTTTTCATAGTATTAGTAAGTCCTACACTTAAATCTGAAGTAAAAGGGATTGACTAACTCCAAATGCTAACACTGACCTCATTCTTAAATTTAATATAAAAGGAAGTGGGATGTCTCATAGTACTAGTTAGCAAAATACAAATTTCATAAGAATCAACATAACCAGTAGACCCCTTGTTAATGGTCATTTTGCAAGTTCTTTAAGCTATTCTAGATCCTAGTTTGTAGACCAAATTTTAGAAGAACCTTGAAGAAGTTGTCATTTCTTTACAAGAGAGGGTTTTTGCTAACAAGAATCCTAACGGTGGGTGTGATTTTGCAATAGGGCAAAATTACTACTCAACAAATCTGAGCATGAAAAGAAGATTAGAGATAGTGAAATTGTTGAAATAGATAGGGTTGTGAGAAAGGATTACAGAGTTTCTTTGAGACCTGAGTTTTGTAGTTACATAGTCATATTGAGAGAGTTGTGTGTGAGAATTTAGATACGTAATATTGTGCAGAGCAGATATAGAGTTGTATTTATCATAATCACAAAGGTTGAGTTGTAGAATGTAAATATACAAGATCATCAAGGATCTATTGAACTGAAGGTATAGTTAATATGTCAAAATTTTCTTGATTTTATTGTCCAAGTGGGTTCTTGAAAAGAGGTTGGTAATTCTTGCAGTGGGTGTTGTAAAATTTCAATCAATTTGGTGCTTGATCAAGAGGGATCGGTGTTCCTTGTAGTTGGTGCTGCAAAAATTTGTAAGTGCATTGTTTTCCAAGTCTGGATTTTAATAGGGAGTTCAAATAGTCTTTTACATAGTATTTTTTCCCAAATTGGGTTTCCACTATAAATCCTTGTGTTGTGTGATGCCTATTTGTGTGATTGTTGGGTTATTTGATCATTTTTTGATTTAATTTCTCATCTAATTTCAACAAGGTGCAAATTTTTTTGAAGACATTGATTCACCCCCTCCTCTCAGTGTCAATTCTAGTCTAACAGGCCACCTATTATTGTAGACTGCTTTGAAGACATGAATATTTAAGCTTTGATAAGAGGATACTATTGCATTGGAAATTATTTAGAAGTGTTGGAGAATATTAACTTGAATAACATGCATTGACCAAAGTGAACCTAAGTGTGACACATGAGTTGAAGAAACCCTATCTAATTACATAAAGCCTAAAGTGTATTTTACTCCCATTGATGATAATTTGAACCTCAATTTGTATTGGGATACCTAGAATCCAAGCTCCTATCAAGACTAAAATTCAAAACCCTCCAAAATGTATGTAAAACCCCTAACAAAGGAAGGGAAAATGTAATTCATGAACACTATCAAACTACAATAGAAGGTCGCTAGGGATTTTAAGGAGTTTTTAACCAAAGGTTGTGAGGATAAATTCAAATTTGACAAAATCAAATATGTCAAAGGAAGAAGATGAAGGATCAATAGTTTTTCCACTAATATATCCTTTGGGTTATGAAGGAGTGGCATCAAAAAAATTTGTGAAGAACTCTCTAACATTCCTACCAAAGGAATTAGTATTTGTGGTTCTATTAGTACTATAGAACACTATCAACATCATGTTTAAAAGCTACCAGAGGAAGCTCTTGTCAATCCAAATTATGACATCTATTACATTCTCACTGTTTTATCGAATGCTCGTATTTGCTCTAAGCAAATAGTTGTAACATTGATATGTACTTTTAACATAAGCCTTGAAATCATCTAAAAAGGATGTTTGTTGGATGATATTATCTATAATTGTATTCAAATTACTTCTATGGCCGCATATGTTGGCTGTACTAATGAAAATTCCATCTATCGAGAATAAAAGTAATAATTGAAGAGATGAGTTCATATTATACGTAAAGAACAAGGAGTAAATAATCTTTGTGTATGCAAAGCAATGTAGTAGTCTCTTCACAAAGAAGAACCAAGAACCTAAAAATCAAAGTTGAGTTCATCTCGCAGTAGAAGAAACCAAGATACTCAAGTTTCAGTGAGTGAAATGCTAGCACATGGGAATTGAAGAGGATAAGACATAGTGAATGAAACATGATTGAATACGAGTAAGCATTGGTAATTTTAATGACAATAGTTCTATAAGATTCAAAGAATGACCAACATTCACTGTAACATCAAAATGGAAGCAAAGCACCAAAAAAAGGATGTTGGAAGGTCAAGGAAGTAACATTTCAAAATTATTGACCAAAGTAATGATAGGGTAAATTAATGTAATGATTCTAAAAAGCATAATGCTAAGTTCCTAAATAAAAGAAATCCAAATGAGTGCAATGTGTCTCTAACATATTGAAAGGAGGAATATAACATCTAAGAACGCACTATTTGGAAGTATTTTTTAAATTTTGGGGTTTTCCAAAAAGGATAAATAAGGTTTGAATATAATATTTGATAACTTAATATTTTATAAAGATTAATTGGAAATTAGGATTAGTTACGTTTTTAATCATTTAATCAAGTTTCTTTAAGTTGGAGTAATAAGTATATTTAGTATATATATATATTGAAGAAATGGGGGGAAATAGAAATTTTGACAAAAGCACTGACCTCATGAGCGAATATATTACAAACCTCCATCTCGTGGATATCCAACCAGATAATGGACTTATGACTTGGTCTAACAGAATGCAAGAATTATCTTGTATAATGGAGAGACTGGATAGGTTTTTGCTCTCTAAAAATTTCTTAATCCATGGTCACATTCTTAAAGTGAAGACTCTTAATAATGCTGGTTCTAATCATTGGCCAGTCATGGTGGAAATGTGGAAAACCAATGTGAGTTTCTCTCCTTTTCATTTTCAATTAATGTGGCTTAGAGACATTTCCTTCAGACCTTGTGTGCAACAATGGTGGAAGGAAGGTAAACCTAGGCATGGGACTAAGATGTTCTATTTTTCCAAAATATTGCAATACATTAAATCCAAAATCAAGACTTGGAACTGGAAAGAGTTTGGGGATGTTCATAAAAAAAACATGAAGTTATTGCTCATCTTGAAAATTTGAATAAGAAAATCCGTTTAGATGGCCTCACGGAGAAGAGAAGTGCAGATGAAATTAAACTCACAACTCAGTTAGAGGAACGGGAAAAAAGAGAAGAAATATTATGGAAGCAAAAATCTAGAATTCAATGGCTCAAAGAAGGATATCAAAACACAAATTTCTTCCACAAATCTCTTCTAGCTAGAAGATCTCACAACTTTATTTCTTCCTTAAAATCAGATTCTGGAGATGTTGTTTGTACTTGGGATGGCATGAACTATATTGTTGTTGATTACTTTTCCAATCTTTTTGCTGCTACTCCTCTTGACTCAGCTTCACAACAAATTGTTCTTCAAGAAGTCCCTTCTCTTATCACTTCTGAGGAGAACTCTATTTTTATTGATCCTATTACTATCAATGAGATTCAACAAGTAGTTTTTAAAATGCAAAAAGGGAAAACCCCAGGTCTTGATGGTTTTCCCATTGAGTTCTACCAAGAGTTATGGGATATCCTTCATGTTGATTTATTAGAGGTGGTAGAAAAATCCAAGAAAGCCAAAGAAATTTTAAAGGTTATCAATAAAACTTATATTACTCTTGTTCCAAAAGCTCAAGATGTTGATTATATCTCAGCTTTTAGACCTATTGCTTTATGTAATGTTCTTCTCAAAATCATTACTAAAATCATGGCATAAAGGTTGAAGCCTCTTTTGTATAAGATTATTTCCTCAGAGCAAGGAGGTTATGTGGAAGGACGTCAAATAGTAGCTGAGATAGTTCTTGCTCAGGAAGCCATCCATTCCATGGATATGCAAAATTCTCCTTCCATGTTCATTCGGTTAGACTTATCCAAAGCTTATGATAAAGTGGATCGACACTTCCTTATCAAAGTCTTGAGGCAATTTGGTTTCTCTAAGGATTGGATGGATTGGATTATGGGATGTATCTCTTCAGTTTCCTACTTAGTTCTTATCAATGGCAGGCCTTCTCAGTCTTTCCCATATTCCAGAGGTATTAGGCAAGGTGACCCGCTATCCCCTTATTTATTCATCATTCTTGTTGAATGCTTGGGTAGGACTATAACCAAAAAGAGGGAAAACAAAACCCTTGATGGAGTTACCATTGCTCATGGAGATAGACCTATCTCTCATCTTCAATTTTTGGATGACTCTACTCTTTTAGGTAAAGCTACAGTTAAGGAAGCTTCTAATATTAAGAAAATCATTAGCTATTTTTCTAAGGCTATTGGGCAGTTGATCAATGAATATAAATCTAAAGTTATTTTCTTTCACTACTCTGCTAGACAGGAATCCATGTTCTTGGATAAATTAAGATATAAGAAGACCTCTCTTCCAATCACTTATTTAGGTATTCCCATAAATATTCAAAGAAAGAAAAATAAATATTGGAATTGGTTGTTGGACAATGTCAAGAAGAAAATTGGAAAGTCAACCAACAAGTGGCTTTCTTCTAGAGGTAGAATCACCTTGGTAAAATCAATTCTTCAAGCTATTCCTATTTATGTTTCTTCCATTTTTAATATCCCAAAAGCTGTTGTTCGAGAATTGGATCAAATTAGTCATCGTTTCCTTTGGAGTGGTACTAAGGAGAAAATAAAATGGACCTTGGTGAAATGGGATACTTTATGTCTTCCTAAGAGTGAAGGGGGGTTAGGATTCCAGTCTTCAATTAATAACAACAAAGCTTTAGCTGCTAAATTATATTGGAGGATGTTGCATAACCCCAATGCTCTTTGGACCAATAATATCTATGCTAAATATGCTGAGAACAAAAGTCCTAAAGATCTTGTTTGCTATCAACTTCCTACCAAAGGTTCTCCCATTTTAGCAGTTCTTAAGACTGGTAAGGATTTTATAAAGAAAAAATTATTTTGGATCATTCATAATGGTCAACATGCAAATTTTTGGATAGATTCTTGGGATGGTCACAAGCCTTTGATAGCTCAATTTCCCTATTGGAGGCCTTGGATGGAGGAGCTTCACCGAGCTAATTGGATAAAGGTGGCTAATTATTGTCGGTACCATACTGGTAATTCAAAGGTTGGTAGATATTGGATCCCTATTGAGGACTGGCCTATTCAAATCCCAGAAAGGCAAAGACAAAATATCCAAGGCATCCTTCATATGATATCCCTCTCTTGGTCCCATAAAAAATATTGTTTTGGATGGAACAACACTACTAAGGGTGAGTTTTCAGTTGCTCAAGGTTATTTGACCTTATGCCATAATAATCCCAACCATTATTCTGACATATTTTCTTGATTGTGGGCTCAAAATATCTGGCCTAAGGTGAGGTTCTTTAATTGGCTTTTATTGCATCATAGGGTGCTTACTGGTGAGCAACTTATGAAGCATGGTTTTCATGGCCCTTTTCGATGTGAAATGTGTGAAGAGAATGTAGAAAATGTCAACCATATTTTTATTGAGTGTACTTTAGCCTCTGAGCTATGGAGGAGAATGACCACTTTACTTGGCTTATAGTGGTCCAATTTTTTTACTTTTGAACAACTTTGGAGGGATTGGCCTAATCAAGAGGGTGTTGATCATTTTATTAGGCAGTTAGTTTGGATGGGTTCTACCATTCTTCTTTGGAATATTTGGAATGAAAGGAATAACTGAATTTTTAATCAAGATAGGAAGGATATTCACTATATTTGGCAAAATACCATAGCCAACTTAGTTGAATCAGTCCATCAACTCCTTAATCACCCCCAAAACTCCCACCATAGATGGGATCAAGTGATGCAAATATTGAAGATTAAATATTCTAAGGACAACCATATTAAAGGGAATGTGAGCATTAGTAAGATGGATAGGACTAGAAATTGGCAAGCTCCTCTTAAGGATTTTGGAAAAGTCAATACTGATGGAGCCTCTAGAGGGAACCTTGGAAAAGCTAGTGTGGGAGGGATCGGTAGACTTTCAGATGGCTCCCTGGTTTTTACCTTTGCTAAGAATTTAGGTATTCTTTCCAATAACCTTGTTGAGGGGTATGGTATCCTCAGAGGCCTTCAGGATGCTACTAAGTTTGGATGGGTAAAGGTGTTAGTTGAGTCTAACTCTCAACTTATGATTAATATCTTGAAGACTCCTTCTAAGAATCATAAGGTGGATTGGAGAATAAAAAGAATTGTTGAGAATTTTTAGTTAATCCAAATGAGATTTTTGAAATTTGATTACAATCATGTGGTCAGAGATCAAAACAAGAGTGTTGATGCTTTAGCTAATTGGGCTTTGGACAAAGGTGGTCTTACTTGTTATGGCCACCCTCCTATATGGTGGGCTTCTCAAATTAGGGAAGCTCTTCTTTCTATCATTTCTTTGGATGGCTTCAGTTTTGAAGGTACCTAGTTTCTTCTTGTTTTTTTTTTTGCTTCTCTTTGGTTCATTCAATTTTTTTTAGTTCCCTAACTCATTCTATTCTTTATTTTGTTTCCACTGTTGATTCTTGCCTTAATAGTCTTCTAGTCTAGATAGGTCATTGTTATGTTCAATTTTTTTCTTTTTTCTTTTTTGTTTTTTGGTTTAGTTTTTTAAGGTGGGTGGGTTTTTTTGTTAGGTCATTGTTTTGCTTTTTTTTTAATGTTTTTTTGTTATTGTTCTTGTGTTTTTTTTGTTCTTGTTCTTGGGTTTCTCTTTGTTTATGTTATTTCTTGTTTTTATGTGTGAGTGTTTTTCTATGTTTTTTGTTTTTGTTTATTGTCTGTTGTTGGTTGTTTTTTATTTTTATTTTTATTTTATTTTTTAGGTTTTGGTTGTGTTTATTTTTCATGTTTTTTTGGGTTATGTCTTTGTAGTGTTCTGTTGTTTTTGTCTTGTTTGTGTTTTGTTATGTGGTTCTTGTGTTTTTCTATGTGGTTTGTGTTGTGGTTTCTTTTATCTTATTGTACGTGTTTGGTTGTGCTTTTTTTTTTGACACACTCAAGGAGCATGTTTTTAATTTTATTTTATTATTTTTGTTTTTATTTACTTATTTTTAAATTGGTTTTGTGTGTTTTTTTGCTCCTTGAGTATGTCAAAGGTGATAGGACAGGTCTGAGTCCTGGGCATTTTTGGTGGAATGGATACCCCTGCCTCCTTGGGTCTTACCCAAAAGTGGCATCCCTTTTGGGATGTTTTCCACAAATAAAAAAAATAAGTAGAGCAAGATGGAGTAATAAGAAATAGCTTGCTATTATTAAAATTGAAATTTAATTGTTTTTTATAAATTTGCAAATTGATTTATTTTTGGATTCAAAAGGTAGCCAACATCAAACTTAGAAAATTCAAATTTGTAAACTTTTATTTCTTCATAAGTTTTAAAACATTAGTGAGGCATACAAATTTATACTTTGTAAGGTTTTAAATTTTGATATTTGACATTTGAAGATTATATTGATTTCATATTTTTTGAGAAAGTTTAAAAGTAGAAAATTATTGAATTAGCAAATTATTGCAAATTTAGTTATTTGGAAGACACAATTATTTCAACCTCAAACCTTACGAAAAGATAAATTTGCAAAAAAATCATTTTTAGTTCATAAAATTAGCGAGATATAAGGTTTTTTCACCTTATAGGATCTAATTTAGAAACTTTTATTAATTTAAAACTAAGGAAACATAATGTTGTCAACTTCAAAGGAACATGGAAAAGAAAAAGCAAGTGAAAAGAAAAATAAATCATCAAAATATATAAATACAAAAACATGACTTGTTAAAAACAATTGAAATAAAAAACTTGTATTTTCAAGAAGAACAAATATACATTCAAGATGACTTACTAGAAGAGACTAAGGAAATGTTACAAAATTTAAAATTTTGTACTCAATACATGATAAAAAATATTTAAGGTCAAGAGAATACATTAATAAAATAAATAAGAATATTACAATCAATCATGAGAGAAGCCAAAGATGAAAGTTTTTCAATGCTAGGAAATTATCTAAGTTCAAAACTTGATGAAGCAATTGAAGACTCTAAAGATATTTTTACATTACCTAATGATATAGGAAATATAATGTATATGGAATTACTTTCTAATGAAATCCTCAAAGGCAAGAATATAAAACAAGAGGAAATGACTAAATATTTGAAGAAAAAGCTAGTTGATATTACTAGTGAAGCAGAAAAGGGAGAATTTTTAATACTTCAAAAATATGTGCAAAGTGTTCTTAATGATGCTAATGATTTTTATAAAAAATTTATTACCGTACCTGTTAGTTTATGAAAAAAATATACAAGGGAATAATCACTCTAAATTTTTTTAAAATAAGAAAACAAGGAAAGGTTGAAGAATTGGGGAATAAAAAAATTGTAAAAGATGTTTCTTGTGATACAAATTATTTAAGGCCCATGATAATAGATGCATGTTTTCACACTAGTGATATTCATCTGAAATAAAAATGTGCAAGTTGTGACCCTTATCAAAATGAAAAGAAATATTGTGATGTAAGAAATGATACTTGTGACTTAGAAATCATGAAAAATATAGAAGAACCTATTTTAAAAATAGATGCTACATGTGAAAAAAAGAATTTGAATACAGTTCGTGATTGTTCATAAAAAAATTTATGTTATCAAAATTGATGATGAAAAAGGCAATGATTCTCATATTAGTGTTGATGTTGACAAGGATTAGATTGGTGATCTTTTTGGTTATTTTAAAAGGCATACCAAAGGAATCGGTTCAAAATTGTTAAGTAAAAAGGGATATAAAAATAGTTTTGGAAAAATGTGGACAAAAAATGAAAGAACCAATTGTGCAAGAATAAGACAAAAATATGAAGGTCTTGGATATATAGGACATATGACCAACAATGAATTAAGAACTAAATTTACGACAAGAAATAACGACATCATATCTATGACATGAATTGATAGAATTAGTATCAATGAAGGATATAAAAGAAAAATTAATCCTATAACAAGAAATGTATGTAATATTTATGGTAGATATGGACATAAAATAGATGAATTTTGGAATCGCCATAGTTGTAAAATTTGTGGAGAACATAATCTTTCAAAAATATTTTATCTACAAAAATAAAAGAAAGACGATAGATTAAAAATAGATTGTGTATGGACCAGAGGTAGATAAATATAATTTATAAAAGAAGACCTAATGAAGGTTGCATATATCCATCCATGACAAAGTTAGAACTAAAGAATGAAGAAAAATAAGAATCAAATATTGAAGGCAAAAATCCTTCTTACCAAATAATGTAATACAGTGGGGTTGTTGGAAGTATTAAATTATCTGGCCCCTTTGTAAATATTATTTTGGTAGTTGATTTATATTTTATTTAATGTATGTCTCAAGAGGAATATGAAATGATGCTTCTCCCAATTTTTAGAGGATATCCATAGTAAGAGTATTGAAAATACATGTATAAATTATATTGGAGGTTGTTAGCTTTTGATGATATATATATTAAATGAAATACAACCACAAGATCTAAAATGAGAAAGCAATGTTAACAATATGTTAATGGTAATACAATATATAGGAAAAATATATGAGAAACTTTTGAATAACTTCGAAAATAGCCATTAATGAAATCTCACAAAAATAGTACAATGGAATATAATGGAAGTCTTAAACACTCCAAAAATTCTTGCATGATCTACATTGTATCAAACTTCTCTTTTCATCACTATGCTCTAATATTCTATATTCTCCTTTATTGCATTGTTTATTCTTTGCTTCACTCTATCAAAGAGCTATATGCAGGGATATATATCCCTTGGCCTTTCATCTATCCATGACTATTCATCTACCTAACCTATGACTCGTGTACATGTGGACTACATGCACATTTACATCATTGTATATTTTAACACTTGTGCATTTATTACATTACATAAAGTAAATACTCAAACCTTAATCTAATACACTCTCCTAATCTAATGATGTACCCAAGGTGGTACATTGGCATGTACTAAATAATGTAATATATTCCAACACCCCCTGTATTACATTATTTGGATATTGAAGTCTTCAATAAGATTCATGTTCTTCATCTCGATCAGGTCCTTCTTCTTCTTTTGGTTCAATCTTCATATTGTCTTTTCTTGTCTTCATCATTCCACTACTTTTTGGTATTTCAAAGTGATTGGTAAAATATTTGTCCTTGAAGTTTTCCAAGTATCTTTGATGAACTAGAGATCTCATAACTTTGCAAGTTATAAGTGGATCAGAATTGATCCATTTTCTTTCCTTTGGTTCTCTAAATGACCTATCTCCTTGTTCTTCAAAAATTTCAAACTTGAATTTATTGTTAGTAGATGCTTCTAAAATAAGAACTTGAAAGAGATAATCTAATATGAATATCAATTTTTCTTCAAATATTTTATAGTACTTATCTTTATAGTAATAGAAGAAAGATGAATGAGATTTTCCTCCACAATATTTACATGGATGGAAACTCCAACAGTTTGCTTTCTCATGACCAAATTTGTTGCAATAAGTGCATTGTGAAGATATCCTAACTTATTTGTTACTTGTCTTAGGAGAATCAAGTTCATCCATTTCCTTGATGAAATGGTCAAACCATCTATGTACAATTGAAGCTATTCTTTCATAAGTCTATAGGACATATTTCTGATCAATATCCTTATCTATCTTTTGAGTATGGTTCTTGATTTTATTCTCAATATCTTCATTAATATAGTTGTCATCAATTCCTTTCATCATATTATTGGAATATATTTCTATAGAATCTACTTTCGCTAACTTATTAGCTTGAGAGTTCTCAAAAATATTTCTATGCCATATTGGTTCTTCTCTTCTACTTGTATTTTCTCTATTATCATTTCTAGAATCAAGTATGTCTCTGAACCATTTTTATTCCTTGAATCTTGTATACTTAATAAGATTTTCCATAGTTCCTTTTGAAATAATATTTCTTGTTAAAAGGAACAATTTTGGTAGAATTTTAAAATTTCTAAACCTTTGAGGTTGTCTACCTTATGACTCCCTAGTTTTAAGTATATGATCAAACTTGATAAAATATTTTCTATTCTCAAGTTTTGTAGAACCCCTTATATCTCCCAAGTGTTTTGAATGTACTATGGTCTTGATAAAGTGCTTAGATTCCTTTAGATTTCCTTTTGAGTTGAATCCTGAATGTTTCGATGATAATTTTAATATAATGTTCAACTCCTATTTTTTCACCTTATTTCTCCCTATTTGTGAAATCTAGAAATAATTTTAATGCACTTTCAATTTTATAATGTTCTCTATTCTACAAGACCCTATAGTTGGATTCCTTTTGTCCCTTCAATTTATATAAGATATTAATATAAACAATAATTTTCCAACTTTCAAGCAATTCTATGCTTTGTTTCCTATCCCTTGAATTAATGATATGGTTTCTAAATTTCAAAAAATTTAATTTGGTTTTGACCTCCTTATATCTCCCTGATTTAGAAATTTAGAAAACGATAATATTTACAAATTTAATGCTTCAATTTTAAGGTAAAAAACCTTATATCTCCTAGTTTAATTTTTTGCAAATATTTCATAATTGAATCTCAAATAATGCAATTTGAAATATCTCTTAAATATATAATCCACTTGCCTTAATTGCTTTCTAAACCATCAATTATTAATCTCGAGTTGTAATTTCCTTATATCTCCATGTAATAATTAGCTAAACTTAACCTTAGAAATAATATATGTTATATCTCCTTGCACTTGATGGAAAGCAAATATTAATTCAATGTAAATAGACCTCCCTTTGATGTGATGCACTATGTTTTGATTGGTTTCTTCCTTTATTGTACTTTCAAAGCTTTTGAATATTGTATTCTCCTCAGTATTCAAGGTATGACACTATGCATTAATTGCACTATATTCTATGGTGCACTCTAGACTATCCTCTTCTCCCTTCAATGTTCTTTGACCTATGGAAGCTTGATATGTGCACTCTTCTTAGGTAGGTCTATTAATACTTCTCTATATCCCTTTGAAATGCATGCCACATGGCATTTATGTTGCACTTGAGAGTAGATCTCCTTGTTAGGTGGTGTAGGGATGTTACAATATTTAGAGTACGTTGATTTTGGTGGTGCAAGCATTATTTCTCCTTATGGATTTTGAAGTAATGATGTTTTATTCTTTTCTTGCTTGAATGAAGAATTACTTCAGACTTGAATGCTCTTCACCTTGAGTGCTCTTCACCTTCCACAAGCATTATATTTTTGAGGCATTACTAATAATTTGTAGGTACTCTTATCCTTTGTGCCAAATGGCACAATATTCCATTGTTTGTTGTGGCAAGTGGAGGTTTCTTCCCTTGCATGTAACCAAACACTCAACATCCCTCATCTCCTTAATTCTCTTGCCAACTTCTTGCAAAATGTTTAGCTTCTCTTATAATAACAATGTGGTTTCTCCAATGTACGGTGGATCCTCTTCAATGAAGGTGGCTCCTGCTATGGTGTTTCAATTCTCTCTTCTAGGTGGTTATTCATTCAAGCTTCTCTCATATTTCACTTGGTAACACTTCTTGCCACTTGTATATTTGTTACATTATTCTTATTGTAACTTGCACCTTAGTTGCATTATGTTTTACTTTCTATTGGTGTTGTGTTATCCTTAGTCTGATTTATTTTTGTAGGTTCCTTTTGCACTATGAGCATTGACTTAATGGGACTATGGCACCGTATTTGGTGTCTTTAGACACCTTGAATAAGATGATTTTGAGCCCTTAGTTGGCCCTTTTCACTTTTCTTTGTAGATTCTTCTTTAGACTGGATAATATTGGCGCTTTATGATTGCAACTAAATCTAATTTAAACTAAGATATAATACTTTAGTTGCACCTCAATTTTAAGACTTAGTCTCCTTATGTAGATTTCTTTATTGTCTTTAGTAAGGTAATACCTTCTCTATTCCTTGATGGTTTTAGTGATCCTTTTGTGACTTCTCTTAACCAAGACTTTCTATAAATTTACCTATGTTTAATGGTGGATTCAATATTACCTTCTTATCCTTGGAAACTTTCTCTTAAGTCTCCTTGCTTGGTTAAATTTCCAATGATGATTCCAAGCTTTTTAATCATGCAAATACTATGCCTTTTGGATGGTTATACTTTGCACTATTGTATATCAAATCTATGATTGATAATAACATCTTATTTTATTTCAATATATAGTAGGAATTTGATATTATTATTTTCCTTTGAAAAATATCTAACTCCTCTTTCTTATATGCAGGTTTTACTCATAAAAACTATCTTATGCACTTCCTTGAAGACTTAAACTAGAAACCTTACTTTTGCAACTTTAAACCTTGAATTTGATACTTAATTAAACTTAATAATAAGATAAATATAAATGTTCAATTAATGAACCTTTTGCACCAATGTTGCATACCTTTTTTTATCTCCATTTGGTGATAGATTTCTTGGTGATTTGGATTACCTAATTGCTGATCCGATTTTGATAAATTTGAGGCTTCAATTTGTATTACTTTGCTGCTTTAAACTAGTCTATTTTGCAGATCTTCTTGCTATTCAAATTAGCTCCTTAACTCTCCCAATTTGCAGCTTTGTAACTCCTTTAACTTGCTGCCCAAAACTATGGTTTTGTGGCTTCAACTCTCCTCCAAGTAGCCTTCTTGAATTCTTAAAATTAGCAACTATTAATCCTGCTCAAATGATGCCTTATAACTATATTTCAACTCTAAAAATTTGTATGTTCTCATGTAGCTTATTACTCCTCCAATATAATATCCTCAAATTTCTCTAATTTGGTGGTCTCTTCTAGCTCCTTTCCCCTCTAGTCTCCTTGTCAAATTCTAATTCTAGTCTTGACATATTTGTTGGCCTTCTTCTCAAGAATATGAATCTCTTGAGGTCTTTGGAAATTCTTTACAAAATTTGGAAAACTTATTGCCAAATTTTTCTTTCTTTTGGGCTTGTTGTCGAATGGCAAAAATTATCCCAAATTATTCTCTATTAGGAACTTCTCCTTGCTATCAATATTCTCACTTTATTTCTCCTCAAATATCCTCCAATGGACTTCTTAAAATTATCCAATGAGGCTTTCTTAACCTTCTACTTCTTTCTCCTTTCAACCTTTGTTGAGACATCTTCTCTTGGGTATTTAATTTCTGCAACTTCTAAAATCTTCAATAAGATTTTTCTAGTTCTCTATTTTCAATATCCAATCTTCCAAATATGAAATTTCTTCAATGAGACCTTTCACTTGGGTCTCCTCCTTCTAGATTTGCTTTCTTCTTTATTTATTCTAAAGTATTCAATCTTAAAATTTCTATGAGGACCTCCTTCTTGGTTATCCTCAATATTCAATATACAATGGGGCCATCTTCCTTAGACCTCCTCCTTGATCTACAATATTTAATGTGGCTTCTTTGACCTCTTCCTCTCTTCTCAATATTTTACTTGGAATATTTAATCTGCAAATCTTACAATGAGATATTTTTCTTAGGCCTCCAAATATTCAATCTTCAACTTGTTGCTTCAAGTGTTGGATTGATTCTAAAGAAGATATTCTTCCTAGATCTTGTAGGAAGCTTCCCAAATTTATTTGAATAAAATATTTTTTGTGTTAGGATCCCATCCTAACATTACTTTGTAATTCTCATTATTATGTAATGACCCACTTCCAATATGGGGGAATTCTATTATAATATTTTTTGAAATACCTCGTAATGTATGTGGCAAATAAGACACCTAGCCAAGTGGTGCCATCGCATGTAACCATTATCAAGATTGTAACCGATGGTGCCATCACATGTAACCATTATCAATATTGTAACCGATGTTTGGTAGAATATTCTAGATCGAGTGGCATTTTGCATGTAACCCAAGTGGCATTTTGCATGTAAGCCAACTCTTGAGGCTTTAGGTAGGATTGCACATAACTTTATCTTTAAAAGACATAAAACCATATACGAATGTATATTTTTGCAAGGTAATGAAATATTGAAGGACGTTGTCCCCTCAAGGTGACCTGCAATTATAAGTTACTTATGAAATTGTTTCAAATCTACAATTACTTTTTGCATAGTGTTATTTTGTTATTACATGTATTTCAGTTATCTTTTAGTATTTTGTATGTGTGAGATTTATTTCAATAGTAGGTTTCTTACAAGTGGTATTAGAGAATTTTCTAGGGCTGAGTTCTATTGCGACTATGATAATTCTTGCTTAGCCATTTTTACTTGTTAGGTATATTTTTTTGTGTTTTTCATTATGTTTTCCTTTATTCAAAAAGCTAAAAAAAATCTGTAAAAAGTCAAAAAATACAGTCTATTTTTTTTGTAGTTGAGTAGGTTAGAAACCATGTACCGAGGGTTTTAAAATATCATCAAGGAGCTATAGTTATTGGCTAATCCAGATAGCTCATAAAGTGTCTAGTGAAGTGAGGGGTGATCAAGCTCCAATACCTAGGCCTTAGATAACACTCGCACATGGAATTGAGATCCCATGCATATTTGGATGTATCAATAGACCATTCTAGGGTGAATAAAATTTTATTCAGTAGGAAGCTTTTTGACCTTGTATCATCCATAGTCCACGGGACATAGCATCCCAAATGATTACACTCTCATATTGTCAAATATGCAGATAATGTGCTCAAGGGTATGTGTGGAATTCTCCTTGGGTAGTGGTCTAAAATATTGGTTTGATCACTATTATTTGTCACTGTGGTATAACAGAGGGCCTATGGGTGTTACATACTCCTCTACCTAGCATACTTTGATTCTATTAAAAACATCAACATGTGTTAGCGCTTACACTAGATGGTTAGGGCACATTGGTTATCAATGTGGTTAGAGAAGTTATCAACAATATTTATCGCATGTATTATTTATTGGAATTTCATTCTTAATACAAAATAATGTTCAACTTACTCTCACATGGCATCAGATCAGGTCTCTGGGTATGCAAAATTTTACATAATTTTTGAGGTAGCAGTTGGTTATGGGTGAAGCTAGGCGTAGGTGGATTTTCAAGGTAGGGCACAAATGTCGAGAAGTGGGATCCTTAGAATGACTTGATTGAATTTTCAAAATGAACATCAAGGTGGACACATGGTGGTATATGAGCACTACTGATAGGGCAATATTGGCTGATGTGGTATTGCTGGCAGAGCACTGACATGATAGACCTGACTTGACAGCCAACACATTGATCGAGGATAACATGGCAAGCATGGGTGATGTGGTGATCTTGTGTGGTGATGATGTGTCCTATTTGATGTGGCATCATGTTATTGGTAACACACTACTGACTTTGCACTCCTTCATTGGATTCTACGAGTAGCAAAATAAGTTCAACATATCTGATTACCTGAAGGTAATCAATGGTTAAGGTGAGCAAATTTGGTTTTAAAGATCCAAAGCGTAGTAATACGTTGCATATGGGATTGAAGTCCAAAGTTTTATTTTTCACCTCATCAGTGGAGAAGGCCTCAAAAACAACGTGCTGCCCTTTAAATCCCATTCATAGTAGCAACCAGGTCAGCTGGCAAGCAAGTTCTAAGGCTCTGCATGGTAGGAGGTCATAGGTTCAAAAATTACATGCACAAAATAAAGCTTTTTAGTGAAGCAAAAAAATAGAAGTTTATTTTGGAAAAGCAAACAAATAGATGGTGCCTCTCCTTTATTTACGTCAAGAGCGCTAACCCAACTAGTTTCTCAGGCCAGCATTGGGCACTAGGTTGTGGGAAGTCAGGGGTTCTAACCCCACGTAGTGTAATATAAAAGAAACAATTTTCTTTTGCTAAAGGAGAAGCAAAAAAGGTATTTTTTTCTAAAATACTTTGCAACATCATTTTATTTTGTAAACTAATCCTAGGAGCATCAATTTTACAATATAAAAAGATAAATAGTGCATTTGTTTTCCACAAGGAGTCATTTAACACAAGAATTGCACATTGTTTTTTTTCAAACTGAAAGGGTTCTCAAAATTTCGTCAAACCTTATTTATTTTGCAAACAAAAGGGGGGACAAAATAGTATTATTTTTTACAATATTATAACACAAGAGGGGGGAATTGTGAATATCAATTTTTTCAAACACAAAAACAAAATTTCTTGTAAAATTTATTGTAAAAAGGTAAATTTTTGCTTGGATTCAACACCCTAAAATTGGTATTGTAGAATAGGTGTATTTTTTGTAGAATCTGAAACCTATGCTTTAAAATTTATGGGCACTTTTGATTATATGTTGCATTTAATTTCCTATTTTTTTCATTTACATCTTAAGTTAAAATTCAAAAGCACATAAGATCCCAAAATTTAAACTTTTTTTGTGCAATTTATTGCACAACAACGTTCAATATTTACGGTAAATATGGCCCACACTTATAGGTAAAGTTGTTGTTCTTTGGGCTACTATATCTAATGCCTAATATAGATGCAACAATGACATCTGAGCTATTATTCTCTATAAATCGTCAAGAAGAAAAAAAGATAGCCAATTTTATTTTATTATTCACTCCATCATATACCCTAATTCATTTTTCTTATTTGGCTTAATTTCCTCCAACTAATCATCCTTTTTTGGAAGGGTTCTTACGCAGGAGCCATAAATTTGAGATAATTCTCTTTCAGTACTCACTTGTGGTGTATCAAAATAGAGATAATTTTGGTGATATAAGGAACCTTCATAATGAGAACTATACACAAATATCTTTCAGATACACAACTTCTTAAAGGTTCCAATTTTTCTCCATGGAAAACCAAAATGAGAGCCATTCTATAGGTTGAATATTTGTAGGATGTAGTGACTGTCACTACAAAATTTTCGACTACATTAGGTACAGATCAATAAATATATGATAAAAAGGATATAAGGTCCCTCATGATTATATTTCTTGCTACTACTGATGAAGTACATCCTCACATTTGTGATGCTAAAACTAGTAAATATTCTTGGGATGATTTATTTACCATATATGAAGGGAAGAATCAGTCCACCATTCTTAACATTCAATCCCAAATTCATACTCTTAGTATGAATTCTAGTGAATTAGTATAATTGTTCCTATGTAGAGTTGCAGAATTGAAGTCTAAGTTGAATGCTTTGGGAGAAATAGTAGAGGATAAGCTCTTAAATTCAGTCATTTTGAGAGATTTGCTATATTTCTACAAGGTGTTGATCACATCCCTTCAATTTTCCATGATATAAGTTGCTTTTATGGAGTTGGTAAATTTACTTCAAACTGAGGAGGCAAATTAACTTCAAAGAGATGAAGTGATAGATAATGTACTTTAATCAAAATAGGGGTCCAAAAAATAGGGTAACTTTTAGAAGGGGGGATCTTCTTTCCAAGGTTCCAAAGGCAATCAATATCAATAGGGACAAAAGAAGTATTGCAAAATATGTGATGTGGAAAACCATGACACCAATAGGTGTTGGCTCAAAAATAAAAAACCACATTACCATGTTCAAAATAAAAATGGTAAGTACAAACCATAAAATAAGAATAAGCAACCAAAAGGACATGTTGCTTATGAGGAATCATAATAAAATTTTGAGAGGGCACATAATATGCTCATGCCTCACACATATTCTAAGCAAAAGGATCATGTGTGGTATATTGATTCTGAAGCCAGTAAACACACGATTGGTGATAAATTATGGTTTGAGATATTTGAGGCTAAGGAAGGCAAACCATCTACCATAGCTTATGACAAGACCTACCAAGTTCAGGATGAAGGAAATATTTTCATCACTCTTATAGATGGAAAATATCATATTGAGAAAGTTCTTTATGTTCTAGGATTGACAAACAATTTGTTGTCAATACCTCAAATATTGGATAAAAACATAGTGGTTGATTTCAGAGTTAGGGATGGAAATAAACGTTGTGTCATCACAAGGAAGAGAAAACATGTAGCAACAGCTTCCTACGAGCATGGCTTATTTTATTTAGATGACATTTCTACATCTCATGTTGCCATGGCGGTAAACACAAAAGAGACCACTTCTCTTTGGCATAAAATATATGGCCATCTCAGTTCAAGATATTTACTTGAGTTGAGTAAATATGAAATGGTGAAAGGTCTTCCCCACATTTCATCCACTTTTTTCCATTTTCTTGGATTGCTTAGTAGGGAATCAACACTGATTCCCTTTTGAGTTGAGCTCTTCGTGAGCCAAAATATTATTGGAGTTGGTACACACCGATCTATGCAGTCCTATGCCAAACAATTATGGGGAAAAAAGGTATTTTTAGTTGTTCATTAATGACTACTCATGGAATATGTGGGTTTTATTTATACAACTGAATTCAGAGGCCTTTCTATATTTTTAGTAGTTTAATAAAAGTGTTGAGAAGGAATCAGGATGTTTTATTAAGACCCTCCACTCTTTTTGAGGAGGATAATATACCTCCAAATAATTTTCCATAATTCTTAGTGCACATGGAATTAAGAGGTATTTTACTACAACCTATACTCCATAGCAAAATTGAGTTGCTAAGAGGAGGAATCATTCCATCATGGAAATTGTTTGATGTATGCTTACAGGGGCACATCTTGAGCAACAATATTGGGTAGAAGCTTTCAATACAACACACCTCCTAAATAGAGCACCTAAAAAATATCTTAATGGAATAACTCCACAAGAATCATGGAGTGGTAAAAAGCCCTCAATTTCTCATCTAAGTATTTTTTGGTGTAAGGCATTCATGCAAATTCCAAAAGCAAAGAGAAAGAAGCTAGATGAGAAGTCCTTGTAGTGTATTTTCTTGGTTATGATGAAAATTCTAAGGGATATCACTTGATAGATCCTAAAACCAAGAAAAATTAGATCAGCAGAGATGTGGTATTTGATGAAGCTTTCACCCTAGATAACACATGTACATATGTATACCTGGATGATGAGGAGCCTAAGAAAGAGACTCCTCCCCCATAAAAAAATATTCCCAAATGGTATACAAGTACAATGAGAGATTCAAAAGTGACTACACCAACATATCTAACTTTAGGTTGATCTCGTACATGCAGTATGACTCATCAAATGAGAGCAAAAGCATCAACTTCAGAGGTTGATGAGTTTTACCAACACTTTAAGGAAATTTCTATATATGTAGAGGAATATAAAGAAGATATGGATGTGGATGATGATAGGTTTTTAATGTCTTCATTGGATGAGCATGAACCTACCACAATCCAATATGCACTTCGTGAGCCTCAGTGGCAGGAAAATATGGATGCAGAAGATATGTCTCTCATCAAAAATAACACTTGGAAGCTAGTTGATCTACCTTTTGGAAAGAAGCCTATTGGTTGCAAATGGGTATACAAAGTGAATTATAAGGCATATGTAACTATACACAAGCATAATTCCTGCCTTATTGTAAAGGGCTATGTATAGAAATAAGGTATTGGCTATGCAGAGACTTTTGCACCCACTGTTAGAATGAATGCCATTCATGTAATTTATGCTATGGAAGCTCAGTTCGCATGGAATCTACATCATATGGATGTAAAAAGTGCCTTATTAAATGGTGATCTAAAGGAAGAAGTGTACATGAATCAGCTAGAAGGATTTGTGGTTGAAGGCCAATAGCAAAAGGTTTACAAGTTGGTTAAATACTTGTATGGGTTAAAACAATCTCCATGAGCTTGGTACATAAAAATTGATAATCACCAATTACAACATGATTTGAAGAGAATTCCTTTAGATGCTAATATCTATATCAAGAAAAATGGTTCTAAAATAGTGATTCTAGTAATCTATGTTGATATAATTCTCACTAGCAGTTTAGAGAAATTGATAGATGCAGTGAAATATGACTCAAAAAAGTCATTTGAGATGACAAATATAAGACTTATTTATTTTTATCTTGGTTTAGAAGTGGAACAAAATAAGAATCTCATTAGAGTGAGACAGAAGAAATATTCCAAGACATTGATTACAAAATATTGCATGACTAATTGTAAGCCCTAGGCAACTCCAATGGAAACAGGGCAACAATTATCATGATATGGTACTTCTCCTCAGGTAGATGGAACTCTCTATCACCAGTGGATTGGGAGTCTCATATATCTAACCAAAACTAGGCCAAAAATTAGTTTTGCTATGAATTATATTTTGAGGTTCATGTAGGAAACTAAGGTTAGTCATTGGAAAGCAGTAAAACGAGTTGTTATTTATGTCCATGGTAGCACAAAATATGGCTTGGAATATAATAAGAATGACAACTTCTTATTGCAAGCTTACATGGACTCTGATTATACCAGGTCAACTAATGATAGGAAATCAACTTTTGGATATATTTTTCATCTTGGCTCCAGTCCTATCACTTGGAATAGTAAAAAGTAATAAGTGGTTTCTTTATCATATACAGATGTTGAATATCACATAGAACATGGAGAAGTGTGCGAGGTGATATGGTTACGTCCAATTCTTGCAAGTATGGGTCTTCCCAAGATACTTCCAATCCACTTGTTTTGCAATAACCATGGTATTTTTAAGCTCATCAAGAATCTAGTGTTTCATGAATGCACCAAACACATTGACACTCAATGTCATTTTATTCGAGATGAAGTTCCAAAACACAAGAGAGAGCTCCAATACATTCCCACCGATGAACATATTGTATATATTTTTACTAAGAAACTTGCACGTGTTAAATTTAAGTTATTTTGCAACACTCTTTGTATTTCAAAATAATGTAATAAGAGAGGGATGTTAGCATAGTTTATTGCATTATATTTATTACATTATGTTAGCGCTTACACTAGGTGGTTAGGGCGCGGTGGTTATCAAGGTGGTTAGAGAAGTTATCAACCACATGTATTATTTATTGGAGGTTCATTCTGAATACAAACTAATGCTCACCTTACTCTCACACTGTTGAACCTGCTTTCACGATCCCAAAAAGTGAACATATGAAGAAATACGTCACTACCATAGAAGAACACACTTTACATGCACCAATAGTGAATATATATTCTGTAAGTGTCTATAGTAGTCTAAAATATTCTAGTACTAGTCGAGTCAGTTAAATTAATAGTCAATCAGTAAAAATAACAATAACAATCAAAAAATACAAGTGGTCAGGGTTAGAATCAAAATTGTCAATGTCAGTAACTATAGTATAGATGACATGACAGTGACAGGGTAGTCAGTTGATAGAACACATAGATCATAGTAGTTGATCCACTTTCCAACTTTGAACTGTAGCTCCAAATAAAAAAAAAAGTATTTTGCTACTTTTTGATTCTGCACTCAAAAATAAAAAATCGTGCAAATCGGAGCTATAATGAAGAAGTTGTAGTGGTTTTATCTTTACTCTATTTTGAGTAATTTTTAAATAAAAAATGGGGAAAAATAGCACTAAAAAAATCCTAAAAAACCCTAGACACCCCCAAAAATACTCAAATTTGTTGTGTTATCTTAGTTAGCCCCTCCTGCACCTCTCACAGAATGTTTGAGTCTTAAGTCTTTTTTTTCTTAAAATTCCTCGAGTTTATCATTTTCCATGACTTGTCTTTGTCCAAATATTCCACAAATACACAATTTAATCCTGATTTGATGGTAACCCCTAAAAACCACACTTCTATTTTTAGTAATTTAGTTATAGAGGTTCAAGACTATCCAAAATGGCTAGTGGTACTTAGGGACAATAGAAAGAGGTAGATCTGATCACCTAATGATTAAATTCCAAAGCACCATTGATGACATTAAAAAATCAAGTCAAGATGTGATGGCAGAGCTTCAAAATTTAAGAGCTAATCATGCTAACTCCAGAGCCTTCCTAGAAGAAAAATTTGCAGACGTTGAGTCCAAATTTCCTGGTAGTCCTTGAAAGACTGATTTCCATACTGAACACTCGTATTTTAACTGAGGTAAAGGAAAGACAACAAATGAATACCATCCTCCCTATGATTGTGATCCTACCTTTAGGATGTCCAAATTAGACTTTCCTAAGTTTAATGGAAAGGATGTGGATGGGTGGTTATGTCATGTTGCTCAATACTTTAGCCTCCATGATGTTCCCATATATCATTGAGTTCAAATAGCTTCCTTCAACTTGGAATTGAAGCTTTGTAGTGGTACCAATGGTTGAAAAAAATTCAAACTAATCCTTCATGGGAAGACTTTGAGTCTCAATTAATCCCTTGCTTTGGCCCTAGTGAGTATGATGATTTTATAGGATAGTTGAAAAAGTTGAAACAAACTTATATAGTTAGATATTATCAAATATAGTTTGAGAAATATGGTAACAAAACTATGGAAATGAATGAAGGGTACATTATGAGTTTTTTTATCAGTGGTTTGAGGGAGGATCTCCAAGATGAGGTCACTATGTTTAAATCACAATCCATGATGGAGGCTATCAAGTTGGTTGGTTTGGCTGAATCCAAATTTATAGCTCAAAGACGGATATCTAAATTTCCATAGGCTAAAACCTCTTTTACTCCTAGATTCTAAAATCAAAATGAACAAAAATCCGTTGCCACCATTGTTGCACCCAAATGTCTAACCACTATTGAAATGGATGCGCGATGTGCCCAGGGGTTGTGTTACAATTGTGATGAAATTTTTTCTCATGGGTATAGGTGCACACAAAAGAAGTTGTTCCTCAAAGATGTTGATGAGCTTGAAATCGGTGACCACAGTGATGATGACATAGAATCAGTTGCTGAACCATCTAATCCAGTGAAAGAAAACCAAGATGAACCATAGGATGATATTTTGTTCATGCTCTTGCTGGCATTACTACTCCCTAAATAATGAAATTTATGGGGTATTTCAAGGGCCTACGTCTTACCATATTGATTTATTTTGGTAGTACACACAATTTTATTGATCCCCACATTGCCTAGTGGGTAAATTTTTAAATCCATTCATGTAATTCCTTTGAGGTTATGGTAAGAAATGGTTGGAACTTACCTTTCAAAGGTAAATGTTGTAATGTTAAGGTCAATATTGGGGACTATGAGCTCAAATAGGATATGTTTGCACTTCAACTAGGGGGATGTGATATTGTGTTGGGAGCTCAATGGTTGGGCACATTGGGAGTCATCTCATGGCACTTTGCCAAATTTTGAATGCAATTTTCATAGAATGGATAGTCATATACTCTCCATGGCTTAAAAGTAGGGCCTTCACATATTATCAGTTCCAATCAGATGGAGAAGTTGTTAAAAGAATCATCTCGTGGTATCATAGCTCAGATTTTTATGATCTAACCTCATCCTTCAGAGGTGGATGTTTTTCCTAAAGATTTGTAACACATTTTGACCAAGCACAACTCTATTTTTCGCTGAGCTAATAGATTTATCGCCTCACTACTCTCATGACCAAGATATTCCCTTGTTACTTGGTAATGCACTACCCAATATTCAACTGTACCTATACCCTAAATTGAGAAGTTAGTAAAGTAATTATCACAAGACGGTGTTATTTGACCAAGCAACAATCCTTACTCTTCTCTAGTTTTACTAGTGCACAAGAAATATGGGTCCTAGCGGTTGTGTATCAAAATTTGAGAGCTCAATAAACTCACCACCAAGGGTAAGTTTCCTATTCTAGCGATGGCTAAATTATTGGAGGAACTTCATGGAACTATGTATTTTTCCAAAATTGACCTTTGCTTACGGTACCATCAAATCTGACTCAAGGATGAGGATATTCCCAAGAATACTTTTCATACTCATGAAGGTTACTATGAATTTTTGGCCATGCCATTCGGCTTGAATAATGCCCCTTCCACTTTACAAACCCTCATGAACAAATTTTTTCATCCATTCCTTTGAAATTTCATCCTAGTCTTCTTTGATGACATTTTGGTGTATAGTCACTCATGGGAAGGGCATAGTATTCATGTGAATTAGACTCTCCAACTGTTGGCACATCATCAACTCTATGCTAAATGCTCTAAGTGTTATTTTGGGTTGACAAAAGTGGAATATTTGGGACACATTATCACTAAGTATGGTGTCAAATTTGACTCCAAGAAGATCCAAGCAATTTAGGAATGGTCGAAACCTCACACTCTAAAATGTCGTAAGGCATTTTTAGGGTTATAGGTTATTACCATAAATTTAATTTTAACTATGGTGAAATTGTAGCTCATATCACTTCCATGTTAAAGGACTCTTTTACTTGGATGAGACCCACTGAACAGGATTTCCTAGAATTGAAGCATGCTATGACCACTACACATATTTTGGCCATGCCAAATTTCTTCAAACCGTTTGTCATTGAAAGTGACGCTTCAGGTCGTGGTATTGGTATAGTGTTGAGGCAATAAGGAAGACCCTTGGCATTCATTAGTAAATATTTCTCCAACCAAAATTTGGAAAAATCTACTTATACCAAGGATATGATGGTAATTTACCATGCAGTAATCCATCGGTGATCATATCTCATTGGGTGTCATTTCTCCATTAAAATGGACCATTAGAGTCTCAAATAATTTTTTGAGCAATGGGATGCCACCCCTGAACAACAAAAATGGGTCTCTAAACTCATGGGCTATGACTATGAAATCACCTATAATAAGGTTAATAATAATGTTGTGGTCGATGCTCTCTCTCATCAATTTGAGGCTCTTAGTATGATATGTGCCATTTCATTATCTATTCCTTACGCCAGGAGGTACTTCATAATTCTTAATTGTAAAATTTTGTTGCTTCCCTATGCATTAATCCTACATCATGTCCAGGATACACTTGGTATGGATAGGATTTATGTTACCACCAATGCCTTGTTGTTCCCCACAAGTCCCTACTATGGGAACTTCTCATGACAAAACTGCATGCTACCCCATCTGTTGGTCATTCAAGATTTCTCAAAACATATGAATGACTTAAGTGCATTTTTTTGGAAGGGTATGAAAAATAAAATTTAAGATTTTATGGCAGCTTGTGATACCTATCAATGGATTAAAGGTGAAATAGTGCATTCTCCAATAACTCTTCAATCCTTACCCATTTCTGAATAGGTTTGGACAAATATTTCTATGAATTTTATTGAAGGACTACCTAAGTCTAGAGGCAAATCTGTTATCTTCATGGTATTAGATCGTCTTTCAAAATATGCTCACTTTTTTTCCTATCCCATCCTTACACAACATCCACCATTACCCAAATTTTTCTTGATTCTATATTTTGTGTTCATGGTCTGCCATCCTCCATCATTTCTGATCGTGACCTAACATTTACTAGTCACTTTTGGCAAGAATTGTTTAAGTTACAGGGAAATCATATCAAAATAACTTTAGCTTATCATAGACAAATGGATGGCCAAACGAAGATTGTTAACAAATATTTAGAAACCTACCTTTGTTGCTTTACCTTGGATCATCCTACGCACTGGGAAAAATGGCTTCCCTTGGCCGAGTGGTGGTACAACACCTCCTATCACACCACAACAAAGGTTACCATTTTTGAGGCAATTTATGGGTGCCATCCACCTACACCTTCCTCCTACATTCTAGGTAGATTCAAGGTCCATGTAGTTGAAACTCCTCTCAATCAACATGTTGATGTCCTCCATCAATTGAGTATTAATTTGGATGTGACCCATAATTGGATGCACCAACAAGCTAACAAACACCGTTTTGAGTGTGGTTTTGATGTGGGTGATATGGTTTTTCTTCGCTTGTAGCTGTACAAATAGTTGTCCCTCCAAATTCGTAGATGCTAGAAACTTGTCATGAAATACTATAGGCCTGACCAGGTGTTACATTGAATTGGTACCATAACCTACAAATTGATCCTTCCACCTACATCCAAGCTCCATCCTAGTTTTCATGTTTCCTCTCTTAAAAATGTTATGGGAAATTAGGTACATGTTCAATTTCTACCTCCAAAGTTAAATGAAGAAGGTTCTATCTTTCTTGAACCTGAATAGTTATTGGATCATCAAACTTGCACTCTTCACAACTGCACCATTACTGAATTCCTTGTTCAATGGCATGGACTCAAGCTAGAAGATGCTACATGGGAGTCTCTCCATCAACTCCATAACTAGTTTGCTTATCTCCAGATTTGAGGACAAATATTTTTAAAGGGGAAGGACATGTTAGGATCCCATCCTAACGTTACTTTGTAATTCTCATTATTATGTAATGACCCACTTCCAACGTGGTGGGATTCTATTGTAATGGTATTTTGTAATATCTCATAATGTATGTGGTAAATAAGGCACCTAGAAAAGTGGTTCCATCGCATATAACCATTATAAATATTCTAACCATTTGTGCCATCACATGTAACTTTTATCAAGACTATAACCGATGTTTGGTAGAAGATTCTATCTCGAGTGGTATTTTGCATGTAAGCCAAGTGGAATTTTGCATGTAAGCCAAATCTTGAGCCTTTAGGTAGGATTGCATGTAGATTTCTCTTTAAAATACATGAAGCCATATATGAATGTATCTTTTTGGAAACTAATGAAATATTGAATGAGGTTTCCCCCTCGAAGAGACCTGCAATTCTAAGTTATTTGTGAGATTGTTTCAATTTTGCAATTTCTTTCTACATAGTGTTTTTCTATCATTTCATGTAATTCAGTTATCTTTTAGTATTTTGTATGTGTGAGATTTATTTCAATAGTAGGTTACTTACATTCTGCAAAAAATCATAAGAAAATGATAATAGAAATTTCTTTAAATCTAAAGAAAATAAGCTTCACTAGTTTGATTTGTCAATCTAGTGGAAACATTGTTGAGTCCTAGTCTTCACAAGTTTTTTAGCAACTATGTGGAAAGACTAGCCAAATGCAATTTCAAAAAAATTGAAAATGAGATTTTCTATCTCCTCTCAATCTCTCTTGTGGATTTTTCTACTTCCTATCAGTCTACCTTGTGCTTTGATACCACTGTTAGCTTTTGATGATATATATATTAAAGGAAATGCAACCGCAAGATCTAAAATTAGTAAGCAATGTTAACTATATGATAATGGTAATATAATATGTATGAAAAATATATGAGAAACTTTTGCAATAACTCAGAAAATAGTCATTATTGAAATCTCACAAAAATATTACAATGTAATATAATGGAGGTCTTAAACACTCTAGAAATTCTTGCATGATCTATATTGTATCTACCTTCTCTTATAATCACTATGCTCTACTATTCTATATTCTCCTCTCTTGAATTCTCTCTTCTTTTCTTCACTCTATCAAAAACCTATATATAGGGAGCTATATCCCTTGGCCTTTCATCTACCCATGACTCTTCATCTACATAACCTATGACTCATGTACATGTGGACTACATGCACATTCACATCATTGCACATTCTAAAACATGTGCATTTATTACATTGCATGAAGTAAATACTCAAACTTTAATCTAAGACTCTCCTAATCTAATGATGTACCCAAGGTGGTACATTAGCATGTACTAAATAATGTAATATATTCCAATTGAGATAAAGCTCCAAGAAATGTAATCAGTCTGAATCATTCTTATGATCTTTGATATTGTGTTATAGTTGTGCAATATTATTGTTATTTTAATATTGAGTTTTATTGTTAGTTTGATTAATGACATATATTTGATTTATATCTGGTTCTAGATAATTTTTTCTGGTCGTTAATTAATATGGAAAGCTAACATGAACTACTTCCCTTGTAGATCAAATCATCAACATATAGGTACACAAGAAGAATATCATCTTCCTCATTCTTAAAATGGAGTGTGGGGTCATTCTTACTTTTCTTGAAACCACAATCTTGGAAGTATCCATCAATTCTTGAGTACCATACTCTAGGTGCTTACTTTGATCCATACAATACTTTCTTCAATTTGTAAACATGGTTTTTTGTTTCTTCCACTTCAAAGCCTTGATGTTACTGAACATAAAACTCCTCATCTAGATAACCATTCAAGAATACATTTTTCATGTCCATGTGATAAAATTTCCACTATTTATTGATTTCCAATGAAATAGCTATCTGGTTTATCTCTTGTCTTACAATAGGGGAAAATATTTCTTCATAATCCACACCATATATTTGAGTGAATGCTTTTGCAAATAGCCTTGCTTTGTATCTTTCTATGCTTCCATAACTTTTAAAATTTTATTTATAGACCCACTTAGATCCAACAATCTTCTTATCCTCGAGTAATTCCACAAGTTCCCAAGTGCCATTTATTGCAATGGACTCAATTTCTTCTTTCATTGCTTGCACCCAAACATCATTTGTGCAAGCATATTCATAACATGAACATTCCAAATTAGCTTCATAAAATAGAGAATAATTCACCAACTCACCTTTTGGTTCTTCTGCATCATCACCACATTGGTGAGCAAAAATTATGTTTAGAAAATAGTCATTTCTTTTACCATAAATTATCAATCTGGTAAGTTCGTAAACTTACGAGTTTCATGCACAGTATATGTCTACAGTGTGGTGGAATGAATCCTTCTATACCTATTTAATTTTTTTGGGAATGTTTGTGCATTTTGATATCAACCAAACCAAACGAAACAAAGTGTAGAAAAAAATAAATTACAAACTAGAATGTTGGAAATAAAATGTTGAAAATAAAGTGTAGGAAAATAAACACAAACAACTAAGGTAAAATAAAGCAAAAAATAAAGCAGTAAATATAATCTACTGAAAACAAATAAAAAAATTAAATAGGGGAGGACTATTGCAATGAGTGGGTCCAGGGTCCCATATATAGTCCGCCTAGTTAATCATATAACAGTTGCTTTAAGAAACTAAGAGTATTTGCACTCTTATGAAATTATACAGAAAATAAAATAACTTTTGTATAATTCTTCCTTATCTCATTCATTTGGCCTGCATATTTACATAAAGCATAGCTAGATCTCAATATAATAATAAATAAATATTTTTTTAATCACATAACATGATTAGTTACAGTTAGTTCATACACAGGTATTATTCTACCCTTTAAAGTATATCCGTTCACCATAAGGATAAATATAATAATCCTTATGTGTATGTAACAAACAAATCCTAAATTAATGCATCCTAAAAATAATGCTTTAAGAGCTTTACAAGTTTAACTGGCCAATCGATTAATAATAAGTGTTTTATTGTATTTTTATAATAATGCATGATTAGAATATTTGTCCTTTGTCTTCACGTGCAACAACCTTCTTAGCCCATTGGTCAATGGGTCAAAGTTTACTTGATGCATCTTCAACAAGAGAAAGGTGGGAGCAAGGCACCTACTCCCTCATCAAGGTGTCACAAGTAGGTGCCTACTCCTTCATCAAGGCACCTCAAGTAGGCACCTAATTCTTCATCAAGGCACATCAAGTAGGAACCTCCCTCTTCATCAAGGTACCACAATTAAGTATCTACTTCTTCATCAAGGCACCACAAGGAGGTGCCTACTTCTTCATCAAGGCACCACAAGTAGGTGCCTACTTCTTCATCAAGGCACCTTCCTATTGACTTGGTCAGATCAAGGTGCCTTCCTATTGACTTGGTCAGATCAAGGCACCTTCCTATTGACTTGGTCAGATCAAGGCACCTTCAATATATGGCATCAACACACCTTTTTGTAGAGTGAGGTGCATACATATAGATCAAGGTGCCTACTTATAGAGTAAGGCATCTACCTAGGGAGTAAGGCACCTACCTGTAGATTCAGGTGCCTACTTGTAGATTCAAGCACCTACCTGTAGAGTAAGGTGACTACCTATATAGTAAGGTGCCTACATGTAGAGTAAGGTGCATACCTATAGAGTTAGGCACCTACCTGTAGAGTAAGGTGCCTACCTATAGATTCAAGTGCCTACCTATAGAGTAATGCACCTACTTGTAAAGTAAGGTGTCTACCTATAGATTTAGGCACCTACCAATAGAGTGAGGCACCTACCTGTAGAGTAAGGTGCCTACCTATAGAGTAAGGCACCTACCTATAGAGTAATGTGTCTACCTGTAGAGTAAGGTGTCTACCTATAGAGTTAGGCACCTACTTGTAGAGTAAGGTGCTTACCTGTAGATTCAGGTGCCTACTTGTAGAGTAAGTCACCTACCTTTAGAGTCAGGTGCCTACCTGTATAGTAAGGCACCTACCTGTAGAGTAAGGTGTCTACCTATAGAGTAAGATGTCTACCTGTAGAGTTAGGCACCTACTTGTAGAGTAAGGTACTTACCTGTGGATTCAGGTGCCTACTTGTAGAGTAAGCCACCTACCTTTAGAGTCATGTTCTACCTGTAGATTAAGGCACATACCTATAGAGTAAGACATCTACTTGTAGAGTAATGCACCTATTTGTAGAGTAAGGTGTCTACCTATAGAGTAAGGTGCCTATCTATAGAGTCAGGTGCCTACCTGTAGAGTAAGGCACCTACCTGTAGAGTCAAGAACCTACCTATAGAGTAACATGCCTACTTGTAGATAAAGGCACCTACTTGTGCATCAAGGTCCCTCCAAAATGGGATCAATTTGCCTTCTTGCACAATGCTAGGTCCAAGTGGGATGTAGACTAGAAAACATGATATTAGTAGAAAAACTTGCATTTATACACATTTTCCATAAAAAACACCAATCAAGAATAATACTAGATTTTCTATCAATTATATGCATAAGTTATATAAAAATACATCTCTAATGCTAATTAAACCAATAACGATGCCCCTTAAGAATGTATATAAAATGAGCATTTATGGTGCTCATCATCCCCCATGACTAAATATTGTGATGTCCTCATGACAACAACCCCCCATGCCTAAATATTGTCATGTCCTCATGACAACAACACCCCCCACCCTCTGAATTTTTTTTCATAGGAGTAAGCACTGGGAGTAAGGTGTCTTTATATGGGAGTAAGGCATCGAGAGTAAGGCACCGAGAGTAAGGTTTTTTTATATGGGAGTTAGGCATTGGGAGTAAGGCGCCTTTATATGGGAGTTAGACATTGAAAGTAAGGCATATTTCAAGAGTAAGGCAGCCCCGCTATTTTTTTTAGATGGTCTTGGGATAATGAAATTTTTCTCATGTATGAGGCATATCATGTGGCTGAAATTTAATGGGAGATTTCGACAAAAATAATTTATGGGGGCATCTACTAGTATTAACATAGACATGATTTTTAAAATAACTATACACATAATCAATGGAAAATGCAACACATACTTAAGTGAATTTTGCAGAACCTGATGTGATGTGAAATATCTTCATGTTGCCTGTAATCATGGTGTACCAAAAAATGAGATTGTTGGTGCATCATAGAGTAAATTATTTTAATTTTTTGTCATCTACATCAGAGAACATAAATTCAACTACAACAATGTGATATGGTGATTTTAAAATTAGGTGGCCAAGCTAGAGAACTATCACTGATCCATCCTAAGAATTTGGTTGAATGTGTTGTGTACGGGAACGTCTTCTCCACCCAATTGTTTGTAGGAAATAATGAAATATTTTCACTATGATAGCAACTTCTTCATGATTTCAGATCCTTACCATCTATTTGCAAAGTTGGAATTATCATCCACCATAGTGAGACTCTATCTCTTCTCCGTATTTTATTTTCCCATATATTTTAATAGAATGAAATTCTACCATAAAAAAATATGTAATATTGGCACTATGCATTAAAAAGTGGAGGTCATGCAAGCTAGGTAACTATGCAGTCTGGTGTGCAAAAATTTACATCCCATATACCACTATTAGAGGATTTATGATAGCCAATAGCTTCAATATTTGAAACACCAAGCTCCTCATCAACAACACACACACACACACACACACACACACACATATATATAATATTTTAATCCTGCTTTGATGTATCTCAAGAGCATTGAGCTATTCGAATGAATCACAGGATTAATCTTCATGCATTATTATTTTCTCACCATGTGCTACTGAACACATCATTTTTTTCAATTTATTAGACTTTATACAACCTTGATACACATGTGTTTGAATCAAAATGATCTCCCACTTTGAATTATTTCCTTCATAGGTAAAATTAGAGCAGCACTATGATCCTCTATTTCCTAGAGTGAGGATAAATAAATCCATCCATCATCATCTATGACATGTATTGGGTGTTCCGGTGTGACATTTTCATGAGACACATCATTGAGATTTATGTGTTATTATTTCTAGCCACTACGAGCTCCATTCATATGATTTATCATGCTTAGGCACCATGTGGCCTTCTTATAGATTTTTGACATCTGGTTACTTTCAGGCTCCTCCCCTACTTTATTTAGCTATTGGTTGGATATTTCTCATTTCCATTATGGACCAATCTGGTCCTAGGAAAAGAGGATACACTCTTACAACAAGTAGAAAAAAATAATTTTTTTTTTCTAATCTACATTTTAACTTGGAGAATTTTTAGTAGAAGAATTTTGTTTGCAATAGTTTTAGATTCACCCATACTCTCCCCCACTTAAACTGGTGATCCCTCATCACCAGTAATAGGTCCCTATGTGCAATAGGTCTGCATCCCTCTCAACATCGAGTCCTACACTAAAAAAAAGGCATGCCCAGTCTAAGGATAGGAAGTTTGAGCACTACCAAATATAAAGTGGATCTGTAGCTCTCTTCTCAAGGAAGGGTTGCAACTTATTTTTAGCATCCAACCATCAGATTCTCCACAAAATTGTTTTTTCAAATATGTGGGCACCACTCTTCCTAGTGGGAGAGTGACACAACTTATTGGTGCCTTCCTCCAGGTGAAAAAAGGTATTGTTGTACTAGGTTGATTGTAGGCACTCTCTTCCCGATGGGAAGTAATTACTTTTTTCCACTTGACTACACTCCAAATTACATGGCATAATATGTCACATCTGTTAGGCATAGTTTAATTTGGATCTACTTACAGATTGTGCTCATGGTTGTGTCCTATGAAACTAAACACACAAAAGCAGGGAAAATAGGAATCATGCATGTGCTTGAGGCCCTAGCTCTCAGGATACCTTCAAATTGCATTTAGATGGCATGATGACCTACAAATAAAAAACACATGAAAGTAGTAAAATATGAATCATGCTTGTTCCTAAGGCCGTAGCTCTCAAGATGCCTTCAGATTGAATTTAGAGGGCATGATGTCCTACAAAGCAAAATAAAAAGAAATTTTATGCTAAGCAGGACATGTTCCATGCGGTATTTTTTTTTTGAGATAACTACAAACCATTGGGAGGATTCACATAATTCATTTATTTTTATTATAATTTTTTTTTGCCCCTTTGTGCCATCAAACTACACAAGTTATGGAAATGGATCAAGGTACCCCTAAAATTTATGAAAAGTAGGCACCTTCTTGCGGAGCAAGGCACCTAATTGTAGAGTAAGGCACCTACTTGAAGAGTAAGATTCTTACCTAAATATTAAGGCATCTACTTGAGGAGTAAGGCACCTGCTTATGAAGTAAGGTGCCTACTTGTAGATTAAGGAACCTACTTGTAGAGTAAGGCACCTACTTATAGAGTAAGGTGCCTACTTGAAGAGTAATGCGCCTACCTGTAGAGTAAGATGTTTGCTTGTGGAGTAAGGTGTCTGCTTGTGGAGTAATTCACCTACTTGTAGAGTAAGGTACCTACTTTTAGAGTTAGGTACCCTTGACCAAGGTGCCTACTTGTATAATTAGGCATCCTTGACCAAGGCACCTACTTATGCCCTTGATCAAGGTGCCTACTTGTAGACCATAGTGCTTTTTTTTACGTATCCTCCCCCATTTTTTTAATGAATGTGTGAAAATTTGTCAAAAATATTGGTATGGTATGGTGTCTCCCCCATGCCTATGTCTGATCTAGTCTTGCAAATGTGAGGCATTGTAAATGGAGGCCATCAAATTTTTCTCAAACATTGCCTTGTTATTCTGTTCTGATCTAGGTGTAACATATTTGAATCTATTTAGCATTCAGGTTGTAACAATAATGCACCTTTTAGTAATATTTTCCCCCAAGTTCCACAACCACATTGGGTTGGAAGCGTTTCGCTTGATCAGGGTTACTTAGTCTACCGTCGGGTGTTTATGTTGCCAAGAAAAAACTCTGCTTTCTTTCACTTGTTTGGACTGGATGCTACATGATTGAGGTGCACAAGATGGTTTGTATAGTGCTATTACAAACTCCATGTATGAATCTCAATTCATGAAATCTTCAAAAACAACTCCTTATTTGTCTACATCACACTTCATGTTTTCCTACAAAACATAAAAGAAAAATCTAAACTAAATGTATTAAAATAAAATTCTAACTATTTTTTTAAATGAACACTATAAATAACATTATTTGTGTTGTTGGTGGTAATGATGAATGTGGGGTCTCCCCCATGCCTGCATCTGAACTAGTCTCTAAAAATCATTCATTTTGTTACCAACTAGTTTGATATGTCATAGCATGAGAAGAGAATTTTACCCCATGGCCTCAAAACCAAACTTTTTCAACTTAATGGCAAAATGTGCAGGCTAGAAAATGACTATCTATGGCTGGTAATCATGGCATAGTAGTATTTTAAAAACACATGCTAGTTTTTGATTCACCAGGTCGCCTTAAGCGCAAGTGAAGAGCATACTCCATAACAAGATGTTCTTTAAATTTTGCTCTGTCATTTTTTTGGCTGCTAATGTCATTGTTAAAAATTCACCAATGTTGAGAAACGTTAAGCCTATAATTAAAATTGGGCTTCTTTGAGGTATAATCTCCTAAATGGTTTCTGTGTAAAAACACACCCTTAAATATTTTCAACTATATCAGACCTGGGTTGTGCCATTCCTTTGATTTCTCGAAACCATTCAGAATACGATGGAAATCCTTCACTACCTGATTTTTTTATTTTTTTCAACAACACAATTTATTCCTACTTCTATGCTTAAAATGGTACATCAAGTTCATTCCTATATTTACCTGAGAAGTTGGTAAATTTAAACTGTTGCCTATGTGTAGCACCCTAAAATTGGCGCAGTAAAATTGGAATAATTACATTCACCTTAGTAAATAAATTTAAATTCAAATTTAACCTCCCAAACCGCCGAGAAACCCGTTTCCTCCTTTTTCGTGCCATTTTTAGCAGTTGTTTTGACCGTTTGACGATATCGTCTCCGATCAGACGATATCACCCCAGATTTGACGATTTCGATGCTGGACTAGAACGTCCAGACGATTTCGTCGCAAAACTGAATTTGCATAGTTGGAATCCGTTCCAACGGGTCTCCAATCCGGGCAGAAGCATGTCTGCACCGTTGGGACCCTTCCCCCATTGGAGATCTCCCAAATTGGGATGATCTCCAACCTCCCAACAACTATCCTATGCCTATTTAACTCTAAGACTTTTCCCTCCCCAAACCCTGGCTGAATTTTTATGCAAATTGAACCCTTATGCTCTAAAACATCGTAATTCATACTTTGCACTAGTCCTATAGTCATTTCATTGTAGGTACACCACTGGTTTTCAGTCGGAGCCAGCACCTATCGCAGCCGACGAACCTGTCAAGATCGGAGGCAATCCGTAAAATTTAGGATGATCTCGTACTGATGCGAGACGATTTCGACTGCAGCACACATCGAGGCAATCAGCGCCTGGAGTTTGCTCTTATGTCTCTTTTTTCTGTCATTTTATGCTATAAATTAGATTGTTTATTCAGTTTTTATACTATATTGCATCTGGAGTTCACCCATTTTGTCTAGTTTGCATATTAAGATCATATTCTGCTATCTAAACACAGTGATTTGCATTTACTTCTGTTCTTGTATATTGTTCAACACTCATATTATTGTTTCATATAGTTTGCCCCTATTTACAAAATATAATTTCTTGTATTTTGCATCTGTTTGCTGTTTTGCAGGTCTCTGATGAATTCGTCTGACAAATTCATCAGATTGAAGATGATCCTGTCAGTTTAGATGATTTTATCAAATTGAAGGCGATTCTATTGAATTGCAGACGATCCAGACTGCTTCAAGCTTCAAAAACTCCATCAGACTTCCGGATCAGGTAATCTTCATTGGCCTCCTGCAAATTCTCTGTTTTTGTTTTCCTTTCTGTTTGTTGTATTCATTTAAATTGCATTTTCATGTAGTTTAAGTTAGAACCATTCGGCCAAACCTAGGATGAATGTTTAAAAATAAAATGAACTCATCAAAACTCATTCCCAAAACCTAGGCATGGAAAATGCCATCAAATGTTTCCTGGTGAACCCACCATCCGTCAAAAAATCACCAAAATGCACCTCCCTTGAGAGGCGGGACCTTCGCAAAGTCCTCTCGTCCGAGGTACCGCACCATCCTTTTCCCATCCCCCTTCCGGGCACGGATCCAATAGCCTAAAGGTAGGGGTGCAAAAAATTTGGAGCGATACATTTTGGTGAACCCGACGTGAATGCATCATAACCTTTTGAAAACAAAAACAAAAAAAAACAAAAAAATATATATATACAAGAAAAACAAAAACAAAATCATCATTTCAAGTTTGTATGTTTTATATTCAATCCTAAATAGTAGATGCTAAATATTACTTTTAGAAGTACTAAAGAAACCATGAGTTTTTACTCAAATCAATATGAGTCCATCAGTAATGTTGGAAGAATTCAGCTAAATACATTTGTTGATTATGACCAACCTCATCCCTATTCAACACCACCTCCATCACACTCTTCTTATTTTTCATTCATAACCCAACAAAACAATCCCTTTGCAAATCCTCTTCATAATGATATTATATATTCTCCCATATATCCATATTATGTCTATCAATCCACATATAATCCTCCGCCACCTTTTCAAAACTCTTCTTTCAATACAACACATCCATTTCAACAAGAAAATACTTATTCTTCCAATTCTACCGTGCACTCACCTCCTAAAACCCAATATTCCTGTCATCATTCTACCCATAATAAAGAAAGTAGAGGTGAGAAACCATTAGGTCCTTTTATGACAAAATTCCTAAGGCATTTATCAAAAACCTCTCAAAAACCTTCATCACGTAAATTTACTAAGCTCAATCAACCAATGGATATAATTCTCAAGTATTTACTTGACACAAATAATATTGAACTTCCTTCCATAAGACAACCTGATACCACATCAGATTGGTTTAAACCTGAGCTACATTGTGAATATCATAGAGTAGATGGACATATGACACAAAATTGTAAATATTTAAGATGTGCAATTCAAGATTTGATTGATAAGGGTCTTTTTAATATAAAGGAATTACAATCTACAACTGATGATAAACCTCCAGTAAACAATCAAACTCTTACACAACAAATACCAATAATAAATCAAGACATGGAGATCTCCCAAGAACCCCTATTCAATTATCAACAACAAGAAACCAATCAAATATTGCATGTTAATGTGTTCAATCATGATGATATTACTAATATTGTAACAAAAACTACAAATGAGCAACCTCAAGTTCAATCAACTCAATCCGATATTCAAGATATGGATTCCTCATTTGACCAACTTTCAAAACTATCTTTGGCTCTAGAGAATGATACAAAATGTAATGTAAGCATAGCAAGCTCATATTCAGAATCAAAATTTCAATCTGAAATCCCCTTTGATAGCCAACAACAAGTGATTAATCCTCAAACAAAGATATCCCTTTTAGAAGTATTACAAATTTATCACAAGGAAATTTTGCTCAAAATACCTAGCCAACAATTTGATCCTCATCATATTTTCTCTAAGAACATAATTAATGGTGTAAACCCTCTTGAGGTTAACCATATTTCATTCTATGATGAGGATATTCCTTCCTCTGCTCCACAAGAAGACTCCTATCTGTACATTACAGGATCTAGTAAAGAAACACTTGTTAGAACTATCATGACAGATAATGACTCCTCTCTTAATTTATGCACTTATCAATTATTCCAAAAACTCAAAATAAAGGAAGAAGATATTTATAAATCAAATGTTATTATAAAATCTTTTAACAATGAAATTCAAGAAGCTCAAGGTACTATAATTCTTCCCCTTAATATTGGAACCAAGATCTTGGATACTTTATTCTATGTAGGATATTGCCCTTCACCTTACAACCTACTTCTCAGAAGTCCTTGGATTCATATGGTGAGAGTTGTCCCTTCCACTCTTCACCAATGTTTGAAGTTTGAAATTGTAAATAAAATTGTTACCATACATGGTGACCCAACACCATTTGAAGAATATTTAACGGTTGAAACATCAAGTTCTATACATTCTCTATTGTCACAATTATTTTTTATCCATCACTTTTCTTCATCCATATATGATCATCCTTGTTTACCAAATAACACTCATGCATATCTTCCACATATACTTTCTCCATCTTATCAAGACTTGGAAGATAATAATAAGAATGAAGAACCTTCTTATCCTTCTGACATTTTATTTTGTAACATGATCAATTTTCCACATATAAAAGTCAAATCTTTTGCTACATTATTTTACATTATAACAAAGCTTTTGTTATCACTATATTTTACTCATCACCTTTTGTTCTTACCTTCAACACAACCAGATTATCCTTCAAAACCTCCTTTGATTTTGAAGCAACCTTAGACATGCTATACTCAAATAACCTTGTATAGTGTATATAGATCATCTTGTATATACCATCAATTTCAATTCATAAATTAAAATAAAAATACAAAAAAAAATCAAAATCCTCAAAATCTTCAAAAAAATACAAATGCAACTAATGAACTTAAAGGTAAATTTGAGCCCAACTGGCTCGGACCATACATCATTACTGCAAAATTTGAATCAGGAGCATATAAATTATCTACCTTAGATGGTAAAGAACTTAAAGAACCCATGAATATTTTACATCTCAAACGTTATTATGCATAAATTTGATTATTTCATCCATGTATATATTTGTTCAAAATCATTATCTTGTATTTCTTTCAATTTATTCAAAAACCTCAAAAACATTCATAAAATCTTCAAAAATCTTCAAAAATATTTATTGCATTTATTTTGTAAAGTTCCTTTTGCTTTAAAACAAAAATCAACATAAAAATCCAAAAACAGCTATATGCTTGACTCTTTCGAAACCAAAACAATATACAGAATAAAGAGAGAGTCAACATTCTCAAAACTTTCTCAAAATCATTATTTTCTTACAATTATTGCAATTATATGTTTCAACTTATTTTGGATAAAACTAGCATTTATTTGGCATCCCTCACTTGCACACTCACACAATAAATATCTTGATTTTATCTGGCATGATTACTAATCTCTCTTATATCAAAGTTCACAAAAATCAATTAAATAAAGTTTGAGCATAGAGAATTGATCTTGTTATTTACTTAAACCAAGCACATATTTTCACAATAAAATGATGATATTTGTAATTTCCATGTTTTTCTACATAGTAGAACTGATTTCTTGGGTGAAAAATTTCCCCTGCTATCCTATCATGCACATGGTCTAGAATCTTTGAGAATTGGCAAAAGGACAAGCTCACCCCTACCCAGAATAAAAATCCCTTGCTCTACAGCTAATCTGAGCAAGTATCCCTAGAAAAAGAAAAATAAAAAGAAAAGAAAAATTCAAGAAAAAGAGATAAAAGAAAAATGTTATTTTATATCATTACAACAATGTTACAAGCATTATCAAGCAAAAGAAAAATAAGCAAAGTTCAAAAGAAAGCAAGAAAAGCAATAAAATCCCTTTCCCTACCCTTTGAAAAGAAAATAAGGGTGAATGAGCTTGAATCCCTAGAATTCTCAATTATTCGAAAACTGTGAGGTAAGCCCCATAACAGGTGGTTTGTGCCCAACCTGCTTGGCCTTGGGTAACTCCTAGCGTGGCGATATGTCTGTCACATTAGCGACCTTCTTTTGTATAGGCCTATGTCTGCTCATGGATTAGCTAGCTCTTGATAATCCGATCTACATAGTAGCCTAGTGTGGTTATATGCATCTACATCATGGTTAATGAACACTTGGTTTATTCAAATCACTTGTATCATAGTATCTTGCTCAAAACTGGTAAATGAACAATGCAATCGCACACACATTTGTATTTGAGAGATTTTGTCTATCATTATGATAAATCAAGATTGGCAATGAATTCACTTATGCACATGGGATTCCTTATAAATCTAATTTTTGTCTTCAAAATACTATGAAATATTATTTTTGCAACTTGTTTGGAATAATCAAGTACAATTATTTAACAACATATTATATATATCTTATCGACTTTCGCAACGATGGTATAGTTTCAAAACCAAAATTGGAATTTTATGCTTTGCGCAAGTCCTCATTATCATATTTTCTGTTCATCAAAAATCAATCATGTAATAGAACTATCCTTTCTTTGATCTTCGCGATGATGGTATAAGTCTATACCTACATATTCTATGCCTAGCGCAAACCATTGTAACAATATTTTTTCCCAATTTATCAAAATTCATAAAAACCATATGACTTCATTTTATTACATAAATTATGCTTTTCAAAAGCAAACACATTTTTATTATTTCATATCATTATGTCAACCTTTGCATTTTGCAATGATGGTATAATTCTTAAGGAATTATTCAACAATTTTTATCACACTTGGGAATTTATGCCTAGCAAAAATCATTTTACAATATTTCATGCATAATATTTTCATGGAAATCTGAAAACAAACCATCATCATCATCATCATTTGCATCATCACAACAAAGTCTTAAGACAGTCTCTTAAGCACTCTTTTCTTTTAACAATATTTCTATCCTGGGACTAGCTTGACGACCGAGTGAGCAGCAACTCCATGAAATGGTCTATAATAGCGACAATGTCCTTTGAAATTATTGTTAGAAATCTCTTTTTATTTTTATCACATTTCATTACAACCAATCAATTTGTTACATCAGATTATTTCATTTAAAATATTTAAAGCATGACATCCAAGTTATAATTTTTTCCAAAACGACATAATTACATGACTCATCAATAAAATCATTACATCAATCAACTCAATCAATCAATAAAACATAAAAAGCATCATAAGCATCACATAAGACAAGTCATATGATCAAAAATATCTCATCTATATATATCAACAAAATATATACATCATCAAAACTAGATTGGTATGCCACAATCTGTACCTCGACATACTCAATCCTCTATCAATACAAGTATAATACAATATCAGTGGCAGTATCCCGCCCTCTAGCCTCGAGAGCCTCTAGAGATCTCAGCATCATCTCCTCCCCCGCCCTACAGAGGACGAGGTGGTCCCATCACAGTATGTGTGGTACTGCGAGTCCTTGTCATCGACCGGGATGAGCTCCTCGTCGACCCTGTCCTGATAGGATCTACTATGGCAGGTGGCAGTTGTACCCTCTGGCCCTCTGGCACCACCTGGTAGTATAGCGCCTGATAGAATGTGGTCTGAGAAACCGACCGTAGTAGCTCCTGAGTGCTTACCCCTCCGCCTCGTGCCCTGAGACGAGCATTCTCGTCTCGTAGCTGTGACACCTCAGCCTGGTGCTGTGCAGCTGCATCCTATAATGTCTGCACCTAAGCTCGTAGATGATCTCTCTCTACCTAGAGAGTAGCCATCTCGCTACTCTCTCCAATGTCCACACCCTTGCCCTTATCAGGCGATGGTGGCCTCTGTGGATATGGGGGTCTCGCCTCCCTCCTCTCCCTCTCCATCTGCCACGGCCTCTCCTGTGCCTGTGGCCTCCTCTGCTCGCCTTTACCATGACCCTGGGCTGCCTCTACCACCGCCTGGCACCGCCTCCCTATCCGATGCACAACTACGTGGATCGGTCCCTGAGCCCTCATCATCCGAGGGCGGATGCCTACGTACTAGGCATCGTAGCCATCGGCTACCCCTGCGTCGTCCCCATCCACTGGCTGAATGGGGGCATCGTCCGCGTCCTGACTCCAAAATCACTACATATCTGGAGCCCCGCTAACTGTGGTGTTATCTCGGATAGTCCGGGAAAACTCATAATCCCTGAGAGATGGGATCCCCTGCTATAGACCGAACTATCGTAAAACTCGGTCATAGCGGTGGAGCTCCACCTCTCCTCTCTCCATCCGTAGCTAGTAGACTCGCCTGATGCGAGCCAGCTCCTGTGCGTCCTTTGCCCACCCTAGATGCTACCTCCATGGCCTCCAGGTGATCTGGTCTGGGACCAAGTCATCCAGTAGTCTCCGGGACATCGGCAGGTCGATCCATCACTGTGCCCCTCTTCGGAGCCACCAGTAGAAGACTCGGGGCCTCTCCCCGTCAACCCCTGTCAGTGGAAGCCCTACCGGCCTTCGCATCGTAATGTGCTTCCAGCACCAAACCTGTAGGAGCGATGTCATGACCAGACATCGCCCGCCCTTGTACACGACCCCGTAAAGGATCCTGTACAGCCGGCATAGAACAAAGCTGCCCCAATAAAATCTGTAGCCATGGTCACGCATGTCGCAGATCACATCTGCCAACATCCATGGTACCCTGCATCCGCTCTAGTGGCACAGCAGAAGTCCACCAACCACCCCAGCCAAAACTCGTGTCAGTGTAGATGCCCCAGGCATCTGGCGTAGTGCCTCGATGTTCACTCCACCCTTCTCCAGGGTGAAGCTCGGGTCACCGTAGAGTCTTCCCATCGTGTGGCCTTGATTGGCCACAGGTGTGATCACCCTCCCTTGTATGGGGATTCTAAGAATCCTCCATACATCCTCTAGTGTGGGAGTCATCTCCCTTGTTGATAACCGAAAGCATGAAGAGCCCGGGTAACACCTCTCTGCTAGGGCCGTCAGTAGCCCCATGTCAGTAGAAACTTGTGGCATCTCTGCCACATGTTGTAAGTCGGCCTGTGCCAGCTGATCTCGCTCTGCCTGTGTCAGAGTGGCCAAGTCATCTCTCAATCCTCCATATTTCCACTCTCTGCTCTTTAGTAATCCTCTCTACAAGCATAAACAACCAAAACAACAAACAATCATTAATAACAATTTTAACAATCAATAATGCAACTTAAAGATCAAAATTTTTGCAATTGATGATATCGCCCACTATTGGCCGATATCGTCCTAAATTTGAGAAAAATCGTCTCCGATTTTGCGTGTCGAAATCGTCTCTAATTTGATGAAGTCGTCCCTTTTTCGCCGATTTCGCCCTTGGGCGAAATTGACGAACTTGAGACGATTTCATCGAACTAGGGACGATTTCATCCGGACGACGTCGAGGGCCAAAAACGGCCGTGATGCTCAAAATTCTTCTTAAAATATATTAACCAAGCATGTAAATTCAAATTAAATCAATCTAAACTAAGTTTAAACCCTTACCCGTAGACCGCGGTGGACCTCTGCAGATCTGTGCACTGTCTCTACCATTTTTGCTCTAGAGCTCTAAAAACAGTAAAATGAACAGTAACAATGAATTAGGGTTTTACCCTATTTTTCTTAATTTTATTTAAAATAATTCAACAATAATTTTTGCTTTTCCGTGTTTTTACCGCAAATGTTCGATTTGGGTAAAAACATGGAGGGGGCACCATAGTAAGCTGTCGTACGATTCGATCAAGAATCGTCGCCTAAAAATGAGAATAATTTTTTGCTTTCTCGTAGATCGAGAAGAACTCATCTTTAATGAATTTTCTTCGAAAAATTTGCTAAAGATGGGGCAAAATGTAGCACCCTAAAATTGGTGCAGTAAAATTGGAATAATTACATTCACCTTAGTAAATAAATTTAAATTCAAATTTAACCTCCCAAACCACCCGTTAACCACCGAGAAACCTATTTCCTCCTTTTTCGTGCCATTTTTAGCAGTTGTTTTGACCATTTGACGATATCGTCTCCGATCAGACGATATCGCCCCAGATTTGACGATTTCGTCTGGACTAGAATGTCCAGACGATTTCGTCGCAAAACTGAATTTGCATAGTTGGAATCCGTTCCAACGGGTCTCCAATCCAGGCAGAAGTGTGTCTGCACCGTTGGGACCCTTCCCCCGTTGGAGATCTCCCAAATTGGGATGATCTCCAACCTCCCAACAACTATCCTATGCCTATTTAACTCTAAGACTTTTCCCTCCCCAACCCCTGGCTAAATTTTTATGCAAATTGAACCCTTATGCTCTAAAACATCGTAATTCATACTTTGCACTAGTCCTATAGTCATTTCATTGCAGGTACACCACTGGTTTTCAGCCGGAGACAGCACCTATCGCAGCCGACGAACCTGTCAAGATCGAAGGCGATCTCATCAAATTCGGGACGATCTCGTACTGATGCGAGACGATTTCGATTGCAGCACACATCGAGGCAATCAGTGCCTGGAGTTTGCTCTTCTATCTCTTTTTTCTGTCATTTTATGCTATAAATTAGATTGTTTATTCAGTTTTTATACTATATTGCATCTGGAGTTCATCCATTTTGTCTAGTTTGCATATTAAGATCATATTCTGCTATCTAAACACAGTGATTTGCATTTACTTCTGTTCTTGTATATTGTTCAACACTCATATTATTGTTTCATATAGTTTGCCCTTGTTTACAAAATAGAATTTCTTGTATTTTGTATCTGTTTGCTGTTTTGCAGGTCTCTGATGAATTCGTCTGACGAATTCATCATATTGAAGATGATCCTGTCAGTTTAGACGATTTTATCAAATTGAAGGTGATTCTGTTGAATTGCAGACGATCCAGACTGCTTTAATCTTCAGAAACTCCATCAGACTTCTGGATCAGGTAATCTTCATTGGCCTCCTGCAAATTCTCTATTTCTGTTTTCCTTTCTGTTTGCTGTATTCATTTAAATTGCATTTTCATGTAGTTTAAGTTAGAACCATTCGGCAAAACCTAGGATGAATGTTTAAAAATAAAATGAACTCATAAAAACTCATTCCCAAAACCTAGGCGTGGAAACTGCCGTCAAATGTTTCCTGGTGAACCCACCATCTATCGAAAAATCACCAAAATGCACCTCCCTTGAGAGGCGAGACCTTCGCAAAGTCCTCTCGTCCGAGGTACCGCACCATCCTTTTCCCATCCCCCTTCCGGGCGCGGATCCAATAGCCTGAAGGTAGGGGTGCAAAAAATTTGGAGCGATACACTATGGTATTTGGCTTTGATTGTGCTGACAACTATTTTTGGCCTTGTAAAAAAGCCTTTAGTGGACTCACGCTTCTTAGGTAAAATATATATATGTAATTTTAAATGGGATTTTTATCTGACCTTTAAATAATAACACTATAGTTTTGACACTCTTCGACAACAATACCAAAATGGTGAGTAGAAATTATGTTTAGAAAATAGTCATTTCTTTTACGATAATTTATCAATCTAGTAAGTCTGCAATATTACGAGTGTCATGCATAGTATATGCCTGCAGTGTGGGGGAATTAATCCTTCTATACCTATTTAATTTTGTGGGGATGTTTGGGCATTTTGATTTCAATAAAACCAAATGAAATGAAGTGCAAAAAAAATACAAACTAAAATGTTGAAAATAAAGTGCAAGAAAATAAACACACACAACTGAATTAAAATAAAGTAGGAAACAAAGCAATAAATATAATCTACTGAAAACAAATAACATAAATAAAATAGGGGATAACTATTGAAAGGAGTGGGCCCAGGCTCTGACAGATAGTCCGCCCGGTTAATCACATAACAATTACCTTAAGCAACTAAGAGTGTTTGCACTCTTAAGAATTTATACAGAAAATAGCATAAAATAACTTATGTGTAATTCTCCCTTATCTCATTCATCTGGCCTGTGTCTTTATATAAAGTGAAGCCAAATCTCATTACAATAACAAATCAATCTATTTTTAATCACATAATGTGATTAGTTACAATCGGTTCATACACAGGTATTATTCTACTATTGAAAGTATGTCCGTTCACCAAAAGGATAAATATAATAATCCTTAGGTGTACGTAACAAACAAATCCTAAATTAATGCATCCTAAAAATAATGCTTTAAGAGCTTTACAAGGTCAACTAGCAATCGATTAATAATAAGTGTTTTATTGTATTTAATAATAATGCATGATTATAATATTTCTCCTTTTTCTTCACGTGCAACAACCTCCTTAGCCCATTTTTTAACCAGACAAATTTGACTTGGTGCGTCTTCAACGGGAGCAAGGTGGAAGCAAGGTGCCTACTCCCTCATCAAGGTGCCACAAGTAGGCATCTACTTCTTCACCAAGGCACCACAAGTAGGTGCCTACTTCTTCATCAAGGCACCTCAGGTAGACGCCTACCTCTTCATCAAGGTACCACAAGGTGCAACAAGGAGGCACCTACTTCTTCTTCAAGGCACCACAAGTAGGTGCCTACTTCATTAAGGTGTCTTCCTGTTGACTTGTTCAGAATAATATGCCTTCCTGTTGACTTGGTTAGATCAAGGTACGTTCCTATTGAATTGGTCATATCAAGGTACCTCCAATGTATGGCATCAAGGCACTTTCTTGTAGAGTAATGCATCTACCTGTAGATCAATGTACCTACTTGTAGAGTAAGGCACCTACCTATAGAGTTAGATGTCTACCTATAGAGTAAGGCACCTACCTATAGAGTCAGACACCTACCTGTAGAGTCAAGTGCCTACCTATAGAGTCAGGTGCCTACCTATAGAGTTAGGTGCCTACCTATAAAGTAATTTGCATACCTATAGATTCAGGTTGCTACCTATAGAGTAAGGCATCTACCTATAGAGTTAGGAACCTACCTGTAGAGTTAGGTTCCAACTCGTAGAGTAATGTACCTACCTGTAGAGTCAGGTACCTACTTATATAGTAAAGCACTTACCTATAGAGTCAGGAACCTACTTGTAGAGTAAGGTACCTACCTGTAGAGTAAGGATCCTACCTCTAGATTAAGGTGCCTACCTATAGATTAAGGAACCTACCTATAGAGTAAGGCACCTACCTATAGAGTATGGTGCCTACCTGTAGAGTAAGGTTCCTACTTGTAGAGTAAGATTCCTACCTGTAGAGTAAGGCACCTACCTATAGATTTAGGTACCTACCTGTAGAGTAAGGTACCTACCTGTGGAGTAACATACCTACCTATATATTTAGGAACCTACTTGTATACTAAGAAACCTGCATGTAGAGTAAGGTGCCTATCTATAGATTCAGGCACCTACCTATAGAGTAATATGCCTACCTATAGAGTAAGTCACCTACCTGTAGAGTAAGCTACCTACTTGTAGAGCAAGGTACCTACTTGTGCATTAAGGTACCTCCAAATGTATTGTATCAAGGTGTCTTCATGTACAATTCTAGGTCCAAGTGGTATGTAGACTGGAAAACACCAAATTAGTAGCAAAACTTGCATTTATACACAATTTCCACTAAAAATACCAGTCAAGCATAATATTGGATTTTCTATCAATTATATGCATAAGCTATACAAAATTACATCTCTAATTATAATTAAACCAATAACTATGCCCCTTAAGAATGTATATAAAATGATAATTTTTGGTGCTCATCACATACATTTGGAGCTTCTCCAATCTTGAAACAACTTGGTCCAACTCTTGCAATTGGTTTCTTGTTAACCTCCTTTAAAAGTTCTTGTCCATATTTTTTTTGGATGGGTGTGCTTTAAGAATTCTCTTTACTTTATTTATATTCTTTGTGGGACTTATAAATGAGTTGCTTTTCCTTTGAATGTTGTCCCCTAATAGTATTATCTTCTTCAACATAAAATATTTTGGTGATTGATTTTTTATAACTGTATACTCCAGTATCCCCCTTCATAAAATATTATATCTCTAAACACTATAAACTTATGAGTTTTATTTATTATCCAATATATATACCTTACTTTTTTAAAAATTTCTCGTAAGAATACATGGATTACTCTTGGGATCCAAATTATTTCTTACTTCATCATTCACATGTGCATATGCAAGACAACCAAAAACTCTCAAATGACTTATAGTGGGTTTTGTACCATACCATGCTTTACGTGGAGTATTATTGTGTATTTTTCTTGTAGAGCATCTATTGAGAATGTATAATGTTGTATCAAATGCATAAAACCAATATGAATTGCTTAAATCTTTTCTTCAACATGTTTCTTGCCATTTATATAATGGTTCTATTTTTATTAGCTATCCCATTTTGTTGTGTTGTATAGGTAATAGTGTAGACACCAAAACAGCACCAATCCGATTATGTGACTACAAACACTGATCGCATTGACACACCCAGCCCCCAGGGCAGCCCTCAGAGGTTAAACAGTGGTCCTAACCACTTTTACAACAATTTTGGAAGGTCAAAAATCAATTTGGCACCTTCAGGCACTTTGCTCAGTATCCGTCCCACCCTGGGATGAATTCAAAATGGGATTCGCCCCACCCAGGGACGAATTCTGAATTCGCTCTAGGGTAGGACGAATTCCAGGTTCAACGGGCAAAAAGAAAAATCTTGACAAGTGGCAGCTAAGGACAGTCCATTAATGCCTCCTGCCTTGCATGCACGTGTAGGTGAGCAGAGTGAGCGTTAGAGGACTGTCACAAGGGCAGTCATGGAAGCCCAAGTCAGGGAGGAGTCTCCTCCCTCTTGGGAAGGCATGGCCGCCACGTGGCGCCCCTGCATGCCCATCCAAAGAGACCCCTTGGGTCTATAAAATGGTGAACTTTCTCACCCAAAAAGAGGACAGGTTGGAAGCATTTTCAAGCAACGAAGTGCTGCCAAATTGATACCACGCCTTACCTTTGATTCACCTCTTCCACATCCTTGATCTCTTTCACAAGGGAGGTCATTGGGTGGTTATTGGAAGTGTGAATCCGGATCCAAAACCCGACACTTGACCACATAGATCTACCAATTCATCGACAACCCATTACAAGATATTTTGGGCCCATCCCAAGTGGATTGGTGCCGAAATTAGGTTCCAACGGTGGGCGGCCCGCCTGGGCGCCCCGCACTCTGTGAGCCTAATCTTCTTTTTTAAGAACGATTGGGAATTCATGGCAGATTGTTCTTTTTGTCATTTTTTTATTTTGCATTCCATATTATGCTGTTTAAATAGCTTGTAATCTCGATTTCATAATGCTTTGATCAAATCTTATCATGTTTTATCGCTTTTGTTGTCCTCACTAACTTGCAGGTAGAAGCATCAAATTCCCATTGATGGAGGCCAAATTGGGGAAATCTGACCATCTGGGTCTTCCCAAAATGCCCCCAATTAGCTAACCCCCAAGTTTGTAGGTCTTTTGGAGCTCCCTAGACATGACATTTTGGGCAGTATCACTTCGGCGCTTTGTCGTAGGTGAATTCGTCCTACCCCGGGACGAATTACAGTCGAATCCGTCCCGCCCAGGAGCGAATTCAAATCGGTGGAGAATTTTTTGACTGTTTTGATGGCAGTGGCCCTCTGGTAATGTTCCCTTGTTTCTGTCAAATTTGTAGACTATTTTGATTCAGTTTACTTATCCTTTTATTCAGTTTCATGCATGCATCTTTCATTGTTTTTTTAGAGAACAAACGTTTCATCTTTTGCCACAGGTGCTACTAATGATTTTGTTGTTTCTTTGAATGCAGGAGGAGCAGCAAGGATCAAGGATTCATTCACACCAGTGGCGGCGACACTTTGGCCCGTCCATTTTGCATGTGGGCACGCGGAAGGAAGATCACTAGTCACCATTGTAACCAAAACATGTTAACGCTCCTAGCCCCTGAAAAGGTGGGAGACATCTTTGTAACCGATATTGAGAGAGTATAAATAAAAAGGGTTGTGCTTTCTATACTTCTTTCATTTCGTCTCAATTCGTCTCTTTTCCCTATTTCATGCATTTCAAATTTCTAGGATTAAAGCGTTACATTTCGTTTTGCATTGCATAGCTTTAGTGTTTCTTTTCAAACTTCCAGAATCTCGTGCTTTCAGTGGCGATCACGGTGGGACTCTGTCCCCTAATTTTTGAGATCAAGAAACTGATCAAAATTTGTGTTTTCTTGCTTACAGGTACCATTTTTCGAACTCGACTGTTATTCGTTCCAGCCTGTGGCGAATACAATATTGTAATTCGTCTGACCCTAGGACGAATTCGAATTCGTCTCAGACTGGGACGAATTCTGTTCTGGTATTCGTCTCACCCAGAGACGAATTTTTGTCTATGCAGTTTCAGAGCCAAGAATCAGAAACATCCTTTTGGGCAGAGAAGAGGTAGGGGTTTTTAACAAGCCTCTATCAAATTTTTGTTTTTTGTTTTCTGATTTTTAGTTTTTGTATGGCTTAGGGAAAGTTTCCTTTTTGTTTGCCTGTTTCATTTTTTTAAATAAAAAGAACCACACACACATCACGTGGCATTTTTAAACCAAGGAGCTGGTCGTAAGACCCCAGCCCTTGATCAAGACCAACGGTGGGTTCATCACCACCTTGGCTTGATTTTGCATCCATTACCCCGATTGTCACTGTTGTTAGACGTAAATCCTGATGAAAGCTGACCGAGTGTCGCTGGGGTGATTCCCAGCATGCGAGGATAAGTCTTCTATGGTAGGTGTCATAAACAGGGCAATCCCCCTTTCGTACCGCCTATGTTCCACGTACCATCTGCTCTCACGTACCTATAGTTTCCCTCTCGTAAGGGCGGGTATATAGAGAGGTTGGTATATCGGCCTGGCAAAGGTATATCGAAGGGGCGACCATTTATGGGAGTCATATGAGCCTTCATTTTGCATTTAAATGTTCTTCACAAAAAAAAAATTCAAAAACAAAAAAAAATCATCAAAACACACTAAAACCAGTCTAGGACACACCATTAATCTTTAAAAGAGATAATCATTGCTTTGTGTGTGTGTGTTTTTTTTTTCTTAGTGTAACAAAAAAAAAATTAGAAAAATCATAAAAAAGAGATAAAAATCTGCTTAGCTTGTAGAAGAGCACCACCATGGTGTACACCCGTAGCCAAGCCCAATCAAGGGCGGAAGCTATGGAAAGTGTACAAGGAGCGGGCACAAGTCGCCTCCGCTTTAGCCCTAAGGACTTGGCCATACCGCCTTGGCGGTCTGACCCACAAGAGAGTCCACATCATTCCATGTCAAGGTGGAATTATAGGGACACCCCTCTAGGGGACACGCCCGTTCAGCACAGCCCCTTTCGGGAAGAATCTTTACACGTGGCACTCAACGTAGATAGAAGAGCTCCCTTAGAAGCTAGATATGAGTGGCCACCATGTGATGAAGTGCTAGAGAGGCATAGTGCCCATGAGGAGAGGCCACATGACTATGGCATCTCTCCTTTGCCTCCCATCACTGTTAGAACCAATAGACAAAACCCAGAGCGCAGGGCTCTCCAAACCGGGCGAGCTAACTCCGCCCAAACCTTTCACACCTACGAAAGGGAGTATGAGGAAGACCATCACATTCCTCGAGAGCAATATATAGCGCGGGAGCCTTGCGCTTCCGCACCTGCTAGATACCATGGTCACCCACTGAGGCAAGAGCCTCGGGTAAATGCCGCCAACCTCGATAGAGGGAAGCAACCCATTGAGATCTCGGATCATCACGACCGAGGAAAATGCATAGGAGAGGCATTCAGGCCTCCTAGGCCCAAGATGGCGGACCAAATTGACCTGGAAGTCGCCAGACATGCCGCCCGCCAAGCCCAAATCACGCGGCTTGAGCAAGATCGATGAGCCACAGCTAGAGCGTCTATACCACCTTAGCAAGGAGCGCATTCAGCGCCAAAGAGATGAGCTGCTTTATAACCTACCTGAGAGGGTTCCAACCCCTCACACCCAAAGAGTGGAACCATATGAGAGGCATAATCCCTTGGTGCGGGATAGGTCTCTGTGACCTCGTCAAGTTTTGCCTCCGAGACCCCATAGACCTGAGAGGGAGGCCACTCCCCGAAACAACGATGGGTACCCTCCATGGGGACCCACTCAGGGTCATAGGTCTCACCCAGAGACTCCTCAAGAAGTTTACGAGGAGTATGAACAAGAAGTAGAGCGGGCCGAAATGCCCTACCAAGGTGGAGGGGTTGCTATCCGGCCAACCCCCCATAGGCCTCAAGTCTCCCACAACCCACAACGGGAGCAAACTAAAGAGGAAGAGATTAAATCTTTCGATGCATACAAAGCGTTGTTAGAGCATTTGGAGTCTATGGAAACCAAAGCTTCTGGGCCCCAAAATCCCACGTTACGCCAACTCCATAGTCACCCTATGCATCCATTAGTGCCTGCACCTCCTTACCTCGAACACTTCAAGCTGCCTCAGTTGGCAGTCTTTAAGGGTGAAGAGGATGCCCAAGAGCATGTGACAAGATTCCTGAGCCAATGCTTTGGCATTCAGGATAATGATGCGCTATTGCTAAGGACATTTATAACCACATTCATGGGCCCTACCTCGGATTGGTTCACCCAGTTGCCGAAGCACAACATCAATAACTTGGATCAATTAGTGGATGCGTTCCTTGAACGCTTCGCCTTCAACACCAAGAAGAAGGCGTCACTGAGTGACCTGGCCAGCCTCAGGCAATATGAGGAGGAGACCATGGTGGCCTACGAGAATCGATGGAGGACTCTACTTTCCAAGCTACCCTACCTTCCCCCTATGTCCGACCTTACACAAATGTTCTCACGAAGTTGTTTGAGATCGATCTCTATGCTATTGCAGCTGCAGCAATATGCCACCTTAGAAGAAGCTCTGGTGCAAGCCAAAATTATCGAAGAGATCAAAATATAGGATGGCAAAATTGCCAAACCTAAAAAGAAAGAGTGGAACAAGAACACAAAGACAAGGACTACGCAACAAAAACCTACTATGGTTAATCAAGTTGCTATAAATGTCCCTAAGCCTGCATAAGAAATACAGCCTCAAAAGGCTAATTATCAGGCAGTGCCTCCTAACAATTATGAAAGAGAAAATAAAAAATAGGAGCAAAATCAGCAGCGTCACCCTAAGCGATAGTACACCCCTTATACGGAGTCTAGGGACTCCCTATTTGACCGCTTGTCAGCGGCAAACTTGATCACCCTTCCAGAGATTCAAACCATAGATCCTAACGCTCCCAAGCCTAAGGGATACAGAGAGGACTTGTATTGTAGGTTCCACAGGCAAAGGGGACATGACCTGAACGCATGTTGGAAGTTCAAAGGATTGATACAAGACCTGATTGACAATAAAACATTGGCAGTGGACAACCCCATAGTGCCAAACAACCAGTAGATGGGGGTTTTCAAGGACCCCTTGCCTGCCCATGAGGCATAGGCAAAACCCCTTCAGGTCAATGAGGTGCAACAACATTTCCCCATGCAAGGGTATGTGGGAATGATAAGCATAGTGACTAGGAACAAGAAATACCCAGGAGTTGCCCCCGAGGCAGCCACAAGAGAGGTTCCATCGATGTCACAACCTCAACAACACCCTGTGCAGTTACCTCCGCCTAGACCCGAGGTCACGATACGGACCAAACTCACGTAGAGTTTGCGGACCACGTCGGCTAGGCTCTCCATATATGAGCTTATACAACAATCAGCACCCCATCGGGAGGCTCTCATGGAGATTTTGAAAGCCATCGAGTTGCAGCCCCACGAAGCGAATTCCTTCAATAACTTCATGGGACATGTAAAACGATGCACGGAGCCAGTCATTACCTTCCGAGAAGATGAAGTTAAATCGATATCTGATGACATGGCAGATCCACCCCTGCACGTTATCGCGTGGGTCAACGGGATCCCGTATAAGAGGGTGTTGATAGACACTGGCTCGTCCAGTAACATCATTACTACGATAGCATTGAAACATCTAAAGTTGCCAGCCTCTCACATCATGGCTTCCACTTACACACTACGAGCATTCAATGATGCGATATGCTCGATAGTTGGCACAATTGTTCTACCCATTCAGGTAGGACAAAAGATGATACCTACATTGTGCCATATTTTGGAAGGCGAGATGGCATACAACATATTGCTAGGGCGGCCATGGATCAGGGACATGAAGTGTGTCCCTTCGATAGCTCACCAATGTTTGAAGTATGCATTTGAAGGGGAAGTACATGTAGTCCCGGTGGACTTAGAACCCTTCAAATATTGCAATGCGGTGCAGTTGATGCCGCAATCGACCCTCCCATCGACGCACTTGGATTTTTAGTTAAATCCATCTAGACAGGGTCCGATGCCGCAAGCACCATTGGTGACTAATCCATCAAAACCCCAGCCAGGTGCATCTTCATCATCAACTCCTTCACCACCAATGCCACCTATCATGGCTAAACAGAAGGACAAAGGGAAGCAAATCCTGGAAGAGGCTCAACCCCTGGAAGAGGCGCTGCCAACAATATCAACCATCTCAACCGAAGAGATACCTAGCACAATGGAAGTTGAGGCTCCTAATCCACCCAACATGGAATGGACTCAGGAAGAGCTTCCGTTCCCTCCCTCTCAATCGCCAACAATTACTATTGAAATGGCCAATACGGGCCTGGGGGAGTATCTAGTGCGGAATGTCGTAGCAACGACCATGCTAGAGTCAGTGCAAGACATGGGGAGACCTCGCCTCCCCATCGGGACAATTGTTCCTTTAGGCTACCCACCAAACCAGACCAATTTTGTGTATGGGGGCCTTGACCATGGTGCTGAGCCATGCATGCAAAAGGACGAGGACGAAGAGCCTTTTGTAGAAGATGTCAACTATCTGTCTAACCCGGATTTCGCTCTGAGATATCTTGGCCAATGCAATTGGCATGGATACGGGCTAGGCAGGTATGAGCAAGGAGTGCGTGTCCTTTGCCAACCAAGATACCAAATGCCTTATGACAAGTCGGGAGTAGGGTTCAACCACCCCCGCCCTTGGACATCTTGGTGGAAAACATGCAAGGCCTAGGAATAGGCAACAAGGGTGGATTGGCATCAGATCCTTATGCCAACCCAAACACAACATATACATTGGGAGATTACCTCCCATGGTCAACAACCACCCTTGTTAACATCAATAACCCTCCTCCTTTACTAGAGAGAGGCAAAAGTTTAGGAACTCACTTTCAAGGAAAGTATAAAAAGTGTCAAGAAGGATCTTCGGAGGATGAATCAGAATATGAACCAGTGTCATATGATCCCTTCGAATCCGATAGTGATCACTCACAAGAGATTCCCATGAATAACTGGCAAGAGATATTTTTGACTCTGTTCCCTCTAGAGGCTCCAATCGAGCCAGTGCCGCGTCAAGAGAATCAGGTCCCCCCACGGAGCGTGGAACAACCGCAATGGGACCAGATTAATTTGCTTGAACAAGATGAGACTCATATGTCGCAAGCAATTGTCGGAGCCAATGAAAGTTTTTGGATCTCCGACAGCGATTCGGAAGATGAAACTGAGATGGCCTATCTCAACCACATGCGACAAATGCAACAAATGCAACAACGATACCCCTTGGAGATTAATGACATATTTGCATAGATGGGCATAGTTCCAGGGCACGAGTGGTACGTAGACCCAGCAGGGTGGGATCAAGTGTTGGATCCGCTGCTCTGGGTACACGAAGAGCACCTTCCACTCCGAGACCCTAGGGTGATATCAGTGTCGAGGGCAGACCCTGTCCTCCTATTAGCACATAGGGCCGATCCATTCATGCCAGTACCTATAGAACCAGATCCAGAACACAGAGAACATCCAGAATGTTTGAGTCATCACACCCATGGTAATGGAGACCAAAATCATTTCATCCACATGATCTCCATTGACTTAACCGCACCCATCCGCAATCCGGCTGATCCAGCATGGTCCTTGCATCTAGACATAGATGCCATTGACTGGGATCATGTCAATTCACCTCCATCCCCATCATAGTACTGGCCTTTCGGTAAAATGCCTCATTTTACCCCAGGGACAACTCAAGATATCTTTCATGCCGAAGAGGAACCCGAGGTTCCCAACGTAGATTTAAACTTAGCAAATGATATCCATTTGATCCCAACTCCACATCAGTTGGAGGATGGATCCCACATGTCGGTCGAGGAGACGATCGACGTAGACATCGGCTTGGATCCAATGAATCCATAGATTATCAAGTCAGGGGTAAGCTTATCCCTCGAAGAGCAAGCCGACTACATTGCCCTTCTCAAAGAGAAGAAGGAGGTTTTTGCATGGTCATACAGAGACATGCCGGGGCTAGATCCGCAGCTAGTCACGCATAATCTAACGCTTGATCCGACAATCAAGCCAGTTAAGCAAAAACTACGTAAGATGCACCCAAAAGTGGCCTTGATGGTCAAAGATGAATTGCAAAAGCTGTTGGATGCATAGTTTGTCATCTACGTGGATTATCCGCCATGGCTGTCCAACATGGTGCCCATCAAAAATCTCGATGGGAGGATTCACATATGCACTGATTTTCAAGATCTAAACAAAGCGAGTCCTAAGGATGATTTCCCCTTGCCAAGCATCGACGCATTGGTAGATGCTACAGTAGGTCATGAAATGCTATCCCTCATGGATGGTTTCTCGAGATACAATCAGATTCATATCAATCCTGAGGACCAACTAAAAATGGCGTTCACAATGCCTTGGGGGACATTTTGTTATAAGGTCATGCCTTTTGGCCTTAAAAATGCTGGCGCCACCTACCAACGTGCCATGACGTACATCTTCCATGATTACATGCATAAAACTTTGGAAGATTACATGGATGATTTGTTGGCCAAGTCTCTTTTGCGCCCAGATCATCTCGATGACTTAAGCAAGATCCTCGATCACCTCATGGAGCATAAAGTTAGACTGAATCCCAAGAAGTGCGTATTTGGCATCACATCTGGAAAACTCTTGGGTTTCATAGTCTCAAAGCGAGGCATCGAGGTGGACCCAAACAAAGTCAAGGCAATCCTTGAAATGGTTCCCCCAACTACCATTAAGCAACTCAGAAGTCTACAGGGAAAGGTCGCGTCAATTAAGTGCTTCATAGCACAGCTATCTGACAAGTGTCGACCCATGAACAAATTATTGCACAAGGGGTAGCATTTCACTGGGATGACGAGTGCCAGTCAGCCTTTGATGACATCAAATGATACTTGGCTTCGCCACCAGTATTGGCACCACCTAGACCAGGAGTGTCGTTCTACTTATACATCTCAGCTATTGAGGTGGCACTGGGCACCATGCTAGCCCAGAAGAATGAACTTCACAAAGAATAGGCTACTTACTATCTTAGCCGCACCCTGGTTAGTTATGAACTTAACTATGCATACGTCGAGAAACTCTGCTTGGAAGTGGTGTTTGCTACCAAAAAGCTATGCCACTACATGTTGAGCAACACTACGTATGTTGTGTCTAAGGAGAATCCATTGTGATACATGATGAGTCATACTTATCATAGTAGTCGCACGGCGAAATGGATCATGTTGTTGACGAAATTTGACATAGAGTTTATTGGACAGAAATCCATCAAAGGACAGGTCATAGCCGATCAACTAGCAGAGGCTCCTCTCGAAGACGATCAGCCTCTAGTCATAGAACTACCCGATGATGGGGTCTTCCATGTCTCAGAATCACCAGATTTTGATGAGCCTGAGTCACAGGCTGACATAACCCTATTTTTTGATGGTTCTAAATGTGAGCAAGGTGGTGGCGCGGGAATAGTATTCTTCACACCGCAGGGTGCTCCAATGCCCCTGTCATTTAAATTAAATTTCCCATGCACCAACAATAATGCAGAGTATGAAGCCTTGCTCATAGGTCTTCAGACAACAATCGCCATGAACATCAAACGACTGAACATCTTTGGTGATTCGCTGTTAATTGTCAATCAAGTCAAAGGGGTATTCCAATGCAAATGCCCAGTTCTGCAGGCTTATAAAGCCCTTGTGGACAAATTCCTGGCAAAACTTGAGTGGTATGACATCGAGGCACTCCCTCGATCATCGAATCATTTTGTGGACACAATGGCCTCATTGGGGTCACTAATCCCGCAAGACCTTTCTGGTGATATGACAACCATTCAAGTCAAAACACTATCGCAATCCATGATGGAGCGTGCAAGCTCTGACTTGACGCCAGGAATCCACATGATCCAGATTGAACCATCCTCGGATAAGTTCTCTCGAATCCACGATCATCCGAAACATGCCAACTGGGGGTCCTTGTTCTCCCCTACTCCCATTAATAGCAACACAATGCTATTCTTACAAGTTCTCTCCCGCTCAACGTTTGCTAGGGATGAACTTCAAGAGGGATTGGCTGTTCATACCGTCGAGGCTTCCGATCAACAGGACTGGTATTTACCCATTAGAGACTACCTCAAGTTAGGTAATCTCCCGCTTGGATTGACGCATGCCGCAAAACGAGCATTCAAGCAGAAAGCGGCTAAGTATGTCTTGATAGGAGACATTTTGTACCATCGCAGCTATGAAGGAATCCTCCTTCATTGCTTGGACCAGCAAGAGTCCACTTGGGTAGTCGCCCAAGCGCACGATGGTACATGTGGTGGCCACTTCAGTGGTATGGCCATCGCAAAGCGCATTCTTCGCATGGGCTATTATTGGCCATCTTTAGAGCGAGATTGTTGCGCATATGTCAGGAAGTGCGTGAAGTGTCAACATCATGCCAATTTGATGCACGTACCTTCCTAGGCCTTGCGGATAGTCCAAGTATCGCTTGGCCATTTTCATAGTGGGGCTTCGATCTAATTGGAAAGATCTCCCCTGCATCGTCAGGCCGTCACACGTTTATCATAACGGCCACAGAGTATTTCACCAAATGGGTGGAAGTAGTTTCGCTTACCTCTACGACAAGACCCCGCATAGTGGAGTTCATTTTGCATAACATCATATGTCATTTTGGTATTCCATCCAAAATAGTCTCGGATAATGGGATGCCATTCAAGAACAAAGACGTGCATGCTTTGACCACAAAGTACAAAATTTAGCATAGTTTTTTGACACCCTATTATCCGCAGGCAAATGGGCAAGCAGAGGCGTCAAACAAAATGCTAGTTGCCATCCTTAAAAATACGGTCACAGACAGTCATAAGGATTGGCACATCCAAATCCCACTTGCCCTGTGGGCTTATCGCACTAGCATTCGGACGCCCACTGGGGCAACTCCGTTTTCGCTCATGTATGGCTCCGAGGCAGTCATGCCTCTCGAGTTGGAAATTCCTTCCCTACGCATATCAATGCAAGAGTTCATCGATGATGAAGCTACGTGGTAGGCCCGGTTAGACCAGCTTACGTTGCTTGATGAACGACGCGTTAATGCTCTCGAGCATTTACGTATCTATCAAGAGCGACTTAAGAAAGCTTACAACATGAAAGTTCACCTGAGGGACTTTCGGGTTGGTGATTTGGTCTTGAAGGAAAACCAATAGAACTCTAGTTTGCCATCCCACCTAAGGGACAAGTTCATGGAAAATTGGTTAGGTCCATATGTCATTGATAGCAAAATAGGACCCGAGACATACCGGCTAGCCTCTCTTGACGGAATCAAGGAAACAGAACCCTTGAACATCAGTCATTTGTGACCATTCCATATCTAAGAGAGCCATATCCCAAAATGCTCCAAGGATTCCTAAAATCGCTTGGTCAATCCCAAAATGCTCCAAGGATTCCTAAAATCGCTTGGTCAATCCCAAAATGCTCCAAGGATTCCTATAATCGCTTGGTCAATCCCAAAATGCTCCAAGGATTCCTAAAATCGCTTGGTCAATCCCAAAATGCTCCAAGGATTCCTACAATCGCTTGGTCAAAAATAAGAAAATTCAAAAACAGTAAAATCATCAAAAACAACAAAAATTTGCATCTCATTTCCAGGCATGCTCAAATTCATCAATAAAAAGCTCTTCTCGCATCTCATCTTCATATTCACAAAAATCAATCCATCAAAAATACAAAAATATGTAGCTGCATTAAGCATCGCATCCATACATTGCATATTTGTGGTCTTACAAGTCAAAGGCACCATAGACTATAATTACTCCGCTAGTCCATCTTGTTCCACATTTCTCCATTTTATAAGTAGTCCATCAAACAATAAAAATGCCATTCACTGCTTTTTACCACACTAGAGTCAGTGGTCTTCTAATGTATCAAGAGTTTTCATCTTTCAGTCATCATTTTGCTTTCTAGCCACGTACTGTACCAAGTCGACAGATTTTACGAAGGTAGAGTTCTACTTGGATCACACCTTGTTACGTAGCATCCCAACACAAATTAAAACACATAAAAATTCCCAAGTTGTGTGAACGAAAGATGAAACCTACATAGTAATCCAGGTCACCATAAGCGAAACGGTTATCTTGCTCATCCCCCTATGCGAATGACCCCAAGAATGCCGAGAGTTGGCAAAAGGACAAGCATCTTCCCTACCCAATTCCCCAAGAATCCCAAGTTCTCAAAAAGTTGCAAACATCAAAATTTTGCAAAAAGTCAAAACTCCAAAAATTTGACATCACCACCAGAGTGCATACATCAAAAGGCACATACAATAGTGATTCTTATCACTCAAAATCCAAATCCCTTGCTCAAAAGAAAAATATATAAAAATAAACAAGTGATTTTTATCACTACAAACGAGCAAGTATCCCAATACAATTGAAGAAAAGAAGGGAGTCGAACTTGAATCCTTGGAACTCTTAGCATTCCGATAGGTCATGAGGCAAACCTCAGTATCGGTTTGGTGGATAGCCTATCGGTCATTGGCGGTAAACCTCCCGCATGACGATATATCTATCACATTAACTCGTGTACAGATCAATGTTTGCATGTGGATGAGCTAGCTTATGGTATCCTAGATAGCACCGTAGATTAATCCGACTAAATACAACAAAGGAGTTAGTGGAGCTAATTAGGTGATCCTCAGTACAGGTTTGGTTGACAGCCTATCTGGCACTGGCGGTATCCTGACAAATACCACATAAATGAACTCAATTGCACACACAGGGATGTGAAATAGCTTGGTCAAAGACAAGTCCGATTCATACCTTGTTCAAAAGTCTTGTAAGATAAAGTACAATCGTGGCTAGTGAGTTAAAACCGTCTGAGTCTCAGAAAACCTTAGCTACATTTCTAAACCAACTGCGCTACTTTTCATCCTCACATTACCATCAAAAAATACAAAAAAACACATGTATACATGCAAAGTCATTTACCACAACAATCGCCTAAAAACAAAATCACAAAGTCCTAAACAGTCTATGGTGCCCTAACCAAACAACACAAATTCAATTCATCCATTACATTTTGCATATCACATATACATCAAAAACATTTGCATTCATCATAACATATGCATCCATCGAAATAAATTAACATGCATACATCCATACTCATCACTCATCATACATAAAATCAAATCATCAACAAAATAAAGTCATCTATATATATCATCAAAAATGCCCGTAGGCTACAATAACCGGTCATCTGACCCCGCACAATCCAAAAGCTCAAAAACCCCCAAGCCTAGGGCGTCGGCCACCATGATCATGCAGGATCGGTGCGACGGGAACTACCCCCCATGGTGTGGGTCCTATGGGACCCCTCAAGGCGGCTACTGCTAGCCCCCGCATCATGCCTGCTACCCCCTCCCTCATCCAGTCGCCTATGATGAGATGATGCTGACTGCTCAGTATCACTACCCCTCATTCGGCGCGACGATCCACCTCCCGACGGCTCAGGTAGCCACCCACCGAGGCGGATAATCTCTCCCTCCATCTCCAGCCGATGCCACCACCAATCTGATTCCCATCGATCCCACTCTACCTCCCACCGATGGTAGTAAGCTACTGCATCATCACGCTATGCCAAAACCCTATCCCTCTCCACCAGCTACATCCGTAGGAGATCCCTCTCCCGTGTAGCATCAGTATCCCCCTCCTGCCAGTGAGATGCCGCCCATGCGCTCTCCCGCTCTACCAACTGAGTCCGCAAGAGATCTCTCTCCTGCAAAGCCTCTCCCAGCTCCCCATCTCGCACCCATAGCAAGTCCTCCAATCATGCTATCTCAGCGTTGAGCCTCGCCTCCACCTCCCCCAAACCTGCCTGAGGCATAGGCAAATCTGGGATAGCAGCCTGCTCTGGCTCCCACTACTCCGGGACGTCCTGCATCTCTGGCTGATCCGAAACCCCCAAATCCGCATCCTCCTAAGGAGCTCCCCAATCATCTCCTGGTGCCTCAACACCCTCCCCGCCCACTGCTACTACCTCCACGCCTCCCAGTGGCCCCTCTCCCCGCCATCGCCGTAGTACCCACCACTGGTCGTACTCTATAGTAGTCCCGACGTCATCCACGTCCAGGACGTCGATCACCACGTCTGAATCCTCGCCCAGTGGCATGATGACCGGTCGGTCCAGAGTCCTCTCATCCCCCTGACGTCGATAGACCACGGGCTCACCAGGCAACCCCTGGCGCACCCCAAACTATCATGTCACCCGGCTGTAGGGGAAGAACTCATGCTCGGTCCCATGCCGCCCAATCAGCCATCGCTCTCTACGTACCCGTCGGAGCCACTCTCCAGCCTTTGGCCAAGCTGGACAGTCCCGATAGGGGCGCCAGAGCACCTCCCTGGAGTAAGCCGAGAGAAGGTATCGACATAGTGCCCTACGACACCTGCCCACCGTCGACTCTATCCCTGCTCCCCAGACCGCCGCCACAGAACTGCATAGCCTATCTCCCTATCCTCCATCTCCGCCCGAGTCATCCACGGTAACCCGACTGGCCTCTCCACCGCTATGTGCTGCCAAGCCCAACTCTACAATAGATAGCTGCAGCTAATCCCCTTCCGTTGTCGACAGCGGACCTCGTACAACTCCCCATAGAGCTGTGCCAACAGTGTCTGTCCCCATCTCATGATTAGCGATGCCTCTGTCGAGCACTCTACCAACCGCCAAACCAAATCCAGCAGGTTCCATGGGAACCTCGCACCTGACGAGTTAGGTAACAACATGTTGGAAATGAGGCCCATAAGGAATGCGTGCCTCACTCCCAACACCCCCCTCTCCAGCCACCATCGGACCAAAATCCCGCCAATATGGCAGTCACCCTCTACCCTCTCCAATGGATCCTCCACACCCAGCTCCTCCCCATGCCCGAAGCATCGCATCAGTATAGCTATCCGCTGATCACGCGGTGACGTCCTGATCGGCAGTCCATCTATCAAAATCCATAGAAGTCGATAGATATCCTCCAAGGTCACGGTCATCTCCCCTATTGGGAGATGGAAGGTGTTGGTCCGGGGATCCCAAAGATTGATCAGGGCCATCAAATAAGCCCGATCCATGACCACAGGCTCCAGTCGAGCCACCTGCTTGAGCCCAAGGGCATCAAGCCACTCCCAGTCAGCCACAGTTAGCGCCCCTCGCGCTTCGAAAAGCAATAGGTACACGGTACCGGATCTTAACAACTTGCAAAAGAAAACAATTCAAAAACATTAAAATCATGAAAAAAAAATTGTACAACAATAACATGAATATACAACATTGTCTACCAATGTACAGCTAAAAACAAACACAAAAATTCAAAAAAAATTAATTTTTCAGTCCTAGGGTTTCTAATCCTAACTGATAAATTAAACAAAACAAAAATTAAAAACAAAAATTAATTTGTCAGCCCTAGGGTTTTTAAACTCTAAACTGATTAATTAACAAAAACACAATAATTTGTCAGTCCTATTTGTCAGTCTTAGGATCTCTATATTTTAAGTTTAAAACGTCTGCACGAACAACATAAAATTAAAATAACAGTTTTAAACCTAGGGTTTTAACCTACGTTTTAAAACTGACCAGCTCAACCTAAGAACTAGGGTTTTACGTTCCGTTTATCCTAGGGTTTTAGTTATAAGCAAAATAACAATTCTTTACCTAGGTTTTCACTACGTTTGTCATTTAGTTGTACACTAAGTCTTGGTTGTGTTTAGCTCAGTTTCAGGGTTTCAGTTTTAAAATTTTGAAAAACATCATCACAAAGAAAATTAAACAAAACACTTGCAATTTTAAACAAAAGTAATAACACTAGGGAGCACTTACTGGTCTCGCTTCGGCTCCACCGCTCGATCCGGTTTGTGCACTCATGATGTCAGGAGAAATTCGGCAATGCTTCGCTTCGCAGAATTAACCTCCTCCTCCCCAGAGCTCCAAATCGCAAGAAAATTCAGATGCAAATGAGCCCAAACCCTAGTTTTTGCCTTTAAATAGGCCTTTTGCGCTTATATTCATCCTCCCCTGGGATGAGCACTCTGGTTAGCACTCGTCCCACCCTGGGACGAATACTAAGATGGAATTCGTCCCACCCTGGGACGAATTCAGGGCAAAAATTTCAAAAAACAACAAAAATTGAACAAAAATGCACTAAAACAACTAATAAACTTGCCCGATGAGAGTGTTGTTGCACTTGACATCCCGGGCATGCAAAACAGACGTTGGGGTCACAAATTGTCACTATCCTACTCCCTAAGAAGGCTACTTTAGCCGGACCGCTCCACGGGAGGACGGATTTTCGCCAATTTCAGCTCCAAAAAGCGTCGCAAAAAGGGTTACCACCCACCAAAAATAGGTCTAAATGTCAGAAAACTGCAAACACTTAATGCTAAACCATCTAAAGGCACCCTTGCACAAGTCATCTTGGGTCAAGCGACTCGTCGCTTTTCTCACGAAGGTCATTCCCTCATCGATTCGTCGCTTGAGGGGGTAGTCACACTTAGTCACCAATCAGCAAACACACACCCAATTAAGGAAAATGGCATGCATTCAAAGAATCATTGACAAAGACAATTACGCTCCTGCTTGGGGCAGTAAACAAGCAATAATCACAATCTGATCAAATCACTTGGCATTTCGTGAATCATGAACTCAAGGTTCTCACAAACAAAAGGTTGCGCCCTTTGCCTATTCATGACTGATCAATGTCCAAGGTCAAGTAACACCTCACCGAAAAAGGTTAACACTTGAATTGAGTGCCTTCGCTCGTCAGAAGCAAGGATTCAAGAATGCATGCCCTTTCCATGCTTGGGGCATCAAAAGTTGGTTAGGTTACCAAGAAATCCTAATCATTAGTGCTTTGGTTATCTATTTTTGCTCAACACTGCGTCACCCACAGTGCTTTCCAAAAAGGGGCATCTGTAGACACCAAAACAACACCAATCCGATTATGTGACCGCAAACACCGATCGCTTTGACACACACAGCCCCTGGGGCAGCCCTCGGAGGTTAAAAAATGGTCCTAACCACTTTTACAAGCAATTTTGGAAGGTCAAAAATCAATTTGGCACATTCAGGCACTTTGCTCAGTATCCGTCCCACCCTGGGACGAATTCAAAATGGGATTCGCCCCACCCAGGGATGAATTCTGAATTCACTCCGGGGTAGGATGAATTCCAGGTTCAACGAGAAAAAAGAAAAATCTTGACAAGTGGCAGCTAAGGACAGTCCATTAATGCCTCCTGCCTTGCATGCGTGTGTAGGTGAGCAGAGTGAGCGTTAGAGGACTGTCACAAGGGCAGTCATGGAAGCCCAAGTCAGGGAGGAGTCTCCTCCCTCTTGGGAAGGCATGGCCGCCACGTGGCGCCCCTGCATGCCCATCCAAAGAGACCCCTTGGGTCTATAAAATGGTGAACTTTCTCACCCAAAAAGAGGACAGGTTGGAAGCATTTTTAAGCAACGAAGTGCTGCCAAATTGATACCACGCTTTACCTTTGATTCACCTCTTCCACATCCTTGATCTCTTTCACAAGGGAGGTCATTGGGTGGTTATTGGAAGTGTGAATCCGGATCCAAAAACCCGACACTTGACCACATAGATCTACCAATTCGTCGACAACCCATTACAAGAGATTTTGGGCCCATCCCAAGTGGATTGGTGCCGAAATCAAGTTCCAACGGTGGGCGGCCCGCCCGGGTGCCCCGCACTCCTACGAGCCTAATATTTTTTTTTAAGAACGATTGGGAATTCATGGCAGATTGTTCTTTTTGTCATTTGTTTATTTTGCATTCCATATTATGCTGTTTAAATAGCTTGTAATCCCGATTTCATAATGCTTTGATCAAATCTTATCATGTTTTATCGCTTTTGTTGTCCTCACTAACTTGCAGGTAGAAGCATCAAATTCCCGTTGATGGAGGCCAAATTGGGGAAATCCGACCATCTGGGTCTTCCCAAAATGCCTCCAATTAGCTAACCCCCAAGTTTGTAGGTCTTTTGGAGCCCCCTAGACGCGACATTTTGGGCAGTATCACTTCGGCGCTTTGTCGCAGACGAATTCGTCCTACCCAGGGACGAATTATAGTCGAATCCGTCCCGCCCAAGAGCGAATTCAAATCGGTGGCCAATTTCCTGACTGTTTTGATGGCAGTGGCCCTCTGGTAACGTTCCCTGGTTCCTGTCAAATTTGCAGACTATTTTGATTCAGTTTACTTATCCTTCTATTCAGTTTCATGCATGCATCTTTCATTGTTTTTTAGAGAACAAACGTTTCATCTTTTCCACAGGTGCTACTAACGATTTTGTTGTTTCTTTGAATGCAGGAGGAGCAGCAAGGATCAAGGATTCATTCACACCAGCGGCGGCGACGCTTTGGCCCGTCCATTTTACATGTGGGCACGCGGAAGGAAGATCACTAGTCACCATTGTAACCAAAACATGTTAACGCTCCTAGCCCCTGAAAAGGCGGGAGACGTCTTTGTAACCGATATTGAGAGAGTATAAATAAAAAGGGTTGTGCTTTCTATACTTCTTTCATTTCGTCTCAATTCGTCTCTTTTCCCTATTTCATGCATTTCAAATTTCTAGGATTAAAGCGTTACATTTCGTTTTGCATTGCATAGCTTTAGTGTTTCTTTTCAACTTCCGGAATCTCGTGCTTTCAAATAGTGAGTTACCTCTTGATTCCATATTGTTTACAAAAATCATTGAACTCATTTGAACAAAATTCTCCTCCACGATCATTTCTCAAACAATTTATTTTATATCCACTTTCATTCTCAACCAATGCTTTGAAAATATTGAACATACTAGAAGCTTCATATTTATGTTTCAAAATATACACCCAATACTTCCTTGAAAAATATTTAATGAATGTAAGAAAATATGAAGGCTTACCCAAAATTTTATTTTTGCATAGGTCCACAAATATCAGAATGTACATGTTGGAGTGGGTATGAGGCTCACCATGCTTTTCATTTTGGAAACTCCTTCCTTGCATGCTTTCCAATCACACATTTTTCACACACATATTTTTGCCCTCCAAAATTAGGTAGTCCATTTACCATATCTTGTGAAGACAAAAAAATATTGAATTTTAAAGTTCAAGTGTCCAAATCTGATATGCCTAAACTAATTCTTATCTTCAAGGGCAATGTGTGCCAAGTTCATACTCCCTTTTCCTCCAAAATGCAAAAGAAAAATTTAGTTCTTTGACATAGGAACAATGGTTACCATATGGTTCCTATTATTTTTATCATACATGACAAATTTATTACTATAAAACATAAATTAATAGTTCTTTTATATTTTACAAGTTGTTCAAAACTCAACAAATTACTCTTCAAATTGAGAGCATATAAGATATCTTGAATTTTATTTGTACCTTATTTAGTGCCAACATATATGGTACATTTTGCAGCCACATCCAAAGCTTTGTGGTTCCCAAGAATGATATTGGACTTTAAATTCTCATTCACATCAGCAAACAACTCTTTCTTGCTAGACATGAAAAGAACAACCAGAATCTAGATACCAAACTTCTTGACTAGTTTTTTCAGCAATGTCACTAGAAAAAAATAAATTACCTTGTGCAACTTCATCCTCACATACATAGTGGGATATTCTATCTCCATTTATGGTCTTCACTCTAAAATATCATGCAATGTGGCCCATTTTATGACAATTATAGAATTAACCTCTTTTTTGATCAACCCTTCCATGTCCTCTTCGTCTTCCTCTTCCTCCTCTACCTTATAAGTAATTCTAATTTCTTCCTCTTCCATGTGCTTGGAACACCTTCATCATTATAAAAATTTCAATTTATAATTAGAAGTATTCTCCTCATTTTATTTACTAGTTTCTCATAGTATTTCCTCATGTGACATAAGAGAACCAACTACACAATCAAATTCAAGTGCAGACAAATCTTTACTCTCCTAAAATAATATTGCAACATGATTCAATTTAGGGTAAGATATATCAATACCTTCTTCATAGGTATCTCCTTTTTAAATGTCTCTCAAAGGGTGGCCATATTGTTCACCACATCCTTCACTCTAACACAATAATCACCCACACTTTAAAACTCTTTCATCTACAAATTTTAAAACTCATTCTACATGGTATACAACTTAACCATTCTCATTTTGTCACTTTCTTGGTAAGACTATTGAAAAGACCTTGAAGAATACTTGGATGATGTAGCAGCAAAAATACGTGGAAATACAATATTAGCAAGAGTAGACTAAATATGATAGAGGGCTAATGATTTCTTCTTCTTTGTTTTCCTTTTCCCTATCCTATAATTTCCTTATAATGTGTTCCAATCAAGTCATTCTTCATAACCACTCTCATATACTTCTCAAATATATTTATAATTAATAATTTTCTCATATCTATGCTCCAATAATCATAATCTTACCCACTAAATTATGGAATGGGTATTGAGTTGTTGAAGTTGGCCATTAGAATCAAGCAGCAACAAATGAAACATTTCTTCAACGAAATTTTCTACGAACTTGATCAATTGTTAGAATAACCATAAAACTATGTTTAATTAAACATAAATACCAACCAAGCTCTGATACCAAATAAATTGAGTGACTCAAAGAGCATCAAAGTATAGCAAAAAACATAACAATTTTAGTAGTGTATAAATTGCAGTAAAACATGACATTCTAAATTTGACGGATAAAAAATACTCATAAATTAATGAAAATTTAGGAGTGATTTTTTTCAAGAATTTCTTTCCAATGGTGTATCACACACAAAAATAGAGTTGTAAAACAAAAGTTATGAACTCTAAAAGTTGTTTGCAGTATTCAAATAATGAGGATAAGTATGTTTTACATAAAATGAATGGAATATAATGTTGCTTTTCTTTCCAAATGAACTTAGAAGTGTAACAAAGATTTCTATACAAACTACTACAACTATAATACTATATTGTACATTTGCAATAGAGACAATGATGTTACAACACTTCATTTCACATTCTAGGAAGTCCAAAAATCATGGTGACTCTTCAAGGCCTAGAGAGAACTTTTGGATTCTTAAAATTTGTGGGAGAAATTTAGTTTTATATTTATTATTTAGCATCAATATCAAATATTTATACCATTTTTGAGCTATTAAAATATGGAAAAAGTGGAACTAGTAGTCACTAGGGGTCACACCACCAAAACTAGAGCTCTATCAATGATTTGTAAATTTATTGTGATCCTAAAAATTTATTGTGGTGTCCATAAATTTACCTTTATTTTTTGACATGGTTTTGTTTATACTCATTGAAAACATATTCCTAAGATATTTCTAATGGTACTAAATTTGTGAAATTTGGAGTTGATTTGACCCAATTTTGAGAAGGTCAAATTTAGTTGGCTCAAACTGACTATGAGAGGTCAAATTCACCACAACATGTCAAATGTTATATGATATGTCAAATTTTCCCTAAGGGTACAAAATTGGCATGTTTATACTTGTCAAAAATCTCATTTCAAGGGCTTTCCAATAGCTAGTTTTGTGAAAGTTAAAGTTGATGGTGTATTTTGCCTCAAAATTAGGTATAGAAAGAGGTTTTGGTTAAATTGGTCAAACATGTGATGTGTGACATTTTGACTAGCTGATCTAGGAAGAAAAAATGAGTGTTTACAATTCCCCCTTTTGAAGTGTTTATTGCAATATGAATGCTTCAAAATTATCTGTTCTTGATTTTATAAAAAGAGGTATCATTGGTATGATGTTGATGGATGAGTGCTTTAATTGTAGTGTAGTACATGTTGTATTCAGCTATTAATGTAGTTATGCTTAGGTACGCCTCATCAATTTGATACAGTGAGCCGTCAGAAAGATGCAAAAACTCAAAATTTCAAGTGATTAGTAATATTCAATTGGTTTTTTTAATTTTTTGTTTCTAAAAGGTTTAAATCTAAATTATTCTGAATTTAAATTTAATTCAATTATATGTCATTGATTAACTATACATGAATAAAAACTTAAAACTTATATATGTATATGCTTCAACTATAGTTACTCCTTATGAAAGATGTTGGAAGGATCTTAGCATATTTTTATCAAATAAAATGATGATTCATTGTGATCTATGGCTTCTTGGGATTGATTTCAACACTATTTTATATCCTTTGGAAAGTAAGTGTGGTACATTTAGATGATCTAGGTCAATATAACATTTTGCTTAATTTTTCAACTCAAATAGCCTTTTGGATGTTAGTCCTTCAATTTTTTTATGTACATGGGATAATTGACACATTGGGAAAACTCATATAATAGAAATATTGGATATACTCTTGTTATCCAACAAATGGTTACAAATAGAGTGTAAAATCTCTTATCATATTTTATTATGAGTATAATGGTCATCTAAAACCATTTTGTTTCTAATCTATGTGGTTCCAAGACCGTAATTTCTTCCATATGGTCATGTTATAGTGAGATGAAGCAATTTTTTTAATAGATGAGATATTTAGAGGAGCAAATGAATATTTGGAACATCAAATATTTTTTTAATATTTTTAATGAAAAGACATAAATTGAATCCAAGTTTAAAAAATTACAATAGGTAGTAGAAACTAGTGGAATGGTTTAGGATTTTTATGTGAAATAAAAATAATTGTTTTTTGATTAACATAATATATTGAAAAAGGAAGAGTTATATTGGTTCCAAAAATCTAGAGAGAAATAGATTGAGTAAGGAGATAGAAATACCAAAAAATTATGCCACAACAAAATGTAAATTTTTCTTCCATCACATAAAAAATATTTTAACTTTGAATGGAAGAAATATTAAGGAAGAATAAGATATAAGGAATGAAGATATTAATTGTTTCAAACATATTTTGTCATATACTAGGCAAGAGAAGGAGGCACAATATAATTGTTTGTAAAATATTACATCAATTGTCATACATGATAAAATATAAGCTTGATGAAGAATATATATATGGAAGAGCTACATGAAGTAGTTTCTTATTTCAATCCTAACAAACCATCTAGTTTCAATGAATTTCTAGTATTTTTCTCTCAAAAATCTTAGGATTTATTAAATATTGATAGATAAATTATGGTTGAAGAGGCTTAGAAAAATAAGGCTAAAATAATTGATATAAATGCCACTTTTATTATATTGGTTCCCAAGAAAGGCAAGACAAGTGTTTTTGATGATTTTCATCCAATAAGCCTTTATAATATGCTTTATAACATCTTTTCAAAAATTATAGCAAACAAGTGGAAAGGCATTTTATGTTGTGTTATCTCATAGGAATAACATAGTTTTATTTTTAGCATATTATTAATGGTATAATCATTGTACATGAGGCCATATATTCTTCTCATTCCATGAAATATATCCTTGTAAAATTAGATATGAACACAACATATGATAGATTTTTTGGAGTTTTTATATGATATTCTAAAAATATTAGTTTTGATTCCAATTATAGTGAATAGAACAAATGTCATTAGAGTACTATAAAATATTTTATTTTGATCAATGGTTATCATACTAGGCACTTAAACGCATCTTATAGACTCTCTCAAGGTCATCCACTATATTCTAATTTTTTTATTATTGTAATGGAGGCAATAGGAAGAGATTTATGAAAGGAAAAAATCTAATAAAAAATCAAATGTATTTACATTGTAAAAATGACCCCTTAAAATTGCCTCTCCAATTTTTTGATGATACATTTTTTGGTCCATACCTTAGTCAATGAGGCCATGTAGTTTAAATCAACATTAGCATACCATGAGAAGGCTATTGGTCAATTGGATAATACTATAAAATCTAGGATATTTTCTTTAACACTACTTTATATTTAAAATTAATTATTATGGATATTTTAGGGTTTAATATTAAAAATGTTTCATCTACCTATTTGTGTATGCTTTAGTATCATAAAAGAAAAATAAAAGTAGCTTTGAATATCTTATTTAAATAGGATAAAATTTCATTTGGCAGGTTGGAAAGGTAAGTTCTTAACCATGGCAATAAGGCTCCAAATAATTAATACTACATTGTAATCCATACCTTATATGATGTCATATTTAAGATTGTTAGTAGGTAGAGCATTATAAATTTATAAAATTCATAAAGAATTTCTTTGGAGAGCATGAAAAGAAAAAATCATGTTCCCACTTTGTAAGTAGGATAGGGTTTGCAAAATTGTAAACTTATGAGTTTGGCCTTAGGGGCAAATCTTGGGTGGATATTATTCATAGATTAAGGAAATAATTGGGTAAAAGTATTACTTCAAAAATATATAGGTTTTCTTAATGCAATAAAATTATTTAAGAAAAGAACCATATCCAAAGGATTGTCAACATGTAACTTCATATCATACAGTTTACAATTGATAAAGAAAAATATTAGATGGTCATTCAATTAGGGGAATTATACATTTTTTTATCGGATGCTTTGTCGAAGTGTTATTATCTTATCTCTAACTCAAAATGGCATCCATTGGATACAGAATGCCTAGATTGTAAAATTTCAAATGTAAAATACTATATTAATATGAGCAACATCTCTAGATCATGGATATTCATTATTAACATGGTTGAAGAAGAGGAGCTCAAACAAATTGCAAATGGAATTTAAAATATGCTTCATGAATTTTATTCATTGATTTTTACATGAAATGATGAGTTGGTTTAAAATATATCAAAATATGATGGGTAATTGGTCATGTTGAGATATGAGGATTTAGAACAATCAAAAATTCCAACTCCCAAAGAATTTCCTTGGAAGAATTTTTGGTCACTGCAGGCTCTCCATAAAGCCCCAACATTCAATTGGATATAAATTAAGAGTAATATTATTATATTATTCAAACAATATGATATCACAAAACTTTTAGGTGATCCTTGCATGAGGAGGATTTAGAACAATAATACCATTCACTTCTTTATCATCCCTTTGCTCACACCATTTAGACTTACTTTTATAAAAATATGAAAATATATAAGGTAGGTTCATAAAAATTGAAAAAATTTATGAAATGTTGGATTGATTATTTCAAAGCTAAAGCATTATGTATTCTATGGATTATTGGCCCTGCAATTATTTTTTGGAATTTATGGCTTGAGAGGAATGATATTTCAAAATAAATATCAAAATCATTCCCAAGTTTGGAGCTTTATTATTATCTCTTATGTAAAAATTTTATAAACATGGTGCTCATCATATAAAGTCTCAAATGCACTAAAAGAAGTGGTAAAAAATTGGTAAAGGTATTTGAATATACAAGAAAGAGTCATATGCAATGATGGCATTAAAGAAAAACATCTACTTCAATCTAGGATAAAATGAAAATATCCAAAAAATGTGTTTATCAAATTTAATTTTGGTGGTACTTCTAACGAAAACATGGGAAAAGAAAGAAGGGGTGTTGTTTTTAGAAATAATGAAGGCAAAATTCTCCTTACTCAATATCATATAGGACTTCAACTAACGACAATGCAAAGGCTAGGATACTTTTTGCAGGGGTTAAAATTACAATAGAAAACAATGGAAATATATTGCTACGACTCACAAATTATAATTAATGATTAACAAAAATGGATGTGGGGATTGAATAAAAATAATATTGCTACTGATATTTAGCATCTCTTGTTGGAGATAATCTCTTAGAAATATAATAATATGTAAAGATAAGGAAGTCAGGTAGCAAATAATTTAGCCAATCATAGTGTTGATTTTCATCTTGGTAAAGTTTAAATTTTAGAAGGCAATTGGCTACCCAATATTTTATCTCTTAATCAAACTGTTATCAAAATTTTTATTATGGAAACATATCAATTTGAGTAAGTTAGAGAAAATATTTGATAGAAAATTACCATTTTGGTATTTGATGTTGCAGAACTTTATTATCATTAACATAAGTCATTCAAAAATATGCAAAAATATCAAATAATTCATCCACAAATAATTATCCACAATAACAATCCACAAATTATAGAGAGATAGATAATACCCTTAAGGGAGGGAAACACAAATAATAATCCTTAAGGAAATAACAAATCCACAAGATCTCCCAAGATGAGAGATGCCACTTAAGGAGGGCAAAGTCCCATAAGCCACTTTGTGGGTAAATATGATTACATAATATTCATATCCATGATGATTACAATGAAAAATATCTCTTCTTTATATATCCATATTCTTATTCTACTTTGGGGAGCCTACTACTAATATAATATTATATTATAATATAATATAATATTATAATACAATCAACCTTGGGTTATGTGTGGCCCATGCCAATCCTTATACAATATAATAATATATCCCAAAATATCTATTCCTAGGTACCCTAACATGCCACCCTTATTACAAATGTTTCATCCTTAAAACATGTGAAGAAACAAGATAATATGATTTTCTAAGCAATGTTAGCAACTGGTACCAATCTCGATCATCCATCCATCCAAGTGATACACGTTGATGATGGTATACCATTTTGTTACTTGAGTATCCAAATTTGTTTCATTGGCTCCACGCTTCTGCTGTTGTATTTTGATAACTTGAATTATGGGTCCACTTGTTCCTTGATGCTGATGAACCACTTTGAAAACCAGGATCACTATGCTTTCTTCGCCAAACACTGCTATAGTTGGTGCCCTTCTAATTCCATGTAAAATGATAATATTTCTACCTTGAACCATACCTTCAATATTTTTGACACTCATGGTGGTGTAGATGGCAATATGGTGCAACATTAACTTGATGTTCAACATTCTTTGACTTCTCAACATTTGGCTCCATTGTTTTAAATTCTTTTAAACATTGTTCTTTCATGTTCTCTTTATTTAGTCTGTCCTTGTGCTCTTCTATTAGATCTTCCTTGGACTCTGTTATTATTATTTCTACTGAATGAGTCACTACTACTTCTTCCATGGACTCTGTTGTTGTTACTACCTTCTTGGATTCGGTTTCAAGTTCTTCAATTTATTTCTCTACAACCACTTCTTTATTTTCCTTGTATCCTTACCCCTTAAGCTAAGAAATATCCTACAATGTTATCTTCTTTTTACTATACCATAACTTCATAAACTTATTTTGCACATTAATGTTAATAGTACCCAAAGAATCTAACCAAGGATAACCAAGAACAATATCCTCATCATCCATCTCAATAGCATAGAAATATGAATGTAAAACATATTTATCCATGGTGATCTTCAAATATTAAAAAATATTAACATGCTCACCCTCTAGTTGTATGTCCTTAATTTTTGTTGCTTGAACTTGCAACTTCTTAGCCAAAGCAATATTAATATAATTATATCTGCTACCAGGGTCAATGGAAATAATAATCTGTTCCTTTTGAATGCTTCCATGAACCTGCAAAATAGAAATTTTAGCTGAATTTAAACCTTTTTTATTCTTCTTGATTTTGTAAATCCAACGATGTGCCTTCTATATTCCTCTTATTATCTTCCATAACATTTTCCTCTTTCTCATTGAGTAATTTTATTTATTTTTCATACTCTTAATTCTGTTTCTTGAAAACCTCCCATTCTCCTTTCATTTCATTCCACTCATTTTGAAATCCCTATAGTTTCTTTTTAAGGTCTGTGATGACATCCATCAAGCTATCTATATTTTTATCCATTTCCTTAAGTCTTTCCTTAAGATATTTCTTACAATATAAATTTGTTTGTAATTGAATAGATACCCATGTGCTCACGAATGTCGGTTCAATTTGATCCCAAGTGGACAAGAATTTACCCCTAGCAAAGTTGTCTACCCATTGTAAAGCTTCCCCCATAAAAAAATTAAGAAAGTCAAATTTTAATGTTTCTTCATTATATTGATATTTTACTATTTTCAACCACTCTCTCACATAAATATCATTTTCTCCATTAAAATTTTCCCATGCCATAGTTGATGCCCTAATGCAACTAGGGTTTTTTGATAATATATATCATGCCCTAATGCAAACTAGGGTTTTATGGAAATAAATATCTTCCCACTAAGTTGAAGCTAAAATTCCACATAGACAACTAGATCTGCAATTTTTCTTCCAAACAAAATAAAGTGCAATTGATTTGCTTACTCGAACTAAAAAAAAAAAATCATATTTCAAAAAATTTGTGACTTGAAATTTGTCACTACCCTTGTTCTAGATGGTTGACTTCATAAGGTCGTATCTCCATCAATACTAATTGGATTCCTTTTTATGCCCACTCATTTTAAATCTATTCAAATTCTGCACAAATTGATCCAATAATAACCTAAATGGGATAAAATTTTGCAGATATATGGCTTCTGAAAGATGAGATATTTTCTAAAAAAAAATCTGCAAAATTTATCACTATCCTTGTGCCAGATGACTAACTTAAAAATGTTGTATCTCCCTCAATACTTATCGGATTCCTTCATATGACCACTCATTTTAAATCTCGTCAAATTCTGCACAAACTGATCCAAGAATCACTTGAATCGGATAAACGTTCATAGGGATATAGCTCCTGAAATATGAGATATTGTTTCCAAACAAATTATCGTAATTCTGCAATTTCACACAAAAGTCCCTACTTTTCCAAAATCGTTGCTCTAATATCACTTGGCGTAGAAATTTATTATCATTAAAATAAAATCATTAATCCACAAATAATTATCCACAATAAGTATCCAAAAATGAGAGAGATAGATAATACCCTTAAGGCAGGGAAACACCAATAATAATCCTTAAGGAAGGAACAACTCCACAAGATCTCCCAAGATGATGAATGTCACTTAAGGAGGATAAATTCCCATAGGCCACTTCGTGGGCAAAGACGATTACATGAGATTCATCTCCATGATGATTACAATGACAAATATATCTTCTTTATATATCCATATTCTTATTCTACTTTGGGGATCCTACTAATAATATAATATTATATTATAATATGATATTATATTATAATATTATAATATATTATAATATAATATAATATTATAATACAATCAACCTTGGGTTATGTGTGGACCATGTCAATCCTTATACAATATAATAATATATATCCAAATATTTATTCCTATGTACCCTAATATTTCAGCCCTATAGCCATATGTCATCTTATGGATATAACCTTAATTATCAAAATATGTCAAGAACACAAAAAATATTCCAAATCATTACTTGTATTAAAAGGGAGCAAATTATGGTGGAATAATAATCCCATACACTACTTTTAATGAAGTACAAACTAGAATATCCAAGGCAAATTTTGATATACCATTCACTTCCTCATTTAATTATCTATTGATATGTTTATAATATGTCACTAAAAATTATAATTCTATCAAATTCACCAATCCATAATAAGGCCTAAGTATAAAATTTTGCATCTAGATTAATATTGAAACCAAATCAACCACCAATTTCAAGTAACAAAAAACTTGATGTTTTTCTATTGGTTGTTCCACTACCATTCTTATAAAAAATATAAAAGCCTTACACTTCACCACATTATTGGTTCCTTAAACCAAGAACCACTTTCAGAGTGAAATTATGATTTTCATCTTGATATAAAACTCCTACCCCAAATCTAGATTGATTTTCTTGACAAACTCCATAGAAAAATCCTAGGAGATTGAAATATCTACTGTTAAACTACCAACCTACCTTACAAATTTAAATTATAGGGATTGTTTCATGGCTTTATAAGTATATTTAATTTGATCTTGAACCTATATAGGTGTATTTTTCTTGCTCTCAAACAACATAATTTTTTTATCAACCACATACCACATCCCACTATTAACGGAATGCACCTATATTCCTTTAAGGTTTTGTCTTTGAACCATTGATGCATATTATCTAATAGACTCCTTAATAGAAATTATATACTCCCCTCAATCATTGGTAGAATAAACCTCCACACTTATCTCAATAAATCACAATGAATCAATAAGTGATCCATTATTTCTTCTTTCCTTTTACAAAGGTTCCATTGACTTGGAACCTACCAAGACATATTTTGTAGAACATCCTATGTTAATGACTTCTTACCTAAAACTAATGCTTTTGGGATAGGAGTGAACCCCTTATGTTCCTTGGGTGCCATAACCCCCTAAATTTATAGCCTAGATGTCTACAATAGCCTTGGTTGAGTAGCCATGTCTAGTGCCCTGCATCCCATATGAGGGTGCCAATCCTGGGAAGTTTGGGGAAGCATGGGATAGGGCTCCCACAATATGACCATTAAGGTTTTTCACCCAAGGTCGGTTCTTTTCTTCTATTCTTTGAGGCTGATCATCCTTCTCCTACTACACTACTCTACTCCTAGCCTAGGCTATCATAAATGGGGGAAAGGAAAAAGAGACCATAAAATAAAATGTACGAAAATAAAGAAAAAAAGTAAATTATAGGAAACATAAACTACCTATCCTAGCCTAAGGGATGGTGATGCACCAAAGAAAATAATAAAATCTCCCAGTACCTTGGAAATTTTAAATTAACACGTGTAGTGGTTGATAGTGCATGAGGAACAAAGGACTCTTTTAATAAAATGCAATAGAAACAAATAATCCATGCTAGAACTAGATAATAAATAAGTAAACAAGATTTTTATTAATTCAAAAACTACTTGGTAGGTCCTACAATGCTCGATATAGGTTGGGGCACAAAGGAGAATGAATGATATCACCCCTTAGAAGGATGGATGGATTCTATAGTTTATAATAAGAATAATGATGCATATTTATAGATTACATTTAGAGCCTTTCCCCTTCTAAAATTTAAAATTGCCACTTCAAAAATTATCACCCAGGGTACTCTATAATGATGATATGCAATCTCGAGGTTACTCAATATTGGAGGTACTAGAGGTGAGATTGTGTTGCCCATGCTAGAAATGTGTTGTAGATATCTCATGTCATTAATGTTCATAGATCTGTGGCCACTCCTTTGGAGTTCTAATGATGGTATCTTAAATGTTGTACCTTCTCACAAAGAAAATATTATACATCTAGAGAATTATACGCTTTTGTATATCATATGTTGTCTGGGGCAGTGGTAGCAGCCTTGGCTGGAGGGTATGGGGAGCTGATGGCCCTCCATGTGGGGGGTTTTGGAGGAATGAGCCCCTAGAGCAAAAATTACCCTCCTAAATTTTTAGGGCATAGCTAAAGGTAGTATGACTAGGGTTTGGTTGTATCCCTTGATCTAGTTGTAGTCCCTCATGATAGTCTCTCTCTTTTGCTTCATCATATTATTTTGGTTACTATCACAGGTTAGATGTGTCTAGTAGCTTGTTCTAGTTGGGTGTCCCTAGTCCAAACTTTTGATTCTAGTTTTGGTGCATTATGGAGCTTTGTAATATTAACCAAAATTTTGGTCATGTCTTTAGCTATGAGTCTTTGTCATGTCGTTCTAGTCACTAGGCCCTTTGCACTTGCCTCCTACATTCTTCTTTCAACTTCTAGTCCATCTAATTTTTGATTGGATCTCCATCTAGTTCTCAAACAATATGGTCTTATACTAAAACCAACTTTAAACAATGGCTAAAAGTACTTACTCCTTCCAAGTTTAGTGAGAATTCACTATAACTAACAAAGAAATAATTATTATTTTCAAGGGTGCTTTCACCTTATAGATCTTGCTCCACCACCAAAAGACCTTCTTTTTATTACATTCTAGCATTATTGTATCCTTCCTTAGCTATAAATTATCCACTATATAGGTTCTTTGAACATACTAAAGACTCTTATTCTTGTCTTATTCTTATAAAATCTCCTTTTAGACTCTTTATAAAATTTCTCTAATGCTCAACTTCATTTCCCTCCAAAACTAATTCCTCTATTGAAAACCACCCTAAATTCAATAAATTAATTTTTTCCATAGATGTATTTGTCAATATCATAAGCTATTATATGTTTACTTGTTCTATTTATGTTTTACATAGTTGGTAATCTCCTTCACTTCCCAACCATAGTATTTTTTGTTGTTCATACATTCACCCACTTTCTGTTCTTCAAACCAAAAAATGACCACTAATAAAAAAGACTTGACTAATGCTTTCCAAATGATAGTAACATTGGTCACTGAATTGATAGGAAGTATAATACACTCTTGAAATGATATGGAAAACAAATATTTCTTCTTAATAACATCATACCATAATCCTTTATCAATTATCAATATTCAAAGACTCTTGACAACTAGTGCTTTGTCAAAGTTATATACATTTTTAAGTCCCCATCCTAATGGTGGTTTAGGTTTGGTAATATTACTTCATTTAGACAAAGATGTTGCATCCTTATCCCTTATTCCTATCCAAAGCAAATAGAATCATTTATTTATTATTTATTTTGACTATTTTAACATGAATATAATCTATGTTGTGCCAATATACGTGAATGACCTCCAAAAATTAATTTCATAAGTGTTAAATATTCTCTACATAATAATCATCTATTGCACCATGAAGTTACCCTTTCCACTTTATTGCATAGCCAAATCCATTTTTGGTATCTATAATCATTTAGATTCATCCTAAAATCCAAATATTTTAGCCTATTTCCAAACTCAATTAGATTGAATCCAAAAGTACATATCACTACTTCTTATCATGGTTGTAGTCTATTAAAAGCCATATCAGTCTTCTAGAGGTATTTTACCATTTCTATAGTAGCACATTATATATATAACAAATATTTCTATTTTAGTGCTTCTCTTAAGGTATCATTTAAAAAAAAGGAGTATATCATCTACAAAAATTTAGAGTCCCAACTAGAGTGTTTCTCATTTTAATGATTTTGATAATCCAAGTCGTTTCTATTATTTAATCATTCAACTCATCTCTTTAGAAATAAGAAATAATAATAGTGGTTATAGAAGACACATTTTTTTAGACCTTTATAAGGCTTAAATAAGCTAGAATTTGAATCATTAATTAAGACATCAAAGGAAGTATAATTAATACATCTCATTACCCAATTAACACAGGGAAATCTATAGCTAATATGAATTGATATAATCCTTTTGTACAATTAACTTATCATATCAAAATATTTTTCCAAATCAAGCTTAATTATCATTGCTTGCTACTTCCTAGATTTAACTAAATGAAGTGCTCCTTGAACAACATCAATAGCTTCATGGATTTGATTTTTATTGAAAAACCAACCGTTCTCGGAAATGATTTTATAGATAGTATTAAACAAGGATATAGGCCTCTAGTTCCTAAATAATTCTAGTGTATCCTTGTTATGAATCAAAGGAAATAAAGTTTAATTGATAGACTCAAGTACCTACCTAGAAGTCCTTGATTCCTCAATCACCTTTAAAAGGTCTTGTTCCAATAGCTCCTAAGAATCCACATAAAAGTCAATGGACCAGCCATTTAGTATTGGACTCTTCCCTTTATAAAAATATTTAATTATTTATTGTATCTCCTACTTAGTAACTTTTATCATCAAATCCTCTTTGACTTCACCACTAACCATCTTAGGTAGATAAAGTGTTAGCTTAATATTTTTTCTATTGGGTTCTTGATACATTTTATTAAAGTAGGATAATTCCTAATCCAACTATTTCCTAAAACCTTCTTAGATTTCTTCCATCCTAAAATTTCATCTCCTAGATGGTATTTATCATTTTTCTTTATTTTTCATATTTTTTAAATAATTTTGTATTCTCATCCTCCTACTCTAGACAAAGTTCTCTACTTTTCAACTTCCACTTTGTATCTTCCTATTCTCACAATTTCTTCTTCTTTTTATCAACTCCTTCACCCAAAAATTCTTCTTATTTGAAGAAACTTCATTGCCTTCATGACTATACAACTGATTCATTTTAAATTATACATTAACTATCTTTACCTTTGGTTTCCAATATTTACCTTTGGCCAATGCCATTGTAGCAAATTTGATTCTACTCATTTTTTTTACAAAAGTGAAATATATGTTAGAACCCAATTTTTTTATTATTTGCATTATGAATTAAAAGTTTCTTAAATGCATAGAATGACTATTTTAGGCATAAAAAATTCCTAAATAATACTTGCAACAATATTTATCTTATACTACATGCATAGACCTTGTGATGGGTGGTTATATAACTTGTTATTTTACATGCACTATGATGTAGTAACTTCTAACATAATACCCCTTATTACATCATAGTCACATCTCTATCTATGGTTTTCCTTGATGAAATACCTAGGGTGATGCTATAATTTGAGAGAGAAATACCTCTCTTAATATAGTGCATGAATTATGTATTCCTTTCAATATCTTCAAATGAATTATGTGCTACCCTGCATCCAGTTGTGACCATTAGATTGACTGGTTACCAATTTTTGTCTTACATGTTATGGTAATAAGGTTGTGTAAGATTCCATTTGTTGCTTTACCTTTCTTTTCATTACTTTCATTGTGATCAAATCCTATATTCCTTTCAAGTTCTCCTTTTATCATAATTTCTTTGATATGATAAATGGGATGTATATTTTGAATGTAATTTTTAGCAATTATATATACTTGTTTTAGTCCTTTGAATTATAACATAGCTACCATAGTTCTCTCTTAAAAAAGAATGTAACTATCCATCATGTGCTCTATAGTCATTACAGTTGAACCATTAGGACCCAACAACTATTATCATTGTGTAACAAATCTTTCTTTATCTCATAATATATTTTCAATATTGATGATATCACAATGCATCTTATAATTTGATATCATAATTTCTTGTAGTGTTGGTACACTTCTTGAGAAGGTTTTTATGACATCCTATACTTTCATAATGATGTATGGATATCTTGTTTGAGTTACAAAAATACATAATATCCCTTCAAGAAGATCATGTTTATAAGCTATTCCCTATTTATTCAAGTGACTTCTAACAATAGGCAATTCATCCTATAAATTTTTTTCTCTCTACTTGGGAAAATTAATAGAGAAATAATTAACTTTAAACATTTCATCTTTGTTCCGAAACCTAATGAAATTCTTTGCTTTAGAGGTATCCCATGTCTTGAACATGTAATGGTTGTCTTTATTTCTTGGTAATGTTCCATACTATTGGCTTTATGGGTTGGAGTGATCAACTGATGCAACATTTAAATTGGATGATTTGAATGGCTAAAATTTCTTAAAATGTCATTTATTTGGTTGCTCTAGAGTCATACCAAACATTTTTGTGTTGTCTTAGTTGTAATAGTGCAATAGACACATGTTCTTCTTCTTCTTGACTTGTCATTTATTAGGTTTCTTTGGATCCATACCAAACATTTTTTTGTTCTCTTAGCTTTTATTGAGCAACAAAAACATGTTATTATTATTATTATTCAACTATGTTTTCTTCAGTTACATTATTTTGCTATGACTTTCTCTAATTTTGATTAATTTGTGAATATGACCTTTCATGATGTTGATTCATATCTCATGAAGGAGATCCACTTTAAAATGATTATACAAACAATCCTTCACTATTTAACCATTTCTATCACAATTCTCACACATATTTTGTGTGTGAAAAGTATATCTTTGAGAACCATTTATTTTATTTTGATATTATCAAGAGTTTTTCTCTATTGAAAGCACTATGGAGGTCTCATGCTTCTTCTAAATTTCTAGTTCCATATTTGATTTGTAAGAAGTAAATGTTCTTCTTTAGTTTTTGTATTTTAGGATTCTAGTTTTCGAAGTAGGTTCACTAGATATTTAAAACTTGGTGTTTGTTTAGTGATATTTAATATTGTTACAAAGACATTGTATATTTATGGAAGAGATATCAAAATAATTGGAAATATAGTATTATCAAATTTCTCCTAATGCTTGTAGTCATGATCTTAGTTCTTGAATTCTTCTCATGAAAGATTCTAGTTTCTCTTCTCTCTTCATATTAAAAAAAGGAAGATATATTTGGAGGAATAGAATGCAATTTTGATTCTTTTACATACAATTTAAACAATGATAAAGGTAAAAATTTACTGCCTTTTTATTGGTTCTATGTTATGCTTTACCTTGTGCATGTGTCCACTTCTAATTGATGAGGATGCACTTTGATTGGAGGGTGCTATACCTAAGCATATGTGTACTTTTTATTTATTACAAGGTTCCCTAATTAAAGAGAGATTTTTCAAAGCATGTGTCTACTTTTTGATTGATGAGGAGGCACTTTGATTTTTTCTTTGCAAAAAATTACTCTCACAAGGTTGTAGGATTCAAGACATGAACAATGCTAAATTTACTTGTGTTGATACTAAATTTTATGGCTTCTTAAAATGGAAGTATTGAGAGGTTACCTCTAATTTTGTAGTAGTAATGAGATACCTGCATAAGCGTACTTGAGTGTGTATGATCAAAGGTGATTGTGCATCAAAGTATATGATATTATTTTCAAAACATGGAGGTGACTATGACTTGATGTGTGTCAAGGTATATTTTTTCATTTGAAAAACCCAGAGATGATTTCTCCTTGATGCACATTGAGTTAATCTCATCTTCTTTTCAAATTATATTATATAACACCTACATGATCATTTTTATAGGTGCCTTATTTGATAATCAACCACTAATTTAATTACCATTTTTTTCATTTTAGAACTATACCAACTTTGGGAGATTTAATTTTTTTTTTTATTTTTGCTCTTCAATGATTTCATGGATTTTTTATCCTCCTAATATAATTATGACGCTTTTATTTTATATTGGGTTTGTAATGTTCAATGATTGTGGCAAATAACCTTGAATAATATTTTTGGTCATTGGATATGCCTTCATGCAATATACCTCTAGCCATGTTGGTTATTAACTAGAAATATGTGCATATAATTAATTTAAAATATGCATTATTTGCTCTTCAATGTTTTTGTAAATATTATATAGCCTTATTTATTATGTAAAAGGAGAGAGTAATTGTCTCTTTTTCAATGAATTTATTTCCATATTTTTCTTGTACTACACTTTTCCATGTTCACGTAGAACATATTATCTATTGAGAGATTGCTTAGTGCAATTCTTGATGTCAGTGATCTTGTATTTTTTTAAGGAGATTCTATGGCTTCTTTAATGCCTTTTAAAATATAAAAAATTATAAGTATATTTAAAATGTGCTTGAAATCATATAGGTAAAATTTCCTTGCTCTCAAACAACATAGAATTTTTTACCAACTATAGACCCCATGCAATTATTAATGGAATGCATTTGTATTTATTTAAGTATTTTCCTTTGAATCATTTATTAATATTATCAAATATAATATTTAATGGCTATTATCCCTTCTTCTTAATCATGGGTATAATAGACCTCCACACTTCTCTCAAGAAATTCCAATGAAACAATAGGTGATCCATTATTTCTTCTTTGATTTTAAATAGGTTGCATTGAATTGGATCCTACCAAGAATTATTTTGAATAACATACCATGTCATAACTAACAAAAAAAAAAAAATTCAAGGGTGCTTTCACCTTCCAAATCATGCTCCACCACCAAAGGACCTCCTAAATATTATCTTTAAACATTGACTTGTATCATTTTTTAGCTATAAATTATCCACTAGATGGTTTATTTGACCATACTAAAGATTCTTATTCTTGTATAAGTATTATAAAATCCCTTTTAATACACCTTATACAATTTCTCCATTGTCGAACTTCATTTCCTTCAAAAAGTATTTCTTCTACTAAAAGCCACCTATGATTCCATAAACTAGTTTTATCCACAGATGCTACATCTACCCATACCCTATACCTCCATATATTTAGGTGTTCCACTAAATTTTTAGATAGCTAGTAATATCATCCACTCTCTAGCTAGGGGTCTCTCCCTAGTGTTACTTTCTTCCCATTTCCTATTCTCTAAACCAAAAAAATACCCACTAGTGGAAACGCCTTCACTAATGCTCTTGAAATGATAGTAGCATTGGTCATTGAATTTACAGAAAGTCTAATCCACACTTGAAAGGTCACGGAGTACAAATATCTCTCCTTGACAACCTCATTCCACAATCCTTTACTAGTTATCAATATCTAAAGACTATTGATTGCTAGTGCTTTCCCAAAGTTGTGTATATCCTTAGTCCCTCATTATCTTGTTGATTTAAGTTTTGCAATAATAATCCATTTACAAAAATACATTTCATTATTCTTCTTATCCAAAGGAAATGGAAGCATTTCTTCCTTAGTTTTTACACTATTTTAACAAGGAGATAAGCCATGGAGTGTCAGTATACTACAATATCCTCCAAACAAATTTTACCAATATCAAATTGCCTCTTAATGATAACTATATATTACACCATGATATTATCCTTTTTTATACTTAATTGTATAACCAAATCTATTTTTTATATCCATAATCATTTAGCTTCACCATAAACCCCAAATTTTTTATCCCTTTTCTAAAATCAATTAGATTGAAGCCCAAAATCCTTATCATTGCTTCTTCTTGTCTAGGTTATACATTATTAAATTATATATCACTTTTAGAGTCTTATTTCTATTCTTGTAGTAGCACAACAAAGATCTAACAACTCTGTATGTTTTAGTTCTTATCTTAAGGTGTAATTTCAAAATAGGAGTATATCATCTATAAATAGTAAGTGAATCCCAACAAGAGAGTTTCTCAATATAATGCATTTTATCAAGCTAAGTATTTTTCATTCCTTAATCATTAAACCATAAGGGTACACTAACCTCAAGCTACAAGTGAATCCAAAAGTGAAAATAACAAGGGTGTTAGGAAAAATCCCTATCTCAAACCTTCAAAAGTCTTGAAGAAAGAAATTAAGCCATTAATTAAGACAAGAAAGGAATTAGAATTCATACATCTCATTATTAATTTACAAAGGGTACACTATGACCAATATGAATTAATATGAGCCCGATGTACAACCAACTTACCATATCAAAGGTGTTTTGCAAATCAAGCTTAGCTATCATTGCTTACTATTTTCTTGATTTCACTAAATGAAGTGATTTTTGAACAACACCAATGGCTTCATAAGAAACAAAACTACTTTTTCGAGAGGGTTTCTAAAAAAACACCTTTGAATCTCCTAGGAATAATCTTGGATATGGTTTTATAGAGTGTATTACAAAAGCATATAAGCCTATATTTCCATATGATTATACGTTATCCTTGTTAGGAATCAAGGCTAATAAATTTGTATTGATAGAGCCAAGTAATTTTCTAGAAGTGTTTGATTCCTCAACACCTTCAATGGCTTTATAAGAAACTAAATTATTTTTCTGAGAGGGTGTATAAAAAAACACCTTTGAATCTCCTAGCAATAATCTTTGAGATAGTTTTATAGAGTGTAATACACAAGCATATAAGCCTATAATATCCATTGGATTATAGGTTATCCTTGTTAGGAATCAAGTCTAGGAAATTTGTATTGATAGAACCAAGTAATTTCCTAGAAGTGTTTGATTCCTCAACCACATTTAAAAGGTATTCTTCCAACAACTCATAAAAACCCACATAAAATTCAATGAATAAACCATTTGGTCCTAAACTCTTCTTTTTTCTAGAAATATTTAATAGTTATTTGCAGCACCTCAGTAACTTTTGTCATCATATCCTATTTTAATTCATCACTAACTATCTTAGATAGATAAAATGCTAGCTTAATTATTTCTTCTACTTTTGCTTTGTTGGGTTTTTCATACATTTTCTTGAACTAGGATACTCATAATCTAGCTATTTCATAAAACCTTCTCATTTTCATACTCTCCTTTCATATCCTAGATGGTATTCATCATATTTATTTGTTTTGCATACTCTTAAAATGATTTTTTATTTACATCCTCCCTCCAACCAAAGTGCTCTACTTTTCAGCTTTCATTTTGCATCTTCCCAATCTAACAATTCCCACTTCTTTTTTTCATATCTTTGACTCACAAATTTTCCTTATGTAAAAATCCCATTGCATTTATGACTATGCAATTGATTCAAAATACATTCTATGTCAAATATCTTTGCCTCTACTTCCCAATATTTTTTATTGATCCATGTGATTGTAGCATATATGATTCATCTCAAATGTTTAAGGAACTGAAACATAGTTGTATATTCTATTGTTAATTCAATATGTATTGACTCATATTTTACTAAATTTACAAATTTCTTATATTCTAACCAAATAGCATTGAACTTGAAAGGTCCCATTGGTTTCTCTTGATCTTTTCTAACTAAAAAATAATTGATGAATGATCAAATTTTCCACCTTGATCTAAGACCCCTCTTGGCTTTAAATGATTTGGTACTATCCCATTTCCCAACATTGAATATGATATTGTAAAAACAAAGCTTTAATCCATCTGACCCTTTTCTTCTCAAATCCAAACTTTTCTAATACTACAAAAAAATTCCTATTTAACCCTATCATAGGCTTGGTTCATATCAATTTTTAATAAAATTAATCTCCCTTTCCTACAATCTACTGGATGTATTACTTCATGAGATACTATGATTATATCCAAAATCTATCTTGATTTCATAAATTCTCCTTACTCTTTTGAAATAATTTTGTCTAATAGTGATATTAACTAATTTGCCATCACTTTAGAAATTATATTTTATACCATATTACATAGGCTTAGATATTATCTAACACTATATTTTATCTACAATTATTCTTCTCTTGAATGGTGCATGGTATTTGAAGAGAGTCTTCAAAATATGATGAGGCATATTGTAGACACCAAAACAGCACCAATCCGATTATGTGACTGCAAACACTGATCGCATTGACACACACAGCCCCAAGGGCAGCCCCCAGAGGTTAAACAAGTGGTCCTAACCACTCTCACAATAGTTTTGGAAGGTCAGAGATCAATTTGGCACCTTCAGGCACTTTGCTCAATATCCGTTCCACCCTGGAACGAATTCAAACTGGGATTCGCCCCACCCAGGGACGAATTCTAGATTCGCTCCAGGGTGGGGCGAATTGCAGGTTTGACGGGCAAAAAGTCAAATCTTGACAAATGGCAGCTCAGATCCGCCACTCAACGCTTCCTTCATCGCATGGGAGTATGGGTGAGCGTTTTCGAGCGTTAGAGGCAATTACAAGGGCAGTCATGAAGTCCCTATTCAGGGAGGAATCTCCTTCCCCCTGGGAAGGCATGATTGCCAAGTGGCGCCTCTGCATGCCCATTTCAAGAGACCTCCAGGTCTATAAATTGGTGAGTTTCCTCACCCCAAAATATAGAGAGAAGGAGCATTTTAGAGCAACGAAGTGCTGTCATTTTATTGTCATACCTCACACCTTTTGGATTTGCGCCTTTCACATCCTTGATCTCCTTTAGAGGGGAGGTCATTGGGTGACTATTGGGAGGACGAATCTTGAGCCCAAAACCCAACATTTGGCCACAATATCCCACCAAATTTGTTGAAAATACCACACAAGAGGTTTTGGACCCATCCCAAGTGGATTGGTGCCGAAATCAGGCCTCAAACGGTGGGCGGCCTGCCCCATGGGCGCCCCTCCCACACTGCCACAGTCCTAATCGCCCCCTTCGGAGTGATGGGAATTCCATGGTAGACTTGCTTTCTTTCATTTTTGCATTCAATTCTATGATGCTTAGATAGGTTGTCATTTAAATTTCATCTCGTTTTGAACAATTTTGATCATATTTCTATCTTTGCTCGCTTCTACTAATCTACAGGTAGCATCATCAAATTCCCATTGATGGAGGCCAAATTGGGAAAATATGACCATCTGGGTCTTCCCAAAATGCCCCCAATTAGCTAACCCCAAGTTTGTAGGTCTTTTGGAGCTTCCTAGGTAGGACATTTGGGACAGTACCTTTTCGGCATTTTGTTGTAGGTGAATTCGTCCCGCCTCGGAGCGAATTCAAATCGGTGAGGAATTTCCTGACTATTCTTTTTGTAGGGCCTTCCTGGTGGTGTCTTGATGCCCCTATCAAATTTTTAGAGCATTTGGATTCATTTTAGTCATAGTTTAATTCATTTTTCTCATTCACTTATCGTAGGCTTGGGGATTGCATGCTTTGTTTTATCCGTAGGTGCTACTGACCATTTCTTGTTCCTTTGAACATAGGGTCTGGACATCGGAGGAGCAGCGAGGAGTCAAGACTCATCAACGCAAGTGGTGGTGATATTTGGTCCACCCATTTTACATGTGGGCACGCGAAAGAAGGAAGGGCACCCATGGATGTAACAAGAACGCATACTTAAACGCTCCTAGCCCTTGGAAGGGGAGGATGCGCATTGTAACCGAGTTGTGAAACATATCAATAAAAAGGGCTGTCTTCTTTATTCACATTTGTTTCATTTTGATTCGCTCATGCTTTTCCCTCTTTTCATGCACTTTCAAATTCCTAGGATTTAGCGCTAAGTTCGGTTCTATTTGCATCGCATATTCGCTTTCCTTTTTGCTTTCGTATCCTCATGCTTTCAGTGGAGATCATGGTGGGACCTTGTCCTCTATTTTTAAGATCAGATATCTGATCCAAACTTGGTTGTTTTTGCTTGCAGGTACCACGTTTTCATACGCTGACTGTTGTTCGTTCCATCAGAGGGCGAATACAGAGCTGTAATTCGTCTCACCCAGGGACGAATGGGAATTCGCCCCACCCTATGATGAATACAGTCCTATAATTCATTCCCCCCGGGATGAATTCCAGTCTATGAAGTTTCTAGGTAGAAACTCAGAACCGACAGATTCGGGCAGAGAAGAGGTAAGAGTCCTGAACTTTTCCTATCATTTTTTGTTATTATTTTTCTATTTTTTGGTTTCTTTTTGCATGCTTAGGAAAGGTTTTGCTGCATGTTTATTTTATTTCATGCAAAATAAAAAGAACCCCACACACCACGTGGAAAATTAAACACCAAGGAGCTGGTCGTAAAACCCCAGCCCTTGATCAAGACCAACGGTGGATTTCATCACCACCTTGGCTTGAATTTTGCATTCATAAACCCCGATCGCTACTGTTGCTAGACGTAAATCCTGATGAAAGCTGACCGAGTGTAGCTGGGGTGATTCCCAACACACGAGGATAAGTCTTCTATGGTAGGTGTCATAAATAGGGTGATTCCCCTTCCATACCGCCTATGTTCCATGTACCATCTGCTCTCACGTACCTATAGTTTCCCTCACGTAAGGGCGGGTATATAGAGAGGTTGGTATATCGGCCTGGCAATGGTATATCGAAGGGGCGACCAATTTTGGGAGTCATAAGAGCCCTCATTTTGCATTTAAACGTTCTTTACAAAAACCTTCAAAAAAAAAAAAAAACAAAACACACTAAACCAGGTTTAGGACACACTCTTAATCTTTAAACGAGATAATCACTGCTTTGTGTGTGTGTGTGCTCTTTTCTATTTAGTGTAGCATAAAAAAATCATAAAAAGAGATAAAAATCTATTTAGCTTGTAGAAAAACAACACCATGGTGTACACCCGTAGCCAAGCCCAATCAAGGGCAGAAGCTGCGAAAAGTGTACAAGGGGGACAAGTCGCCTCCGCTATAGCCCTAAGGACTTGGTCATACCGCCTTGGTGGCCTGACCCACAAGAGAGTCCGCATCATTCCATGTCAAGATGGAACTATAGGGACACCCCTTTGGGGGACACGCCCATTCATCATAGCCCCTTTCAGGAGGAGTCCTTACACGTGGCGCTCAACATAGACAAGAAAGCTCCCTTAGAAGCTCGATATGAGTGGCCACCATGATGAAGTGCTAGAGTGGCATAGTGTCCATGAGGAGAGGCCACATGATTATGGCATCCCTCCTTTGCCCCCCATCACTGTTAGAACCAATAGACAAACCCCAGAGCACAGGGCTCTTCAAGCAGGGTGAGCTAACTCTGCCCACCCCTTTCACACATACGAAAGGGAGCACGAGGAAGACCATTACATTCCTCGAGAGCAATGTACAAGAGGGAGCCATGCGCTTCCGCACCCGCTATGTACCATGGTCACCCACTGAGGCCAGAGCCTCGGGTAAATGCCGCCAACCTCGACAGAGGGAAGCGACCCATTGAGATCTCGGATCATCGTGACCGAGGTAAATGCATAGGAGAGGCATCCAGGCCTCCTAGGCTCAAGATGGTAGAACAAATTGACCTGGCAGTCGCCAGACATGCCGCCCGCCAAGCCTAGATCACGTGGCTTGAGCAAGATCAGCAGCAGCTAGAGCATCTATACCGCCTTAGCAAGGAGCGCATTCAGTGCCAAACAGATGAGCTGCTCCATAACCCAGTGCCTGAGAGGGTTCCAACCCCTCGCACCCAAAGAGCGAAACCATATGAGAGGCATAATCCCTTGGTGCGAGATAGGTCTCCATGACCTTATCAAGTGTTGCCTTCGAGACCCCCTAGACCTGAGAGGGAGGCCACTCCCCGGAACAACGATGGGTACCCTCCATGGGGACCCACCCAGGGTCATAGGTCTCACCTAGAGACTCCTCAAGAAGCTTACGAGGAGTATGAACAAGAAGAAGAGCAAGCCGAAATGCCCTACCAAGGTGGAGGGGTTGCTATCCAGCCACCCCCCATAGGCCTCAAGTCTCCCACAACCCACAATGAGAGCAAACTAAAGAGGAAGAGATTAAATCTTTCGATGCATACAAAGCGCTGCTAGAGCATTTGGAGTCTATGGAAACCAAAGCTTCTGGGCCCCAAAAGCCCATGTTACGCCAACTCCGTAGTCATCCTATGCATCCGTCAGTGCCTACACCCCCTTACCCCGAACACTTTAAGCTGCCTCAATTGGCAATATTTAAGGGTGAGGAGGATGCCCAAGAGCATGTGACCAGATTCTTGAGCCAATGTTTTGGCATTCAGGACAATGATGCATTGTTGCTAAGGACATTTATAACCACATTCATGGGCCCTACCTCGGATTGGTTCACTCAATTGTCGAAGCACAACATCAGTAACTTGGATTAGTTAGTGGATGCGTTCCTCGAATGCTTCACCTTTAACACCAAGAAGAAGGCGTCACTAAGTGACCTGGCCAGCCTCAAGCAGTATGAGGAAGAGACCATGGTGGCCTACGGGAATCGGTGGAGGACTCTGCTTTCCAAGCTACCCTACCTCCCTCCTATGTCCGACCTTACACAAATGTTCTCACGAAGTTGTTTGAGATCGATCTCTATGCTATTGCAGCTGCAACAATATGCCACCTTAGAGGAAGCTCTAGCGCAAGCCAGAATCATCGAAGAGATCAAGATACAGGATGGCGAGATTGCCAAACCTAAGAAGAAAGAATGGAACAAGAACACAAAAATAGGGACTACGCAACAAAAACCCACTACGGTCAATCAAGTTGCTATAAATGTCCCTAAGCCTGCACAAGAAATACAACCTCAAAAGGCTAACTATCAAGAGTGCCTCCTAATAATTATGAAAGAGAAAACTAGAAGTAGGAGCAAAATCAGCATCACCCTAGGCGATAGTACACACCTTATACAGAGTCTAGGGACTCCCTATTTGACCGCTTGTCAATGGCAAACTTGATCAACCTTCCAGAGATCCAAACCATAGATCCCAATGCTCCCAAGCCTAAGGGATACCAGGAGGACTTGTATTGTAGGTTCCATAGGGGGAGGGGACATGACCTGAATGCATGTTGGAAGTTCAAAGGATTGATACAAGACCTGATTGACAATAAGACGTTGGCAGTGGACAACCCCGTAGCGCCAAACAACCAATAGATGGGAGTTTTCAAAGACCCCTTGCCTGCCCATGAGGCACAGGCAAAACCCCTTCAAGTCAATGAGGTGCAACAGAATTGCCCCATGCAAGGGTATGTAGGAATGATAAGCATAGTGACTAGGAACAAGAGATACCCAGGAGTTGCCCCCGAGGCAGCCACAAGAGAGGTTCCATCGACGTCACAACCTCAACAGCACCCTATGCAACTACCTCCGCCTAGACCCACGGCCATGATTCGGACCAAACTCACGTAGAGTTTGAGGACCACGTCGGCTAGGCTCTCCATATACGAGCTTATACAACAATCAACACCCCATCGGGAGGCTCTAATGGAGATATTGAAAGCCATCGAGTTGCAGCCCCACGAAGCGAATTCCTTCAACAACTTCGTGGGACATGTCAAACGATGCACGGAGCCAGTCATCACCTTTCGAGAGGATGAAGTTAAATCAGTGTCTGATGACATGGCAGATCCACCCTTGCACGTTATCGCATGGGTCAATGGGATCCCGTATAAGAGGGTGTTGGTAGACACTGGCTCATCCAGTAACATCATTACCACAGCAGCATTGAAACATCTAAAGTTGCCAGCCTCTCACATCACGGCTTCCACCTATACACTGCGAGCATTCAATGATGCGATATGCTCGATAGTTGGCACAATTGTCCTACCCATTCAAGTAGGACAAAAGATGATACCTACATTGTGCCATATTTTGGAAGGCGAGATGGCTTATAACATCTTGCTAGGGCGGCCATGGATCAGGGACATGAAGTGTGTCCCTTCGATAGCTCATCGGTGTTTGAAGTATACATTTGAAGGGGAAGTACATGTAGTCCCGATGGACTTAGAACCCTTCAAATATTGCAATGCGGTGTAGCTGATGCCGCAATCGACCCTTCCATCGATGCACTTGGATTTTTAGTTAAATCCATCTAGACAGGGTCCGATTCCGCAAGCACCACTGGTGATAAATCCATCAAAACCCTAGCCAGGTACATCTTCATCATCCGGTCCTTCACCAACAATGCCACCTATCATGGCTAAATAGAAGGACAAAGGGAAGCAAACCCTAGAAGAGGCTCAACCCCTAGAAGAGGCACTGCCAATAGTATCAACCATCTCTACCGAAGAGATGCCTAGCAAAATGGAAGTTGAGGCTCCTAGTTCACCCAACATGGAGTGGACTCAGAAGAGCTTTCGTTCCCTCCCCCTCAATCACCAACAATCACTATTGAAATGGCCAATACAGGCCTGGGGGAGTATCTAGTGCGGAATGTTGTAGCAACGACCATGCTAGAGTCCATGCAAGACATGGGGAGACCTCGCCTCCCCATCGGTACAATTGTTCCTTTAGGCTACCCACCAAACCAGACAAACTTTGTGTATGGGGGCCTTGATCATGGTACTGAGCCATGCATGCAAGAGGACGAAGATGAAGAGCCCTTTGCAGAAGATGTCAACTATCTGTCTAACCCGGACTTCGCTCTGAGATATCTTGGCCAATGCAATTGGCATGGATACGGGCTAGGCAGGTATGAGCAAGGAGTGCGTGTCCTTTGCCAGCCAAGATACCAAATGCCTTATGACAAGTCGGGCGTAGGGTTCAACCACCCCCTACCCTTGGACATCTTGGTGGAGAACATGCAAGGCCTAGGGATAGGCAACAAGGGTGGATTGGCATCAGATCCTTATGCCAACCCAAACACAATGTATACATTGGGAGATTACCTCCCATGGTCAACAACCACCCTTGTTAACCTCAATAACCCTTCTCCTTTGCTAGAGAGAGGCGAAAGTTTGAGGACTCACTTTCAAGGAAGGTATAAATAGTGTCAAGAGGGATCTTCGGAGGATGAATCAGAATATGAACCAACATCATATGATCCCTTCGAATCAGATAGTGATCACTCACAAGTGATCCCCATGAATGACTGTCAAGAGAGCCTCTTGACAATGTTCCCTCTAGAGGCTCCAATCGAGCTAGTGCCACGTCAAGAGAATCAGGTCCCCCCATGGAGAGTGGAACAACCACAATGGGGCCAGATTAATTTGCTCGAGCAGGATGAGCTTGTAATGCCTCAAATAGTTGTCGAAGCCAACGAGGGCTTTTGGATCTCCGATAGTGATTACGAAGATGAAACAAAAATGACATATCTTAATCACATGCGGTAGATGCCGCAACCATACCCCTTGGAGATTAATGACATATTTGAATAGATGGGCATAGTGCCAGGGCACGAGTGGTACGTAGACCCAGCGGGGTGGGACCAAGTGTTGGATCCACCGCTCTAGGTATACGAAGAGCACCTTCCACTCCGAGACCCTAGGGTGATATCAGTGTCGAGGGTAGACCCTATCCTCCTATCAGCACATAGGGCCGATCCATTCATGCCAATACCTCTAGAGCAGATCCGAAGCACAGAGAACATCCAGAATGTTCGAGTCATCACACCCATGGTAATGGAGACCAAAATCATTTCATCAACATGATCTCCATTGACTTAACCGCCCCCATCCGCAATCCGGCCGATCCAACATGGTCATTGCATCTAGACATAGATGCCATTGACTGGGATCACGTCAATTCACCTCCATCCCCATCAGAGTATTGGCCTTTCGGTAAAATGCTTCATTTTACCCCAGGGTCAACTCAGGATATCTTTCATGCCGAAGAGGAACCCGAGGTTCCCAACGTAGATTTAAACTCAACAAATGATATCCATTTGATCCCAACTCCACATCAGTTGGAGGATGGATCCCACATGTCGGTCGAGGAGACGACTGACGTAGACATCGGCTTGGATCCAATGAATCCATAGATCATCAAGTTAGGGGTAAGCTTATCCCTCGAAGAGCAAGCCGACTACATTGCCCTTCTCAAAGAGAAGAAGGAGGTTTTTGCATGGTCATACAGAGACATGTCGGGGCTAGATCCATAGCTAGTCATGCATAATCTAACGCTTGATCCGATCAAGCCGCTTAAGAAAAACTACGTAAGATGCACCCAACAATGGCCTTGATGGTCAAAGATGAATTGCAAAAGTTGTTGGATGCACAGTTTGTCATCTCGCATGGATTATCCGCCATGGCTGTCCAACATGGTGCCCATCAAAAATCTCGATGGGAGGATTCGCATATGCACTAATTTTTGAGATCTAAACAAAGCGAGTCCTAAGGATGATTTCCCCTTGCCAAGCATCGACGCATTGGTAGACGCTACAACAGGTCACGAAATGCTATCCCTCATGGATGGTTTCTCGGGATACAATCAGATTCGTATCAATCCCGAAGACCAACTAAAAATGGTGTTCACAATGCCTTGGGGGACATTTTGTTATAAGGTCATGCCTTTTGGCCTTAAAAATGTTGGCGCCACCTACCAACGTGCCATGACGTACATCTTCCATGATTACATGCATAAAACTTTGGAAGATTACATGGATGATTTGTTGGCCAAATCTCTTTTGTGCCCAGATCATCTCGATGACTTAAGCAAGATCCTCGATCGCCTCATGGAACATAAAGTCAGACTGAATCCCAAGAAGTGCGTATTTGGTGTCACATCTAGAAAACTCTTGGGTTTCATAGTCTCAAAGTGAGGCATCGAGGTGGACCCAAACAAAGTCAAGGCAATCCTTGAAATGGTTCCCCCAACTACCATTAAGCAGCTCAGAAGTCTGTAGGGAAAGGTCACATCAATCAAGCGCTTCATAGCGCAGCTATCTGACAAGTGCCGACCCATGAACAAATTATTGCACAAGGGGGTAGCATTTCACTGGGATGACGAGTGCCGTCGACCTTTGATGACATCAAATGATACTTGGCTTCACCGCAGTATTGGCACCACCTAGACCAGGAGTGTCATTCTACTTATACATCTCAGCTACTAAGGTGGCACTGGGCACCATGCTAGCCTAGAAGAATGAACTTCACAAAGAATAGGCTACTTACTATCTTAGCCGCACCCGGTCAGTTATGAACTTAACTATGCATACGTCGAGAAACTCTGCTTGGCAGTGGTGTTTGCTACCAAAAAGCTATGCCACTACATGTTGAGCAACACTACGTATGTTGTGTCTAAGGAGAATCCATTGCGGTACATGATGAGTCATACTTATCATAGTAGTCGCACGATGAAATGGATCATGTTGTTGACGAAATTTGACATAGAGTTTATTGGACAGAAATCCATCAAAGGACAGGTCATAGCCGATCAACTAGCAGAGGCTCCTCTCGAAGACGATCAGCCTCTGGTCATAGAACTACCCGATGATGGGGTCTTCCATGTCTCAGAATCACCAGATTCTGATGAGCCTGAGTCACGAGCCGACATAACCCTATTTTTTGATGGTTCTAAATGTGAGCAAGGTGGTGGCATGGGAATTGTATTCTTCACACCGCAAGGGGCTCCAATGCCTCTGTCCTTTAAATTAGACTTCCCATGCACCAACAATAATGCAGAGTATGAAGCCTTGCTCATAGGTCTTCAGACAACAATCACCATGAACATCAAACGACTGAACATCTTTGGTGATTCGCTGTTAATTGTCAACCAAGTCAAAGGGGTATTCCAATGCAAATGCCTAGTTCTGCAGGCCTACAAAGCCCTTGTGGACAAATTCCTAGCGAAGCTTGAGTGGTACGACATCGAGGCACTCCCTCGGTCATCGAATCATTTTGCGGACACTATGGCCTCCTTGGGGTCACTAATCCCGCAAGACCTTTCTGGTGATATGACAACCATTCAAGTCAAAACACTATCGCAATCCATGATGGAGCGTGCAAGTTCTAACTTGACGCCAGGAATCCACATGATCCAGATTGAACCATCCTCGGATAAGTTCTCTCGAATCCATGATCATCTGAAACATGCCAACTGGGGGTCCTTGTTCTCCCCTACTCCCATTAATAGCAACACAACGCTATTCTTACAAGTTCTCTCCCACTCAACGTTTGCTAGGGATGAACTTCAAGAGGGATTGGTTGTTCATACCATCGAGGCTTTCGATCAGCAGGATTGGTATTCACCCATAAGGGACTACCTCAAGTTAGGTAACCTCCCACTTGGATTGACGCATGCCACAAAATGAGCATTCAAGCAGAAAGTGGCAAAGTATGTCTTGTTAGGAGACATTTTGTACCATCGTAGCTATGAAGGAATCCTCCTTCATTGCTTGGACCAGCAAGAGTCCACTTGGGCGATCGCCCAAGCGCACGATGGTACGTGTGGTGGCCACTTTAATGGTATGGCCATCGCAAAGTGCATTCTTCGCATGGGCTATTATTGGCCATATTTAGAGCGAGATTGTTGTGCATATGTAAGGAAGTGCGTGAAGTGTCAACATCATGCTAATTTGACACATGTACCTTCCTAAGCCTTGCAGACGATCCCAGTCGACTTGGCCATTTTCATAGTGGGGCTTAGATCTAATCGAAAATATCTCCCCTACATCATCAGTCATCACATGTTTATCATAATGGCCACAGAGTATTTCACCAAGTGGGTGGAAGCAGTTTCGCTTACCTCTACGACAGGACCCCGCATTATGGAGTTCATTTTACATAACATCATATGTCATTTTGGTATTCCATCCAAAATAATCTCGGATAATGGGACGTCATTCAAGAACAAAGACGTGCATGCTTTGACCACAAAGTACAAAATTTAGCATAGTTTTTTGACACCCTATTATCCATAGGCAAATGGGCAAGCAGAGGCGTCAAACAAAATGCTAGTTGCCATCCTCAAAAGATAGTCATAGATAGTCATAAGGATTGGCACATCCAAATCCCACTTGCCCTATGGGCTTATCGCACTAGCATTCGGACACCCACGGGGCAACTCCATTTTTGCTCGTGTATGGCTCCGAGGCAGTCATGCCTCTCGAGTTGGAAATTCCTTCCCTACGCATATCAATGCAAGAGTTCATCGATGATGACACTGCATGGTAGGCCTGGTTAGACCAGCTTACATTGCTTGATGAATGACGCGTTAATGCTCTCGAGCATTTACGTATCTATCAAGAGCGACTTAAGAAAGCATACAACATGAAAGTTCACCTGAGGGATTTTCAGGTTGGTGACTTGGTCTTAAAAGAGAACCAACAGAACTCTAGTTTGTCATCCCATCTAAGGGACAAGTTCATGGCAAATTGGTTAGGTCCATATGTAATTGATAGCAAAATAGGACCTAGGACATACCGGCTAGCCTCTCTTGATGGAATCAAGGAACTAGAACCCTTGAACATCAGTCATTTGTGGCCATTCCATATCTAAGAGAGCCGTATCCCAAACAAAATGCTCCAAGGATTCCTACAATCACTTGGTCAATCCCAAAATGCTCCAAGGATTCCTACAATCGCTTGGTCAATCCCAAAATGCTCCAAGGATTCCTACAATCGCTTGGTCAATCCCAAAATGCTCCAAGGATTCCTACAATCGCTTGGTCAATCCCAAAATGCTCCAAGGATTCCTACAATCACTTGGTCAATCCCAAAATGCTCCAAGGATTCCTACAATCACTTGTCAATCCCAAAATCCCCAAAGGTACCCATCCTTGTCAACCAAAAAGCTCCAAGGATTCCCACAATCGCTTGGTCAAAAATAAGAAAATTCAAAAACAGTAAAATCATCAAAAATAACAAAAATTTGCATCTCATTTCCAGGCATACTCCAACTCATCACAACAATAAAGAGCTCTTTTCGCATCTCATCTTCATATTCACAAAAAAATCAATCCATCAAAAACACAAAAATATGTAGCTGCATTAAGCATCACATCCATACATTGCATATTTGTGGTCATACAGGTCAAAGGCACCATAGACTGTAATTACTCCGCCAATCCATCTTGTTCCACATTTCTCCATTCTATAAGCAGTCCATCAAAAATAAATGCCATTCACTTCTTTTTACCATACCAGAGTCAGTGGTCTTCTAATGTATCAAGAGTTTTCATCCTTCAGTCATCATATAGCTTTCTAGCCACGTACTGTACCAAGTCAGATAGATTTTACAAAGGTAGAGTTCTACTTGGATCACACCTTGTTACGTAGCATCCCAACACAAATTAAAACACATAAAAATTCCCAAGTTGTGTGAATGAAAGATGAAACCTGCACAACAATCCAGGTCACCATAAGCGAAATGGTTATCTTGCTCATCCCCCGTGCGAATGACCCCAAGAATGCTGAGAGTTGGCAAAAGGACAAGCATCCTCCCTACCCAATTCCCCAAGAATCCCAAGTTCTCAAAAAGTTGCAAACATCATAAAATTTTGCAAAAAGTCAAAACTCCAAAAATTTGACATCACCACCAAAGTGCATACATCAAAAGGCACATACAATAGTGATTCTCATCACTCAAAATTCAAATCCCTTGCTCAAAAGAAAAATATTAAAAATAAACAGTGATTTTTATCACTACAAAAGAGCAAGTATCCCAATACAATTGAAGAAAAGAAGGGAGTCGAACTTGAATCCCTGGAACTCTCAGCATTCCGATAGGTCATGAGGCAAACCTCAGTACTGGTTTGGTGGATAGCCTATCGGTCACTGGTGGTAAACCTCCCGCATGACGATATATCTGTCACATTAACTCATGTACAGATCAATGTTTGCATGTGGATGAGCTAGCTTATGGTATCCTAGATAGCACCATAGATTAATCTGACTAAATACAACAAAGGAGTTAGTGGAGCTAATTAGGTGATCCTCAGTATAAGTTTGGTTGATAACCTATCTGGCACTGGCGGTATCCCGACAAATACCACATAAACGAACTCAATTGCACACACAGGGATGTGAAATAACTTGGTCAAAGACAAGTCCGATTCATACCTTGTCCAAAAGTCTTGTAAGATAAAGTACAGTCATGGCTAGTTAGTTAAAACCGTCTGAGTCTCAGAAAACCTTAGCTACATTCTAAACCAACTGCGCTATCTTTCATCCTCGCATTGCCATCAGCAATCACCAAAACCACAAAGGTCTAAATAGTCTATGGTGCTCTCGCCAAACAACACAAATTCAATTCATCCATTACATTTGCATATCCTAAAATTTAGAAACATTTGCATTTATCATAACATATGCATCCATCAAAATAAATTAACATGCATACATCCATACTCATCACTCATCATGCATAAAATCAAATCATCACTCGCATAAACAAAATAAAGTCATCTGTATATATCATCAAAAATGCCCGCAGGCTACAATGAACTGGTCCTGTGACCCCGCAACAAAATCCAAAAGCTCAAAAACCCCCAAGCCTAGGGCGTCGGCCACCATGATCATGTAGGATCGGTGCGACGAGAACTACCCCCATGGTGTGGGTCCTATGAGACCCCTCAGGAGTTGCTGCTAGCCCCCACATCATGCCTACTCGCCCCTCACTCATCCAGTCGCTCGCATCGAGAGGATGTTGATTGCTCAGTCTCACTCCCTCTCGAGCGACGTGATGATCCACCTCCACTGAATGTAGGGACCCGCCCACCAAGGTGGCTAATCTCTACCTCCAGCTCCAACCGTTGCCGCACCGAGTCCATCTCCCACTGGCGATACGTAGCCAAGTTCTCCTCGCACTCGCCAAAGCCCTATCCCTCTCCACTAGCTACGTCCATAGGAGATCCCTCTCCCATGCAGCATTAGTACCCCCATCCTACCGATGGTAGGCAGCCAATGCATTCTCTCACTCTACCAACTGCATGCACAGGAGATCCCTCTCCCACAATGCATCCCCAGCTCCTCATCGTGCCACCTCCAGAAACCCCTCCAATCATGCAATCTCGATGCATAGCCCAAACTCCATGTCCTCCAAATCTGCCTGAGGCATAGGCATCTCTAGAAAAGCCTGCTCTGGCTCCCACTACTCCGTGATGTCCTACATCTCTAGCTGATCCGGAACCCCAAAATCCACATCCTCATCCTCCACCTCCACCATGTCTGCATCCTCCCAAGGAGCTCCCCAATCATCTCCTGGTGCCTCGACACCCTCCCCCCCCTGCTACTACCTCCATGCCTCCCAGTGGCCCCTCTCCCCGCCATCACCATAGTACCCACCACTGGTCATACTCTACGGTAGTCCCGACGTCATCCACATCCGGGACGTCGATCACTACATCTGAATCCTCGCCTAGTGGCACGATGACCGATCGATCCAGAGTCCTCTCATCCCCCCGACATCGATAGACCACGGGCTCACCAGGCAACCCCTGGCACACCCCAAACTATCATGTCACCCGACTATAAGGGAAGAACTCATGCTCGGTCCCATGCCGCCCAATCAGCCACCGCTCCCTACGTACCCATCGAAGCCACTCTCCAACCTTCGACCAGGCTGGATAGTCCCGATAAGGGCGCCAGAACACCTCCCCTAGAGTAAGCCGAGCGAAGGCATCGACATAGTGCCCTACGACACCTGCCCACCATCGACTCTATCCCTACTCCTCAGACCACCGCCACAGAACCGCATAGCCTATATCCTTATCCTCCATCTCCGTTCGAGTCATCCATGGTAACCCTACTAGCCTCTCCATCGCTATGTGTTGCCAAGCCCAGCTCTGCAACAGATAGCTACAGCTAATCCCCTTTCACCTCCAATAGTGGACCTCGTACAACTCACCATAGAGCTATGCCAGCAGCGTCTGTCCCCACCTCATGATCAATGGTGCCTCCATCGGGCACTCCACCAGCCACCAGACCACATCCAATAGGTTCCATGAGAACCTCGCACCTGACGAGTCAGGTAGCAACATGTTGGAAATGAGGCCCATGAGTACTACGTGCCTCACTCCCAACACCCCTCTCTCAAGCCACCATCGGACCAAAATCTTGCCAATCTGGCAGTCACCCTCTGCCCTCTCCACTAGGCTCTCCACACCCAGCTCCTCCCCATGCCCGAAGCATCGTATCAACACTTGTCCGCTGATCACGTGATGACGTTCTGATCGGCAGTCCATCTATCAGAATCCAAAGAAGCCGATAGACATCCTCCAAGGTCACTGTCATCTCCCCTATTGGGAGATGGAAGGTGTTGGTCCAAGGATCCCATAGGTTGATCAGGGCCATCAGATAGGCCCGATCCCCGACCACAGGCTCCAGTCGAGCCACCTGCTTGAGCCCAAGGGCATCAAGCCACTCCTAGTCAACCACAGTTAGCGCCCCCATGCTTCAGCAAAAGTAGTAGGTACACGATACCGGCTCTTCACAACCTAAAAGAAAACAACACAAAAACATTAAAATCATGAAAAACTGTACAACAATAACATGAATATACAACACTGCCTACCAATGTACAACTCAAAAACAACAAAATTCACAAAAATTCAAAAAAAAAACAAAACAATTCAAAAATATTTTATCTTAGGTTTTACTCTAAGTTTAAAACCACCAACAAAAACACAAAAACATTTTTTTAAAAATATAGTTTGTCATCTTAGGGTTTTACTCTAAGTTTAAAACTAACAACATAAAAACACAAAAACATTTTTTAACTACAGTTGTCAGTCTTAGGGTTTATGTATTCTAAGTTTAAAATTGACAAAGTCTGCACAAACAAAACAAAATTAAAATAACAGTTTTTAACCTAGGGTTTTCACCTACGTTTTAAAACTGACAAGTTCAACCTAAAAAACTAGGGTTTTACGTTCCGTTTATCCTAGGGTTTTAGTTTAAGCAAAATCAAAATTTTTCCTAGGTTTACTTTAGATAAAAAAAAAATTTAAAAAATAAAATTTCAACCTAGGTTTAAACTACGTTTTCCATTCAGTTTTAAGCTAAGTCTTGGTTTGTGTTCAACTCAGTTTTAGGGTTTCAATTTTAATTTTGGAAAACAACATAACAAAGAAAAATTAAACAAATCACTTGTAGTTTTAAAACATATAACAAACAAAAGCAATAACGCTAAGGAGCACTTACTGGTCTCGCTTCGGCTCCATCGCTCGATCCGGTCTGTGCACTCATGATGTCGGGAGAAATTCAGCAGCGCTTCGCTTCGTAGAATTAACCTCCTCCTCCCCAAGCTCCAAATCGCAAGAAAATTTGAATGCAAATGAGCCCAAACCCTAGTTTTGGCCTTTAAATAGGCTTTTTGAGCTTATATTCATTCCTCCCTGGGATGAGCACTCTAGTTAGCACTCGTCCCACCCTGGGACGAATACTAAACTGTATTCGTCCCACCCCGAAATGAATTCAGGGCAAAAATTTCAAAAACAACAAAAATTGAACAAAAATGCACCAAAATAGCTAATAAACTTGCCCGATGAGAGTGCTTTTGCACTTGACATCTCGAGCATGCAAAATAGATGTCGAGGTCACAAATCCTCACTATCCTATTCCCTAAGAAGGCTACCATAGCCGGACCACTCCACGGGAAGACGGATCTTCGAGAATTTCATCCCCAAACGACGTCCAAAAGGGTCAAAACCCACCCAAAAATAGTAATAACATTGCCGAACGAAGGCGCCTTCGTTCCTAACATTCTTGGCATCCAAAATAGACATTGGGGCTACAAATTGTCACTATCCTACTCCCTAAGAAGGCTACCATAGCCGGACCGCTCCACGGGAAGACGGATTTTTGACAATTTTAGCTCCAAAAGCGTCACAAAAAGGGTTAACACCCACCAAAAATAGGTCTAAATGTCGAAAAACTGCACACACAACGCTAAAACATCTGAAGGCACCCTCACACAAGTCATCTTGGGTCAAGCGACTCGTCGCTTTTCTCATGAAGGTCATTCCCTCATCGATTCGTCGCTTGAGGGGGTAGTCACACTTAGTCACCAATCAACAAATACACACCCAATTAAGGAAAATGACATGCATTCAAAGAATCATTGACAAAGACAATTACGCTCCTGCTTGGGGCTAGTAAACAAGCAATAATCACAAGCTGATCAAATCACTTGGCATTTCATGAATCATGAACTCAAGGTTCTCACAGACAAAAGGTTGCGCCCTTTGCCTATTCATGATCGATCAATGTCCAAGATCAAGTAACACCTCACCGAAAAAGGTTAACACTTGAATTGAGTTCCTTCGCTCGTCAGAAGCAAGGATTCAAGAATGCATGCCCTTTCCATACTTGGGGCATCAAAAGTTGGTTAGGTTACTGAGAAACCCTAATCATTAGTGCTTTGGTTATCTATTTTTGCTCGATGCTGCGCCATGCACAGCGCATCCCAAAAAGGGGCATCTATAGACACCAAAATAGCACCAATCCGATTATGTGACTGCAAACACTGATCGCATTGACACACACAGCCCCAAGGGCAGCCCCCAGAGGTTAAACAGTGGTCCTAACCACTCTCACAATAGTTTTGGAAGGTCAGAGATCAATTTGGCACCTTCAGGCACTTTGCTCAATATCCGTTCCACCCTGGAACGAATTCAAACTAGGATTCGCCCCACCCAGGGATGAATTCTAGATTCGCTCCAAGGTGGGGCGAATTGCAGGTTTGATGGGAAAAAGTCAAATCTTGACAAATGGCAGCTCAGATCCGCCACTTAACGCTTCCTTCATCGCATGGGAGTATGGGTGAGCATTTTCGAGCGTTAGAGGCAATTACAAGGGCAGTCATGAAGTCCCTATTCAGGGAGGAATCTCCTTCCCCTTGGGAAGGCATGATTGCCAAGTGGTGCCTCTGCATGCCCATTTCAAGAGACCTCCAGGTCTATAAATTGGTGAGTTTCCTCACCCCAAAATATAGAGAGAAGGAGCATTTTAGAGCAACGAAGTGCTGTCATTTTATTTTCATACCTCACACCTTTTGGATTTGCGCCTTTCACATCCTTGATCTCCTTTAGAGGGGAGGTCATTGGGTGACTATTGGGAGGATGAATCTTGAGCCCAAAACCTGACATTTGGCCACAATATCCCACCAAATTTTTTGACAATACCACACAAGAGGTTTTGGACCCATCCCAAGTGGATTGGTGCCGAAATCAGGCCTCAAACGATGGGCGGCCTGCCCCATGGGCGCCCCTCCCACACTGCCACAGTCCTAATCGCCCCCTTCGGAGCGATGGGAATTCCATGGTAGACTTGCTTTCTTTCATTTTTGCATTCAATTCTATGATGCTTAGATAGGTTGTCATTTAAATTTCGTCTCGTTTTGAACAATTTTGATCATATTTCTATCTTTGCTCGCTTCTACTAATCTACAGGTAGCATCATCAAATTCCCATTGATGGAGGCCAAATTGGGAAAATATGACCATCTGGGTCTTCCCAAAATGCCCCCAATTAGCTAACCCCAAGTTTGCAGGTCTTTTGGAGCTTCCTAGGTAGGACATTTGGGACAGTACCTTTTCGGCATTTTGTTGCAGGTGAATTCGTCCCGCCCCGGAGCGAATTCAAATCGGTGAGGAATTTCCTGACTGTTCTTTTTGTAGGGCCTTCCTGGTGGTGTCTTGATGCCCCTATCAAATTTTTAGAGCATTTGGATTCATTTTAGTCATAGTTTAATTCATTTTTCTCATTCACTTATCGTAGGCTTGGGGATTGCATGCTTTGTTTTATCCGTAGGTGCTACTGACTATTTCTTGTTCCTTTGAACGTAGGGTCTGGACATCGGAGGAGCAGCGAGGAGTCAAGACTCATCAACGCAAGTGGCGGTGATGTTTGGTCCGCCCATTTTACATGTGGGCACGCGGAAGAAGGAAAGGCACCCATGGATGTAACAAGAACGCATACTTAAACGCTCCTAGCCCTTGGAAGGGGAGGATGCGCATTGTAACCGAGTTGTGAAACATATCAATAAAAAGGGCTGTCTTCTTTATTCACATTTGTTTCATTTTGATTCGCTCATGCTTTTCCCTCTTTTCATGCACTTTCAAATTCCTAGGATTTAGCGCTAAGTTCGGTTCTGTTTGCATCGCATATTCGCTTTCCTTTTTGCTTTCGTATCCTCGTGCTTTCACGTATTACTTAGGTGTAGTAGGAATTTTCATACCTAAATTAGGATCATACCGAGTAGATGGCTCGTTGTTAATATTTTGATCATATTGTACCATGTCCTCTAAGATTTTATCTACTTTTTCTCCATTGGTTAAACCCTCAAAATAATTGGTACTTCTTCCAATATCCTTATTTAATGGTCTCCACTATTTATTTAATTTCATCTAACTAGACCAATTTTTTGAAATTTGAAACCATCCTCATCCATATCCAGTTGTAAGTTTCTCATGATTTTTTATGTGTTTTTATTGGACTCTTATTAGGGCATGATCTCTCGATATGTTCGTCCTCATGCTATATTCTATATTTGAAAGATATATTTTCATATTCCATAGTTTGGATCCACAACTTACACCCATACTTAAGAATGATTGATTTTGGTTAAGGTTTAATAATATCAATCATGACTAATATCTAGGTATAAATAGCCAAGACTCTATATTTTACATTTTTTGACATCTCAAGGAATTCTTCCAAAGTGTTGTTTTTTTCCTTAAAGGTATCTATTTTTTAAAATTCAATGGGTGACCCATATATCCTGACCTAGACTAGTACTAGGGATAGATTTACATTTTTAGGCAGAAAGTCTTAATACCAACAAGTAAGGAAGAGTCTTGTTATTCCCATACACCAAGGGTCCCATTTCAAGATTCTATATTTTCTCTTCCTAGAACAAAAATTGGATAGAAAAAAACCTTTGGGAATAAAGGATAGACTTACCCCTAGATATTTCATTCTCTTAACACTCCATTTTCTTAGATCCGAAGCCCCTAGCCAAGACCCATTAAATTTATTAATGAGTGATTTATCTTTGAGCAACAAGGATCACTGCTCTGTGAGGTCCTCCCTAACCTCTACTACTAGGAATGGTTCCAAGAATTTAGTTGTAAATGGATCTATGGGAAGAAAACTATAACTCGACATCTACTAAAATTTACTAGTATATCCTACAGTCATTATATTGTTTGAAAATAAACTTATATTAATTTAGATGCAAAACTTCTAAAATAATTAAGAGATAAATGAAACCTAGTTACACCCAGATATAATGTTCCACCTCGTTAATACCCTAGCACTCCATTGCTCCTCATATAATTCGAACATATCTCAACTTATGTTTAATTATGAAAATTGTAATTGTTGAATAAAGTCTTTATGAACTTTTAAATCAGATAAAAATATTTCAATTTATTTATAAATTATATTTTTGTATAAAACAAAATAATAACACATATGTACAAAAATATAAAAAACAAATTCTTGAAATTAACTTTTCATTTCTTCTATTGAACCCATGAGATTTAGATTATAACTCTCCTTTACATCATTACAAATAAATATTAAATACAAAAATATATAAATAAATTGAATAAATAATAACTAAACCTTTATATTATAATTATATATAATATATTTTTCTAATTCTAAGTGGCCAATTTTATTTTTTTTAAATATTAAAATCTTTTCTATATAATACTTTTGTTTATCTTAATTTTAATTTTATTTTTAATTTTATCTATTAATTTAATTTTTTCCTAAAGATGAATGGGATGTATGCAAGATTCATGTTTGAAATATTAGAGAGTTTCCAATTATCTGCGGTGAGTAATTTTCTAACAGATCACTCAAAGGAATGATTGAGTTGCAATTGTATTTATATTTAACATACCACTCTTTAAAATGGAAAATAATGTCTATATTAAAATTATAAAATAAAATCTAATTTTCGACTTTGTTTTTCGCTGAAACCAATTGCCAAAAAAAAAAAACCGTCATTAATTGCTTGTTCTTCCCTATTTCTAGTTTGTGTTTTTCCTTATAAACCAGTATCAAGATAAAATAATTATCAAATATATTCTCCACAACAGCTTAACATAATCTTGCTTTTCCATCAGAGATAAATTGAAGAATTCTGTACAACAGAACACAGAGTTAATGTTTCCGTCTTCCTGTGCGATCGTACAATACTTCATTTTTATTTTTAATAAATTATATGAAATAAAAATATGTGTCAGTTATATTTTATTATGATCATATCTTTTATTGGTAAGACAAGATTTGAGTCTGGTCACTTTCTTTCCTTACATATTTATTTTATAGTTTATTTTTATTTATAAAAATAAAAACTTTATTAAGAAAAGAAAAATTACCATCCATAAAAACTTTATTAAGAAAAGAAAAATTAGAAAATATTTTAGTTGGAAAGACAACCAAATTATCTCTTTCCATAAAATTTTTTTCTTTTGTTCTCACAATTTGCCATAATTAGGTTATCTTAATTCGCTAGTGAAGGCAATCCCCAGGAGAAAATGCTTTTAAAAAAATACTTTGTGTGGACGGGATTGAAAACAATCCAACTCTAGGATTCATCAAATTTGGCATAAAATAAAAACAGATGTTTAAATGTCATAGCATTATTACAAATAATGCATAAGGAAATTAAGTTAGAAGAATATTTTAATTTCTCCCCCAGTGATAAATCCTAATACAATAACTATGAGAGGAAATATACCTTCTTAGGCTTACCACATAGATTTTAATTTTTTTAAAATATTTTTTCCACGTCATGGATTTGGAGAAATGATTGTAGTGCTTATTGTCATTCTATCATGAGTAGAAGCTAAGAGATCCATTGGTATCTATTATGGGATTTTGTAATTGAGAAAGGGGTGTTGATATCCCATTTCTAATCCTTCCATAAATTCATAGGTTTTATAACACCAATCATGTGTAGAGATGTTTAGGTGCAATAAATCCAATCTATGGTTTATTTAGAAAAAATCAAAGATAATATTAATACTATGGCAAAAAAACTACAAGACTCTAAATATTTCAACCTCTACCAAAGACATAGGTAGAAGAGTAATAGATTCATTTGAAGTGCATCATTGCTTCAAATCCTTACCACGAATGCATAGAATATTATTTCTAAAAAAAATATTGAAGCAAAGGAACATTGGAAAAAAAGAAGAGAGATGGGCTATTGTAAGCCAAGAAGGAGTGCAAGCAAAGAGGAAGCTCCATTAGCTAGTATGGAAGGAAAGACATATTTGAAAGCCCTAATGGGAAGTCAGGATGCCCTAGTTGGAAGTATGGAGGCCCAAACTAGAGATAATCAGAAGAGCAAATTCAATGTAAGTTTGATTTAGGTAGTAGATGGTACACTAGAAGTGAGAATCAAGGATGATATGATTGAGCATGATATAACGGTTCTTAAAAGTAGAGGGTTAATATGTAAGTTCCATAGATCATGGTCAGGGTTTTTGAGATTCAAAATTGGATCAAGTGGAAGTGGGGATTAAATTCAAATTACTCTATTACTTTTCTTCCTAAAGGTTTTATTCTCATCATATTTTTTTAGTTTAGAAATTAGGGATAAAATAATGGTTGGCAGTCCATGGTTTATGGGAAGAGATGCACTTTATTGAGACCATGGAATAATTTTTTTTTGTTGATGCAAAAAATATTAAGACTTCTGTATCAACTTATAAATAAGGATGTTTTGAAGAATATTGGAAATACCCTAGGGAAATTCATCTAGGAAGGACTAACTAATAAGGAGCTAAAGCGTGTTATATATACTTGAATATGTATTTCTATGGATATTTCAAAATATCCTTTGCCACAATACATTAAGATAAAATATAAATCAAGAGAATGAGATCAACAAGTAGATTATGCAAATATCATGTTTTGTTGCCATAATTATTATGATATTGAACACATTGTAAGAGTTTGCCTAGTGAAAACTATGAAAAAAGAGATAAAAAAATTTAGCCATGAGATAAACTTCAAGAGGAAGCAAGGAAATTGTACAATAATAGAAGCTAGATCAGATCAATGATATTCCAATCCGAAAGAAAAGGTAAATAAATCCTATCTACTATATCATTTGGCAAGTTCAAAAGGAATTAAAGGTGCAAAATAAAATGTGGAAGGAAATCCTAAAACAAATACAACAAAAGAGGTCAAGTTTATTCTAGATAAATCATATTCATTTTCCCCTAGTAAGATAGAATCCTCTCCAAGTAATAAGAGTGAAATGGATGAAGATGTTATCCCTTGCACTTCAAGGTTTCAATAACAAAAGAAATGAGGATGGAGGAAACCCATAACAATTTAGGTTTTTAGAGTAAAATAAGAAGGTAATTGCTATAGAATAGCATCCTTGCATGTTAGGATGTTTAGGGAAACATAAAGAAGATTATGCTTTTGAGGTTATTCCTTGTACTTCATATCCTTCATAATAAGGCAAACCTAAAGATGACATATCTTACTACGCGTAGTGTGAGAAGATTAAAGAGATTGATGAAGATGAAAGTATTTTTGGGAATGAAATAAAGAGAGGAAGATCCAAGAAGCAAAAGCAAAGAGAAAAATAAATCAAGAGGGATATTGATATAGAAAAGCAAAAACAAATATCACAAGTGCTAACAAGAAGTAGGGCTAAACCATCAAATAAAATTAAAAAAAAATAACGAAAATAATATCTTGGAATATTAGGGGAATGGATAAGAACCCTAAAAAAGTATTAATATTATGAGGTTGTTATAGATAATATATTTATAGATATAAAATATGGGCACCAAATATTTTAGCCATTAGCAGTGTTGAATTTCATCTTGGAAAAACTTAAATTTAAGAAGGTATGTGATATAAAATGAGTTGAAAAAAAGATTGAAAAAAATAAAGGAGGCGTTATAAGAAGTAGTCTACCCCAACCATGGTCTAGAGTCCTCATCCCTATCATGAGTTATTTCATTGTGGATGAAATCAATGAGCCTCTTCACAGCTTTCACCTGGCCTTTGTGAGTTTTGTTTGCAACATTAAGCTCATTAACATCCCATATTATGTTTTTAGGTCCTTGGAACTCACCATTGAGAGTGTTAGGGGAGACAATTCCACCTACCCTAAGCACCAAGACCTGCAATTCATCATATTCAAGCATGTGCTTCAGAAGGAATCTGAGAGAGTTTCTCTAGCAGCTGAAAGGTCTCTTCAAAATATTTTTGAAGTTGATCCCAACGTAAATAGTATCAACACTTTTTATGAGGATGGTATCAAAGTATCACCCCCCATGATTCCATAAACTAGTTTTATCCACAGATGCTACATCTACCCATACCCATACCCTATACCCCCATCTATTTAGGTGTTCCACTAAATTTTTAGATAGCTAGTAATCTCCTCCACTCTCTAGCTAGGGGTCTCTCCCTAGTGTTACTTTCTTCCCATTTCCTATTCTCTAAATCGAAAAAATGCCCACTAGTGGAAACACCTTCACTAATGCTCTTGAAATGATAGTAGCATTGATCATTGAATTTACAGAAAGTCTAATCCACCCTTGAAAGGTCACGGAGTACAAATATTTTTCCTTGAAAACCTCATTCCACAATCCTTTACTAGTTATCAATCTCTAAAGACTCTTGATTGCTAGTGCTTTCCCAAAGTTGTGTATATCCTCAGTCCCTCATTATATTTTTTATTTAAGTTTTGCAATAATGATCCATTTACAAAAATACATTTCATTCTTCTTTTATCCAAAGGAAATTGAAGCATTTCTTCCATAGTTTTTACACTATTTTAACAAGGATATAAGCCAAGGAGTGTCAGTATACTACAATATCCTCCAAAGAAATTTTACCAATATCAAACTGCCTCTTAATGATAACTATATATTACACCATGATATTATCCTTTTTTATACTTAATTGTATAACCAAATCTATTTCTGATATCCATAATCATTTAGCTTCATCATAAACCCCAAATATTTTATCCCTTTTCTAAAATCAATTAGATTGACGCCCAAAATCCTTATCATTGCTTCTTCTTGTCTAGGTTATACATTATTAAATTATATATCACTTTTAGAGTCTTATTTCTATTCTTGTATTAGCACAACAAAGATCTAACAACTCTGTATGTTTTAGTTCTTATCTTAAGGTGTTTTATTTCAAAATAGGAGTATATCATCTATAAATAGTAAGTGAATCCCAACAAGAGAGTTTCTCAATATAATATATTTTATCAAGCTAAGTATTTTTCATTCCTTAATCATTAAACCATAAGGGTACACTAACCTCAAACTACAAGTGAATCCAAAAGTAAAAATAACAAGGGTGATAGGAAAAATCCCTATCTCAAACATCCAAAAGGCTTGAAGAAGTTAGAAATTAAGCCATTAATTAAGACAAGAAAGGAATTAGAATTCATACATCTAATTATTAATTTACAAAGGGTACACTATGACCAATATGAATTAATATGAGCCCGATGTACAACCAACTTACCATATCAAAGGTGTTTTCCAAATCAAACTTAGCTATCATTGCTTACTATTTTCTTGATTTCACTAAATGAAGTGATTTTTGAACAACACCAATGGCTTCATAAGAAAAAAAACAACTCTTTTGAGAGGGTGTCTAAAAAAACACCTTTGAATATCCTAGGAATAATCTTGGAGATGGTTTTATAGAGTGTATTACAAAAGCATATAAGCCTAATTTCCATATGATTATACATTATCCTTGTTAGGAATCAAGGCTAGTAAATTTGTATTGATAGAGCCAAGTAATTTTCTAGAAGTGTTTGATTCCTCAACAACATCAATGGCTTCATAAGAAACTAAATTATTCTTCTGAGAGGGTGTATAAAAAAATACCTTTGAATCTCCTAGCAATAATATTTGAAATAGTTTTATAGAGTGTAATACACAAGCATATAAGCCTATAATATCCATAGGATTATAGGTTATCCTTGTTAGGAATAAAGTCTAGGAAAGTTGTATTGATAGAACCAAGTAATTTCATAGAAGTTTTTGATTCCTCAACCACATTTAAAAGGTATTCTTCGAACAACTCATAAAAACCCACATAAAATTCAATGGATAAACCATTTGGTCCTAGACTCTTCTTTTTTCTAGAAATATTTAATAGTTATTTGTAGCACCTCAGTAACTTTTGTCATCATATCCTATTTGAATTCATCACTAACTATCTTAGATAGATAAAATGCTAGCTTAATTATTTCTTCTACTTTTGCTTTGTTGGGTTATTCATACATTTTCTTGAACTAGGATACTCATAATCTAGCTATTTCGTAAAACCTTCTCATATATTTTTCATACTCTCCTTTCATCTCCTAGATGGTATTCATCATATTTATTTGTTTTGCATACTCTTAAAATGATTTTTTATTTACATCCTCCCTCCAACCAAAGTGCTCTACTTTTCAACTTTCATTTTGCATCTTCCCAATCTAACAATTCCCACTTCTTTTTTTCATATCTTTGACTCATAAATTTTCCTTATGTAAAAACCTCATTGCATTTATTACTATGCAGTTGATTCAAAATATATTCTATGTCAAATATCTTTGCCTCCACTTCCCAATATTTTTTATTGATCCATGTGATTGTAGCATATATGATTCATCTCAAATGTTTAAGGAACTGAAACATAGCTATACCTTCTATTGTTAATTCAATATGTCTTCACTCATATTTTACTAAATTTACAAATTTCTTATATTCTAACCAAATAGCATTGAACTTGAAAGGTCCCATTGGTTTCTCTTGATCTTTTCTAACTAAAAAATAATTGATGAATGATCAAATTTTCCACCTTGATCTAAGACGCCCCTTGGATTTAGATGATTTAGTACTATCCCATTGACCAACATTGAATATGATATTGTAAAACCAAAGCTTTAATCCATCTGACCCATTTCTTCTCAAATCCAAACTTTTCTAATACTACAAAAAAAATCCTATTTAACCCTATCATAGGCTTGGTTCTTATCAAGTTTTAATATAATTAATCTCTCTTTCCTAGAATCTACTAGATGTATTACTTCATGAGCTACTATGATTCTATCCAAAATCTATCTTGCTTTCATAAATTCTCCTTACTCTTTTGAAATAATTTTGTCTAATAGTGATATTAACTAATTTGCCATCACTTTAGAAATTATATTTTATACCATATTACATAGGCTTAGATATTATCTAACACTATATTTTATCTACCACTATTTTTCTCTTGAATGGTGCATGGTATTTGAAGAGAGTCTTCAAAATATGATGAGACATATTACTTAGGTGTAGTAGGAATTTTCATCCCTAAATTAGGATCATACCGAGTAGATGGCTCGTTGTTAATATTTTGATCATATTGTACCATGTCCTCTAAGATTTTATCTACTTTTTCTTCATTGGTTAAACCCTCAAAATAATTGGTACTTCTTCCAATATCCTTATTTAATGGTCTCCACTATTTATTTAATTTCATCTAACTAGACCAATTTTTTGAAATTTGAAACCATCCTCATCCATATCCAATTGTAAGTTTCTCTTATGATTTTTTGTGTGTTTTTATTGGACTCTTATTAGGGCATAATCTCTCAATATGTATGACCTCATGCTATCTTCTATATTTGAAAGATATATATTCATATTCCATAGTTTGGATCCACAACTTACACCCATACTTAAGAATGATTGATTTTGGTTAAGGTATACTAATATCAATCGACTAATATTTAGGTATAAATAGCCAAGACTCTATATTTTACATTTTTTGACATCTCAAGGAATTCTTCCAAAGTGTTGCTTTTTTCCTTAAAGGTATCTATTTTTTAAAATTCAATGGGTGACCCATATATCCTGACCTAGACTAGTACTAGGGATAGATTTACATTTTTAGGCACAAAGTCTTAATACCAACAAGGAAGAGTCTTGTTATTCCCATACACCAAGGGTACCATTTCAAGATTATATATTTTCTCTTCCTAGAAAAAAAATTGGATAGAAAAAAAACTTTGGGAATAAAAGTTCGACTCAGAGATCTATGTGGGCCCAAAGAAAAATATTAGACACGCAGAAAAGTATAATGTTTTATTCTCATTAATATCAACTAACTACTAGAAAAAAAACATTACTAATCCTTAAATAGGCTTTTAAAATAAATTGTTGTGAGAATGTGGGAGGTATAAGGGAATTGGGAATTTGGGACGATGGGAGAAAGCGTAGCCGGAGGAAAAGGAAAGGGAGGCAGTAAGAGGGAGAGAAATGAGGAGAACGACTACGGATGAGAGAGAAGGAGGTGGAAGATGAGATGAAGAAGGTGGAAGACGAATAAGGAGGAGATTGGGGAAGGTGGAGCGATAAGGGACATGGTTGGCAAAACATTGGGGAGAAGAAAAGGAATAAAATGTAGAACTATGTTGCCGACTGATTATGACTCCAGTTCACACTTGAAGGGCGTTGAACTAATTTTTTCTAATCTAGTTCAAGTAAGACCCTTTTCACATTTTACAACGTTCTCCCCCTTAAATTTGAGAGTGAAAGCATGAGATTTCGAAAGAAAGAAATACTAAGATGTAATAAAAATAGAACTAGTTTGATACATGAAATAACACGAATATAATCCCGTCAAAAGTAGGAGCACAACCCTTTTTATTCATGTGGTTCCAACTCGGTTACAATAGCATGATTTCCATTACAAAAAGTGCACAGTGATCTTCTTTCGCATGCCCACATTTGAATCGGGCGAGCCAGTGTTGCCGCCGCTTATGCTGATGAATCCTTGCCGGCTGCTGTTCTTCCTGCATTCAAAGAAACAATCAACTGTTTAGTAGCACCTGCAACAAGAGGACAGAACGTTTGTCTTTAGAAGCAATGAGAAATGCATGCAGAAGATTGATTAACTCATCACCAAAAGGCTGCTGCCAGCAACAGTCGGTGAATCTGCTCTCCGTTACCTGCAAGTTAGTATTTTCATTGCATCGCAGCATATATATTTAATGACTGTCTTTTGGAAAATACATTCGAACGCTGTTAACTGCAATACATATTTGAACGTAAAACGTAAACTATTCAAACAGCATGAGCGTGATGTAAATACGCGATAACAGAATAATCTAGAATGAACAAAAAGCATGCGGGGCACCCGAGCGGGCCGCCCACGCTAAAACTTAATTTCGAAGCCAATCCACCAGGGACGGGCTCAAAATCTCAGAAAGAGAATTGTCGTCGGATGGATGTTGCTGTGATCCAACGTCGGGTCTGAAGGTCAGATTTGCGCTTCTGAAAACCACCCACCAACCTCTCTTTCGCAAGAGATTCTGGATGCAGAAGAATGAATTCGAAAAGGAGTGCAATCGGGTCTTCGAATGAACAGCACTTCGTTGCGTTTAAGAAAAATGCTCCTTTTTCCCTCCTTTTTGGGTGGAAAAATCCACCATTTTATAGACCCAGGGGGTCTCCTTGAATGTCGTGCATAAGCGCCACGCGTTGGTCAAAGGTGCCATGTGGCGGTCGTGTCTCCTCGAAAGAGGAAAGTCTCCCACGACTCGGGCTTCCGTTAATGCCACTGTGACAGTCCTTCAACGGTCCACGCAACTGACTGTGGTGTCACTGCCAGTTGTCTAAAGCCCACCTTAAATCATTTTAATGGCACTTTGAATGCCTTGATTTCTGCCTTGATGTTTGCCTTTGATTGGCGGAATGTCGCCTTTGGATGCTTGCTTTTGATTGGTCGACGCCTGCCTCTGATTGGTTATGGTACTGCCTTTGACGCCGAAGTGTCGCGATATCGCGACACTTCGCCCGGGGCTCTGTTCTGGGCCCGAAGTGTCGCGATATCGCGACACTTCGGCCGGGTCTTGGCTTTGGGGCCGAAGTGTCGCGATATCGTGACACTTCGGCCGAGTCTTGGCTTTGGGACCGAAGTGTCGCGATATCGCGACACTTCGGCTCGGTCTTGGCTTTGGGCCCGAAGTGTCGCGATATCGCGACACTTCGGCCGACCTGGCTTTGGGCCCGAAGTGTCGCGATATCACGACACTTCGACCAAGGCTTGGCTTTGGGCCCGAAGTGTCACGATATCGCACACTCCTGCCTAGCTTTGGGCCCGAAGTGTCACGATATCACGACACTTCGCCCGGTCTAGGCTTTGGGCCCGAAGTGTCACGATATCGCGACACTTTTTTCCCATCCCAGACTTTGGGCCGAAGTGTCGCGATATCGCGACACTTCGGCCGAGCCTTTGCTTTGGGCCCGAAGTGTCACGATATCGTGACACTTCGGCCGGCCTTAGTTTTAGGCCCGAAGTGTCGCGATATCGCGACACTTCGCCGGTCTTAGCTTTGGGCCCGAAGTGTCACGATATCGCGACACTTCTGCCCGGTCTTAGCTTTGGGCCGAAGTGTCACGATATCGCGACACTTCGGTCAGGTCTTGGCTTTGGGCCCGAAGTGTCGCGATATCGCGACACTTCGGCCCGATCTTGGCTTTGGGGCCGAAGTGTCGCGATATCGCGACACTTCGGCCCGGTCTTGGCTTTGGGCCCAAAGTGTCGCGATATCGCGACACTTCGGCCCGGTCTTGGCTTTGGGGCCGAAGCGTCGTGATATCGCGACACTTCGGTCGGGCCTTGTTTTGATTAGGCTTGCTTTGGATTTAAGGCTTGCTCTGGATTTAAGGCTTGTTAAAATGACCAACTTTGCTCTGCTCACTTTTCGACCTTCTAAACTGCTGTGTGAGTGGCTAGGACCACTGTTTGACCTCTGAGGGCTGCCCTGAAAGCTGTGTATGTCAATGCGATCAGTGTTTGTAGTCACTTAATCGGATTGGTGTTGTTTTGGTGTCTACAGATGCCCCTTTTTGGGAAGCGCTACGGGTGATGCATCGTTGAGCAAAAATAGATGACCAAAGCACTAATGATTAGGGTTTCTTGGTAACCTAACCAACTTTTGATGCCCCAAGTATGGAAAGGGCATGCATTCCTGAATCCTTGCTTCGACGAGCTAAGGAATTTGATTTCAAGTGTTAACCTATTTTGGTGAGGTGTGACTTGAGCTTGGACATTGATCAGTCATGATTAGGCAAAGGGCGTAACCTTTTGTCCATAGGGGGAACCTTGTGTTCATGCTTCAGGAATGCCAAGTGTTTGATCAATTTGATGATTGCTTGTTTACTGCCCCAAGCAGGAGCGTGATTGTCTTTGTCAATGATTCTTTGAATGCATGCCATTGCCTTGATTGGGTGTGTGCTTGTTGATTGGTGACTAAGTGTGACTACCCCCTCAAGCGACGAATCGATGAGGGAATGACCTTCATGAGAAAAGCGACGAGTCGCTTGACCCAAGATGACTTAGGTTAGGGTGCCTTTAGATGTTTTACCGTTTAAGCACGTGCAATTTCCCGACATTTGGACCTATTTTTGGTGGGTGTTAACCCTTTTGGTGATGCCATAATGAGGTGAAATCATCAAAAACCCGTCTTCCCGTGGAGCGGTCCAGCTATGGTAGCCTTCTTGGGGAAGTGGGAAAATGACAATTTGAGCCCCGACATCGATTTTTTATGCCAAGAGGTTAAGTGCAAGAGCACTCTTGTCCGACAACTTATTGCTTATGTTTTTGTGTTATATTTTTGTGATGTTTTTGTTGTTTTGATTTTCTTTCTTTGTGTATATGTCATGATTTTATGTTATGCACAATGATTGATGTTGATGGATGCATGCTACTTTATATTGATTTTATGTGGTTTTTGTATGTTGATTTATTTTGATGGATGCATGATGACTGCAAATGTTTGTGATTTATATGTGATATGCAGAAATGAAATGGATGGATGGACTTTGTGATGTTTGGCTATGGCACCATAGACTGTTTAGAACTCCATTATTTTGTCTTTTTAGGCGATTGCTGTGATGGATGACTTTGTATGTATACATGTGGTTTTTCTTTTTTTTGTATTTTCTGATGGTATTGTAAGGATGAAAAGTAGCGCAGTTGGTTTAGAAATGTAGCCAAGGTTTTCTGAGACTCAGACGGTTTTAACTTACTAGCCATGACTGTACTTTATCTTACAAGACTTTTGAACAAGGTATGAATCGGACTTGTTTTTGGCCAAGTTATTTCACATCCCTGTGTGTGCAATTGAGTTCATTTATGTGGTATTTGTCAGGATACCGTCAGTGCCAGATGGGCTTTCAACCGAACCTATACTGAGGATCACCTAATTAGCTCCACTAACTCCTTTGTTGTATTTAGTTAGATTAATCTGCGATGTTATCCAGGATACCATAAGCTAGCTCATCCTTATGCAAACATTGGTCTGCACACACGCAAAGCGAATGTGACAGACATATCGTCATGCGGGTAGGATACCACCATTGCCAGATAGGCTATCAACCAAACCTGTAATGAGGATCACCTAGATGGTTTTTCGAATGCTGAGAATTCTAGGGATTCAAGTTCAGGATATTTGTTGGCTTAATGGTTGAGAAAGTTTCTCGTCTATATAGTGATGAAGATCACTGTTTATTAATTCTTTTTGAGCAAGGATTTTGAATAGTGGTGATAACCACTGTTATTTGATTTTGTGTTTTGTGTATTTTGAATTTGAGCTTGTGAATGGCTTTGATCCTTGTGGCCTTGGGGATGACTACCCATCCTGGTTAGGGGCGGATAGTACGAATCCTTACGACGTTGGGGACCAAGGGGATGATGGGGATTATGGAGTAAGGGCATTGATCTTTTAGGCCTTGGGGATGACTACCCATCCTGGTTAGGGGCGGATAGTACGAATCCTTACAACTTGGAGACCAAAGGTGAATGGAAAGTGTTAGGATGATGATTTGTTGGAATTTTGTTTGTAAATGGTATTGGTCCCTTTAGGTCTTGGGGATGACTATCCATCCTTGGCAGGGACGTGTAGTACAAATCCTTACAACTTTGGGAACCAACTATGATTGGGATTTGGTAGTGGTGAAAACCATTGTATATGGAGGGGAATGGATAGGGAAGAGCTTGTCCTTTTGTCAATTCTCAGCATTCTAGAACCATTCGCACGGGGGGATGAGCAAGATAACCGTTTCGCTTATGGTGACCTGGATTACTGTGCAGGTTTCATCTTTCATTCACACAACTTGGGAATCTTTATGTGTTTTAATTTGTGTTAGGATGCTACGTAACAAGGTGTATTTCAAGTATGACTCTACCTTCGTAAAATCTGTCTGACTTGATACATTACATGGCTAAAGAGCAAAATAATGACTGAATCACGAAAACTCTTGATACATTAAAAGACCACTGACTCTAGTGTGGTAAAAAGCAATGCGTGGTTTTTTTTGCTATTTTTGTAAAATGGAACAGTGTGGAACATGATGGACTAGCAGAGCAATTACAGCCTATGGTGCTTTTGACCTATATAACCACAAATATGCAATGTATGGATGCAATGCATCTATGTATTTTTGTATTTTTGATGGATTGATTTTGGTGAATATGAAGATGAGGTGCGAGAAGAGCTCTCTATTGATGAATTTGAGTATGCCTAGAAATGAGATGCAAATTTTTTTTTTTTTTGATGTTTTTTGTTGTTTTTGAAATTTCTTGATTTTTGACCAAGCGATTATGGAAATCCTTGGAGCATTTTGGAATTGACCAAGCAATTTTAGAGATCCTTGGAGCATTTTGGGTGACCAAGTGATTGTGATAATCCTTGGAGCTTTTGGTGATTTACCAAGCGATTGCGATAATCCTTGGAGCATTTGGGGATTGACCAAGCGATTGCGATAATCCTTGGAGCATTTTGGGTTTTGACCAAGTGATTGCGATAATCCTTGGAGCATTTTGGGATTGACCAAGTGATTGCGATAATCCTTGGAGCATTTTGGGGATTGACCAAGTGATTGCGATAATCCTTGGAGCATTTTGGGGTGACCAAGTGATTGCGATAATCCTTGGAGCTTTTGGGGTTGACCAAGTGATTGCGATAATCCTTGGAGCATTTTGGGGTGACCAAGTGATTGCGATAATCCTTGGAGCATTTTTGGGATTGACCAAGTGATTGCGATAATCCTTGGAGCTTTTGGGGATTGACCAAGCGATTGCGATAATCCTTGGAGCATTTGGGGTGACCAAGTGATTGCGATAATCCTTGGAGCTTTTGGGGTGACCAAGTGATTGCGATAATCCTTGGAGCTTTTGGTGTTTTGACCAAGTGATTGTGATAATCCTTGGAGCATTTTGGGGTGACCAAGTGATTGCGATAATCCTTGGAGCATTTTTGGGATTGACCAAGCGATTTCAGGAATCCTTGGAGCATTTTTGGGATATGGCTCTCTTAGATATGAAATGGTCGCAAATGACTGATATTCAAGGGTTCTGTTTCCTTGATACCATCAAGAGAAGCTAGCCGGTACGTCTCGGGTCCTATTTTGCTATCAATGACATATGGACCTAACCAATTTGCCGTGAACTTGTCCCTTAGGTGGGATGGCAAATTAGAGTTCTGTTGGTTTTCTTTCAAAACCAAATCACCAACCCGAAAGTCCCTTAGGTGAACTTTCATGTTGTAAGCTTTCTTAAGCCGCTCTTGATAGATACGTAAGTGCTCGAGAGCATTAACGCATCGTTCGTCAAGCAACGTAAGTTGGTCTAACCGGGCCTGCCACGCAGCGTCATCATCGATGAACTCCTGCATTGATATGCGAAGGGAAGGAATTTCCAACTCGAGAGGCATTACTGCCTCTGAGCCATACACGAGCAAAAACGGAGTTGCCCCAGTTGGCATCCGAATGCTAGTGCGATAAGCCCAAAGGGCAAGTGGGATTTGGATGTGCCAATCCTTATGACTGTCTGCGACCGTCTTTTTAAGGATGGCAACTAGTGTTTTGTTTGACGCCTCTGCTTGCCCATTTGCCTGTGGATAATAGGGTGTCAAAAAACTGTGCTGAATTTTGTACTTTGTGGTCAAAGCACGCACGTCTTTGTTCTTGAATGATGGCCCATTATCCGAGATTATTTTGGATGGAATACCAAAATGACATATGATGTTATGCAAAATGAACTCCACAATGCGGGGGCCTGTCGTAGAGGTCAGCGGAATTGCTTCCACCCACTTGGTAAAATACTCTGTGGCCGTTATGATAAACGTGTGACGGCCTGATGACGCAGGGGAGATCTTTCCAATTAGATCGAAGCCCCACTACGAAAATGGCCAAGCAGACTGGACTGTCTGCAGGGCCTGGGAAGGTACGTGCATCAAATTGGCATGATGTTGACACTTCACGCACTTCTTGACATATGCGCAACAATCTCGCTCTAAATATGGCCAATAATATCCCATGCGAAGAATGCGCTTTGCAATGGCCATACCACTAAAGTGGCCACCACATGTACCATCGTGCGCTTGGGCGACTGCCCAAGTGGACTCTTGCTGGTCCAAGCAACGAAGAAGAATTCCGTCATAGCTGCGACGATACAAAATGTCTCCTATCAAGACATACTTAGCCACTTTCTGCTTGAATGTTCGTTTTGCGACGCACGTCAATCCAAGGGGAAGATTACCTAACTTGAGGTAGTCTCTAATGGGTAAATACCAGTCCTGTTGATCGAAAACCTCGATAGTATGAACAGCCAATCCCTTTTGAAGTTCTTCCCTAACAAACGCTGAATGGGATAGAACTTGCAAGAATAGCGTTGTGTTGCTATTAATGGGAGTAGGGGAAAACAAGGACCCCCAGTTGGCACGTTTCAGACGATCTCGGATTCGAAAGAACTTATCCGAGGATGGTTCGATCTGGATCATGTGGATTCCTGGCGTCAAGTCTGAGCTTGCACGCTCCATCGTGGATTGCGATAAGGTTTTGACTTGAATGGTTGTCATATCACCGGAAAGGTCTTGCGGAATTAGTGACCCCAAGGAGGCCATTGTGTCCGCAAAATGATTCGATGATCGAGGGAGTGCCTCGATGTCATACCACTCAAGTTTTGCCAGGAATTTGTCCACAAGGGCTTTATAAGCCTGCAAAATTGGGCATTTGCATTTATATACCCCTTTGACTTGATTGACTATTAACGGCGAATCACCAAAGATGTTCAGTCATTTGATGTTCATGGCGATTGTTGTCTGAAGACCTAGGAGCAAGGCTTCATATTCTGCATTATTGTTGGTGCACTTGGAAGTTTAATTTAAATGACAGGGGCATTGGAGCACCCTGCGGTGTGAAGAATACAATTCCCATGCCACCACCTTGCTCACATTTAGAACCATCGAAGAATAGGGTTATGTCGGCTCGTGACTCAGGCTCATCAAAATCTGGCGATTCTGATACATGGAAGACCCCATCATCGGGTAGTTCTATGACTAGAGGCTGATCGTCTTCAAGAGGAGCCTCTGCTAGTTGATCGGCTATGACTTGTCCTTTGATAGATTTTTGTCCTATGAACTCAATGTCAAACTCCGTCAACAACATGATCCATTTCGTCGTGCGACTACTATGATAAGTACGACTCATCATGTATCGCAATGGATTCTCCTTAGACACAACATACGTAGTGTTGCTCAGCATGTAGTGGCGTAGCTTTTTGGTAGCAAACACCACTGCTAAGCAGAGTTTCTCAACGTATGCATAGTTAAGTTCGTAATCGACCAGGGTGCGGCTAAGATAGTAAGTAGCCTTTTCTTTGTGAAGTTCATTCTTCTGGGCCAGCATGGCGCCCAGTGCCACCTCAGTAGCCGAGATGTATAAGTAGAACGACACTCCTGGTCTAGGTGGTGCCAACACTGGCGACGAAGCCAAGTATTGTTTGATTTCGTCAAAGGTTGACTGGCACTCGTCATCCCAATGAAATGTAACCCCCTTGTGCAATAATTTGTTCATGGGTCGGCATTTGTCAGATAATTGCGCTATGAAGCGTTTAATCGACGTGACCTTTCCTTGCAGACTTCTGAGCTGCTTGATAGTGGTTGGGGGAACCATTTCAAGGATTGCCTTGACTTTCTTTGGGTCCACTTCGATGCCTCGCTTTGAGACTATAAAACCCAAGAGTTTTCCAGATGTGACGCCGAATACGCACTTCTTGGGATTCAGTCTGACCTTATGCTCTATGAGGCGATCGAGAATCTTGCTTAAGTCATCGAGATGATCTGAGCGCAAAAGAGACTTGGCTAACAAATCATCCATGTAATCTTCCAATGTTTTATGCATGTAATCATGGAAGATGTACGTCATGGCACGTTGGTAGGTAGCGCCAGCATTTTTAAGACCAAAAGGCATGACCTTATAACAAAATGTCCCCCAAGGCGTTGTGAACGCCGTTTTTAGTTGGTCTTCAGGATTGATACGAATTTGATTGTATCCTGAGAAACCATCCATTAGGGAGAGCATTTCGTGACCTGCTGTAGCGTCTACCAACGCGTCGATGCTGGGCAAGGGAAAATCATCCTTAGGACTCGCTTTGTTTAGATCTCAAAAATCAGTGCATATGCGAATCCTCCCGTCGGGCTTCTTGACGGGAACCATGTTGGACAGCCATGGCGGATAATCCACGTAGATGACAAACTATGCATCCAACAGCTTTTGCAATTCGTCTTTGACCATCAAGGCCACTGTTGGGTGCATCTTTCGTAGTTTTTGCTTTACGGGCTTGATTGTCGGATCAAGCGTTAAATTATGCGTGACTAGCTACGGGTCTAGTCCCGGCATGTCTTTGTATGACCATGCAAAAACCTCCTTCTTCGCTTTGAGAAGGGCAATGTAGTCGGCTTGCTCTTCAGGGGATAAGCTTACCCCCAGCTTGATAATCTATGGATTCATTGGGTCTAAGCCGATGTCTACGTCAGTCGTCTCCTCGACTGACATGTGGGATCCTTCCTCCAACTGATGTGGAGTCGGGATCAAATGGATATCATTGGCTGAGTTTAAATCTACGTTTGGAACCTCGGGTCCCTCTTCAGCCTGAAAAATATCTTGAGTTGTCCCTAGGGTAAAATGAAGCATTTCACCGAAAGGCCAATACTCTGATGGTGATAAAGGTGAATTGACGCGATCCCAGTCGATGGCATCTATGTCTAGATGCAATGATCATGCTGGATCGGTCGGATTGCGGATGGGTGCGGTCAAGTCAATGGAGATCATGTGGATGGAATGAATTTGGTCTCCATTACCGCAGGTGTGATGACTTAACCATTGTGGATGCTCCCTATGCTCTGGATCTGGTTCTGTAGGGACGGGTATGAACGGATCGGCCCTATGTGTTGATAGGAGGACAGGGTCTGCTCTCGGCACTGTTGTCATGATAGGGTCTCGGGGTGGACGGTGCTCATCATGAATTTGGAGCCATGGATCCAACACCTGGTCCCACCTCGCTGGGTCTACCCACCATTCATGCCCTAACCTTATGCCCATCTGTCCCATCAGGTCTTCATGAGTTAAAGGGCGATTATGCCGTCGCGCATGACGAAGATAAATCATCTCAGTCTCATCTTCTGAATCACTTTCGGAGACCCAAAAATGTTCATTCTCTTCAGCAACTATTACTTGCGACGTTGAGGGTTCTCCTTGTTCTAGTAAGTTAATCTGGTCCCATGGCGGTTGTTCCACTCTTGGTGGAGGGACCTGATTCTCTTGACACTGTATTGATTCAACTGGAACCTCTAAGGGGAATAGCTTCAAAAAGATGTCCGGACACCGTTGATGTTCTCTTTGGGGATTAATGTCCGAAATTTCACCTCTCTCTAGCAAAGGAGAGGGATTACTGTTGTTGCCAAGGGTGTTTGTTGACCATGGGAGGTAATCTCCCAATGTGTATTCTGTATTTGGGTTGGCATAAAGACCTGGTGCCAATCCCCCCTTGTTGCCTATTTCTAGGCCTTGCATATTTTCTACCAAGATGTCTAAGGGCAGGGGGTGGTTGAACCCTACTCCCGACTTATCATATGGCATCTGATATCTTGGTTGGCAAAGGACACGCATCCCTTGCTCATATCTGCCTAGCCCGTATCCATGCCAATTGCATTGGCCGAGATATCTTAGAGCGAAGTCCGGGTTTGATAGATAGTTGATGTTTTCAGCAAAAGGTTCTTCGTCTTCTTTGTTTTGCTTGCATGGTTCAAGACCATGATCAAGGCCCCCATACACAAAATTTGTCTGGTTTGGTGGGTAGCCTAGAGGAACAACTGTCCCTATGGGAAGGCGAGGTCTCCCCATGTCCTGTACTGACTCTAATGCGGGCGTTGCCACAACATTCTGCACTAAATACTCCCCCAGGCCCGTACTGGCCATTTCAACAGTGATTGTTGATGCTTGGGAGGGAGGGAACGGTAGTCCTTCCTGAGTCCATTCCATGTTTAGTGGGTTAGGAGTGATGCTTGATATTGTTGGCAACCCTTTTTCTAGGGGCGGAGCCTCTTCCAGGATTTGTTTTCCCTTGTCCTTCTGTTTAGCCATGACAGGTGGCGTTGGTAGTGAAGGAGCAGATGATGAAGACTCACCTGGCTGGGATTTTGATGTTTTGGTCACCAGTGGTGCCTGCGGTATTGGACCCTATTTAGATGGATTTGGCTGAAAATCCAAATGCGTTGAAGGGAGGGTCGATTGAGGCATTAATTGCACCGCATTGCAATACTTGAAGGGTTCTAAGTCCATTGGGACTACATGTATTTCTCCTTCAAATGCATATTTTAGGCACTGGTGAGCGATCGAAGGGACACACTTCATGTCCCTGATCCATGGCCGCCCTAGCAGTATGTTGTAAGCCATCTCGCCTTCTAACACATGGCACAATGTTGGTATTGTCTTTTGTCCTACCTGGATAGGCAGAACAACTGTGCCGACTGTCGAGCATATTGCGTCGTTGAAAGCTCGTAGTGTGTATGTTGAGGCTATGATATGAGAGGCTGGCAGCTTTAGATGTTTTAAGGCTGCAGTGGTAATGATGTTACTGGACGAGCCAGTATCTACCAACACTCTCTTGTACGGGATCCCGTTGACCCGCGCGATAACGTGCAGGGGTGGATCTGCCATGTCATTCGATATTGTTTTGACTTCATCTTCTCTGAAGGTAATGACAGGCTCCGTACATCGTTTCACATGTCCCACGAAGTTGTTGAAAGAATTTGCTTCGTGAGGTCGTAATTTGATGGCTTTTAAAATTTCCATAAGAGCTTCCCTATGAGGTGTTGACTGTTGAATAAGCTCGTAAATGGAAAGCCTAGCCGATGTGGTCCGCAAACTCTGCGTGAGTTTGGTCCTTATCGTGACCTCGGGTCTAGGCGGAGGCGACTGCATAGGGCGTTGTTGAGGCTACGATGTTGTTGGAACTTCCCTTGTAGCTACCTCGGGGGCAACTGCTGGGTACTTTTTGTTCCTGGTCACTATGCTAATCATTCCCACAAATCCTTGCATGGGAAGATTCTGTCGCACCTCATTAATCTGGAGAGGTTTTGCCTGTGCCTCGTGGGCAGGCAAAGGGTCCTTGAATACCCCCATTTGTTGATTGTTTGGCGCTATGGGGTTGTCCACGGCCAATGTTTTATTGTCGATCAAATCTTGGATTAATCCTTTGAATTTCTAGCATCCATTTAAGTCATGTCCCCTGCGCCTATGGAATCTACAATACAATTCCTCTCTGTATCCCTTAGGCTTGGGAGCGTTAGGGTCTATAGTTTGGATTTCTGGCAGGGTGACTAAATTTTCCGCTGACAAGCGGTCAAATAGGGAGTCCCTGGACTCCGTATAAGGGGTGAATTGTCGCCTAGGGCGACGCTGCTGATTCTGCTCCTGTCTTGTATTTTCTCTTTCATAACTAGGAGGCACTGCCTGGTAATTAGCCTTTTGGGGCTGCATTTCTTGCACAAGCTTGGGGACATTTATCGCAACTTGGTTAACCGCAGCGGGTTGTGATTGCGTAGTCCCGGTCTTAGTGGTTTTACTCCACTCTTTCTTTTTAGGCTTGGCGATTGCGCCTTCGCCTATTTTGATCTCTTCTATAACTTTGGCTTGCGCCAAAGCTTCTTCTAAGCTGGCGTATTGTTGTAGCTGCAATAGCCCAGAGATCGATTTCAAGCAACTTTTTGCGAACATCTGTGTGAGATCAGACATAGGGGGACGGTAGGGTAGCTTAGAAAGCAAAGCCCTCCATCGATTCCCGTATGCTGCCATTGTTTCTTCCTCATATTGCCTGAGGCTGGCCAGATCACTCAGTGATGCCTTCTTCCTTGTGTTGAAAGCAAAGCATTCAAGAAATGCATCTACTAATTGATCTAGGTTGTTTATGCTGTGTTTTGGTAATTGTGTGAACCAATCCGAGGCAGGGCCTGCGAATGTGGTTATGAATGTCCTAAGCAACTAAAAGCATGAGATTTCAGAAAATAAACACCGAGATGCAATAAAAACAGAACTAGTTTAATGCATGTAATAACACGGATGTAATCATATCAAAAGGTAAGAGCACCGCCTTTTTATATTAATTCCAACTCGGTTACAATAATCTGATTTTTTTATTACAACAGGTGAACAGTAATTTCTTTCCGCATGCCCACATGTAAAATGGGCGGGCTGTAGTGTTGCCGCCGCTTGATGTTTAATGAGTCTCCTGCTTGCTGCTGTTCTTGCTGTAAAAGAAACAGTAAACGGTTAATAGCACCTGCGGTAAGAAGTCGGAACGTTTGTCTTTGTGAAACAACGAATAATGTATGCAAACATTTGATTAAATGCATAAGTTAAACAACTCTTCGTGAAACTGCAACTTTTGCCGAGAACAGAGAACAGTATACATTCGAAATGGCATATATCCGAGGATGTAAAACGTAAACTGTTATTTTTATTCTACTTGAAGACAGCACAATACATGAGACATGGACAGGTCATTAAAATAATCAACCGATTCTAATGTTGTTGCCTCGCAAGTTAGCACTTCATTGTGTTGCATGACAATATTCGATAAAACGTATTGCAAGACGCATTCGAGCATATAACGTATGACACGATATATTCTAACGTAAAGTTTACTTGAACAACATAAAGAATAATCTATTTCGATACTGTTAGTTTTCGTAATATATTTCAAAAGAGAACAGCATATATTGCATTAATTAGAAACGTTCATGGGCTGCCCAAGCGGGCCACCCCTGGTTTACACTTAGTCTCGACGCCAATCCACTAGGAATGGGCTCGAGATCTAAGGCTGTGTGTTGTCGTCGAATTAGTGGAATGCAATGATCCACTGTCGGGTGTGAAAGTCCGGTTCACTCTTCTAAGAATCACCCAACAACCTCTATTTGTGAGAGATTCCAGATGTAAAGAAGGTGAACTTAGATTGATACAGTCGGATATCCAAATGAGCAGCACTTCGTTGTCTTAACAAAATGCTTCGCAGTCCCTTTATTACGTATCGAGCCGGTTTTTTATAGAGGGTTCGGCCTCTGGGAACATTAATGTCGAAACCCTAAATCCGTAAGGGCCGCTCAAATTTGATCCTTATCGGGCCATTATGGGACATGGCTCGCACTGACAGATCGCAGTTATGAGGCGTGGCCTCGGATCGGATATTTTTTAAAACCGCTTGTCTCATTAATGTTCGCCGTTTAATCCGCCGTTTTACAGAGCCATGGGGTCTCTTCGAGAAGGGACACGTAGAGGTGCCACGTGGCGGTCGTTCCTTGGATGGTTGAATGCATGGTTTTGACTTTGGTGACGTGTCGGCTTGAGGCCCAAAGTGTCGCGATATCGCGACGCTTTGGGCCGGCTTTGGCTCGGGGCCCAAAGTGTCGCGATATCGCGACGCTTTGGGCCGGCTTTGGCTCGGGGCCCAAAGTGTCGCGATATCGCGACGCTTTGGGCCGGCTTTGGCTCGGGGCCCAAAGTGTCGCGATATCGCGACGCTTTGGGCCCGCTTTGGGTCGGGGCCCAAAGTGTCGCGATATCGCGACACTTTGGGCCCGCTTTGGCCGCGTCGGGGCCCAAAGTGTCGCGATATCGCGACACTTTGGGCCCGCTTGGTCGGGGCCCAAAGGTCGCGATATCGCGACACTTGGGCCCGCCGGTCGGGGCCCAAAGTGTCGCGATATCGCGACACTTTGGGCCCGCTTGGTTTTTGACAAAAGGCTTGGCGCGGATAAGGCTAAGAAGAAGGCTAAGAAGGCTTTGAAGTTTGTTAAAGGCTCTAGAACGACCGACTTTGCTCTGCTCATTTTCTCGATCTTCCGAACCGTTGTGCGAGTGGTTAAGACCACTATTTGACCTCTAAGGGCTGCCCTAAAAGCCGTGATATCAATGTGATCAATGTTTGTAATCACTTAATCGAAATGGTGCTATTTTGGTGTCTACAGATGCCCCTTTTTGGGAAGCGCTGCGGGTGACGCAGTGCTGAGCAAAAATATACGACCAAAGCACTAATGATTAGGGTTTCTTGGTAACCTAACCAACTTTTAATGCCCCAAGTATGGAAAGGGCATGCATTCTTGAATCCTTGCTTCTGACGAGCTAAGGAATTTGATTTCAAGTGTTAACCTATTTTGGTGAGGTGTGACTTGAGCTTGGACATTGATCAGTCATGATTAGGCAAAGGGCGTAACCTTTTATCCACAGGGGAACCTTGTGTTCATGCTTCAGGGAATGCCAAGTATTTGATCGATTTAATGATTGCTTGTTTACCGCCCCAAGCTGGAGCGTGATTGTCTTTGTCAATGATTCTTTGAATGCATGTCATTGCCTTGATTGGGTGTGTGCTTGTTGATTGGTGACTAAGTGTGACTACCCCCTCAAGCGACGAATCGATGAGGGAATGACCTTCGTGAGAAAAGCGACGAGTCGCTTGACCCAAGATGACTTAGGTTAGGGTGGCTTTAGATGTTTTTCCATTTGAGCACGTGCAATTTCCCGACATTTGGACCTATTTTTGGTGGGTGTTAACCCTTTTGGTGATGCCATAATGGGGTGAAATCATCAAAAACCCGTCTTCCCGTGGAGCGGTCCAGCTATGATAGCCTTCTTAGGGAAGTAGGAGAATGAGAATTTGAGCCCCGACATCGATTTTCTATGCCAAGAGGTTGAGTGCAAGAGCACTCGTGTCCGGCAATGCTTATTGCTTCTTTTTGTGTTGCATTTTTGTGATGTTTTTGTTGTTTTGATTTTCTTTCTTTACGTATATGTCATGATTTTATGCACAATGATTGATGTTGGTGGGTGCATGCTACTTGATATGGATGGATGCATATGGTATGATAATTACCAATGTTGTATGTTGATTTAGTTTGATGGATGCATGAGGAATGCAAATGCATGTGATATGCAGAAATGAAATGGATGTATGGACTTGGTGAGAGTTGGTTATGGCACCATAGACTTGTTTAGAACTCCATTATTTTGCTATGTACAAATGTGGTGTTTCTTCTTTTTGTATTTTCTGATGGTATTGCAAGGATGAAAAGTAGCGCAGTTGGTTTAGAAATGTAGCTAAGGTTTTCTCGAGACTCAGACGGTTTTAACTCACTAGCCATGACTGTACTTTATCTTACAAGACTTTTGAACAAGGTATGAATCGGACTTGTTTTTGACCAAGCTATTTCACATCCCTGTGTGTGCAATTGAGTTCATTTATGTGGTATTTGTCGGGATACCGCCGAGTGCCGATGGGCTTTCAACCGAACTCGTATCGAGGATCACCTAATTAGCTCCACTAACTCCTTTGGTGTATGTAGTTAGATTAATCTGCGGTGTTCTCCAGGATACCATAAGCTAGCTCATCCACATGCAAATATTGATCTGTACACAAGTTAATGTGACAGATATATCGTCATGCGAGAAGTTTACCGCCAGTGACCGATAGGCTATCAACCAAACCGGTACTGAGGCTTGCCTCATGACCTGTCAGAATGCTGAGAGTTCCAGGGATTCAAGGTCAACTCCCTTCTTTTTTTCAATTGTATTGGGATACTTGCTCGTTATAGTGATAATAATCACTGTTTATTTTGATTTGTTTTTCTTTTCTCTTGAGCAAGGGATATGGAGTGACGATAATCACTATTCTTTGTGCTTTTTGAGATGTGCACTCGTAGGGTGTCAAATTTTGAAGTTTTGACATTTTGCAAATTTTTGACGTTTTGCAACTTTGGGATTCTTAGGGAATTGGGTAGGGAGGATGCTTGTCCTTTTGCCAACTCTCAGCATTCTTGGGGTCATTCGCACAGGGGGATGAGCAAGATAACCGTTTCACTTATGGTAACCTGGATTACTGTGCAGGTTTCATCCTTCGTTCACACAACTCGGGAATTTTTATGTGTTTTAATTTGTGTTGGGATGTTACGTAACAAGGTGTATTGCAAGTGTAACTCTACCTTCGTAAAATCTGTTTGACTTGATACATTTCATTGCTAAAGAGCAAAATGATGACTGAATCACGAAAAACTCTTGATACATTAAGAGACCACTGACTCTGGTGTGGTAAAGTGCATGGTGTTTTGCTGTTTTTGTAAAATGGAACAGTGTGGAACAAGATGGACTAGTAGAACCATGATAGCCTATGGTGTCGTTGACCTGTACGACCATGAATATGCAATGTATGGATGCAATGCTTGGATGCAGCTATGTATTTTTGTATTTTTGATGGATTGATTGTGGTGAATATGAAGATGAATTGCGAGAAGAACTCTCTATTTGATGAATTTGAATATGCCTAGAAATGAGATGCAAATTTTTGTTGTTTTTGATGATTTTTGTTGTTTTTGAATTTTCATGATTTTTGACCAAGTGATTGTGGAAATCCTTGGAGCGTTTTGGGATTGACCAAGCGATTGCAAGAATCCTTGGAGCATTTTGGATTGACCAAGCGATTGCGATAATCCTTGGAGCATTTTGGGTTGACCAAGCGATTGCGATAATCCTTGGAGCATTTTGGGGGATTGACCAAGCGATTGCGATAATCCTTGGAGCATTTTGGGGTGACCAAGCGATTGCGATAATCCTTGGAGCTTTTGGGGTGACCAAGCGATTGTGATAATCCTTGGAGCTTTTGGGGTGACCAAGAGATTGCGATAATCCTTGGAGCTTTTGGGGTGACCAAGAGATTGCGATAATCCTTGGAGCATTTGGGATTGACCAAGCGATTGCGATAATCCTTGGAGCTTTTGGGGTGACCAAGAGATTGTGATAATCCTTGGAGCTTTTGGGGTGACCAAGAGATTGCGATAATCCTTGGAGCTTTTGGGGTGACCAAGAGATTGCGATAATCCTTGGAGCTTTTGGGCTTGACCAAAGGGTTTATGAACACCTTTGGAGCATTTGGTGTAATCCACTTGCTCTTCAGGGAATAGAGGTACCCCGACTTGACAATCTTTGTGCACCGGATCTGGCTCTGTAGGAATTGGCACGAATGGATCGGCCTTATGCACGGATAGGAAGACAGGGTCTGCCTTCGACACTGATGGTGCTATGATATCTCTGGGTGGAAGTTGCTCGCGACCTTCCCCAAGGAGTGGGATCGACATGTGATGCTGGTAGGCTGGGTCTATGCGCCACTCATGCCCTAGTATTATGTTTATCATTTGACATGCTTCATCGATATTTACGGGATGTCGATGTTGTCGTATGTGATTGTTGTGGGCTATCTCTGTTTCATCCTCACCTTCGGACAATGTGTATAGCTCATCAGAATCTGGAGATTCTGAGATATGGAGGACTGTATCATCAGGTAGCCCTACAACCAGGGGTTGATCCTCTTCGAAAAGAGCCTCATGTAAGTTGGGCATTGGGAGCTCCAAAATCTTGGTCTCCAGCGACTCTAAGTGCTCCAATGTTTTGCATGTATCGAGGGATTTGAGCTCCTCCTCTTTGGTTTGTTCTTGTTGAGGAACTGGGGACCTATGGAGGGGTAGCTGAATAGCACCCCCATGTCTTGGTAGGGCAGTTCATCCAGCTCTTCTTCTTGTTCTGATTCCTCGAAGCTTCGAACAATGTGTATAGCTCATCAGGATCTGGAGATTCTGAGATATGGAGGACTCGCATCATCGGTGAGTACAGTAGAGGTTGATCCTCTTCGAAAAGAGCCTCATGTAAGTTGGGCCTTGGGAGCTCCAAAATCTTGGTCTCCACCAACTCTAAGTGCTCTAGCTCTTTGCATAGATCGGGAGATTTGAGCTCCTCCGCTTTGATTGGTTCGTGTTGAGAAACTGGGGACCTATGGAGGGGTAGCTGAATAGCACCCCCCATGTCTTGGTAGGGCAGTTCATCCAGCTCTTCTCTTTGCTCTGATTCCTCAGGAGGCTTCTTGGTGACTTTCTAAGGGTGGCCCATAAACCTGAGTGGGTTCCTGAGGAAGGCACTCGTCATTGTTTATAGGAGTAGCCTCCCGCTCATGTCTAGGAGGCATTGGGGGTGATGCTTGATAAGGTCGCAGAGACTCGTCTCGCACCGGGGGTTGTGCTCCTCATACCGTTGTGCTCTTTGGATGCAAGGGGTTGGCGCCTTCTCGGGTAGTTTATAGCGCAACTTATCCGCTTTGCGCCGCATGTATAAGTTTTCTAACTCCCGACGACCTTGTTCAACCTGCGTTATTTGAGCTTGGCGGACGACTTTCTCGGGGACTCGTCGGGTCGATGTGGTCTACCCTATTTTGCTCAAGAGGTTCGGATTTGTGCCTCTCATAATGTTTTGTCTTATGTGTGTGAGGGGTTGGAGTCCTTTCCTGCATAGTGTGTTGGAACAACTCATCCTTCTGGCGTTGAAGGCGCTCTTCGTTAATATGGTACGGTTTCGCTAACGATAGTCGGTCTCGCTCACGTTGCGTGAGTTGCACCCGACGTGCGAAATGCTTGACAGGCTCTAAGATAGTTGGTCTTGTCGCCTCATGTGTAGAAGGCCTAGATGCCTCTCTGACATATCTATCTTGGTCGTAGTGATCCAAGATCTCTAGAGGCCATCTCTCTCTGATGGGGGTAGCGGCATTTATCTGAGGCGCTGGCCTCAGAGTGTGACCATGATATCTAGCAGGTGCGAAGGCGTATTGCTCCCGCGATGTGTATTGTTTTTGAGGAAGGTAGGAATCTTCCTCATGCTCTCTTTCATAAGTGAGCACGATTTGGCGGACGGAGTTGGCTTGGCCTGGCTCGAGGAGCCTTGTGCTCCGAATTTGTCCTTGTAGTCCCGACAACCTGGAGGGGTTGAAAGGGGGATAGTGTAACCATGTGGTTCCTCCCGTCGAACCCTAGGTTGACTCGGCGCTTCATCGCGCGGTGACCGCTCATAACGAGCATCTAAGGTAGCTCTCCTATGGATGTACCCCTCATGGGAGGATGTGTGTTGAGTGCTATGCTCGAACAGGAGTGCTCCTAGAAGGGGTACCCCCATAGTCCTTATCTGTTAAGGTGTGGAGGGGACCGCCTTGTGTGTCAGGCCGCCAAGGTGGTATGACCAAATCCTTGGGGTTAAAGCGAAGGCGACTGGCGCCCTCCCTCTGTGCACCTTCTGCAGCGTCCGCCCTTGATTGGGCTTGGCTACGGGTGTACACCATTGTGTTGCTTCTCTACTATCTAAGCAGATTTTATCTCGTTTATGATGATTTGTCTTTTTGTGCACACCAAGCAGAAATGAACACACACATACGCAAAACCGTGATTATCTCTTTTAAGGATTGATAGTGTGTCCTAAACTGGTTTAGTGCATTTTGATGTTTTGTTTTGTTTTTGCAATTTTGGAAGAACGTTTAAATGCATAATGTTGGCTCATATGACTCCCATAAATGGTCGCCCCTTCAATATACCATTGCCGGACCGATATACCAACCTCTCTATATACCCGCCCTTACGTGAGGGAGACTATAGGTACGTGAGAGCAGATGGTACGTGGAACATAGGCGGTACGGAAGGGGAATCGCTCTGTTTATGACACCTACCATAGAAGACTTATCCTCGCGTGCATGGGAATCACCCCAACAACACTCGGTCAGCTTTCGTCAGGATTTACGTCTAGCAACAGTCGCGATCGAGGTAATGGATGCAATATCTCAAGCCAAAGTGATAATGGAATCCACCTTTGGTCTTGCTCAAGGGTTGGGGTTTTACGACCAACGCCTTGGTTTAAAGTACCACGTGGTGTGTGGGATTCATTTTACTTTGCAAATTTGAAACAAGCAACCGAAAAAGAAATCTTTCCCTATGTCAGACAGATAATACTAACTGAAAACAGCAAGTAAAAATTGCAAAGAAATTTTCTACCTTTCTTTAAAAAAATTTTTTTTTTTTTTTTAGATGAATAATTACGCAGATAACTACATAATTAAATAAAGCAAGAAAAATCTTTAAGAAAAATTTCTCTACCTTATTTTAATATAATTAAAAATATTTAATTATTAAATGAATAATTACGCTAAAAACAAATTATTAAGATAAATTTTGCTAAGAAAAATTTAAGGGAAAACTTTCTCTACCTTACCGTAATAATTAAAAGAAATTAAAATGTCGTAGAAACGAAATAACCCGAAACTTCGCAATAGAAAATGATATGGACGGCTAGAATTGTTACCTCCTTTCTGCCCGAAATTGTTGTTTCTGACCTCCGGCTAAAAAGAAGTACCTGTTAAGCACAAGACACAACAAGTTTAATTAACTTCCGTGATTTTTAAAAATATGGGAACCGGTCCCACCGTGATCGCCACTGAAAGCATGAGATTTCGGAAAATAAACACCGAGATGCAATAAAAACAGAACTAGTTTAATGCATGTAATAACACGGATGTAATCATATCAAAAGGTAAGAGCACCGCCTTTTTATATTAATTCCAACTCGGTTACAATAGTCTGATTTTTATTACAAAGAGATGAACAAGTAATTTCTTTCCGCATGCCCACATGCAAAATGGGCGGGTCGTAGTGTTGCCGCCGCTTGATGTTTGATGAGTCTGTTGCCTTGCTTGTCTTGCGTTCTCATCGTAAAAGAAACGAAGAACGGTTAGTAGCACCCGGTAAGAAGGCGGGAACCGTTTGTCTTTGTAAAACAAGCATACTGTATGCAAACATTTGATTAAATGCATTAGTTAAACAACTCTTCGTGAAACTACAACTTTTGCCGAGAACAGAGAACAATATACATTCGAAATGGCATATATCCGAGGATGTAAAACGTAAACTGTTATTTTTATTCTACTTGAAGACAAGACAATACATGAGACATGGACAGTCATTAAAATAATCAACCGATTCTAATATTGTTGCCTGCAAGTTAGCACTTCATTGTGTTGCATGACAATATTCGATAAAACGTATTGCAAGACGCATTCGAGCATATAACGTATGACACGATATATTCTAACGTAAAGTTTACTTGAACAGACAAAGAATAATCTATTTCGATACTCGTTAGTTTTTCGCAATATATTTCAAAAGAGAACAGAATATATTGCATTAATTAGAAACGTTCATGGGCTGCCCAAGCGGGCCACCCCGTTTACACTTAGTCTCGACGCCAATCCACTAGGAATGGGCTCGAGATCTAAGGTTGTGTGTTGTCGTCGAATTAGTGGAATACAATGATCCACTGTCGGGTGTGAAAGTCCGGTTCACTCTTCTAAGAATCACCCAACAACCTCTATTTGTGAGAGATTCCAGATGTAAAGAAGGTGAACTTAGATTGATACAGTCGGATATCCAAATGAGCAGCACTTCGTTGTCTTAACAAAATGCTTCACCGTCCTTTTTACGTATCGAGCCGATTTTTTATAGAGGGTTCGGCCTCTGAGAACATTAATGTTCGAAACCCTAAGTCCGTAGGCGCCGCTCAAATTTGATCCTTATCGGGCCATTATGGGACATGGCTCGCACTGACAGATCGCAGTTATGAGGCGTGGCCTCGGATCGGATATTTTTTAAAACCGCTTGTCTCATTAATGTTCGTCGTTTAATCCACCGTTTTACAGAGCCATGGGGTCTCTTCGAGAAGGGACACGTAGAGGTGCCACGTGGCGGTCGTTCCTTGGATGGTTGAATGCATGGTTTTGACTTTGGTGACGTGTCGGCTTGAGGCCCAAAGTGTCGCGATATCGCGACGCTTTGGGCCGGCTTTGGCTCGGGGCCCAAAGTGTCGCGATATCGCGACGCTTTGCCTCCTGCCAAAGTGTCGCGATATCGCGACGCTTTGGGCCCGCTGTGGGTCGGGGCCCAAAGTGTCGCGATATCCCCATCCATTCCCCTTCCCCTCTTCCATATCGCCCTGGGCCTCCCAAAGTGTCGCGATATCGCGACACTTTGGGCCCGCTTGGTTTTTGACAAAAGGCTTGGCGCGGATAAAGGCTTTGAAGTTTGTTAAAGGCTCTAGAACGACCGACTTTGCTCTGCTCATTTTTCGATCTTCCGAACTGCTATGCGAGTGGTTAAGACCACTATTTGACCTCTAAGGGCTGCCCTAAAAGCTGTGATATCAATGTGATCAATGTTTGTAATCACTTAATCGAAATGGTGCTGTTTTGGTGTCTACAGATGCCCCTTTTTGGGAAGCGCTACGGGTGACGCAGTGCTGAGCAAAAATATACGACCAAAGCACTAATGATTAGGGTTTCTTGGTAACCTAACCAACTTTTAATGCCCCAAGTATGGAAAGGGCATGCATTCTTGAATCCTTGCTTCTGACGAGCTAAGGAATTTGATTTCAAGTGTTAACCTATTTTGGTGAGGTGTGACTTGAGCTTGGACATTGATCAGTCATGATTAGGCAAAGGGCGTAACCTTTTATCCACAGGGGGAACCTTGTGTTCATGCTTCAGGGATGCCAAGTGTTTGATCAATTTGATGATTGCTTGTTTGCTGCCCCAAGCGGGAGCGTGATTGTCTTTGTCAATGATTCTTTGAATGCATGTCATTGCCTTGATTGGGTGTGTGCTTGTTGATTGGTGACTAAGTGTGACTACCCCCTCAAGCGACGAATCGATGAGGGAATGACCTTCGTGAGAAAAGCGACGAGTCGCTTGACCCAAGATGACTTAGGTTAGGGTGGCTTTAGATGTTTTTCCATTTGAGCACGTGCAATTTCCCGACATTTGGACCTATTTTTGGTGGGTGTTAACCCTTTTGGTGATGCCATAATGGGGTGAAATCATCAAAAACCCGTCTTCCCGTGGAGCGGTCCAGCTATGATAGCCTTCTTAGGAAAGTAGGAGAATGAGAATTTGAGCCCCGACATCGATTTTCTATGCCAAGAGGTTGAGTGCAAGAGCACTCGTGTCCGGCAATGCTTATTGCTTCTTTTTGTGTTGCATTTTTGTGATGTTTTTGTTGTTTTGATTTTCTTTCTTTACGTATATGTCATGATTTTATGCACAATGATTGATGTTGGTGGGTGCATGCTACTTGATATGGATGGATGCATATGGTATGATAATTACCAATGTTGTATGTTGATTTAGTTTGATGGATGCATGATGAATGCAAATGCATGTGATATGCAGAAATGAAATGGATGTATGGACTTGGTGAGAGTTGGTTATGGCACCATAGACTGTTTTAGATCTCCATTATTTTGCTATGTACAAATGTGGTGTTTCTTCTTTTTGTATTTTCTGATGGTATTGCAAGGATGAAAAGTAGCGCAGTTGGTTTAGAAATGTAGCTAAGGTTTTCTGAGACTCAGACAGTTTTAACTCACTAGCCATGACTGTACTTTATCTTACAAGACTTTTGAACAAGGTATGAATCGGACTTGTTTTTGACCAAGCTATTTCACATCCTCGTGTGTGCAATTGAGTTCATTTATGTGGTATTTGTCAGGATACCGCCAGGTGCCGGATGGGCTTTCAACCGAACTCGTATTGAGGATCACCTAATTAGCTCCACTAACTCCTTTGTTGTATGTAGTTAGATTAATCTGCGGTGTTCTCCAGGATACCATAAGCTAGCTCATCCACATGCAAACATTGATCTGTACACAAGTTAATGTGATAGATATATCGTCATGCGAGAAGTTTACCGCCGATGACCGATAGGCTATCAACCAAACCGGTACTAAGGCTTGCCTCATGACCTGTCGAGAATCGTTGAGAGTTCCGGGGATTCAAGGTCAACTCCCTTCTTTTTTTCAATTGTATTGGGATACTTGCTCGTTATAGTGATAATAATCACTTTTTATTTTGATTTGTTTTTCTTTTCTCTTGAGCAAGGGATATGGAGTGACGATAATCACTATTCTTTGTGCTTTTTGAGATGTGCATTGTAGGGTGTCAAATTTTGAAGTTTTGACATTTTGCAAATTTTTGACGTTTTGCAACTTTGGGATTCTTAGGGAATTGGGTAGGGAGGATGCTTGTCCTTTTGCCAACTCTCAGGCATTCTTGGGGTCATTCGCACAGGGGGATGAGCAAGATAACCGTTTCGCTTATGGTAACCCTGGATTACTCGTGCGGGTTTCATCCTTCGTTCACACAACTCGGGAATTTTTATGTGTTTTAATTTGTGTTGGGATGTTACGTAACAAGGTGTATTGCAAGTGCAACTCTACCTTCGTAAAATCTGTTTGACTTGATACATTTCATTGCTAAAGAGCAAAATGATGACTGGATCACGAAAAACTCTTGATACATTAAGAGACCACTGACTCTAGTGTGGTAAAATGCATGGTGTTTTTGCTGTTTTTGTAAGATGGAACAGTGTGGAACAAGATGGACTAGTAGAACCATGATAGCCTATGGTGCCGTTGGACTGTACGACCATGAATATGCAATGTATGGATGCAATGCTTGGATGCAGCTATGTATTTTTGTATTTTTGATGGATTGATTGTGGTGAATATGAAGATGAATTGCGAGAAGAACTCTCTATTTGATGAATTTGAATATGCCTAGAAATGAGATGCAAATTTTTGTTGTTTTTGGTGATTTTTGTTGTTTTTGAATTTTCATGATTTTTGACCAAGTGATTGTGGAAATCCTTGGAGCGTTTTTGGGATTGACCAAGCGATTGCAAGAATCCTTGGAGCCTTTTGGATTGACCAAGCGATTGCGATAATCCTTGGAGCATTTTGGGGTGACCAAGCGATTGCGATAATCCTTGGAGCATTTTGGGGATTGACCAAGCGATTGTGATAATCCTTGGAGCATTTTGGGAGTGACCAAGCGATTGCGATAATCCTTGGAGCTTTTGGGGTGACCAAGCGATTGTGATAATCCTTGGAGCATTTTGGGGTGACCAAGAGATTGCGATAATCCTTGGAGCATTTTGGGGTGACCAAGAGATTGCGATAATCCTTGGAGCTTTTGGGTTGACCAAGCGATTGTGATAATCCTTGGAGCTTTTGGGGTGACCAAGAGATTGCGATAATCCTTGGAGCTTTTGGGGTGACCAAGAGATTGCGATAATCCTTGGAGCTTTTGGGGTGACCAAGAGATTGCGATAATCCTTGGAGCTTTTGGGCTTGACCAAAGGGTTTATGAACACCTTTGGAGCATTTGGTGTAATCCACTTGCTCTTCAGGGAATAGAGGTACCCTGACTTGACAATCTTTGTGCACCGGATCTGGCTCTATAGGAATTGGCACGAATGGATCGGCCTTATGCACGGATAGGAAGACAGGGTCTGCCTTCGACACTGATGGTGCTATGATATCTCTGGGTGGAAGTTGCTCGCGACCTTCCCCAAGGAGTGGGATCGACATGTGATGCTGGTAGGTTGGGTCTATGCGCCACTCATGCCCTAGTATTATGTTTATCATTTGACATGCTTCATCGATATTTACGGGATGTCGATGTTGCCGTATGTGATTGTTGTGGGCTATCTCTGTTTCATCCTCACCTTCGGACAATGTGTATAGCTCATCAGAATCTGGAGATTCTGAGATATGGAGGACTGTATCATCAGGTAGCCCTACAACCAAGGGTTGATCCTCTTCGAAAAGAGCCTCATGTAAGTTGGGCATTGGGAGCTCCAAAATCTTGGTCTCCAGCGACTCTAAGTGCTCCAATGTTTTGCATGTATCAGGGGATTTGAGCTCCTCCTCTTTGGTTTGTTCTTGTTGAGGAACTTGGGGTTCATGGAGGGGTAGCTGAATAGCACCCCCCATGTCTTGGTAGGGCAGTTCATCCAGCTCTTCTCCTTGTTCTGATTCCTCAGAAGCTTCGAACAATGTGTATAGCTCATCGGGATACGGAGATTCCGAGATATGGAGGACCGCATCATCGGTGAGTACGGTTAGAGGTTGATCCTCTTCGAAAAGAGCCTCATGTAAGTTGGGCCTTGGGAGCTCCAAAATCTTGGTCTCCACCAACTCTAAGTGCTCTAGCTCTTTGCATAGATCGGGAGATTTGAGCTCCTCCGCTTTGATTGGTTCGTGTTGAGAAACGGGGACCTATGGAGGGGTAGCTGAATAGCACCCCCATGTCTTGGTAGGGCAGTTCATCCAGCTCTTCTCTTTGCTCGATTCCTCGGGAGGCTTCTTGGTGACTTTCTAAGGGTGGCCCATAAACCCGAGTGGGTTCTCGAGGAAGGCACTCGTCATTGTTTATAGGAGTAGCCTCCTGCTCATGTCTAGGAGGCATTGGGGGTGATGCTTGATAAGGTCGCAGAGACTCGTCTCGCACCTTGGGGTTGTGCTCCTCATACTTTTGTGCTCTTTGGATGCAAGGGGTTGGCGCCTTCTCAGGTAGTTTATAGCGCAACTTATCCGCTTTGCGCTGCATGTATAAGTTTTCTAACTCCTGGCGACCTTGTTCAACCTGCGTTATTTGAGCTTGGCGGATGACTTTTCTGGTGACTGTCGGGTCGATGTGGTCTACCCTATTTTGCTCAAGAGGTTCGGATTTGTGCCTCTCATAATGTTTTGTCTTATGTGTGTGAGGGGTTGGAGTCCTTTCCCGCATAGTGTGTTGGAACAACTCATCCTTCTGGCGCTGAAGGCGCTCTTCGTTAATATGGTACAGTTTCGCTAACGATAGTCGGTCTCGCTCACGTTGCGTGAGTTGCACCCGACGTGCGAAATGCTTGACAGGCTCTAAGATAGTTGGTCTTGTCGCCTCATGTGTAGAAGGCCTAGATGCCTCTCTGACATATCTATCTTGGTCGTAGTGATCCAAGATCTCTAGAGGCCATCTCTCTCTGATGGGGGTAGCGGAATTTATCCGAGGCGCCGGCCTCGAGTGTGACCATGATATCTAGCAGGTGCGAAGGCGTATTGCTCCCGCGATGTGTATTGTTTTTGAGGAAGGTAGGAATCTTCCTCATGCTCTCTTTCATAAGTGAGCACGATTTGGCGGACGGAGTTGGCTTGGCTTGCTCGAGGAGCCTTGTGCTCTGAATTTGTCCTTGTAGTCCCGACAAGCTGGAGGGGTTGAAAGAGGGATAGTGTAACCATGTGGTTCCTCTCGTCGAACCCTAGGTTGACTCGAGCGCTTCATCGCGCGGTGACCGCTCATAACGAGCATCTAAGGTAGCTCTCCTATGGATGTACCCCTCATGGGAGGATGTGTGTTGAGTGCTATGTTGAACAGGAGTGCTCCTAGAAGGGGTACCCCCATAGTCCTTATCTGTTAAGGTGTGGAGGGGACCGCCTTGTGTGTCAGGCCGCCAAGGTGGTATGACCAAATCCTTGGGGTTAAAGCGAAGGCGACTGGCGCCCTCCCTTTGTGCACCTTCTGCAGCGTTCGCCCTTGATTGGGCTTGGCTACGGGTGTACACCATTGTGTTGCTTCTCTACTATCTAAGCAGATTTTATCTCGTTTATGATGATTTGTCTTTTTGTGTACACTAAGCAGAAATGAACACACACATACGCAAAACCGTGATTATCTCTTTTAAGGATTGATAGTGTGTCCTAAACTGGTTTAGTGCATTTTGATGTTTTGTTTTGTGTTTGCAATTTTGGAAGAACGTTTAAATGCATAATGTTGGCTCATATGACTCCCATAAATGGTCGCCCCTTCAATATACCATTGCCGGACCGATATACCAACCTCTCTATATACCCGCCCTTACGTGAGGGAGACTATAGGTACGTGAGAGCAGATGGTACGTGGAACATAGGCGGTACGGAAGGGGAATCGCTCTTGTTTATGACACCTACCATAGAATACTTATCCTCGCGTGCATGGGAATCACCCCGACAACACTCGGTCGGCTTTCGTCGGGATTTACGTCTAGCAACGATCGCGATCGAGGTAATGGATGCAATATCTCAAGCCAAAGTGATAATGGAATCCACCTTTGGTCTTGCTCAAGGGTTGGGGTTTTACGACCAACGCCTTGGTTTAAAGTACCACGTGGTGTGTGGGATTCATTTTACTTTGCAAATTTGAAACAGGCAACTGAAAAAGAAATCTTTCCCTATGCCAGACAGATAATACTAACTGAAAACAGCAAGTAAAAATTGCAAAGAAATTTTCTACCTTTCTTTAAAAAAATTTTTTTTTTTTTTTTTAGATGAATAATTACGCAGATAACTACATAATTAAATAAAGCAAGAAAAATCTTTAAGAAAAATTTCTCTACCTTATTTTAATAATTAAAAAGATTTAATTATTAAATGAATAATTACGCAGATAACTACATAATTAAATAAAGCAAGAAAAATTTTTAAGAAAAATTTCTCTACCTTATTTTAATAATTAAAAAGATTTAATTATTAAATGAATAATTACGCAGATAGCTACATAATTAAATAAAGCAAAAAAAAAAATTTAAGAAAAACTTTTCTACCTTACTGTAATAATTAAAAGAAATTAAAATGTCAGTAAATGAAATAACCCGAAACTTCGCAACAGAAAATGATATGGACGGCTAGAATCGTTACCTCCTTTCTGCCCGAAATTGCTGTTTCTGACCTCCGGTTAAAAAGAAGTACCTGTTAAGCACAAGACACAACAAGTTTAATTAACTTCTGTGATTTTTAAAAATATGGGAACCGGTCCCACCGTGATCGCCACTGAAAGCATGAGATTTCGGAAAATAAACACCGAGATGCAATAAAAACAGAACTAGTTTAATGCATGTAATAACACGGATGTAATCATATCAAAAGGTAAGAGCACCGCCTTTTTATATTAATTCCAACTCGGTTACAATAGTCTGATTTTTTATTACAACAGATGAACAATAATTTCTTTCCGCATGCCCACATGTAAAATGGGCGGGCTGTAGTGTTGCCGCCGCTTGATGTTTAATGAGTCCCTGCTTTCACTGTTCTTGCATCGTACAAAGAAACACGGATGAACGATTAGTAGCACCTGCGGTAAGAAGTCGAAACGTTTGTCTTTGTGAAAAAATGAATAATGTATGCAAACATTTGATTAAATGCATACGTTAAATAACTCTTCGTGAAACTACAACTTTTGCCGAGAACAGAGAACAGTATACATTCGAAATGGCATATATCCGAGGATGTAAAACGTAAACTGTTATTTTTATTCTACTTGAAGACAAGCACAATACATGAGACATGGACAGTCATTAAAATAATCAACCGATTCTAATGTTGTTGCCTGCAAGTTAGCACTTCATTGTGTTGCATGACAATATTCGATAAAACGTATTGCAAGACGCATTCGAGCATATAACGTATGACACGATATATTCTAACGTAAAGTTTACTTGAACAGCGTAAAGAATAATCTATTTCGATACTGTTAGTTTTCGCAATATATTTCAAAAGAGAACAACATATATTGCATTAATTAGAAACGTTCATGGGCTGCCCAAGCGGGCCACCCCTGGTTTACACTTAGTCTCGACGCCAATCCACTAGGAATGGGCTCGAGATCTAAGGTTGTGTGTTGTCGTCGAATTAGTGGAATGCAATGATCCACTGTCGGGTGTGAAAGTCCGGTTCACTCTTCTAAGAATCACCCAACAACCTCTATTTGTGAGAGATTCCAGATGTAAAGAAGGTGAACTTAGATTGATACAGTCGGATATCCAAATGAGCAGCACTTCGTTGTCTTAACAAAATGCTTCGCAGTCCTTTTATTACGTATCGAGCCGGCTTTTTATAGAGGGTTCGGCCTCTGGGAACATTAATGCCAAAACCCTAAGTCCGCAGGCGCCGCTCAAATTTGATCCTTATCGGGCCATTATGGGACATGGCTCGCACTGACAGATCGCAGTTATGAGGCGTGGCCTCGGATCGGATATTTTTTAAAACCGCTTGTCTCATTAATGTTCGCCGTTTAATCCGCCGTTTTACAGAGCCATGGGGTCTCTTCGAGAAGGGACACGTAGAGGTGCCACGTGGCGGTCGTTCCTTGGATGGTTGAATGCATGGTTTTGACTTTGGTGACGTGTCGGCTTGAGGCCCAAAGTGTCGCGATATCGCGACGCTTTGGGCCGGCTTTGGCTCGGGGCCCAAAGTGTCGCGATATCGCGACGCTTTGGGCCCGCTTTGGGCGGGGGCCCAAAGTGTCGCGATATCGCGACGCTTTGGGCCCGCTTTGGGTCGGGGCCCAAAGTGTCGCGATATCGCGACGCTTTGGGCCCGCTTGGGGTCGGGGCCCAAAGTGTCGCGATATCGCGACGCTTTGGGCCCGCTTGGTTTTTGACAAAAGGCTTGGCGCGGATAAGGCTAAGAAGAAGGCTAAGAAGGCTTTGAAGTTTGTTAAAGGCTCTAGAACGACCGACTTTGCTCTGCTCATTTTCCGATCTTCCGAACTGCTGTGTGAGTGGTTAAGACCACTATTTGACCTCTAAGGGCTGCCCTAAAAGCTGTGATATCAATGTGATCAATGTTTGTAATCACTTAATCGAAATGGTGTTGTTTTGGTGTCTACAGACAACAATGCGTCATTATCTTGGATGTCGAAGCATTGGCTTAGGAATCTTGTGACATGTTCTTGTGCGTCCTCTTCACCTTTAAAGACTGCCAATTGAGGCAACTTGAAATGTTCGGGGTAAAGAGGTGTGGGCACTGAGGGATGCACTGGATGATTGCGGAGTTGACGTAATGTGGGTTTTTGATGCCCAGTAGCTTTTGTCTCTACGGACTCCAAATGCTCTAATAGCGCTTTGTATGCATCTAAAGATTTTATTTCTTCCTCGTTTTTTTGCTCCCGTTGTGAGTTATGGGAGACTGGAGGCCTATGGAGGGGTGGCCGAGTGGCAGCCCTCCCGCCTTGATGAGGCATTTTGACCCATTCTATTTCTGGCTCATACTCCTCATAAACTTCTTGAGGAGTCTCTGGGTGAGACCTATGACCCTGATTGAGTCCCTGCTGAGGGTACCCATCATTGTTTCGGGGAGTGGCCTCCCTCTCGGGTCTATAAGGTCTCGGAGGCAAAGCTTGAGGAGGTCGCGAAGACCTGTCCTGCACCAACGGGTTGTGCCTCTCATATTGTTCGGCTCTTTGGGTGCGAGGGGTTGGCACCCTCTCAGGTAGTTTATATCGTAACTCATCTGCTTCGCGCTGCATGTGCTCTTTATTCAGGTGGTATAAGTACTCTAACTCCTGATGACCTTGCTCAAGCTGCTTGATTTGGGCTTGGCGAGTGGCATGTCTGGCGACTGCCGGGTCAATTTGGTCTACCTTATTTTGCTCAGGAGGTTTGAATGTTTCTCCTATGTGTTTGCCTCGATTTTGATGATCTAAAATTTCAATGGGTCGCTTCCCTCTGTCGAGGTAGGCGACATGTACTTGAGGCTCTGGTCTCGAAGGGTGACCATGATATCTAGCAGGTGCGGAAACGCAAGGTTCCCGCGCTGTATGTTGTTCCCGAGGAATGCGATGGTCTTCCTCGTACTCCCTTTCATGGGTTTGAAATGGGCAGGCGGAGTGAGCTCGCCCTGTGTGAAGAGCCCTATGCTCTGGATTTTGTCTTTCTATTCTAATGGGAGGCAAAGAAGAGGTATCGTATTCACGCTGTCTCTCCTCATGGATACTATGCCTCTCTAGTGCTTCATCACACTGCGGCCACTCAGATCTAGCCTCAAAAGGCAGTTGTCTACTTACATTAAGATCTACATGTAAAGCGTCTTCCCGAAAGGGGCTGTGTTCAATGGGCATACCCCACAGAGGGGGATCCCAATAATTCTTTCTTGATGTGGTCTGACGTGGACCTTCTTGTGGGCCAGACCGCCAAGGCGGTATGACCAAGTCTTCTGGACTAAAGTGAAGGCGACTTGTGCCTGCTTCTTGTGTACCTTCTAGAGCTTCTGCCCTTGATTGGGCTTGGCTACGGGTGTACACCATTGTGGTGCTTCTCTACTTTCTAAGCAGGTTTTTATCTCGTTTATGATGATTTTTATTTTTGTCTACACTAAGCAGAAATGAACACACACATACACAAACCATGATTATCTCTTTTAAGGGTTTAAATAGTGTGTCCTAAACTGGTTTAGTGCATTTTGATGTTTTGTTTTGTTTTTGCAAGTTTTGAAGAACGTTTAAATGCATAATGTAGGCTCATATAACTCCCAAAATGGTCGCCCCTTCAATATACCAACCAGGCCGATATACCAACCTCTCTATATACCCGCCCTTATGAGAGGGAGACTATAGGTACATGAGAGCAGATGGTACGTGGTACGTAGGTGGTACGAAAGGGGGATTGTCCTGTTAATGGCACCTACCATAGAAGACTTATCCTCACGTGCATGGGAATCACCCCAGTGACACTCGGTCAGCTTTCGTCAGGATTTACGCCTAACAATAGTGACAATCGGGGTAATGGATGCAAATTAAGCCAAGGTGGTGATGAAATCCATCGATGGTCTTGATCAAGGGCTGGGGTTTTACGACCAGCTCCTTGGTTTAATTTTACCACGTGAAGTGTGTGTGGTTATTTTTATTTAAAAAAATGAAACAAGCAGCAAAAAAGAAAACTTTCCCTAAAGAAAAGGAAGCTAAAAAAGATTTTTTTTTTTTTTTTAACTAAATAAAGCAAGAAAATTTATGGAAAATTTCTCTACCTTTTAAACAATAAAAAAAATTCATTTTCCTTGATTTTTTTTTTTTATCTTAATGAAATTTTAAACATAAACGAATGAAAGTAAACATAAACAAAAAATAATTTTTTTTTTTTTTTTTTTTTTTAGATTAAGCTTTCCCTAAGAAGGTAAAATTAACAGGAAGCAGGAACAGAAAAATGAACAAGAAACAACGGGAACAGTTTTAAAACCCTTACCTTTCTCTGCCCAAACTTGTTGTTTCTGACCTTCGGCTAAAAAAAAAGGGTACCTGCTAAGCACAAAACATAGCAAATCTGATTAGTTTCTGTGATTTAAAAATCAGGGAACGGTCCCACCGTGATCGCCATTGAAAGCATGAGATTCCGGAAGAAAGAAATACTGAGATGTAATAAAAATAGAACTAGTTTGATACATGAAATAACACGAATATAATCCCGTCAAAAGTAGGAGCACAACCCTTTTTATTCATGTGGTTCCAACTCGGTTACAATAGCATGATTTCCATTACAAAAAGTGCACAGTGATCTTCTTTCGCATGCCCACATTTGAATCGGGCGGGCCAGTGTTGTCGTCGCTTATGCTGATGAATCCTTGCCGATTGCTGTTCTTCCTGCATTCAAAGAAACAATAAACTATTTAGTAGCACCTGCAACAAGAAGACAGAACGTTTGTCTTTAGAAGCAATGATAAATGCATGCAAAAGATTGATTAAATCATCACCAAAAGGCTGCTGCCAGCAACAGTCGGTGAATCTGCTCTCCGTTACCTGCAAGTTAGTATTTTCATTGCATCGCAGCATATATATTTAATGACTGTCTTTTGGAAAATACATTCGAACATTGTTAACTGTAATACATATTTGAACGTAAAACATAAACTATTCAAACAGCATGAGCGTGATGTAAATATGCGATAACAGAATAATCTAGAATGAACAAAAAGCATGCGGGGCATCCGAGCGGGCCGCCCACGCTAAAACTTAATTTCGAAGCCAATCCACCAAGGACGGGCTTGAAATCTCAGAAAGAGAATTATTGTCGGATGAATGTTGTTGTGATCCACCGTCAAGTCTGAAGGTCAGATTTGCGCTTCTGAAAACCACCCACCAACCTCTCTTTCGCAAGAGATTCTGGATGCAGAAGAATGAATTCAGAAAGGAGTGCAATCGGGTCTTCAAATGAACAGCACTTCATTGCGTTTAAGAAAAATGCTCCTTTTTCCATCTTTTTTGGGTGGAAAAATCCACCATTTTATAGACCCAGGGGGTCTCCTTGAATGCCGTGCATAAGCGCCATGCATTGGTCAAAGGTGCCATGTGGTGGTCGTGTCTCCTCGAAAGAGGAAAGTCTCCCATGACTCGGTCTTTCGTTAATGCCACTATGACAATCCTTCAACGGTCCACGCAACTGACTGTGGTGTCACTGCTAGTTGTCTAAAGCCCACCTTAAATCGTTTTAATGGCACTTTGAATGCCTTGATTTTTGCCTTGATGTTTGCCTTTGATTTGCGAAATGTCGCCTTTGGATGCTTGTTTTTTATTGGTCGACGCCTGCCTCTGATTGGTTATGGTACTGCCTTTGACGTCGAAGTGTCGCGATATCGTGACACTTGGGTCGGGGCTCTGTTCTGGGCCCGAAGTGTCGTGATATCACGACACTTCGGCCAGGTCTTGGCTTTGGGGCCGAAGTGTCGTGATATCGTGACACTTCGGTCGGGTCTTGGCTTTGGGGCCGAAGTGTCGCGATATCGCGACACTTCGGCCGAGTGTTGGCTTTGGGGCTGAAGTGTCGCGATATCGCGACACTTCGACCGGCCTTGGCTTTGGGCCTGAAGTGCGATATCACGACACTTCGGCCCAATCTTGGCTTTTGGCCCAAAGTGTCACGATATCGCGACACTTCGGCCCGGCCTTGGCTTTGGGGCCGAAGTGTCACGATATCGCGACACTTCGGCCCGGCCTTGGCTTTGGGGCCGAAGTGTCGCGATATTGCGACACTTCCGCCGGGCCTTGGCTTTGGGCCCGAAGTGTCGCGATATCGCGACACTTCGGCCCGGTCTTGGCTTTGGGCCCGAAGTGTCGCGATATCGCGACACTTTGGCCCGGTCTTGGCTTTGGGGCCGAAGTGTCGCGATATCGTGACACTTCGGCCAGGCCTTGGCTTTGGGCCCGAAGTGTCGCGATATCGCGACACTTCGGCCCGGTCTTGGCTTTGGGGCCGAAGTGTCATGATATCGCGACACTTCGGCCCGGTCTTGGCTTTGGGCCCAAAGTGTCGCAATATCGTGACACTTCGGCCCGGTATTGGCTTTGGGGCCGAAGCGTCACGATATCACGACACTTTGACCGGGCCTTTTTTTGATTAGGCTTGCTTTGGATTTAAGGCTTGCTCTGGATTTAAGGCTTGCTAAAATGACCAACTTTGCTCTGCTCACTTTTCGACCTTCTAAACTGTTGTGTGAGTGGCTAGGACCACTGTTTGACCTCTGAAGGCTGCCCTAAAAGCTGTGTATGTCAATGCGATCAGTGTTTGTAGTCACTTAATCGGATTGGTGTTGTTTTGGTGTCTATAAAGAGTACTAACAATATAGTCTCTCAGCTTTATAAATTGAGCTTGAGCCATCTCTTTGGTGAAGATTTCCGCGATGTTCTCCAAAGTGTGGCAATATTGAAGCACAACAATTTCAGTTTCCACCATATCTCTGATGAAGTGGTATTTCATATCAAAATGCTTTGATCTACTATGGTGGACATGATTGTATGCCAACTAAATTGCACTGATGTTATCACAGTATATTCTAGTTGAATCACTTTGCTGCTCTCCAATCTCTTCCAATACCTTTCATAGCCATAGAGCTTGAGTACTAGCATGAGTGATTGCTATATACTCAGCTTCTGTTGAAGATAGTGCAACTACTGTTTGCTTCATTGAACTCCAAGTTATTAGTCCTAAACCAAGACTAAAACAATTTCCCAATGTGTATTTTCTATCATCAACATTGTTACCCCAATCACTATCACTGAAGCCTTCTAGCTTGATAGTATCACTTTTGTAGTACTGTATTCCAAAATACAATGTACCCTTCACATATCTCAAAATTATTTTAGCTGCCTACAAATGCATCTCAGATGGGTTAGACATAAATCGAGAGACAAGAGACACAACATACTGAATATCTGGTCTGGTGTTGGCGAGAAACATCAAACTCCCAACAATGCTTCTGAAAGTGGTCATGTCAACTTTCGGTGCTCCATCATCCTTGCTTAATTGGATACCATGTCCAACTGGAGTTGCAACTAGTTTACATTGCTCCATAGCAAACTTCTTAATCATATCCTAAGCATACTTAAGTTTACAGATGAAGATCCTTGAATCTATTTGATGGACTTCCATTCCAAGGAAGTATTGCATTAAGCCAAGGTCCTTCATCTCAAATTCTTGCATCATGGAGTGCTGGAACTCCATATTAACTTTTTCATTACTACCCATAAAAATGAGATTATCCACATACAAAAAAACTATGAGGATGTCATTACCTTGATTCAGGTAGTAGAGCGTGGGTTCATTTTTGCTTCTGATGAACCCAAAATCTTTAAAGTACACATCAATGCGTGAGTACCAAGATCTTGGTGCCTGCTTGAGGCCATAGAGTTCCTTCTTCAATTTATAAACAAGGTGCTCCTTGTATTTCTCTTCAAATCCCTGCAATTGGTCAACGTACACTTCTTCTTTTAAGTAACCATTGAGAAATGTACTCTTTACATCCATATGTTGGACTTTCCATCCCTTGTGTGTAGCTAAGGCAAGAACTATTCTGATAGTCTCCTGTCTGGCTACAGGAGCAAAAGTATATTCATAATAAATTCCATATTTATGAGTGAATCCATTTGCAACTAATCTTGCCTTGTGCATCTCAATGCTTCTATCAACATTGAACTTGGTCTTGAAGACCCATTTACATCCAACACGTTTATTTCCTTTAGGAAGCTTCACCAGCTCCCAAGTGTCCTTGTTTTTTATAGAGGTTATCTCCTCTTTCATGGCATCTTGCCAAATATTTTGGGTACAAGCATTCTCATAACTATAAGGTTCAAGTTGTGCACTAGTTAACAAAGCATAGTTAACTAGATCTCCCCTAGGTTCCTGTTGGGAGACATCATCACCATACAAGTGCATATTTTCTAATCTTTGTAGAACAAAATTCATTTCACTAGCTTAACTCCTAGTATATATTTTTGAAAAAAATTTATCCAACATCTGATATGATGGATGGTTCTGAAGAGTTCTCTTACCTTTGTATGGAGAATCGATGTCCATTGGTGAGGAACTTATTGATATCTGTGGAGAAGGACTTGGTGAAGAAGTTGAACTAGAATATGAACTTGAGCTTGTGGGAGGAGACTTCTTACCTTTCTGCGGTGACTGCTGCTACACCTGCTTAGAAAATACATCATTAGATTCATCATCACTGAATATTTGAGGCTTACCCCATTCTCCTCCTTCATCAAAAATCACATCCCTTGAAATCACAATATTTCGAGTCCTAGGATTGTAAATTTTGTAAGCTTTTGTGTTCTCACAGTACCCTACAAAGATGCATGCCTGAATCTTTAGATCAAGCTTCTTTCTCATCTCATCAGGAATGTGAGAATATGCCAGTGAACCAAACACTCTGAAATACTTAACATTTGGCTTCTTACCATACTAGGATTGGTAAGGTGTTTGTCCTTCCAAACTTGAAGTAGGAATTCTGTTCAAGATATGTATGCTAGTCCTGGCTGTATCTGCCCAATATTAATTATTCAAATGCTTCGTCTAAAGCATATACCTTGCCATTTCCACAATGGTGCGATTATTCATCTCTGCCACACCATTCTGCTATGGATTGTAGGCAATTGTGAACAGCATCTTAATGCCATGTTGCTTACAAAAAATCAAAAATTCATGAGAGGAGTATTCTCCTCCCCTATCTAATCGAAGACACTTTACAAAATATCCACTTTCATTTTCAACTCTTACTTTGAAATTGACGAAGCATTCAAATGCTTCATCCTTATGTTTCAAAAAATATGTCCAGCACATTCTAGTAAAATCATCAATGAAAAGTAGGAAGTAAGAGTTTTTACCAAGACTCTTGGTCTGCATTGGACCACAGATGTCTGTATGCACTAGCTGAAGTGGATTACTGGCCCGCCATTCTTGCCCAAGGAACACCCTTCACAGACTTCCTTACTATCTTGAACTTTTGGAAGTCTGGTTACCATTGCTTGTGAATTTAGCATTTTCAGACTAGCTGAATTCAAATGACCATATCTCAAGTGCCACAGGACACTTGAATTGGTAATAGCAACATCTGCTAACTTATATCCCCTTGGCTGGCCAAAATTTAAAGGAAATACTCTATTATTTGACATTGGCACTTGTGTAATGATTCTATTACTATTGTTTTTGTCAAAAATGGTGCATTTACCCTCATCAAAAAGCAACTTGTATTTCTTTTCTAACATTTGACCAACACTTAAAATATTGTGTTGGAGATGGGGTGTGTAATAGATATCACTTACTTGCTTGATGCCTTATTTAGTTGGAACCACCATGGTTCCAATGCCTTCAACCTCCAATGATTTGTCATAACCCAATCAAATGTTGGATTTGTATGAGGACTCTAGAGTAGCAAAGAGTTCTTCTTTATCACTCATATGATTTGAACACCTAGTGTCCAAGATCCATGTATCATTCATGTCTTGATCTACCTGACCATATGAGAGAAAGATATTTGTGGCCTCTTCCTCTTCTCAAAAATTGCCAAACTAAATGCTTTGGTTGATGTTGCTTCTTTGTGAAGGCTTTGACCAATAGTCACGAGCATAATGGCCAGGTTTTCCATAATTGTAGCAATATTGTTTTGATGTATCTTATCCTTTTTCTCTGCCTGATTATTTCCCTTTATTTTGTTGTCCTCCTCTATTCTGATATTCACCTCTATTTGAGAATCCTCCTCTGTTCTGATTTCCTCCTCTGTTAGGAGTTCCACCTCTATGATTATTTTTGCCTCTACCTCGATACTGTCCTCTACCACGGCCTCTAACTCTGCCTTCATGATAAGCAAAGGCTTTTTCATCTCCTCCGTAACTTGTGGAAGGAGATTGTTGTAACCTCTCTTCATGTGAGAGAAGTGAACCAAGGAGGGATTCAAAAGACAGAGAAGTTAGGTCTTTGGATTCTTCTATGATTATGGCAACTGAATTCAACTTAGGAAGAAGTGTCCTCGAAACCTTCTTCACTATAATTTTAGGTTTGAATTCTTCTCCTAAAGTGACCATCTTATCTACTACGGCTTTTACACGCATGCAGTAATCACCAAACTTTTCACTTTCCTACATTTTATGAGTTTCAAAATCTCATTTCAAGGTTTGTAGTTTTACTTGTTTGACTTGGTCACTACCTCTATAACTTTCTTTTAAAGCATTCCATGCAGATTCAGCTATTATAAAAGAAGCTATTCTAGGGAAAATACTTCTATCAAGGGCAGCTTGGATGTGATAAAGGACGAAAGAATTATTATTCTGAGATTTCTTTTTAGACCTTTTATCTGTAGCATTCAAAGCTGCCCAATCAGCAACAGTAGGTTCAGTATATCCTTCTTCAATCACATCCCAAAGACCTTTACCTATCAAAAAAAAAATCATTTTAATTCACCAATACTCGTAACCACCACCATTGAACTCAAGGATTGGTAGACTAGTATTGGATGCCATTTTAGAAAGCAAACTTTATTTCAATTACAAACAAGTAGTACAAAGGAGTACAAAACAGATCACTGATTTAAGTCAAATCTAGCCTTTTTAATATGCTCACTAATTTGGCATTATTCTTATTAAGGATCACCCAAAACTGGAAATGTGAAGTTGTTTGCTTCGTCGTCACTAATCACAATGACTTTTGGCACTGCTTCTGGATCGAAACTACTGCTGATGTTTATAACATCTTGTTCTTCAATTTCAGGTTCAACTTCTACTGGATCTTCTTATTCTTCAGGTTCTTCTTCCTCTTCTTCTTCTTCTTTTGCTATTGGTTCAGGATCAGGAGAGCATGGTGTATAGCTCTCACTTGTTTCTACTTCAGGCACTGTAGGTGTATAACTTTCACTTGATTGTGCTTCAGGTACTATTTCAACCATATCAGAATCTTCTATCCTTTTCCCAAAGATATTATCTTCAGAATCCACCTCATATCCAGAGTTTGGTTTCCTCAGATGAGCAATCACTTGGTTTTCTAACTGGTAAAATAATGTATGAAGTCCGTTCCACCGAAATTTCTCGTCAAAGGAATTAGGTGTCTCTCTTCTCAATAGAGAGTAGAGTGTAGAGTAGCATCTGACTGACCGGATCATCTATCAAACCACATCAATTTCCAAGTTTTCGTAAAACAATTTTTATAGTCTTAGGAAAGAAAAAAAAATTCTTTTCCACAAAAAAAAACTTAAGGTTTTCAAAAAAAAATTGTTTAAAGTCTTTAAAAAAATTAATAATTTTGTTATATCCCTAATTATTTTTTAAACAAATATTTAAAAAATAATTATAAATATAATATAAAAAACTATTAAATTAAATATAAAAAACTTTAAAACAAACAATTAAAACCTTTTCCTTTAAAATAAATGTCTTGTAGGTGATTTGAACCCTGCACATTGCTCTTTCCAGCAAAGGGACTTAGCCTTTATCCTTATTTCTTGCACTTCGACGTGTCAACAAAAAAAAATTAAAAAAAATTTATATATTTCCTCCGGTGGGTTTCGAACCTTGGTTCTCCTACCTGCTTGCGGGGTTCCTTAACCGCCACACCACAGTGCTCGGTGAGTATGGGAAGGACCTACCCAACTTTTAAACAATATGCTGCCATGTTTTTTTTTTTTTTTTTAAACAAATTCATATATCCCACATTTAGCAGGATGAGAGCATTATAAGTGTTTTTATACTCCTAAAAACACTTACCCTTTTGATTGCCTTTGGGCGATTTCCCAATCGATATTTTGCCCCATCTAGCGAATAATATCCTGCCATGTGGCTGCTGCCACCTGCCACTTTTCCACGCGTTTGTGCCACGTGTCTCCTTCATGTCGGTGCTCCTCGTCAGCTCACTTGTTTTGCCAGCTCAGTAGCACCTCGATTCGGATGTCAACTCCACATAAGCTTGACCTCACCTACCACCTCAGTATCTCTGCCACCCGGTGCTTCTCGAGATTCATGCCCAACATGATTTTTGCCATGCTCTGGTCTGACTTCAACAGATTTCAAGACCTTCTCAATCCGTGTGCCTAGCTCTCCATGATCCACGTGCTCGACTCTCCTCAATCCGCAACCTGGATTACGGTGCCCCCAAAAATTGTGTCCGCTCCAGGTTCTGCCTCGACCCACTCTCGGCTCTCGCGCTGCTTCGAAGACCGCGTTATAACCTTTGTTTTGATACCAGTTCGACTCGGAGATCTATGTGGGCTCAAACAAAAATATTAGACACACAGAAAAGTATAATGGTTTATTCTCATTAATATCAACTAACCACTAGAAAAAACATTACTAAGCCTTAAATAGGCTTTTAAAATAAATTGTCGTGATAATGTGGGAGGTATAAGGGAATTGGGAATTTGGGATGGCGGGAGAAAGCGTAGCCGGAGGAAAAGAAAAGGGAGGCAGAAAGAGGGAGAGAAATGAGGAGAACGACGACGGATGAGAGAGAAGGAGGTGGAAGATGAGATGAAGAAGGCAAAAGACGAATAAGGAGGAGATTGGGGAATGTTGAGCGATAAGGGACATGGTCAGAAAAACATTGGGGAGAAGAAAAAGAATAAAACTTAGAACTATGTTGCAGACTGATTATGACTCCAGCTCACACTTGAAGGGCGTTGAACTAGTTTTTCTAAGCTAGTTCAAGTAAGACCCTTTTCACATTTTACAACAATAAAGGATAGACTTACCCCTAGAGATTTCATTCTCTTAACAATCCATTTTCTTAGAGCCAAAGCCCCTAGTCAAGACCCATTAAATTTATTAATGAGTGGCTTATCTTTGAGCAACAAGAATCACTACTCTGTGAGGTCCTCCCTAACCTCTACTACTAGGAATGGTTCCAAGAATTTAGTTGTAAATGGATCTATGGGAAGAAAACTATAACTCGACATCTACTAAAATTTACTAGTATATCCTATAGTCATTATATTGTTTGAAAATAAACCTATATTAATTTAGATGCAAAACTTCTAAAATAATTAAGAGATAAATGAAATCTAGTTAAAAAATTCCACACCCAGATATAATGTTCCACCTCGTTGATACCCTAGCACTCCATTGCTTCTCCCATAATCCCAACATATCTCAAGTTATGTTTAATTATGAAAATTGTAATTGTTGAATAAAGTCTTTATGAACTTTAAAATCATATAAAAATATTTCAATTTATTTATAAATTAAATTTTTGTATAAAACAAAATAATAACACATATGTACAAAAATATAAAAAACAAATTCTTACCTAGGTGTTGGAGGTGAGTTGGAGAGGAGAGGGCAATTCTCCAAGGGAGGTCCCAGGTTCAAATCTCCACCCTACCAAAAAGCTGAATTGGGTACCCAAAATCCAATTGATAATGTTGGTGCGGGCAGGTCCGGGTGCGACTCCCAGGTAACTTTGATGGTATAGAACCCCATGTTCATGGTCTCAGACCAAGGCGGCCCCACATGAGGTTTTTCGCTAAAAAACAAAAAACAAAAAAAAATCTTGAAATTAACTTTTCATTTCTTCTATTGAACAACCCATGAGATTTAGATTATAACTCTCCTTTACATCATTACAAATAAATATTAAATACAAAAATATATAAATAAATTGAATAAATAATAACTAAACCTTTATATTATAATTATATATAATATATTTTTCTAATTCTAAGTGGCCAATTTTATTTTTCTTAAATATTAAAATCTTTTCTATATAATACTTTATCTATTAATTTAATTTGTTTGCAAGATTCATGTTTGAAATATTAGAGAGTTTCCAATTATCTGCGGTGAGTAATTTTCTAACAGATCACTCAAATGAATGATTGAGTTGCAATTGCATTTATATTTAACATACCACTCTTTAAAATGGAAAATAATGTCTATATTAAAATTATAAAATAAAATCTAATTTTCGACTTTGTTTTTCGCTGAAACCAATTGCCAAAAAAAAAAAACCGTCATTAATTGCTTGTTCTTCCCCATTTCTAGTTTGTGTTTTTCCTTATAAACCAGTATCAAGATAAAATAATTATCAAGTATATTCTCCACGTCAGCTTAACATAATCTTGCTTTTCCATCAGAGATAAATTGAAGAATTCTGTACAACAGAACACAGAGTTAATGTTTCCGTCTTCCTGTGCGATCGTACAATGCTTCATTTTTATTTTTAATAAATTATATGAAATAAAAATATGTGTCAGTTATATTTTATTATGATCATATCTTTTATTGATAAGACAAGATTTGAGTCTGGTCTATTTCTTTCCTTATATATTTATTTTATCGTTTATTTTTATTTATAAAAGCTAGGGGCATCACTTACAAGAATAAATCCGGAAATTCATGTAATCATTTGAAAAAGTTTGAAAGAAATATATACTTGAACCTAATCCGGAAATTCATGTTACCATTTCAAAATGTCTGAAAGAAATATGTGTCCCGCACCTAACCTTACATTCCTTATATTACTGTTTGCTGTTTCCATGGCGTTATTTGGTACGTTATATATGGCTTTTATTAGGGAGCTGTCTACTTTTTTAATATTTAAATTTAAATATTATAAATGAAAATTCGAACACTTATTATTATAATATTTCTACACTATTCACATGTTATTATTTAGAAATCCTTCTGTGTAACAAGTCAACAAACGTGGGCGACTCTCTTCTTTTCACCAGTAAACATTAATCCATAGACGCGAAGGTGTGCAATACTCTTCTCTTCGCCTTCATATGCTTGGATAAACTTTTTCAAAGAATAAACATTTTGGTGGCTTTATGATATATGTTATGAGACCGGCATTGCAAGAATCATATTAGTCTTTTATTCATTGTACAAAATTATAATTATAAATCTTTAAGAAAATTAATAATGTATAAAAATTAAATAATTAAAATTATATCAAAATGATTAATAATATAATAGCTAACTAAACAGTAATTTTTTAACCAATTAAAAATATAATTTTTAAGATGAAAGTTACAATTCAAATCTTGATCAACTAATACTTTATTATTATTTATAATTATTTTATGAATATGAAGATGTATATTTTAAATCTATAAGGATTTATCTATTCTATACTTTCACACATGGTATTGTATTTATACAAAGACTTAGTGTATTTCCTAGATGGTGAGTACAATTAATTTGCAACTATTTACTTGTCTTGTACTTTCAAATGATGGTGATTTCTTTTTAAAGACTTGATGTTTTAAAAAGTAATGAGATAGAAAGAACCATTACAAAAATATTTAGAACTTTTGGAAACATCCATTGGGTGGCCAATAGGATTTGTATTGAGCAAATATAATCAAGGGTTTAATAACAATGTCTAATTAATTCACCTCTTGAAATAGATAGTGAGTTGGTTAATCATTTAGGATTTGAATGATCACGCACCATAGCAAAAGAAAAAATTAACTTAAGCAATTTAATACATTGTTATAGAATGTAGTGCATGTTTTTTATAAATTAAGTGTCACAAATTTTCAACTTAGATTAATTCTTTGTTTGAAGCTTTGAAAAATTAACGTATGTTTTGATAATTGATGTCTAATTATTCAAAGAGTGTAACTATTACAATAAAAAAAAATTGGTTGTTTCCATAAGATGATTGACCTACATAATTATCAAAATTTATAGTTCAAACAACCAAATATCATGTTCAAACACATAACCGGTTTGATATCATGCTAGAGGACATAAAATTTTATATAGCAAAAGATATTAATACATGTAACCTCAAAAAGTGAAAAACACAATAATATTTAATCAATTAATGCAACACTACCAACCCCATCATATGATAAACATTAGATAGTTTACACAACTAGCATAGGAGGTCATAATGGTAACCCTAGAAAGTGATAAATATAAGATAGTTTAAACAACAAGAAAAACACTATTTGATGATAATGGATCTTGTTTATCTAAGTCCCTCTAGATGGATGAAGGACCAATATCTTATGGAGTAATCCATTCATGATCTAAAGTGACATGATTGATCTTATTAGTACTATTACTACATTTGTTACTTCTCTTATTATTGTTGTATTTGTTACTCTTAGGCCATCAAGAGTTGAGGAGTCTCATAGTTGATTATATATATATATATATTGTGAATAGCTCTTGTTATGACCACAAGAATGAGGGCCTCTAGAATATCTTTTCTACCACAAGAAATTGACATTAGAACCTCAAGGTCCCCTTTCCCATCTCTATAGTGGAGTGTCACTAGGATTATAAAGAGTAACTCAACTCATATTGTAAGGGGTATTCCATTAATAATCCAATAGCTCTTTAAAAATTTGTAACTCCATAGCAACGTTGTGTGCTTGAGATTTAATCTATAATACAAAATTACCATCCATAAAAACTTTATTAAGAAAAGAAAAAATAGAAAATATTTTAGTTGGAAAGACAACCAAATTATCTCTTTCCATAAAATAATTTTCTTTTGTTCTAACAATTTGCCATAATTAGGTAATCTTAATTCGCTAGTGAAGTCAATCCCCAGGAGAAAATGCTTTTAAAAAAATACTTTGTATGGACATGATTGAAAACAATCCAACTCTAGGATTCATCAAATTTGGCATAAAATCAAAATATAGGATTCATCAAATTTGGCATAAAATCAAAATAGATGTTTAAATTTCATAGCATTATTACAAATAATGCATAAGGAAATGAAGTTAGAAGAATATTTTAATTTCTCCCCTAGTGATAAATCCTAATACAATAACTATGAGAGGAAATATACCTTCTTAGGCTTACCACATAGATTTTAATTTTTTTGTAACTATTTTTTCCAAGTCATGGATTTGGAGAAATGATTTTAGTGCTTATTATGTCATTCTATCATGAGTATAAGCTAAGATATCCATTGGTATCTATTATGGGATTTTGTAATTGAGAAAGGGGTGTTGATATCCCATTTCCAATCCTTCCATAAATTCATAGGTTTTACAACACCAATCATATGTAGAGATGTTTAGGTGCAATAAATCCAATCTATGGTTTATTTAGAAAAAATCAAAGATAATATTAATATGATGGCAAAAAAACTACAAGACTTTAAATATTTCAACCTCTACCAAAGACATAGGTAGAATAGTAATAGATTCATTTGGAGTGCATCAATGCTTCAAATCCTTACCACAAATGCATAGAATATTATTTCTAAAAATATATTGAAGCAAAGGAACATTGGAAAAAAAGAAGAGAGATGGGCTATTGTAAGCCAAGAAGGAGTGCAAGCAAAGAGGAAGCTCCATTAGCTAGTATGGAAGGAAAGTCATATTTGAAATCCCTAATGGGAAGTCGGGATGCCCTAGTTGGAAGTATGGAGGCACAAACTAGAGATAAACAGAAGAGTGAATGCAAGGTAAGTTTGATTTAGGTAGTAGATGTTACACTAGAAGTGAGAATCAAGGATGATATAATTGAGCATGATATAATGGTTCTTAAGAGTAGAGGGTTAATATGTAAGTTCCATAGATCATGGTCAGGGTTTTTGGAGACTCAAAATTGGATCAAGTGCAAGTGGGTATTAAATTCAAATTACTCTATTACTTTTCTTCCTAAAGGTTTTATTCTCATCATCATTTTTTAGTTTAGAAATTAGGGATAAAATAATGGTTTGCGGTCCATGGTTTAGGGGAAGAGATGCACTTTATTGAGACCATGGAATGATTTTTTTTGTTGAGACAAAAACTATTAAGACTTCTGTATCAACTTATAAATAAGGATGTTTTGAAGAATATTGGAAATACCCTAGGGAAATTCATCTAGGAAGGACTAACTAATAAGGAGCTAAAGCATGTTATATATACTTGAATATGTATTTCTATGGATATTTCAAAATATCCTTTGCCACAATACATTAAGATAAAATATAAATCAAGAGAATGGGATCAACAAGTAGATTATGCAAATATCATGTTTTGTTGCCATAATTATTATGAGATTGAACACATTATAAGAGTTTTTCTAGTGAAAACTATGAGATAAAAAAATTTAGCCATGAGATAAACTTCAAGAGGAAGCAAGGAAATTGTACAATAATAGAAGCTAGATCAGATCAAGGATATTCCAATCCAAAAGAAAAGGTAAATAAATCATATCTACTGTATCATTTGGGAAGTTCAAAAGGAATTAAAGGTGCAAAATAAAATGTGGAGAGAAATCCTAAAACAAAGACAACAAAAGAGGTCAAGTTTATTCTAAATAAATCATATTCATTTTTCCCAAGTAAGATAGAATCCTCTCCAAGTAATAAGAGTGAAAGAGATGAAGAGGTTATCCCTTGCACTACAAGATTTCAATAACAAAAGAAATGAGGATGGAGGAAACCCATAAAAATTTAGGTTTTTAGAGTAAAATAATAAGGTAATTGCTATAGAAGAGCATCCTTGCATGTTAGGATTTTGAGGGAAACATAAAGAATATTTTCCTTTTGAGGTTATTAATTGTACTTCATATCCTCCATAATAATGCAAACCTAAATATGACATATCTTACTACGCGTAGTGTGAGAAGATTAAAGATATTGATGAAGATGAAAGTATTTTTGGAAATGAAATAAAGAGAGGAAGATCCAAGAAGCAAAAGCAAAGAGAAAAATAAATCGAGAGGGATATTGATATAGAAAAGCAAAAACAAATATCACAAGTGCTAACAAGAAGTAGGGCTAAACCATCAAATAAAAAATAATAATAATAATGAAAATAATATATTGGAATATTAGGGGAATGGATAAGAACCCTAAAAAAGTATTAATATTATGAGGTTGTTATAGATAATATATTTATAGATATAAAATATGGGCACCAAATATTTTAGCAATTAGCAGTGTTGAATTTCATCTTCGAAAAACTTTAATTTAAGAAGGTATGTGATATAAAATTAGTTGAAAAAAATCTTGAAAAAAATAAAGGGGCATTATAAGAAGTAGTCTGCCCCAACCATGGTCTAAAGTCCTCATCCCTATCATGAGCTATTTCACCGTGGATGAAATCAATGAGCCTCTTCAAAGCTTTCACCTGGCCTTCATGAATTTTTTTTGCAACATTAAGCTCATTAACATCCCATATTATGTTTTTAGGTCCTTGGAACTCACCATTGAGAGTGTTAGGAAACACAATTATACCTACCCTAAGCATCAAGACCTACAATTCATCATATTCAAGCATGTGCTTCAGAAGGGATCTGAGAGAGTTTCTCTGGCGGCTTAAAGGTCTCTTCAAAATATTTTTGAAGCTGATCCCAACGTAAATAGTATCAACACTTTTTATGAGGACAGTATCAAAGGGTAGTGGTAGACCTATTCACCACTCAAATAGAATAACAAGAATAAGAATTGTCGATGCATTTCATCCTCTAACGACGATTCCATGTGCAAGTCATTGGAAGGAAGATCCAAGAAAAAATCAAAGGCTATGGAGGAATTGCATAATACTACTGAACAAATCTTGGTGCTTGCCGATATGCTGGATAATGCACTCCTTTCCTTCAGCACCACCCTGATGATTGTTCAACAAGCTAGGAAGATGGCCTTTGCCATCAAAGGCGAGGCAAACCAAAATTGAACCTCGTCGAGCCAAATGCAGTAATCTTGGTTGGACGTCTGGTGTTTGGTTTTTGTTTCCTCTAGGTACCCTTGTCATAGTTTGTACCCTTGTTCTTTTTTGTACTCATCTTCTTTCCGATTTAAAGTTGGTTGTTTCTTTCACCTCTGGGGTTCTTTCTTTTCAGTTCAGTTAGTTTGCTGCTAGCAAGCTTTCTTTGTTGCTTATGTGTAAAAGGTTTCAAAACCTTTCAAAATTGTTTTTATCAACCAATCCAAAAAAAATGAATTGATTGTGGAAACTTAGTAGTTTGAGGAAGATAGAGAATATATTTGATAGAAAGACAAATGAAGAATATCTTTGATTGAAAGACAAAGTTCAATATAGTTTAATTAACTTGTTAGAAATTTAATGAGATCAATGTAATATTTTGTTCTTGTAATGAGAGTAGTCCCCAATATAATCCATACAACTTATTTAAAAAAAACTTAACCCCTAAATAATTATTATATGTAATATTATTTATTTTTAATTCTTATAGGGTAATTTTATTTTTCTTAAATATTAAAATGTTTTATAGGTTGCTTGTGTAGTGTAGTTGGTGAATGTCCTAGGTGTTAGCAGAGGCTAACCCAAACTCCATTCCCCAAGCACCATTCCTCTTGCAACTACCCCATGGATATCCAAATAACAATCCCTTATGACTAATACCATGTGGTATACTTGGATGGGATGTTGACCATAGAGCTAAGTTCTCAGGATTTTTGTCTAATAAAATTTTAAGTACTAAGGGGATAGAGAAACTGTTCAGGCTTTGGCTCTTCTTTGGGAGATCTTAGATTTATATTGTAGTATGTGTGAGTGTGTGAGGGGGTGGGTGTGTGTATGGTTGTATGTTAAATTCCCTATTGATAATTATGATAGGATATGGTAGGATGGGGATGTCCAACCCTAGGTGTTAGTCACATGAATTTCTTACAATAACCTCAACCTAAATTAAAATTAAAAAATTAAATCATTTATAAGTAATATTTTAAATTATTTTTTTAATTTTTTTGATAGGTTGAAAATTTGGGGGTATATTAGGACCACCTTTCCCATAAATTAAAATTAGTTCTCCGTTATAAAATACCAATACCTTTTAACATTGTGGTGTTCCTATGGAAACCATATTTTTATTTATCTTAATTTTAATTTTACCTGTTAATTTAATTTTTTCTAAAGATCAATGATCTAAAAAAATGTCAGAGAGTTTCCAATTATCTATAGTGGTCCTCGTGGAACACCCATGTGGTTAGGGGTTTGGATTTTATTTTAGGATACCAACATTCAAACCACCATGGGGCATGGTGTGTGAATATGTGAGTGAGCTTCTGTAAAAAAAAAAAAACAAAAAATTGTCTATAGTGACTAGTCTACTTTTTTAACAGATCAATCAAAGGAATGATTTTTTTCCTTAGATGATTAAAGAAAAGGGTTTTAAAAGTGGACCCTCACCCTTTTACAATTCACGTTCTAAAAAAATAAAACTAGTTATGCATTGAACCTTTGACTCTCATTGTCCAACTAAAGTTTACTTGAACTTCTAGTCAAGCACAAGAGACACTAAGTTTACTTGAACTTCTAGACAAGCATAAGAGACAAATATTGCCTAATGTCTTATAAGACACAAGTTGGTGGATTTATTGAAGAGCTCCAAGGAAGGCCAAAATAGAGTTAGAATCTATTGGACATAAATATTATGCTACTTGAGGGTGTTTAGAGGAGTTGTCGGTTAGCTCCCACAACACCCACAATAGTCATATTCCTGAATTCATCTTTAAATATTCTCCTGTTTCTTTCAATCCATAAGCACTGTAAAAATATTGGGATGTAAATATTCCAAATCTGTTTGTTCTTCTTATCAGGAGACCTTCACTGTATCCACCAATCTATAAGATCCTAAGACATCACCCAACTGAAACCTATAGATCTCAGCCATTAATCCAACACTTCTTGAATGAAGGAACATTTTTAAAATATATGAATACTTGTTTCTTTGTTTCTTTTACAAATGCAACATATGTTGGGTCCCTAAAAGCCTCTCTTACTCAAGTTATCCCAGATCAATATTTGTTGGTTTCCCAAGGTGTCCTCCTCCGAAGATAATTTGGAATTTAAATTGGGTTGGAGCCCTCTTCCTCGCCCCCCAAACCTAACCCTAGAGCAGGAGTTAAGTGGGCCCATTCGGATTCCAATTGGCTGAAATTCAACTTTGATGGGGCCTCAAAGGGTAATCTCAGTAAGGCTAGAGCAAGTGGCATTGTGCGAAACGAGAATTGCGACATCCTCATGGCATTTGTTGAACCCCTTGATTCCCAATATTCACACTTCGTAGAGGCTCACACAGCTTATATGGGGGTGAAATTTTTAGCAGATGCTAGCTGTTAAAATGTGGAAATCGAAGGCAACTTTTTGAACATAATCAAGATGCTCAAAGGTGAGTGTACACCTATCTAGAACGTTCTCAATCTTATTAAAGCTAGGATATTGTTGTACGCTTTTGAACATATGAACATTCGTCATGTGTTCCATAAGGGGAGTGCATTGGCCGATATGTTGATCAACCGTGGTGTCCACTGTGCTGACTTTTTGGTGTGGAAAAACGATGTCCTGAATGACGTAGTCTCACTTGCTAGGAAAGAGGCTCGTGATACTTTGTTTTTGTAAGGAGTCGGACATCCCTTTAGCTCTCGTTGGAAGGGTTGTTTGGTCTCGCTTTGCCCTTTGATCGGAGTTTGTTAGAGTTTGTTTGGCCTTCAAAGCATTTCTCTCCATAATCACTATGGTTATTAGGAATTAAACTCTCTCAGTTATTCCTAATAGCTATAAGAGTTTGACTGTATGTATAAGGTTATGGGGACCCAAACCCTCTCTTTAGATTTATAAAAAAAAAAAATGGAAGAAAATGGAAGATAATTTCTATATTTAAATAAATGATCAAATAAAATCTAATTTTTGTCTGAAACTAATTGCAAAGGAAATAAAACCGTCATTAATTGCTTATTCTTCCCTATTTCTACTTTCTGTTTTTCCTTATAAACCAATATAAAGATGAAAAAAAATTATCAAATTTACTCTCCATGGCAGCTTAACATAATCTTGTTCTTGCATCAGAGTTATAAATTCTAGAATTCTGTACAACAGAACACAGAGTGAATGTCTGCTTAATAGTCTAATTCTTTAAATTGGCATGGTCTTCTAAACAAATAGAATTAAGAAACACAGCCATTAAATTCAAATCATAGCACCATTACAACCCTAAACCTAAACCATTTCACGCATACTCCGAATTATAACGGAGAAAGTTGTCTAAGAATTTGAAAGTATTAACAGTTAGACCCATAGTTTAAGACGGAAGATCTACAAAGAGGACAGCTATTATGCTGATAACCAATTGCCCATTTCTTCAAACACTCTGCGTGAAAAATATGATCACAATCTCTGATCACCCCAACCTCGTCATCCCTCTGCAAATCCGCTAAACAGATAGCACAAATGCTTACCTCCCCAGAAGAACAGTCAAATCTCTGCGAGGGTATGCGACCCCGAGGACTATCCCCACGGACAGAATCCTGATCCCACAAAGCTTGGATTTCTACGATTGCTTCCGGCGCTGGCCAAAGCATTTGAGGCTCAAGAAAATCGCCGAGCTTCAATTTTCGAAGAAGGCAATAGAGAGGATGCCTCACGTAACCTAACAAGAACGTAGACATGAGAAAGAACTCGGGGACTTGGAAGTTCCACACAAAAGATGCCATAGTTGATCAAGTGGGTTGCGGGCGAGGAGTCCAATACTCCAACCTTCGGCCGCCTCACTGAAATTAAAACACAATCGAACGCGTATTGACAAACACGATATTCAACATCCAATTTTTTTCCGGCGTCCTCTACAATCCATACGATGTTTTATTCTTTTATTTTAATAAATTATAAGAAATAAAAATGAGTGTCACTTGCTTTCTTGGTAAGACATGATTTGAAATAAAAATAAATTAATAAATTAGATCATATTTTTTTCTTGGTAAGACATGATTTGAACCTTGTCTATCACTAAATAAACATGCAATCTTTATTTTATGGTTTATTTTTATTTATAAAAGCTAGGGGCATCACATAGAAGCATAAATCCGGAAATTCATGTTATTAAATTTTTTAACCATTTCAAAAAGTTTGAAACAAATATATAGTTGTACCTAACCATCTGCCCCCCACCTAACCTTACATTCCTTATATTCCTGTTTGTATGGCGTTATATGCTGCGTTGTATATGGTTTTTATTAAGGTGTCTTCCTTCTTAAATTTGAATTTAAAAAGTTTAAGTATTTTATATTATTAACATATTAAAATTATAGTTTATTTTTTAGAAAATGTGAAGAAGATAAGCTTGTCCTTCTTGAACAGGAAGGTTTATGTAAAGGGGACACAAAAAACAAATTATGGTTTTCCTTCGGTTTACCCCCCGCATGGGACGACATTGAGGTTTCTTTTTAACCTAAAAGTTTCGCAAACAAGGGTTAAGGGTTAGGTAGATTGGTAATTGTTTGTTTGGCCAATCACTTTAGGGTCAATACAATAATGAAGCAGTCTAAACTTGTTAAGAGCAACCCATATGAACCTTACACTTAATAATTACAAAAAAATAATATAATATAAATATAACCAACTCTTTAGGTAAATATATATAAATTATAAAATTGTAAAATATTTTATTTTATGTCTAACACTCGTTAACTCTCGATTTCACGAGAAAACATTAATCCATAAACGCGAAGGTCTCTAATATTTTTCTGTTCGCTCTCAAACCAGTTAATGGGTTGGATAATTTTTTTCAAAGAGTACAATTTTAGATGGTTTTCTGAGATATCTTGTGAGACCGTCATTGAAAGAATCATATTAATCTTTTTATTTATTATATAAAAAATTAAAAATAAATCTTTAAAAATGGTTATTAGTGTAAAAAAATTAAATAATTCAAATTATGTTTATTAGATTAAAATTCGTTGTTTTATTGGGAAAGTGTAATTATAGGGCTTGGGTTTTGTTTTGGGAGGTTCAAGGTTAGGGTGTATGCTTGTAAACAATTTCATGTGGTTGGATATTTGGTTCCTGTGTACATCATGGACAATCACTAGTTCCTCGTGTGCATTGTGTGTGTTAACAAATAAATAAATAAATATATAAATAAAAGATGAAATCTGTAATTTAAATCTTGATCAATCAATGTTTTATTATATTATTTATTTTATGTATATGAAGATTATAATTAAAATTTATAAGTATCTACTTATCTTATACTTTCACACATGGTATTAAGAGTACAATTAAAATTTACAACTATTTACTTGTCTTGTACTTTCAAATGATGATGTTTTGTTTTTAAAGACTTGGTATCTTACTAAGTAATGAGATAGAGAGAAACATTAAAAAAATATTCAGAACTTTTGGAAACATTTATTGGGTGGTGAAAGTACTTTTTTCAATAGGGTTTGCATTCAGCGAATATAATCAAAGGTTTAAGAACAAGGTCTAATTCATTGATATCTTGAAATAGATAGTGATTTGGTTAATTATATTTAGGATTTGAATGACTACATCATAGCAAAAGTAAAAAATAATAGAATAAATTTAATACATTGTTGTAAAATTTAGTGCATGTTTATGCAAATTAAGTCTAGTAATTTTTTAACATAGTTTAATTTTTGTTTGAAGCTTTGAACAATTAATGTGTTTTTTTAAAAATGATGTCTAATTAATCAAAGAGTGTAGCTATTACAATAAAAAAAAAATTGGTTGTTACTGTCTGACCTAGATAAATATCAAAATTCATAGTTCAAACAACCAAATATCATGTCTAAAGACATGACAAGTGTGTTAGCATGCTGACAGACATAAATATTATATATTAAAAGATATTAATACATGTAACCTTAAATAGTGATTAAAAATTAATGTTTAAATAACCAATGCAACACTACCAACCCCATCGAGATAGTTTAAACAACTAACACAATATTCATAATGGAAACCCTAGAAAGTGATAAATATAATATAATTTAAACAAGAACACTGGTTGAGGACAATAGATCATGTTTATCTAAGTACATCTAGTTGGAAGAAGGACCAACATCTCATGGAGTAATCCATTCATGATCTAAAGTGATGTGATTAGTCTTATTAGCACTCTTATGACTTTTACCACTTCTTTTATTATTGTTATTTTTGTTACTCTTAGGCCACCAAGGGTGGAGGAGTCTCAAAGAAATGCCCTGTCTTAGGTTATTACTAAGAGAGATATTTTGAATAGCTTTTGCTATGACCATGAGAACAAGGGCCTCTAGACTCTCTTTCCTACTATAAGAAAGTGATATTATAACCTCAAGGTCTCATTTTCCCTCTCTATAGAGCAGTGTCACTAGGATTTTTTAGAGTAACTCAACTCCTAGTGTAAGGGGTATTCCCATAATAATATAATAGCTCTTTAAAATTATGTAAATCCATAGCAAACTTGTTTTCTTGAGACTAAATCTATAATATGAAACTACCACCCATAATTTTTTTTATTAAGAATAGATAAAATAGAATAGATTTGAGTTGGAAAGACAACCAAATTTATCTATTTTCATTAAATAAATATATTTTTAATTTAAAAATATGCTATAATTAGGAAATATTAATTGGATAGTGAAGGCATAAGGGTAAACTCATTTTTTTATTTCTAAGCATACAAATATCAATAAGGGTAAAAAACTAGGGAGAGAATACTAGGGAGAAGTTGAATTGCGTGATCATAAGAATTATGAGAAGGTAGTCCTTTGGCTTCCTCAAAATATTGACCACGTCTTTGCAATAACACCTACATACCCTTTGTATAGTTATTATCCCTTTTCTCAAAAGTTTCTATAGCAAATAATTGAGCCACAACCCCATGAGAGGATATTTTTGTAGACACCAAAACAACACCAATCCGATTATGTGACAACAAGTGTTGATCGCATTGACACAAACAGCCCCCAGGGCAGCCCCCAGAGGTCAAACAGTGGTCCTAACCACTCCCAAAAGTAGTTTTGAAGGTCAAAGGTCAATTTGGCATCTTTTTGGCACCTTGCTCTCTGCTCATCCCACCCCGGGATGAATGCAAACTGGCATTCATCCCACCCAGGGACGAATAGCAGCATTCACCCCAGGGTGAGGCGAATAGAAGGTTTGACTGGAAAAAAAAGTCAAGCCTCGACAACTTCGCCAGTTAACTGAGGCTTCAGGCCATGAAATTGCAAGGAATAGCTTTTATTCAAGAAGAGAGACTTCAGTCATGCATATATTTATTTTAGAGATCTCATGCAAGGAGATTCTAAATCAGGGAACTAGATTTTCTCTGAAAATAGGACAGTTAACTCAAGTAGCGCCCTCGCATGCGCAATTTAAACAAGGAGACCCTAAGGTCTATAAATTGGGGAGTTTTCCCACCCAAAAGACATACAGAGAAGGAGCATTTGAGCAATGAAGTTATGCCAATTTACATACCTACTTACGATTTGTGCCTTCACATCCTTAATCTCTCATTTGAAAGGGAGGTTATTGGGTGAGTATTGGAAGCACGAATCCCAACCCAAAATCCAATTTTTGGCCATAATATCCCACTAAATTTGTCGACAACACCCTATAAATAGTTTTGGACCCATCCCAAGTGGATTGGTGCTGAAACAGTGTCCCAAACGGTGGGCGTCCTACCCCCGGGCGCTCCCCAAACTGTCACAGTCCTATTCGCCCCACCCCGGGATGATTAGAAATCTATGATAGATTTATTTAGTTTTTTTTTTGCATTTTATTCTAGATATGCTGAATAGGTTATAGTTCAAATTTCATTTCATTCTGTTGTCATTTCCCGCCTTTACTAACTTGTAGATGGCACCAGCAAAATATGGGTGATAGAGGTAAAATTGGAGAAATATGACCTTCTGGGTCTTCCCAAAACACCCCCAATTAGCTAAAACCAAATTTTTTAGGTCATTTGGAGCTTTCAATATAGGACATTGAAGAGGGTGCTTTCTGATAGGTTATTGCAGGTCTATTCGTCCCACCCTGGAGCGAATACAAATCTGTGAAGAATTTCCTGACTGTTCTTTTTGCAGAGGTCTTATGATAACATATTTATGCTACTATTAAATTTTTAGGTCAATCCGAGGTCATTTGATTATCGATTTAATATTTTCATGCATATACTAACAGTAGGCCTTGGGAAATATATGCTTTATTATATCTGCAGGTGCTACTAATATTTTCTATTTCTTCAAACATAGGTTTTTGACATCAGAAGAGCAGGAAGGAGTGAACAATAATACACACAAGCGACGGCAATGTTTTGGTCCGCCCATATTATATGTGGGCACGTGGAAGAAGGATTGTTGTTTATAGATGCGATAAGAAACTTATTTGATGCTCCTAGTCCCTAAAAAGGAAGGAGACGTATTGTAACACAACTCTGAAAAGCATATCAATAAAAAGGGCCGTATTTTATATTGCTTTTATCTTGTGTCAATTCATCTATGCTCTTTCTTTTTATGCACTTTGCAATACATAGGCTATAAGCGTTAAGTTTGATTTTATAAGCATCATATTGGGCACTTTCCTTTTTGTTTCCGTATCCTCGTGCTTTCAATGGCGATCATGGTGGGACCTGTGTCCTTTGATTTTTAAGATTAAAATTCTGATTAAAGTTGCTTGTTTTGTTGCTTACAGGTACCAAGTTTTCAAACGCTAGACTGTTTCAAGCAGAAATTTAGAGACATCCGATTTAGGCAGAGAAGAGGTAGGGGTTTTAAACACCCTTTGTCAATTTTTTGTTTTCTATTTTTTGTTCTCTAATTTTTGCTTGCATAGGAGAGTTTAAATGCTTGCTTGTTTCAATTTTGCAACTTAAAAAGAACCCCACACACCACGTGGTATTTTAAACACAAGGAGTTGGTCGTAAAATCCCAACCCTTGAGCAAGACCAACGGTGGATTTCATCATCACCTTGGCTTGAGATATTGCATCCATAACCCCGATCGTGACTATTGCTAGACGTAAATCCTGATGAAAGTTGACCAAGTGTAGCTTGGGGTGATTCCCAGTGCATGAGGATAAGTATTCTATGGTAGGTGTCATAAACAAAGTGATTCCCCTTCCGTATCGCCTATGTTCCACGTATCATCTGCTCTCACGTACCTATAGTCTCCCTCATGTAAGGGCGGGTATATAAATAGGTTGTTATATCGATCCTACAATGGTATATTGAAGAGGCGACCATTTTGGGAGTCATAAGAGCCTTCATAATTGCATTTAAATGGTTTTCACAAAAAAAAACTTTCAAAAACAAACAACAAAACACACTAAACCAGATTTAGGGCACACTTTTAATATTTAAAAGAGATAATCATTGCTTGTGTGTGTGTGCTATTTTATTTTTAGTATATCATAAAAATCAAAATCAAAAAAAGAATCTACGCATCTTTAGGTAAGCATCACCATGGTGTACACCCGTAGCCGAGCCCGATCACGGGCAGAAGCTGCAGAGAGTGCACCAAGGGGGACAAGTCGCCTCCGGTATAGTATTGAGGACTTGGTCATCCCGCCTTGGCGGTAGGATCCACAAGTTAGTCCGCACCATGCCATTACAGAACAAGACTATAGAGGCACCCCTTTGAGGGGCACACCCACTCAACATAGAGACACCTCCTTGAGGGGTACCCCCACTCAGCAAAGATCCTTTCAAGAGGAAAACCTACATGTAGCACTCAACCTAGATATGAGGCCCCCCTTGGAAACTCATTATGGGTGGCCTAGTGATGAAGTGCTTGAACAAAATAGGGTCCACAAGGAGGAACCATATGATTTTGTTACTCATGATTTACCCCTGATTACTATTAGAAACACTAGACCTCCAGAGTATCAGGATTTCTAGATAGGATAAGACAATTTTGCCCATACCTTTTATGCATATAACAGAGAGTGTGAGGAAGACCATTATGTTCCTCAAGAGTGATACGCAACGCGGGAATGATGCACATCCGCACCCGCTAAGTATCAGGATCACTCATTGAGGCCAGAACCTCACGTGAATGTTGCTAACCTCGATAGAGGAAAGCAACCCATAGGGGTCTCAGATCACCATGACCAAGAAATACATGTAGGAGAGGCATCTAGGCCTCCTAAACAAGATATGGTGGAACAAATTGACATGGCATTTGCCAAACTAGCCGCCCACCAAGTGCAAATCATGTGGCTCATGCAAGACCAACAACAATTAGAACATTTGTGTTGCCTTAACCAAGAACGCATTCAGCATCAGACAGCTGAATTGCTTCACAACAATGTTCCTGAGAAGGTCCCAGCCCCTCGCGCATATAAATTAGAAGTGTATGAGAGGCACAACCCCTTAGTGCGAGATAGGTCTCCACGGCCTCATAAAGCACTGCCTCTAAGACCTCCTAGACCTGAGCAGGAGGCCACTCCCCAAAACCGTGATGGGCACCCTCCACGGGAACCCATCAATGTTTACAGGCATAGGCTAAACACTCCTCAAGAAGCTTATGAGGATTATGAACAAGAAGAAGAATGGGCTGAAATGCCCTATCAAGGCTGAAGGGGTGCTACCCAACTATCCCTCCAAAGGCCTCAAGTTACCCACAACCCACAGTGGGAGCAAACCAAGGAGGAGGAGATCAAGTCCTCTGATGCATACAAAGTGTTGTTAGAGCGCTTAGAGACTATGGAGCTCAAGACTTCTAGGCCCCAAAAGCCTACTTTATGCCAACTTCATAGTCATCCTGTGCATCCATCAGTGTCGATACCTCCATACCCCGAACACTTTAAATTGCCTCAGTTTGCACTCTTTAGAGGGGAGGAAGATGCCCAAGAGCATGTGACTCGATTCCTAAGCCAATGCTTTGGCATTCAGGACAACGATGCTTTGCTATTAAGAATATTTATAACCACATTTGCAGGCCCTGCCTCGGATTGGTTTACTCAATTACCAAAGCACATCATCTATAACTTAGATCAGCTAGTGGACGCGTTCCTAGAACATTTCATTTTCAACACAAATAAAAAGGCGTCACTAAGCGATCTAGCTAGCCTCAAGCAGTATGAGGAGGAATCTATGGTGGCATATGGGAACTAGTGGAGGACGTTGCTTTCAAAGCTACCCTACCTCCCTCCTATGTCTGAATTGACCCAAATGTTCGCAAAGAGTTATTTGCGATCGATCTTTGTGCTATTGCAGCTGCATCAATATGCCACTTTAGAAGAAGCACTGGCGCAAGCCAGAATCATCGAAGAGATCAAAATAGGATGGTGAAATTTCCAAGCCTAAGAAAAAAGAATGGAACAAGAGCACTAAAACAGGGACTACGCAACAGAAACTTGCCATGGTCAATCAAGTTGCTATCAACGCCCCTAAGCCTGCACAAGCAACACAGCCTCCAAAGGCTAACTATCAAGCGGTGCCTCCCAACAACTATAATAGAGAAAACCAAATGCAGGAACAAAATCAGTAGCATCACCCTAGGCGACAATTTACGCCTTACACAGAGTCCAGGGACTCCTTGTTTGACCACTTTTTAGCGACAAACTTGATCAACTACTAGAAATTCAAACCATAGACCCTAATGCGCCAAAGCCTAAGGGGTACAGGGAGGACTTGTACTGTAGGTTACACAGATGAAAGGGACATGACCTTAATGCCTGTTGGAAGTTCAAAGGTTTGGTGCAAGACCTCATTGACAACAATACATTGGCAGTGGATAATCCCATAGCACCCAACAACCAAAAAATGGGAGTTTTCAAATACCCCTTTCCCGCACATGATGCACAAGCAAAACCCCTTCATGTCAACGAGGTGCAACATAATTTCCCCATGGAGGGGTATGTAGGGATGATAAGCATAGTGACAAGGAACAAGAGATACCCAGGAGCTGCCCCCACGGTAGCCACAAGAGAAGTTCCATCAACGTCACAACCTCAATCGAACCCTACACAGCTTCCCCCGCCTATACCAGTGGCCACGATTCGAACTAGACTTACTCAAATTCTAAGGACCACGTCGGCTAGGCTCTCCATATATGAGCTAATTCAACAATCAGTGCCCCATCGGGAGGCTCTCATGGAGATATTAAAGGCAATTGAGCTGCATCTCCATGAAGCAAATTCTTTCAACAACTACGTGGGCCATGTGAAACAATGTACAAAACCAGTCATTACCTTTAGAGAAGATGAAATAAAATCGATGGCTGGTGATGTGGTGGATCCACCCCTGCATGTTATTGTGTGGGTCAACGGGATTCCATATAAGTAGGTGTTGGTAGACACTAGTTTTTCTAGTAACATTATTACAATCATCGCATTAAAACATTTGAAGTTGCCGGCCTCTCACATCGTATCTTCCACTTATACTCTTCGAGCATTCAATGATGCGATATGCTTGACAGTTGGCACAATTGTCCTACCCATCCAAGTGGGACAAAAGACCATTCATACATTGTGCCACATTTTAGAAGGTGGGATGGATTACAATATCTTTTTGGATCGACCTTGGATCTGGGACATGAAGTGTGTCCCTTCAATTACTCATCAATGCTTGAATTATACATTTGAAGGACAGGTGCATGTAGTCCCAATAGACTTGGAGCCTTTCAAATACTAAAATTCAGTGCAACTAATGCCGCAGTCGACCCTTCCATCAACGCACTTGTATTTTCAATTAAATCCATCTAAAATGGATCTGATTTCGTAGGAATCTCCATTACCAAGGCAATAAAATTCCCAGGCAGGTCCATCTTCTTCATCTAGTCCTCCCACAATGATGCCACCTATGGTGGCCACACCGAAGGACAGGGAAAGAAGCCCCTGGAAGAGGAACCACACTTAGTCTCCAACATCTTGACAGAAGAGAAGCCTAGTAGAATGCAAGTCGAGACACCTAGTTCACCCCACATGGAGTGGACTCAGGGAGAACTTCCATTTGCTCCCCCTCAAATGCCAACAATCACAGTTGAGATGGCCAACACAAGATTGGGGGAGTATCTAGTGCAAAACATTATAGCAACGCCTACACTTGAGTCCATGCAATACATGGGGAGACCTCGATTCCCTATAGGCTTTGTGGTTCCTTTAGGCTACCCACCTAATCAGACAAACTTTATTTATGGGGGCCTGGATAATGGTGTTGAACCTTCCCTACAAGAAGAGGAAGATGAAGAGCCCTTTGTTGAGGATGTCAATTATCTTTCTAACCCAAAATTCGCATTGAGATATCTTAGCCAATGCAATTAGCATGGATATGGGTTGGGCAGGTATGAATAAGGAGTGCGTGTTTTATGCCAGCCAAGATACCAAATGCCTTATGACAAGTCAAGAGTAGGGTTTAATCACCCCTTACCCCTAGACATCTTGGTCAAAAACATGCAAGGCCTAGGGATAGGCAACAAGGATGGGTTGACATTGGATCCATATGCCAATCCAAACACAACTTACACATTGGGGGATTATTTCCCATTACAAACAAACAACCTTGTTGACCTCAAAAACCCTTTCCCTTTGGTCACAACGGGAGACAATTCAAGGACTCACCTCCATGAAGGGTATGGACAAGACCAAGAAGGGTCTTCGAATGATGAGTTGGAGTACGAGGTAGCACCTTGGGATCCTCTTGAGTTAGGAAGCAATCATTCCCACGTGCACACCATGGATGATTATCAAGAAAGCTTCCTGACCATGTTCCCAGTGTATGATCCAGTTGAGCATATGCCACCTCAAGAAAATCAGGTCCCCCCATAAAGAGCGAAACAACCTCGATGGGACCACATTAATTTGCTTGAACAAGATGAGCCCCATCTATCACAAACTGTTGTTGTAGCAAACGAAGGCCTTTGGATCTCTGACAGTGATTATGAAGACGAAACCGAGATGGCCTATCTCAACCACATGTGACAAATGCAACAACAGTATCCCTTAGGCATAGATGACATGTTTGAATACCTGCACATAGGGACAAGACATAGGTGGCACCTCAACCCGGTGCAGTTATAGCAATTACTGCACTCGTAACTCTAGGTACACAGAGAGCATCTTCCGCCTCGAGACCCTATAGCACCATCAGTGCCTAGGGTAGACCCTGTCCTCTTATATGCACATAGGGCTGATCCATTTGTGCCAGTGCCCACTGAGCCAAATCCAAAGCATTAAGAACATTTGGCATGTCATAGTCATCACACCTGCGATAATGGAAGTTACAATCATTTCATCAACATGATCTCCATTGACTTGACCGCCCCCATCCATGATCGAGCCGACCCAACACTGTCATTGCATCTAGACATAGAGGCTATAGATTAGGATCGCGTTGACACACCACCCTCCCCATCAGAGTACTAGCCTTGCGGTGGGATGTTTCATTTCACTCCAGGACAAACTCAGGATGTCTTCCATGTTGAAGAGGAACCTGACGTTCCTAATGATGATCTTAATTTAGCAAACGATATCCATCTGATCCCAACTCCACACCAGTTGGAGGACATATCCCACATGTCGGTCGAGGCAACGACTGACGTAGACATCAACACAAATCCAATGAATCCTCAAATTCTCAAGCTGAGGATAAGTCTCTCCTTCGAGAGCAAGCCAATTACATTGCCCTTCTTACAGAGAAGAAGGAGATTTTTGCATGGTCATACAAAGACATGTCGGGACTAGACCCGCAGCTAGTCACGCATAATTTAACGCTGGATCCAAAAATCAAGCCAATAAAGCAAAAACTACGCAAGATGCACCCAACAGTGGCCTTAATGGTCAAATACAAATTGCAAAAGTTGTTGGATGCACAGTTTGTCATCTACGTGGATTATCCACCATGGTTGTCTAACATGGTACCCGTCAAGAAGCCCGACGGGAGGATTCACATATGCACCGATTTTCAAGATCTAAACAAAGCGAGTCCTAAGGATGATTTTCCCTTGCCTAGCATCGACACATTGGTAGACGCTACAGTGGGCCATGAAATGCTTTCCCTCATGGATGGTTTCTCGGGATACAATCAGATTCGTATCAATCCCGAGGACCAACTAAAAATGGCGTTCACAATGCCTTGGGGGACATTTTGTTATAAGGTCATACCTTTTGGCCTTAAAAACACTGGCACCACCTACCAACGTGCCATGACGTACATCTTCCATGATTACATGCACAAAAATTTGGAAGATTACATGGATGATTTGTTGGCCAAATCCCTTTTGTGCCCCAATCATCTCGATGACTTATGCAAGATCCTTGATCACCTCATTGAGCATAAAGTCAGACTAAACCCCAAGAAGTGTGTATTTGGTGTCACATCTGGAAAGCTCTTGGGTTTCATAGTCTCTAAACAAGGAATCGAGGTGGATCCCAACAAAGTCAAGGCAATCCTTGAAATGCTTCCCCCAACTACCATCAAGTAGCTCAGAAGTCTACAGGGAAAGGTCATGTCAATAAAATGCTTCATAGTGCAGTTATCTAACAAGTGCCGACCCATGAATAAATTATTGCATAAGGGGGTAGCCTTCCATTGGGATGACGAGTTCCAGTCAGCCTTTGATGATATTAAATAGTACTTGGCTTCATCACCAGTATTGGCACCACCTAGACCAGGAGTGTCGTTCTACTTATACATCTCAGCTACTAAGGTGGCACTAGGCGCCATGTTGTCCCAACACAATGAATTGCACAAAGAACAGGCTACTTACTATCTTAGTCGCACCCTGGTCAGTTATGAACTTAACTATGCATACGTCGAGAAGCTCTGCTTAGCCGTGGTGTTTGCTACCAAGAAGTTACGCCATTACATGCTGAGCAACAATACATATGTTGTGTCTAAGGAGAATCCATTGTGATACATGATGAGTCGTACTTATCATAGTAGTCACACGACAAAATGGATCATGTTGTTGACGGAGTTTGACATAGAATTCATTGGACAAAAATCCATAAAAGGTCAAGTCATCGCCGATCAACTGGTAGAGGCTCCTCTTGAAGACGATAAGCCTCTGACCTTCGAACTACCTGATGATGGGGTCTTCCATGTTTAAGAATCGCCAGCTTCTGATGAGCCTAAGTCATAGGCTAACATAACCCTATTCTTTGATGGTTCTAAATGTGAGCGAGGAGGTGGTATGGGAATTGTATTCTTCACTCCATAAGGGGCTCAAATGCCTCTGTCATTTAAATTAGACTTCTCGTGCACCAATAACAATGCAAAATATGAAGCCTTGCTCATAGGTCTTCAAACAACAGTCACCATGAACATTAAACGTTTAAACATCTTTGGTGATTCGTTGTTAATTGTCAATCAAGTCAAGGGGATATTCCAATGTAAATGCCCATTTTTGTAGGCTTACAAAGCCCTTGTGGACAAATTTCTGGCACAACTTTAATGGTAAGACATCGAGGCACTCCCTCGATCATTGAATCATTTTGTGGATACTATGGCCTCCTTGGGGTCACTAATCCCGCAAGACCCTTTCGATGAGATGACAACTATTCAGGTCAAGACATTATCACAACCCGCAATGGAGTGTGCAAGCTCTGACCTCATGCCAAGAATCCACTTGATCAATATTGAACCATCTCCGGATAGGTTCTCTTGAATCCAAGATTGTTTGACTCAAGCCAACTGGGGGTCCTTGTTCTCCCCTACCCCTCTTAATAGCAACACAACACTATTTTTACAAGTTCTTTCTCACTCAGCTTTTGCTCGGGATGAACTTCAAGAGGGATTGGTTGTTCATACCATCGAGGTTTCTGATCAGCAGGATTGGTACACACCCCTAAGGGATTACCTCAAGCTAGGTACTCTCCCACTTGGATTGACACAAGCCATGAAAAGATCATTCAAACAGAAAGTGACAAAACATGTCTTGCTAGGAGACATTTTGTATCATCGGAGCTATGAAGGAATCCTCCTCCATTGCTTGGACTAGTAGGAGTCCGCTTGGGTGATCACCCAAGCCCACGATGGTACATGCGATGGCCACTTCAGCTATATGGTCATCGCAAAGCGCATTCTTCGCATGGATTATTATTGGCCATCTTTAGAGCGATATTTTTGTGCATATGTGAAGAAGTGCGTGAAGTGTCAACATCATGCCAATTTGACACACGTACCTTCTCAAGCATTGCAATAGATCCAATTGGCTTGGCATTTTTTGTAGTGGGGATTTGATCTAATCGAAAATATCTCCCCTGCATCATCGGGTCATCACATTTAACATAATGGCCATAGAGTATTTTACCAAGTGGGTGTAAGCAATTTCGTTAACCTCTACGACTGGACCTCGCATTGTGGAGTTTATTTTACATAACATCATATGTCATTTTGGTATTCCATCCAATATCCTCTCGGATAATGGGATGCCCTTCAAGAACAAATACATGCGTGCTTTGACCACAAAGTACAAAATTCAGCATAGTTTTTCAACACCCTATTATCCGTAGGCAAATGGGCAAGTAGAGGCATCCAATAAAATGCTAGTTGCCATCCTCAAAAATACTGTCACAGATAATCATAAGGATTGGCACATTCAGATCTCGCTTTCCCTATGAGCTTATCGCACTAGCATTCGGACGCCCACTGGGGCAACACCATTTTTGTTGGTGTATGGCTCCGAGGCTGTCATGCCTCTTGAGTTGGAAATCCCTTCGTTGTGCATATCAATGCAAGAGTTCATCGATGATGACACTGCATGGCAGTCTCGGTTGGATCAAATTACGTTGCTTGATGAACGACGTGTCAATTCTCTCGAGCATTTGCGTATCTATCAAGAGTGACTTAAGAGAGCATATAATATGAAGGTTCACCTAAGGGATTTTTAGGTTGGAGATTTGGTCTTAAAAGAGAACCAGCAAAATTCTAATTTGTCATCCCATCTTTGAGACAAGTTCACGGCAAACTGGTTAGGTCCTTATGTGATTGACAGTAAGATAGGACCTGGAACATACCGGCTCACCTCTCTTGAAGGAATCAAGGAGCTAGAACCCTTGAACATCAGTCATTTGAGGCCATTCTACATTTAGAGAGCCATAGTCCACACAAAAGTCCAAGGATTTCCACAATCGCTTGGTCAATCCCAAAATACCCCAAAGGTATCCATAAACCCTTTGGTCAAACCAAAAAGTGCCAAGGATTTCCACAATCGCTTGGTCAATCCCAAAATGCCCCAAAGGTGTCTATAAACCCTTTGGTCAAACAAACAGCTCCAAGGATTCCCTTAATCATTTGGTCAACCTAAAATGCCCCAAAGGTATCCATAAACCCTTTGGTCAAACCAAAAGCTCCAAGGGTTACCATAACCGCTTGGTCAACACAAATATTCAAAAACCAACAAAAACAATAAAAATCATCAAAAATCAAAAAAAAAAAAAAACAACACATTTCATGCATACTCTTAAATATCAAAATACAAAAAAATAGGTTGCATTAGGCATCACCTCCATACATTGCATATTCGCTAGGTCATACAAGTCAAAAGCACCATAGACTGTAATTGCTCGAAAATTTTCTCATTTTTCACATAAAATCAATTTTATCAATGCATACATCCCGCATCACACCATCCCTATTTTTAGCAAAGTCAGTTGTCTCCTAATATATTTAGGGTTTTCGTCATTCAGCTGTCTTTAACTTTCTAGCCAAAAAAATTGTACAAATTCAAACAGATTTTACACAAGAAATTTTTACTTGGGTCACGCCTCGTTATGTAATATCCCTACACAAATTAACATACAAAATAATTCCTAAGTTGTGTGAACGTAAGATGAAAACTACAAAGCAGCCTAGAGTACCATAGGTGAAATATTAGCCTGTTCATACCCCTGTGAGAATGGTTTAAGAATGCTGAGAATTGACAAAAGGACAAGCTCTTACCCATCCATTCCTTCTAGTCAACAGTGGTTTTCATCACTAACAAAAATTCAAAAATCACCATTGGTTCCTAAGGTTGTAAGGATTCGTACTACACGTCCCTGCCAAGGATGGGTAGTCATCCCCAAGGCCTAAAAGAATCAATGGCCATTCAAAAACACCATTTCCATGAGCCATCATCACAATCACCTTTGGTCTCTTAGGTCGTAAGGATTTGTACTACACGTCCCTGCCAAGGATGGGTAGTCATCCCCAAGGCCTAACAGATCAATACCCTTACTTCATAATCTCCATACTACCCTTTGGTTCCCAAAGTCATAAGGATTTGTACTACACGTCCCTGCCAAGGATGGGTAGTCATCCCTAAGTCCTAAATGGATCAATGGTATTCACCAGTCACCATAGCAGCTTAACCTTACAAAGCTCAAAAGCTAAATCAAATAACAGTGGTTCTCACTACTCTTTAAACATCCTTGCTCCAAAAGAAAAAAAAAACAAAGAATAAAATAAACAGTGATTTTCATCACTTTGTATACGAGCAAATATCCTAAACCATTGAGCCAATAAAAAATCCTGAACTTGAATCCCTGGAATTCTCAATATTCAAAAACCATCTATACAGGTTTTGTGGACAACCTACCTGGCAATGGCGGTATCCTACCCGCATGACGATATATCTATCACATTAGCTTTGCATGTGAGTAGACCAATGTTTGCATGTGGATGAGCTAGCTTATGGTATCTTAGATTGTCCCATGGATTAATCTTGCTCAATACAACAACGGAGTTAGTGGAGCTACTTAGGTGATCCTCAATACAAGTTTGGTTGATAGCCTATCTGGAACTGGCGGTATCCTGACAAATACCACATAAACGAACTCAATTGCACACACAAGGATGTGAAATAATTTGGTTAACCTCCAAGTTGGATTTATACCTTGTTCAAAAGTCTTGCGAGATAAATGTACAGTCTTGGCTAGTTAGTTAAAATATCTGAATCTCAGAAAAGCTTAACTACATTTTAAAAACAACTGGTCCATTTCATTCCATACATCACCATCAAAAAAAAATGCAAAATACAAAAACACAGTTGTCACATGCAACATCATTCCACAAAGTCATCCCATAAGTACAACAAGCCAGTAAATCTTGTACAATCTATGGTGCCATCGACAAGTTATCAACACATCATTTCATTCATTCCATATGCATACATCATATAATTAGCAACATCGCAATCATAATCCCACATGCATCCATCATTATAAATCAATGTGCATAAACATACAGACACACCATAAAAGGTTTATACCAACTAAAAAAAAGAGTCATCTGTATATATATCATCAAAAAAAAATTCTCGTAGGCTACAATGAACCGGTCCTCTGACCCTGCCACAAAAACAACAAGCTCAAAAACCCCCAAGCCTAGGGCGTCGGCCACCATGATCACGTAGGATCGATGTGACGGGAACTACCCCCTGTGGTGTGGGTCCTATGGGACATCTCAGGGTGACTACTGCTTGCCCCTGCATCATGCCTACTAGTGCCCCCCTCATCTCATCGCCTACAACGAGACGATGTTGACTGCTCAGTACCGCTGTCTCTCGTCCAACACGAAGAGCCACCTCTAGGAGGCTCAGGTAACCGCCCACCAAGGTGGATGATCTCTCCCTCCATATCCATCCAATGTTGATGCCAATCTACCTCTTGTCGATGCCAATATGCTTCCTGTCGATGCCAATATGCCTCTCGTCGATGCCAATCTGCCTCTCGCTGATCCCACTCTACCCCCCATCAACGGTAGTAAGCTACTACATCATCGCGCTATGCTAGTTGCATCCGTAAGAGCTCCCTCTCTCATGCAGCATCGATATCCCCCTCCTACTGGTGGGATGCATCCCATGCGTTCTCCCACTCTGCCAGTTGAGTCCACAGGAGATCTCTCTCCTGCAAAGCCTCTCCCAGCTCCCCATCTCGCCTCTGTAGTAGCCCCATCAATCGCACATTCTCAGTGTGCAACCCTGCCTCCATGTCCTCTGATACTACCTGAGGCCTCGGTGAATCTGGGACAACAACTTGCTCTGGATCCCCTTGCTCCTGGGTGTCCTAAAATTTTTGGCTGGTCTGAAACCCCATAATCCTCGCTTGCATCCTCAACCTCCACCATCTCCTCATCATCCAACGGAGCAACCCAATCCTCATTTGGTGCCTCTGCACCCTCATCCCCTGTTGTTGTCGCCTATGCCCCACCTAGAGGCCCCTCATCTCACCACCATCACAAGGTCCACCACTGCTCATACTCGGCAGTAACTCTAAAATCATCCACATCCAGGACGTCAATAGCCGTATCTGAATCCTTACCAAGTGGCGCAACGACTGGCTAGTCCAAAGTCCTCTCATCCCCCCAGCGTCGATAGACCATGGGCTCACCAGGCATCCCCTAGCGCACCCTGAACTATCGTGTAACCCGGCCATATGGGAACAACTCCTACTTAGTCCCATGCCTCCCAATCATCCATCGCTCCCTCTGTACCCATCGAAGCCACTCTCCAGCCTCAGGCCATGTTGGATAGTCCCGGTAGGGGTGCCAGAACACCTCCCCTGGAGTAAGTCGAGCGAAGGCGTCAGAATAGTGCCCTACTACACCTGCCCATCATCGACTCTGACCTTGCTCCTCTGACCTCTGCCACAGTACCCCATATCCAATATCTCGGTCTACCATCTCTGCCCGAGTCATCCAAGGTAGCCCCATCGGCCTCTCCACTATTATGTGCTGCCAAGCCCAGCACTGCAACAAGTAGCTACAACTAATCCCCTTTCGCTTCTGGCAGCGAACCTCATACAGCTCATCATAAAGCTATGCCAGTAGAGTCTGTCCCCATCTCATGATCATCGATGCATCTGTAGGACACTCCACCATCTTGAACACCACCTCTAGCAGGTTCCACAGGAACCTCGCACCCGAAGAGTCAGGGAGCAGCATGTTGGAAATGATGCCCATGAGTAATGCATGCCTCATTCCCAACACCCCCTTCTCTAGCCACCATCGAACCAGTATGCCACCAATATGACAGTCGATCTCTGCCCTCTCCACTAGGATTTCCACACCCAACTCCTCCCCATGCCCAAAACAACGTCTCATTACTGTTGTCCTCCGATCCCACGACGTCGTCCGGATTGGCAGTTCATCTATTGGAATCCAAAGAATCCGATAGACATCCTCCAAGGTCACCGTCATCTCCCCTATTGGGAGATGGAAGGTGTTGGTCCGAGGATCCCATAGATTGATCAGGGCTGTCATATAGGCCCGATCCCCGACCACCGGCTCCAGCCAAGTCACCTGCTTGAGCCCAAGGATGTCAAGCCAATCCCAGTCCACCAAAGTCAGCGCTGCACGTGCTTTAGTGAACATAGTAGGCATCCGGTATCGGCTCTTCACAACCTGCAAAAGAAAACAACATAAAAACATTAAAACAATAAAAAAAAAATCATCATTTGTCAGTCAGGGTTTTAAATTTAACTGATAAATTACACAAAAAACAACATTCAAAAACGTAATTCTTCAGATCTAGGGTTTTTAATTATAACTGATAAATTAACCAAAAAAAAAATTACAAAAACAAAACCTAATTTGTCAGACCTAGGATTTTGAACTCTAACTGATAAATTAACAAAAACAAAAATCATCATTTGTCAGTCAGGGTTTTAAATTTAACTGATAAATTACACAAAAAACAACATTCAAAAACGTAATTCTTCAGATCTAGGGTTTTTAATTCTAACTGATAAATTACCAAAAAAAAAAAATTACAAAAACAAAACCCAATTTGTCAGACCTAGGATTTTGAACTCTAACTGATAAATTAACAAAAAAAAAAATCATTGGTCAGTTTTAGGGTTTTTAACTCTAACTACAAAACAAACAAAAATAGTCACAAAAATCATTTTTCAGACCTAGGGTTTTTACCTTTAAACTGACAAATTAACACCACAAAATAACAGTTAATTAGGGTTCCAGTTACGCTTTTCGCTTAGTTTTACCCTATGTTTTTAACCTAAGTTCTGATCTTGGTTCAATTCAGGTTCAATGACGTTTTAAGTTGTGTTCTAAACTAAGTTTCTAGCTCAGTTTTCAACTAAACTTTTGATCTATGTTTAACTAGGGTTAAATTAAGTTTTCCACTAAGTGTTCATAGACTAGGGTTTCTTTTTTGCAATTTGAAAAACCAGATACACAAAAACACAAGAAATAAACAACTTACGGTTGTTTTAACTGCGACACTAATTAACAAAGAGGATGGGCACTCACTCGTATCGTTTCAGCTTCGCCGCTCGATTCGGTGTGTGAACTCATGGTGACAAGAACAGTTTGGCAGCACTTCGCTTCACAGAATTGACCTCCTCCTCCTCAGAGCTCCAAATCGCCAAGAAAAACAAGTGCAAATGAGCCCAAAACTCAGTTTTGGCCTTTAAAAAGGCTTTTTGAGCCTATATTCGTTCCCCCATGGGATGAGTGTTTTGGTTAGCACTCGTCCCAACCTGGGACAAATACTAAACAGGAATTCTTCCCACCCTGGGACAAATACAGAGCAAAAATTTCAAAAACAACAAAAACTGCACAAAAATGCATCCAAACAAGCAATAAAATTGTCCAATCATAGTGTTTTTGCACTTGATATTTTGGGCATGCAAACCAGATATCGAGGTCACAAATCCTCACTATCCTACTCCCTAAGAAGGCTATTATGGTCGGACCGCTCCCTGGGAAGACTAATTTTTGAGATTTTCATCCCCAAATGGCGTCACCACGACGGACCGCTCCACAGGAAGATGGATTTTTGCCAATTTTAGCTCCGAAATGCATCAAACCCACCAAAAATAGGTCAGAATGTTTGGAAACTACTTTCGTATTTAATGGTAAACAACTGAAGACACCCTTACCTAAGTCATCTTGGGTCAAGCGACTCGTCACTTTTCTCATGTTGGTCATTCCCTCATCGATTCATCGCTTGAGGGGGTAATCACACTAAATCGCCAATCAACAACAACATACCCAATCTTGGAAATGACACGCATTCAAAGGATCATTGCAAAAGACAATCATGCTCCTTCTTGGGGCAACAAACAAGCAACAATTGCAAGCTGATCAAACACTTGGCATTCGTGAATCATGAACTCAAGGTTCCCACAGACAAAAGGTTGCGTCCTTTGCCTATTCATGACTGATCAATGTCCAAGCTCAAGTAACACCTCACTGAAAAAGGTTAACACTTGAATTAAGTTCGTTAGCTTTTCCGCAGCAAGGATTCTAGAATGTGTGCTCTTTCCATACTTGGGGCATCAAGAGTTGGTTAGGTTATTGAGAAACCCTAATCATTAGTGCTTTGGTTATTTATTTTTTCTCGGTTTTGCGCCTTGCATAGCGCTTCCCAAAAAGGGGCATCTGTAGACACCAAAATAGCACCAATCCAATTATATGACAACAAGCGTTGATCGCATTGACACAAAAAGCCCCCAAGGCAGCCCCTAGAGGTCAAAAAGTGGTCCTAACCACTCCCAAAAGTACTTTTGAAGGTCAAAGGTCAATTTGGCACCTTTTTGGCACCTTGCTCTCTGCTCGTCCCACCCCGAGACGAATACAAACTGGCATTCGTCCCACCCAGGGACGAATAGCAGCATTCACCCTAGGGTGAGGCGAATAGAAGGTTTGACTAGCAAAAAAATTCAAACCTTGGCAACTCTGCCAATTAACTGAGGCTTCAGGCCATGCAATTGCGAGGAATAGATTTTATTCAAGAAGAGAGACATCAGTCATGCATGTCTTTATTTTAGAGACCTCATGCAAGGAGATTCTAAATCAGGGAACTAGATTTTCTCTAAAAATAGGATAGTTAACTCAAGTAGCGCCCTCGCATGCACAATTTAAACAAGGAGACCCTAAGGTATATAAATTGGGGAGTTTTCCCACCCAAAATACATACAGAGAAGGAGCATTTGAGCAACGAAGTGCTGCCAATTTACATACCTACTTGTGATTTGTGCCTTCACATCCTTAATCTCTCATTCGAAAGGGAGGTTATTGGGTGACTATTGGAAGCACGAATCCTGACCCAAAACCCAATTTTTGGCCACAATATCCCACTAAATTTGTCGACAACACCCTATAAAGAGTTTTGGACCCATCCCAAGTGGATTGGTGCTGAAACAGTGTCCCAAACGATGGCGCCTTTACTAACTTGCAGATGGCACCAGAAAAATCTGGGTGATAGAGGTAAAATTGGAGAAATCTGACCTTTTGGGTCTTCCCAAAACACCCCCAATTAGCTAACCCCAAGTTTTCAGGTCATTTGGAGCTTCCGAGATAGGACATTGAAGAGGGTGCTTTCTGATAGGTTATTGAAGGTCTATTTGTCCCACCCTGGAGCGAATACAAATCTGTGAGGAATTTCCTGACTGTTATTTTTGTAGAGGTCTTCTGATAACATATTTATGCTACTGTTAAATTTTTAGGTCAATCCGAGGTCATTTTATTATCGATTTAATATTTTCATGCATATACTAACAATAGGCCTTGGGAAATACATGCTTTATTATAGCTGCATGTGCTACTAATATTTTATGTTTCTTTGAATGCAGGTTTTTGACATCAAAAGAGTAGTAAGGAGTGAACAATCATACACACAAGTGGCGATGATGTTTTGGTCCGCCCATATTATATGTGGACACGCGGAAGAAGGATTGTTGTTTATAGATGCGATAAGAAACTTATTTGAGGCTCCTATTCCCTAAAAATAAAGGAGACGTATTGTAACACAACTCTGAAAAGCATATCAATAAAAAGGGCCATATTTTATATTGCTTTTATCTTGTGTCAATTCATCTATGCTCTTTTTTTTTATGCACTTTGCAATACATAGGCTATAAACGTTATGTTTGCTTTTAAAAGCATCATATTGGGCACTTTCCTTTTTGTTTCTGTATCCTCGTGCTTTCAATTTTAAATATTTTTTCCATCTTATGTGTTGAAATAAACTGATCGGTGTCATCCTTCATATCTCATAAGATGTATTCCATTTCTTATTAGCTAAATTTCATCCACAACTAAGAAAAACCCACAATATTGGGACTAACATCCTCAACCATCATACCCCGAAAAAGATATTTCACCCACCTAGTCATAAGGAAAACATAGTCATATTAAGATTATATTATCTTAATTGGATTTTGATATTATAACACTTTCCTCTACATGACAAGGTGCCTCCATTAGCAATCATGACTTCAAAGGAATTACAAGTAGTAATGTAACAATTTTCCTACTTGGCTACACATGGATCAATAAAACTATGCATACTTTTGAGTCAATAAGAATTATGACCCATTGTCCTTTGAACTTTCCAATCACTTTTATTGTTTGAGTTGAAATTCCTACTAAGGCACGCACTAAGTTTTCTAGTTGGGATTCATCTAGAACTTCTGACTGTTATGTGGGTTCCTCTTCCTAATGATCATTTTCTACCTTCGAAGATTCTATGGTAGGCGTATCATCCATGTCAAGTAAATACATGTTTTTTTTGTACATACTTATGCCCTAGGGAATATTTTTAATCACAATTATAGCATAGACCTTGTGTCCTTCTATTTTACATCTCTTCATGTGTCAAATTTTCTATGGTAGGAGTTTTTTTGTAGGATTGGGTGTAGACTTGGACAAAAAATATGGACAAGATTGAGAAAATTTAGGGGTGTATCCTTGAGCCTTAAATTTATCTTCTACCAATCTAGCTATTACCTCTTACAATTATTGTGGCCTAAATATTTTAACTTCATTCCTAATTTCATCCTTCAAACCACTCAAAAAACAACTTTGGAAGAATGTAGGACTCAAACCAGTGGTATGGTTAGCCTACTTTTTAAATTGAGTTTGATACTTTTGAATAGCAAAAGTTCATTTGAGTTTAGAAAAGTCTCTTGTAAAATCCTCAAAAATAGTAGTACCAAATTGAGTGAGTAGTTGTTGCTTAAAAACAATCCAAGTAAAATTAGGATGTTGTGTCTCGAGCCACTAAAACTAATATAGTACATTTGAATGAAAATTGAAAGATGTAATTGTTGGGTTCATATAATGAGGACCATTATGAAGACTAAAATATTGCTCTACTCTACAAATCCATCCCTTTGGGTGTTGAAAATAGAGTTTACTCCATCATTTGGGTCATGTAAATATATCCTCCAAGATACATATCTACATTATTTCCTATGCAAATTATCTAGTTACTTCATGCAATGTAATAAATGCACAAGTTTCAATGTGCAAGTTGTACATATGTACGTTATCCCTTACATAGCTAGAAAGAGTGTTGTCCAAGTATCATATTTTTCCTATATAAGGATGGCCTCTTAGATAGATTGTAAGAAGGAGAGTCGGAGGACATAGATAGCCTAGCTTACTCGATAGTGTAGTTATGTATGCCACACCATTAATGGTGATGGATACAATGTAGATCTATAGATTTCTTAATGGAGTGCTCACTTCCTCTGTAGCTATATTGTAATATTTTATATGATTTATATTTTCAGCATACTTCAGTCATATAGCATATTTAATTTTCTTCATGTTATTTTGCATCTTGTGATTGTTATATATCAAGGCTCATTCATTAAAAGCTAACAATGGTATCAGAGCCATGGTAGATCTAGTCTATGTAGGTCAATATGGAAACCACCATTGTTGGTCAACTTAAGGATTTTTGTCAAAATCACATGCCACTAGACCAACCACTAACAAAATATCTTAGGAGTATCTAGGTGGTAGATTTTGAGAGAGTCACAAAGATATGACTGAAAAGAATCTTAGTTTCCAAAAAAACTGAGATTATTTTCATATAGAGTCTATTCGATAGATTTATTATAAAAACTTGTGAAGATTAGGATTTATCACTCAATTGATGCAAGAGCCTATCTTTAGAGGGTTTTTTTAAAAGAAGTTTTAAAGTAATTTTTTTATTACTTAAAATGGAATTATTTGATGCAAAATATAATTTGCCGAAAATGATAATTACTAAAAAAGACAATTTTTTATGAAAAATAATTTGCCGAAAATAGTAATTACTTAAAAAGGCATTTTTTGGTGGAAAAATCAATTTGCCAAAAATAGTATTTTTTATTTTTAGGGTTTTAAGCTTTAGGGTTTTCTTTTAAGGTTTCTTTTACGGCTTCAAGTTTTAGGGTTTTATTTTAGGTTTTATTTGGAGATATATATTCCCTTGGTATTGCATTGTAAAAGGGGAAGTGAATCCAGGAATGAGAAATAAAATTTTTTATTGGTTTATTTCCATGTACTATAGTTTTTATATAAATGGAGGGTTTTACATATTATTTTCATTTACCATAGTTTTTATGTAATGGGAGGTATTTTGTTTTGACCTCTTGTAGCTGGATTCACATCATTTGGTATCAGAGCAAGTTGGATCTTGTTGGGAGGAGAAAAGAGAAGAGAAGAAAAGAGAAAAGGAGAGGAGAGCAAAGAGGCTCCAAAAAATAAAAAAAATTGGCACTATGTGTAGTGCTTGTAGAAGGTTTGTAAAACCTTAGAGACATAAATTGGCACTCTGTGTAAGTGCTTACATGAGGTTTTTTTATTTAAAAGCCTCAGAGAAAGAGATTGCCACTTTGTGTAGTGCTTGCAAAAGGTTTGTAAAACCTTGGAGAAAGATATTGGAACTCTATGTAAATGCTTGTAGGATGTTTTTTCATATAAAACCTCAGAAGGAGGAATTGACACTTTGTGTAGTGCTTGCAGAAGGTTTGTAAAACCTTAAAGAAATAAATTGGCACTCTGTGTAGTGCTTGTAGGAGGTTTTTTTTTCATTAAAAACCTCAGAGGGAATAATTGGCACTTTGTGTAGTGTTTGCAAGAGGTTTGCTATTTTAAAACCTTGAAAGAATAAATTGGCACTATGTGTAGTGCTTGTAGGAGGTTTGAGATATAAAACCATATAAGGAGATTGGTACTTTGAGGAGTATTTGTAGATTTGTGGCACTCTATGGAGAGCGATTATGAGTTTGATCGGAGGAACTCGTAGGAGCAGAGTTATTTTCAACCAAAGGAGAATGATGCAGGAGCCTATCTTTAGAGGGTTTTTTAAAAGAAGTTTTAAAGTAATTTTTTTATTACTTAAAATGGAATTATTTGACGCAAAATATAATTTGTCGAAAATGGTAATTACTAAAAAAGGCAAATTTTTATGAAAAAATAATTTGCCGAAAATAGTAATTACTTAAAAAGACATTTTTTGGTGGAAAAATCAATTTGCCAAAAATAGTATTTTTTTTATTTTTAGGGTTTTAAGCTTTAGGGTTTTCTTTTAAGGTTTCTTTTAGGGCTTCAAGTTTTAGGGTTTTCTTTTAGGTTTTCTTTGGGGATATATATTCCCTTGGTATTGCATTGTAAAAGGGGAAGTGAATCCAGGAATGAGAAAATAAATTTTTTATTGGTTTATTTCCATGTACTGTAGTTTTTATGTGAATGGAAGGTTTTATTGATTATTTTCATTTATTGCAATTTTTATGTAAATGGAGGGTTTTACATATTATTTTCATTTACCATAGTTTTTATGTAATGGGAGGTATTTTGTTTTGACCTCTTGCAGTTGGATTCACATCATTTGGTATCAGAGCAAGTTGGATCTTGTTGGGAGGAGAAAAGAGAAGAGAAGAAAAGAGAAAAGGAGAGGAGAGCAAAGAGGCTCAAAAAAATAAAAATAAATTGGCACTATGTGCAATGCTTGCAGAAGGTTTGTAAAACCTTGGAGACAGAAATTGGCACTTTGTGTAAGTGCTTGCAAGAGGTTTTTTATGTAAAAGCCTCAGAGAAAGAGATTGGCACTTTGTGTAGTGCTTGTAGAAGGTTTGTAAAACCTTGGAGAAAGAAATTGGCACTCTATGTAAGTGCTTATAGGAGGTTTTTTTATATAAAACCTTAGAAGGAGGAATTGGCACTTTGTGTAGTGCTTGTAGAAGGTTTGTAAAACCTTAAAGAAATAAATTGGCACTCTATGTAGTGCTTGTAGGAGGTTTTTTTTCATTAAAAACCTCAGAGGGAAGAATTGGCACTTTGTGTAGTGCTTGTAGGAGGTTTGCTATTTTAAAACCTTGAAGGAATAAATTGGCACTATGTGTAGTGCTTGTAGGAGGTTTGAGATATAAAACCTCAAAAAGATATTGGTACTTTGAGGAGTACTTGTAGATGTGTGGCACTCTATGGAGAGCGATTATGAGTTTGATCAGAGGAACTCGTAGGAGCAGAGTTCTTTTCAACCAAAGGAGAATGATGCAGGAGCCTATATTTAGAGGGTTTTTTAAAAAGAAGTTTTAAAGTAATTTTTTTATTACTTAAAATGGAATTATTTGACGCAAAATATAATTTGCTGAAAATGGTAATTACTAAAAAAGGTAATTTTTTATGAAAAAATAATTTGCCAAAAATAGTAATTACTTAAAAAGGCATTTTTTGGTGGAAAAATCAATTTGCCGAAAATAGTAATTTTTTTTATTTTTAGGGTTTTAAGTTTTAGGGTTTTCTTTTAGGGCTTCAAGTTTTAGGGTTTTAAGTTTTAGGGTTTCTTTGGGGATATATATTCCCTTGGTATTGCATTGTAAAAGGGGAAGTGAATCCAGGAATGAGAAAATAAATTTTTTATTGGTTTATTTCCATGTACTATAGTTTTTATGTGAATGGAAGGTTTTACTGATTATTTCCATTTATTGCAATTTTTATGTAAATGGAGGGTTTTACATATTATTTTCATTTACCACAGTTTTTATGTAATGGGAGGTATTTTGTTTTGACCTCTTGCAGCTGGATTCACATCATCAATCCACTATATTGACAAATCATCTAGTGAAGATCATCCAGGTTATCTAGAATTTGCTAACTGGTGCCTAAAGTTTCTTTTATTATAAAAAAATAATTCTTAGAGGGTTGGGACTCTTCCTATGATAGAAATCTATGAGACTCCAACTTCGTTACCCAAAGGTTGACGTGTCCTCATAGTGCATAGGTTAGTTAATTGTACAAGAGAAGAATACTAGGAAAGAAGACTTCTAAGTGAAGGATCATGGTGAATATAGGAGATTGAAGATATCCATTATTGTATTGTAGAATTCCATAGTCGAATAATAAGCCATAATATCCTTGATACAAAAACACCATAGAAGCCTTGAATAAGAAGCCACATAAGTCTTGATACTAGAAAGGCCACAGAAGCCTTGATGCTGAAAAGGCCATATAAGCCTTGGTACTAAAAATGCCATAGAAGCCTTGATACTAAAAAGGACATAGTAGCCTTGGTATTGAAAAATGCCATAGTTGCCTTGATCCTAAAGAAGAATTCAAGAATAATATCTTATTTAGAAGTAGACTAAAATATTTTAGTATTTATATCTTTGATGTAAGAACAAAAGATTCAGTGAGTTTGGAGACTTCCTACAAGAAAGTTAGGAAGAGTATCTTCTTTAGAATCAACTCAGCCCTGAAGAAAAAGTGAAGATATCAGGGGAATATCTCATTGAAGAACTTCTAATCTTGGAAGAAGAAGAACAAGGACTAGGAAAGTCTTTCTCGAAGCCAGGAGCAGCAAAATTAGAAGATCCAAGAGAAGATATTACCACCAACACTTCTAGGAAGTAGAAGGTTGAAGAAAATGTCTCAAGGAAGACCATTAGAAGCTACCAGATCAAACACCTTGTGAAGGTCTCATCGAGCATCCATGAAATTCTAGGAGATATTTGCTAAATATGAAGAGATTTCTTTGAGAACTCATTGAAGAAATCCACTATCTAGGTGAAGTCCCTAATAGTGAACTACTTGGGGCAATTTTTACTATCTGAAAATAAGCCCAATAGAAGAATTTAGCAAGGAATACTAAACATGTGAAGAAGAGTTTGGCAAGGAGTACCAAACCCTAGAAGAAGATCCTTCTTGAAGTTAGAATTCGACAAGAAGAATTGAAGAAAGAATAAGCTCACAAAATATTGTATATTTGAAGATTGTCTCTAACAGCAAGAAGGCACTTTTTTAGAGACATAAACTTATCCAAATCTATAGCATAAGTAGGAGAACACAAGAGGAGAACAAGCAACCAAATCCTAGGCTCATGAAAGAAAGTATGAGACCATCATTTGGTGAAGGAGCTATTCAGGACTATTTACTTGAAGAAACAAATTGGTGTTTTATATACCAAGGTCTACATCCTCTATAAAGGTTGGAGAAGAGCTACAGGAAAAATGCGTGCAACTTATGGTGCAAAGAGATTCATTAATTGAATTATTTAGCAGATTTATTAGAGCACCTGAATATGGATTAAAGTTACAAAAAGAAAACTAAATTATAATCTTCTAAAAAGTGCAAAAGGAAACAGATTATTTAAAGTATTCATTTGTATATTTATTAGGAGTTGATTAGATCTCATATTAGCTACGATCAACTACATATTATCCATATTTAAAAAATAAGACTAAGTCCTACAACATTGATTGTAGTGAAATTGTAGAATAACTAAATTATTAGTGCATGACTTTGAGAGTTAATTGGAGGGATAAGGTGTATTATTAGTTTATTAAAAGTGAATAACTTGTATTATTATATAACTGTAAAAAAAAAATAGTTTTATGTTTCTTGAAAGGCACAAAGTCTGATTTGTATCAAGTGTCTAAAGACACTATTGAAGCAAAAAAATTTGCAACTTGAAGTGGCCAATAGAAGCCACCAAAAGGATTAGAATCAAGTAGAATCTTGAGAAGAACTTAGTTAACAAAAAACAGAAATAAAAGCTTATGAAAGTGATACTTGGTGAGTCTAAAAAATTAGAAGTATTACAAGTTGAATGCAAGAAAAAATATAGAAAATTTGCATCAATTAAAAGCTTCTATCTACTGTTATTGAAGCTCAAACTTATTATCAAAAGTATCCAATAAAAAAGGGAAAGGTGTGTCTACTATTTAAAGAAAACCTCAAACCCTTGTTTGGTAGGAAAATATGCCAAAAAAACTAGAATTTCAGGTCTAGAAATAGAGTGCAAAATAAGCTATATTAGAAAGCCTTATTATACAACATTATAATACATTTTATGCACTACTCTAATCTGATTTTTGACAACATAAGAGCAGATTTGGAAGTTCCACAAAAGGGCCCATTTTCTACAGAAAAAAGGGCCAACATAGGCTAGATGTCAATACTCTTATTCCCAAGTCATAAGAGGCCACTCAAGGGCTCATCTTGGATGTATGTACTTGCATAATCAAAGCTCATTTCAGATCATTCATGAGCCACATTTATGTAGACAAGTAAGTGCATATCAATTTCAAAAAAGGATGTGAAAAAATTGCAAAGGATTCAATATGTTTGAAGGAATAAAAGAAAGAGGGAAATGTGTTACATTTGTGGTCTCTAACGTGGAGAAGATCATCCACCAAAGGAAGATCTAAATCACCATCCAAAATCCATAGTGCATCATCCATCCACCTACAAAAAAAATCTTGCTTGCTGCCCAAGAAACATTGCAAATCCAAGTGGTTATGGAGTTATAATGTCTATATTCGAAGATATTACGAGAATGAACTTCATGCAAAAATAACACTAGGTATTTTGGTCATCATTCCTCTAAACATTCTATAAAATTCCACACAGGATTTACAAGAAAATATGTGCTACTTGGTATTCTCCACCAGCTTCACACAAGTGCCCATACATTTTCAAATCTCTCCAAGAGCATTGAATAAAGGACTTGGAGCATTGCGTAAAGAAGGGAGTGCTCACTTGTAATGGATGTGACACTTGTTACAATTTCTATGATCAACTACCCTTAAAGGCATTCAAAGTCCAAGTTCAACGTGCATGAGTGAAGCGCAGTCAAAGATGTCCAAAGGAGGAGCGTAACACATTCAAGGTGTGAGAGAAGCGTAGTAGAAACATTCAAAGTGTAGCGTGGAAGATAAAGAATAAGGAACATTAAAGGCTCCTCATATTTGAAGGTCAAATTTTAGCACCATACATACCAGCATTCAATACTTGCCATAACAAGTAATCTCCATTAAATCAAGTGCCTAAGGTACCTTTTACATGCTATTATACTTAGCTGCATAAAGCACCGAATATTGAGGAGATATTACATCTAAAAGGTCAGGTCTAGATCCCATTTATTATTGATTTCAAAAATTGGAGATATAAGGGTTATAAACTAAGGTTAAAACATAGATATTAAAAGCTAAAGGGGTGACCTATCCTATTAATTTAATATTTACAATCTTACTTAGGAGGAATAAGGAATTCAATTTGGATTAAATTATATTGCAAATATTGTTATCATTTCTCTAATTTTCCAAACTTGGGAGTCACAGGGATTACTCCATTAAATTTACTTTATTGGAAATTACAAATAGTCCAAGGGACATAAAATAGGTTATTAAGGTTTCTATTAAGGTTTGATATATATATATATATATATATATAGTCTCAAATATTCAAAAAGAGACAAAAGAATTCCAACATCAAAACCTCTTTAAAATTTAAAAAAAGTGCTTAATTCAATTATGAGTAATTAGGTGTTTAAAATTTGATTTTTGACACTTACAAAACTTGTACAAAATCAACCAAAATTGAACTATATATTTACAAAAAACACTATAGCATTCTAGGGATTCATAAGGTATTTTACAAAACTTGATAACATTTGTCTAAAATTATCAAGTTGGAAAGATATAATATTTTTTCAAAACCTAAAGTTAGGTGTTCATCCTAGGGAGATATAAGGTAGTTCACAAACCTAAGAATCTACAAAGGTTTTTCAAATCAAGCTTATATACTTCAATCAAGGAGCACATATCCTAGGACTAAGGAGCTATATAAAAATATCTACTTCTTTTAATGAATGCTTAAGAAAGTAAAAAGCCAATGCCATAAAACTTGGAATCATGAATCTTCTCATGAAATCAGAAAGAAGGTTGGATCTAGCTTCCAAAATAATCCATAGTGAAGCCTTAGAATATAATTTTGATACTATGGAATGCTATCTTAAAATTCATCTCAATGAAGCAATTACCAATGGAAAAGGTGATATTGTACTATCCTTAGACTTTACAAACATATTATAGATGGCATTTTTCACATATAAACACTTAAAGGAAGAAAATAAATAACAAAAGGTATTTATAGAATCACTCAAAAAGAATTCAGAACTTGATTAAACATGTCTTAAAACATTTTTTCTATCTTCATGTAACATCAATAATTCTTGTTCTACTAACTCAAAATCTTATCATGATGCCTTAAGTAGTTGTTCAGAAGCCTTTGTATAGACTAAGGACAGGAAAGAAGAATCACCTTCACAAGAACCAAATAGTAGCTCAACCTCCTATGAGAATACAAAATCAAAATCAAAGGCAAAGCCAAGAAAGAAGACGAAGCTCCAGCTGCATTATATGAATACTCAAAGTACCTTCTAAAACTAAATATAAATAATTTATAGTAAGAATACTATGAAGATCAAACATAAGAAGATGAAGAAAATCCATGCAAATAATGTAATACAGGGGGGTGTTGGAAATAGAGTATATTCCATCATTTGGGTTATATAAATGTATCCTCCAAGATACATATCTAGATTACTTCCTATGCAAGTTATCTAGTTACTTCATGCAATGTAATAAATGTACGTGTCAACGTGCAAGTTCTCCCATGCACAACTAGATAGAGTGTTAGACAAGTATCCTATTTTACTTATATAAGGATGGCCTCTTAGATATATTGTAAGAAGGAGAGTCGGAGGATATAGTTAGATAGCATAGCTTAGTGTATAGTGTAGTTATATATACCATACCATTTAGGGGTGATGGATACAATGTAAATTTAGAGCTTTGTTAATGAAGTGTTCACTTCCTCCATAGCTACATTGTAATATTTTATATTATTTATATTTTCAACATACTTCAGGCATCTATGACATTTACTATTTTTCATGTTATTTTGCATCTTGTCATTGTTATCTCTCAAGGCCCATTCATAAAAAGCCAACATTGGGTCGTTCCCATCAAAATTTAGAAATTCTAATTTGGGAAACTCAAATCCATTATTATGGGGGACATCCTACTAATGATTGCTAGTTCCTTTTTCCTTACAGTCATGAGACAACTCATTCATATGTGTGGGTATTATTAGATAGATGATTGTCCAAGTCTCCAATTTTTTATTTAATTCTTCCTTCATTTCCCTCAATTCCCATACTATATAGCTCAAGGATATATGTAAATATTTATTTTTTGACCTTAACTTGTTTAAGTTATTGAATAAGTGTTCCCCCACCTGCTTCCCCCAAGAATCTACATGCATAGAAATTTTTTACTCTAATTCTTTTATTGTTTTTTATTCACTAGTACGTGAAGCCATGTTCTAGGATTTGTGACCTTCTAATGATACTAAAAATAAAAGTGTGATTTCAAGAGTTGCTATTTTTAGTAATGAGCCAAAAAAGTGTTTGGATGCTATATATCAAAATGGTTAGATAAAAAATAAGATCGTAATGGACTAAATCCCATACCTAAAAAAATTCATAGAGGCTATATTTTAAAATGATCAGCGTGACAAGATGATTGAAATTAGCTATATCTCAAAACACCACATTTTGGTACCTTAGATGTTTTTAAGGGGATTATTGTCGATTTTTCTCTTAGAGTCTTGATTCACTCAAAAAATGGATTTTAAAAATATTTTACTATCTCTACATTGTCTATTATGGATGCTAGTCTATCTAACATTTTTTTTCTATTGACACTATAGCTCACTATCTTTGACAACTATATGAGCTGGAAAATTTCCCTATCGGTTATGATTTTGGAATGTCATAGGCAACTACTACTAATACTTGTAAACTCTATCGTAATTGTTACTGACTCTAACTATATTCATACCTAAATATTACTAACTACTCCTGACAAGACCTATCTTGACTGTTAGGTTTAGCACCAATGTAATAATTTTAGGATAGTATAATTCCTTAGTATGCTCAATTTCTATGGTAGGATTTTTGTGTTTAGATTAAATTTCAACAAAAATAGGGTACTCTAATAAAATGTGTGTACTACCAATATGCCATTGTTGATGCTAATCATACCATTTATGATCTACTAAGGATGGTATTGTGGACCAAGTTGAATGTGGCCACTGCAAAAGCATTTCTATCACTTCCATCATCATAATTTTTGAGGCAAGCATACCTCTCAAGGCCGGTTGTGCATTTCCAAGTCAATAGCAGTAGCATTAAGAACATTTTGAGGGAAATTTTGGTGCCATATGGACATATTCCTATGACTAACCCCAACATTGGTGAGCAAATCAGTAGACTTGTTAACTTCTTGATACACTACCCACCTCTTTGATAGTATAAAAGGGTGATATTTTTAGATGTTGCATTTGATGTACTATGGATAATACACGATCAAATATCTTACTAGAGCTAAAGTTCTCTCCTAATCTTAGGGGGTCTCTTGATATACCCAAATATGTGTGGGAGCTCAATTCCATAGATGGGTGTTATTAGAGGTCGATGTATTGGATCTTGATCGCACCTCACTTCACTAAATGATTTATGGGTAATCTATTTTAGCCAAGAAAAACTCCTATATGATATTTTAAAACCCCCAATACAAGATTTCTAACCTAATAAACTAATACAAACAAAGTTGGATATATATATATATAGTAAGAAAATTTGAATTGAAAATATAAAAAAATATTTAACAATAAAAATGGTAGGGTAGGAACTATCATATTCACAGTGGAAAAAAACCCTACAAATTACTATAATACCACTTGTTAGGAATATTCTAATAAAAATAAACACATTCACATAGATATTGCAAATTATGAAAAAATTATAAAAGAAAAAAATATTGCAATATGAAATGTAAATGTAGAAATATATAAATCTTACAAATCACAACATAGAATCATAGACATATTTGATGAGGAAACCTCCTTTCAATTATTTCATTCAATATGTAAAAATATACATTCATTCCTACCTTCACAATTTTAAATAATTCATCACACTACCTAACGCTCAAGGTTGGCTTATGTGCAAAATGCCACCCATTCTAGAATTGTCTACCAAACAAAACAATTACATTACTAATAATAGTTACATAAAAGGGTACCACTTTTCTATGCACTTCTAGTTCCATAAACTATTATTAAATATTCAAAATATTGTTACAAAATATTATAATAGGGTCTCGACATTAATAAAGGGGTTATAACATAATATTTTTAGGATGGATTTCTAAAAAGTCACTTCCTACATCTGTAGCCTTTTTAGTGTTTCTTGTGATTCTTATGTTTGGTTCTTCCTCTAGATTTACTCCTTTTGATTTTAGCTTTATTATCAATCTCAAAGGACTTTTTTCTATTTCATTTTCAAGATTAGGAATCTTGCTTAAATATATTAGTGGAAATTATAGATCATGTTGGTATTAGAAGAGGTGTGTTTTGATCTTATGCTAACTTGAGAAAATCCTAAACCCTAATTAGTTCAATCTCCAAGAAAATAAAGTTGAATTCAATAATAAGTGCAAATTTTATAAATAAACTTATTCTCATCCTAGAAGGAAGGGATGTTCATCATTATTTATTGGGATAAGCATAGATGTATTTTTAATGAAAGTAAAAATCAAAGTTCCACTATGCACTATAAGCAAAATTTTTCCAAGTGATTAATCAAGACCTTCAATATGAGTGCAAGTTGGAAGAAGCCAAAATCGAGGCCCCATTGTATAAAATTTAAATATTGAAGAACACAAGCTTATACTGAGAGGGGGGTAAATAGTATAAGACCACTTTTTACTTTACTTTCCCAATCAATAGTATGCAATGAATAGATAGCAATATCAACAATAGTAATCAAGCAATGCACAAAACAACATACACAATAGAGACACCACAATTCACGTGGTTCATCGAATGTGCACCGAATGTGGGCTACTCCATGGATAAAATCTTTCACTAAAATTTTCTCAATCAATCTCTTGGGAATCCTTCCCTATTGCAAAGTTTATGGACCTTTGTCCAAAGGAGATACCAATCCTCTAAATCAAGTTTGTGGATCTCTATCCATAGGAGAACTCCTTTTTTGCTCTGGATAGTGATCCTCTAGAAGACTATTACCTCTGTTGCACTGGCTTGTGGATCTCTCTTGATTGAAGACTCTTGTCCCTACTCAGAATACCTATCCTCACTACCCTAGATGATGGATATCTATCCATTGGAGACCTCTATCCTCTTTGCTCTATCACCTCCAAATATCTGTATCAAATATGCACTAAACACAGTCCTTTGGTCTAACATAAATCTGCTCAATCTCTATCTCTGGTCTGGCACAAACTTATCCTCAAATATACATCAAACTCTGTTCCACAATTCCACTCATAACTTGCTCAAACTTCTCAATAGGTCCACTCATAACTTGCTCAAATCTACTCAACAAGTCCACTTAAAACTTGCTCAATATGCTCAACAATTCCACTCAGAACTTGCTCAATCTGCTCAACAAGCTCACTTAGAACTTGCTCAATCTTATCACAAGTCCACTCAAAACTTGCTCAATCTGCTCAACAAGCTCATTCAGAACTTGCTCAATCTGCTCAACAAGTCCACTCAGAAATTGCTCAATATTCTCAACAAATCCACTCAACTTTCTCAAATATTCTCAACAAGTCCACTCATAACTTGCTCAAATCTACTCAACAAGTCCACTCAAAACTTGCTCAGTCTATTCAACAAGTCCACTCAGAACTTAACCAATTTCATAGAAACATAAAGAGAATTGTTAGAGACCCAATATGTTTCAACTCAATTCTCAAACACTTTCTCAACTCAAATCATAATATAGGATAATTTGCTTTATGGAACTTGAACAATCACTTCACACACCCACTTGACTAGGCTTAACCAACTCTACTCAACCAATCACTCAATGAGGCAACCCTTGCTCACAAACCCTAGTCCAATAATATAACCATCAACTCAAAATATTTCCAACAATGCTCAACAACAAATCTAACATAACAATGATACTCATGTTCTTTTCAAATCCTAGTTCAAGTTCTTTGCACAATAACTCACTTCAACAACAATGCTTATAAATCAATCTTCACATAACAATGATACTCATGTTATTTTGCAAAAACCTTAACTCAAGTTCTTCACACAACCAATGGCTTCAACAACAATGCTTATAAAACAAAGTTTTAACAACAAATCTTTATTCTAGAAAACCTTGAAGCATTAACTCAAACACTCTCGAAAATGAAACCCTAATTAAATCTTTTTCACTTCAAACTTATTTTCCATAAAACCAACCAATCAACTCAACAAAAGAAGAGTGTGCTCATACCTTTTTCTTTATGATGAAGGGATCTCATAAATCTGCCATAACCATAATAAATTCTATGCCAATCTCAAAGAAAGGTTAGAAGATAATAATTTTCTCAATGAATCACAATACAAAATAATATCAAACAAAATACACCTTATCACTCCAACTTTAAAATAATAACCAACACCTTCATAATAATCTATTTGGCAAAAGTCCCTTTAAAAATAAAATCAATTCTCTTAAAGTACTCCTCCAATATACAAATATAATAATTAAGACTTTATTTAAAAATAAAATCAAACTCCTTATAACTTCAAATCTTATTAAAAACAATTTTCAACAAACAACAATTTTCAACTAGCAACCCTTTCAACTATTTCCAACTAATAGCCCCTTTTAACTCCCAACTTTAATAAGTTTCAAACTAACATTCCCCTTAAGCAACCTTTTAACTCCAAACTTTATTGAAAAATAAATTTCATTTAACAATCCCTTTCAACAACCTTTTAGCTCCAAACCTTAGGCAATATCAAAAATTAATTATCAAAAGTATTACCTTGCCTTGGAAGGGATTTGAACTCCCAACGCAACCCACGACCAACGCCTTAGCCGTGGCTCCAACCGCCACACGAGCTAAGCACTTGCTTGGGAATGGGAGAGCACCATGTGCTCTATGAACCTTCCTTTCTCTACCAAAGATAAAAATGTTCGCCTTCCCTTGGTGCTTCAACACAATGCAAAAGCTACCACCACGTTTTGAACGCAGGCCACTCGATGCCTCAACGTTTTAGCCAATGCTTCCTTGCCACTAGGCCACGCTGCCCAACTGGCTCCAATATTTTCATCATTTTTAAATTATTCTCAATCACTTCCACAAAGAAATATGAAATCGTTGTTTTCTCATGAGCTTCCTCTTCACAGTTCGCATGCAATCATGTTTCGAAGCAAGGATGAATTTGAATGTCTTTAAGGCATGGTATATATATATTTTCCACCTTTATGCACACACGTTGACGCTCCTCCAATAGTATTATATGTCGACGCTCAAATTAATTTATAAATGATTTAAATTTATTTAAATTTAAATATTATAAATTAATTTAATAAAACTTTTGGTTTATTAGGGCCTTATCTTATTGCACAACTTGGTATTAATGATATTTATTTATAAAATTTAAATTCCTTTTGAATTTAAATATTTTATAAAATAAATATTGGACCTCCTTTTAACTTTGCAATAAGCCTCCTTGGGTTTTTATGAAACAACCTTTTAACTTATGCTCCCATATAATATTAAAATATTATGGAGCCCTTTTACCTTTAACTTTTACACTATTGAAGTTTCTTCCTGGATATCAGTGATAACTTTGACGACTTTATTTCTTGTCGAATTCCTTGACATTAATGATGGCTTCATCCAGTGACATCAATGACAACTTTTACTTAGGGACTCAAAATGTCCAACAATCTCCCCATTTGTCATTGATGGCAACCCAAATTATTTTTACCGAAAACTTGACTTTTCTTTTATACTTCCCTGGGGCATTGGTCCCCCTGGATCAATGCTCTCATCAATTATCAAGTCTCTTATCTTTACTAAAATCTCTCCCCCTTTGACATCAATGGCAAAGGTTCACCTTTGGTTCTCGAGGCTAAGAATGAGCCTCTTAGCTTAGTCCCTATCCCACCTCCTTTTGAGGTGGTTAATTCTGGTGTGGGAGTATTTCTACTCCTAGAAAGCACTGTTATTTACCTTTATCCTCTTTCCTTATTATTTGATCCTTATGATTCTTTTGAATGTTTCTATCCATGTCCATGTTCTTATCTATGTCTACATTCCTATTCATGTTCCTGTTCCTGTTCATATCCTTGTTCCTATTCCTCTTCCTGTTCATATCCATGTTCCTATTTCTATTCATGTTCATATCCATGTTCCTATTCATGTTCCTATTCCTATTCATGCCTATTTTTGGAATGTCTGCTCTACACCATTTTGATGTGTGACCATAATTATTGCACTTATTGAAAGCACGAGGATACGGAAACAAAAAGGAAATGCCAAGGTGTGATGCAAACGAAACTAAACTTAACGCTAAATCCTACGAACTGAAATGCATGAAAGGAGAGAAACATAAGCGCATTGAATATGGAGTACAACCCTTTTTATTAATATGATTTAGAACCCAGTTATAATCTATCTCCTCCATTTTCAGGGGCTAAGAGCGTTAAATATGTTCTTGTCACATCAACAGATGGTATTCCTTCTTCCACGTGCCCACATGTAGAATGGATGGACCAAAGGTAGTCGCAGCTTGCGTTGATGAGTCTTGACTCCTTTCTACTCCTCTAATATCGAGACCCTACGTTCAAGGAAATATAAAACAGTCAGTAGCACCTGTAGATAAAATGAAACATGCAATCCCCAAGCCTACGATTAGTGCATGCGAAAAATGAATAAAACGATAACTAAATAACATCGAAATGATCTAGAAATTTAATAGAGGCATGAGGACATTACCAGGAGGGCACTGCAAATGGAACAGTCAAAAAATTTTCCACGGATTTCTAATCGCTCCGGGGTGGGATGAATAGACCTGCAACAAAGTGTCAAAAAGCACTGTCCCAAATGTCCCATCTAGGAGGATCCAAATCACCTGTAAAGTTATGGGTTAGGTAAAATGGGGTATTTTGGAAAGACCCAGAAGGTCAGATTTTTCCAATTCAGCCTCTATCGCCAGGAATTTTATGATGCTACCTGCATGTTAGCAAAAGTAGGAAATAACAAAAACATGATCAAAACAGCTCAAAATGATGTGAAATTTGAATGACAACCTATCTAAGAAACATAGAATCAGATGCAAAAATAACAGAAAGGAAATATGCTCCATATTTCTAATCACTCTAGGGTGGAGCGATTAGGACTGCAGTAGTGCGAGGGGCGCCCGAGGGTAGGATGCCCATCGTTTGGGGCCCGATTTTGGCACCAATCCACTTGGGATGGGTCCAAAACCTCTTGTGGGGTGTTGTTGGAAAATTTTGTAGGATTTTATCTCCAAATATCAGGTTTTGGTTCCGAATTTGCGCTTCCCATAACCACCCTATGACCTCTCTTCCAAAAGAGATCAAGGATGTGAAAGACACAAATCAAAAAGGTGTTAGGATGTAAAATGGCAGCACTTCATTGCTCAAAATGCTCCTTCTATGTCCATATTTTGGGTGAGAAGACTCACCATTTTATAGACTTGACAGTCTCTTTGGATGAGCATACTTGGCAATCATACCTTCCCAGGGGGGAGAATATTCCTCCCTGATTAGGGGCTCCATGACTGCCCCTGTAACTACCTATAGCGCTCAAAAACGCTCACTCACACTCCCATGCAATGAAGGAAGAGTTAAGTGGTAGATCTGAGCTGCCATTTGTCAATATTTGACTTTTTTCCCATCAAACTTGCTATTCGCCCCACCCTGGAACAAATACCGCTACTCGTCCCTGGGTGGGGTGAATACCAGTTTGTAATCATCCCTGGGTGGAACGAATAAGGAGCAGAGTGCCTGAACGTGCCAAATTGACATCTGACCTTCCAAACTACTGTGAGAGTGGTTAGGACCATTGTTTAACCTCTGTGGGCTACCCTGGGGGTTGTGTGTGTCAATGCGATTAGTGTTTGCAGTCACATAATCGGATTGGTGTTGTTTTGGTGTCTACAGATGCCCCTTTTTGGGATGCGCTATGCGTGGCGCAGTGCTAAGCAAAAATAGATAACCAAAGCACTAATTATTAGGGTTTCTTAGTAACCTAACAATATCTTGATGCCCCAAGTATGGAAATGGCACGCATTCTTGAATCCTTGCTTCTGACGAGATAAGGAGCTTAATTCAAGTGTTAACCTTTTTTTAGTGAGGTGTTACTTTATTTTGGACATTGTTCAGTCATGAATAGGCAATGGGCGCAATCTTTTGTCTGTGGGAACCTTGAGTTCATGATTCTAGAATGCCAAGTGTTTGATCAGCTTGTGATTATTGCTTGTTTGCTACCCCAAGAAGGAGCGTGATTGTCTTTGTCAATGATCCTTTGAATGCGTGTCATTTCCTTGATTGGGTGTGTTTTTTTTTATTGGTAACTAAGTGTGACTACCCCCTCAAGCGACGAATCGATGAGGGAATGACCGACATGAGAAAAGCGATGAGTCTCTTGACCCAAGATGACTTAGGTAAGGGTGCCTTTAGTTGTTTTTCGTTGAATGCCTATGCAATTTCTGAACATTTTGACCTATTTTTGGTGGGTTTGAACCCCTTTTGTGACGCATTTTGGAGCTGAAATTATCAAAAATCCATCCTCCCATGGAGCGGTACGGATATGGTAGCCTTCTTAGGGAGTGGGATAGTGACAATTTGTGACCCCAACATCTATTTTGGATGCCAATAATGTCAGGCACAAAGGCACCTTTGTTAGGCAATGTTATCGCTATTTTTGGGTGGGTTGTGACCCTTTTTGGGACGTCGTTTGGGGATGAAATTATCAAAAATCCATCCTCCCGTGGAGCGGTCCAGATATGGTAGCCTTCTTAGGGAGTAGGATAGTGAGGATTTGTGACCCCAACGTCGGTTTTGCATGCCAAGAATCACAGGCGCAAAGGCCCCTTTGTTCGGCAAGTTTATTGCTAGTTTTTTTGTGCATTTGGGTGCAGTTTTTGTTGTTTTTGAATTTTTTGCTCTGTAATCGGAGGACCAACTTATTGTAGCCTGCAGGAATTTTTATGATATATACATATGAATTTATTTTGTGTATACACGTGTTGTGATTTGATTTTATGCATAGTGACTGATTTTTGATGGATGCATGTTAATTTACATTATGTATGGATATGTTGCGATGAATGCTAATGTTTCTAATTTATATGATATGCAAATGGAATGGATGAATTGAATTTGTGATTTTTTGGCGGTGGCACGATAGACTGTTTAGAACTGATGGCTTGTTGTCCTAGGCGATTGGTGTGGTAAATGAATTTTTTACGTATACATGTTATTTTTTTGTATTTTTTGATGGCGATGTAAGGACGAAAGGATCTTGCTTAAGTCATCGAGATGATCTGGGCGCAAAAGAGATTTGGCCAACAAATCATCCATGTAATATTCCAAAGTTTTATGCATGTGATCATGGAAGATGTATGTCATGGCACGTTGGTAGGTGGCGCCAGCATTTTTAAGGCCAAAGGGCATGACCTTATAACAAAATATCCCCAAAGGTGTTATGAACGCCATTTTTAGTTGGTCCTCAGGATTGATACGAATCTGATTATATCTCGAGAAAGCATCCATGAGGGAAATCATTTCATGGCTTGTTTTAGCGTCTACCAATGCGTCGATACTTGGCAAGGGGAAATCATCCTTAGGACTCGCTTTGTTTAGATCTCAAAAATTAGTGCATATGTGAATCCCCCCATCAGGCTTTTTTATGGGCACCATGTTGGACAGCCATGGTGGGTAATCCACGTAGATGACAAACTATGCATCCAACAGCTTTTGTAATTCATATTTGACCATTAAGGCCATTTTTGGGTGCATCTTACATAGTTTTTTCTTAACTAGCTTGATTTTCGGATCAAGCATTAGGTTATGCGTGACTAGCTACGGATCTAGCCCCGATATGTCTTTGTAGGACCATGCAAAAACCTCCTTCTTCTCTTTGAGAAGGGCAATATAGTCGGCTTGCTCTTAGAGGGTTAAACTTACTCCCAGCTTGATAATATGTGGATTCATTGAATCATAGCCGATGTCTACGTCGGTCGTCTCCTTAATTGACATTTGGGATCCGTCCTCCAACTGGTGTGGAGTTGGGATCAAGTGGATATCATTTGCTTAGTTTAGATCTACGTTGGTAACCTCGGGTTCCTCTTCAACATGGAAGATATCCTGAGTTGGCCCTGGGATGAAATGAAGCATCTCACTAAAATGCCAGTACTCTAATGGGGATGGTGGTGAATTGACGTGATCCCAATCTATGGCATCTATGTCTAGATACAATGACTGTGTTGGATCAGCCGAATTATGGATGGGGGTGGTTAAGTCAATGGAGATCATATTTATGAAATTATTTTGGTCTCCATTACCATGGGTGTGGTTACTTGAACATCCTAAATGATATTTGTGCTTCAGATCTAGCTCTGGAGGGATTGGCATGAATGGATCAGCCTTATGTGCATATAGGAGGACAAGCTCTGCCCTTGGCACTAATATATCTATAGGGTCTTTGGGTGGTAGGTGTTCTCTATATGCCCAAAGTGGGAGATTCAACACTTGGTCCCACTGCACTGGTTTTAGGTGCCACTCATGCCCTGGCCTTATGTTTAGTTGTTCAAATATGTTGTCAATATCTAGGGGGTATTATTGCTGCATCTATCGCATGTGATTGAGATATGCCATCTCAGTTTCATCTTCATAATCACTGTCAGAGATCCAAAGGCCTTTATTTGTTCCAACAACTATTTGTGACATTAGAGGCTTGTATTGCTTGAGCAAATTGATCTAGCCTCATTGGGGTTATTCTGCTCTCTATGGGGGGACCTAATTTTCTTGATGTGGCACTTGCTCAATTGGAGCATCCAAAGGGAATATGGCCAAGAAGCTTTCTTGGTAGTCATCCATGAGGGTCACTTGTGAGTGATTGCTATCTAATTCGAAGGGGTACCATGGTGCTACCTCATATTCTGACTCATATTTGGAAGATCCTTCTTGACCTTGTCTATACCCCTCTTGTAGGTGAGTTTTCAAACTTTCTCCTCTCTCGAGCGAAGGGAAAGGGTTGTTGAGGTCAACAAGGTTGGTTGTCAACAATGGGAGATAATCCCCCAATGTATACGTCATGTTAGGATTGGCATATGGATCTAATGTCAATCCACCCTTGTTGCCTATCCTTAGGCCTTGCATGTTCTCTACCAAGATGTCCAAGGGTAGAGGGTGGTTGAACCCTACCCTTGATTTGTCGTATGGCATATGATACCTTGGTTGGAAGAGAATGCACACTCCTTGCTCATATCTACCTAACCCATATTCGTGCCAATTGCATTGGCCAAGGTATCTCAAAGCGAAGTCTGGGTTGGACAAATAGTTGACGTTTTTAGTAAAAGGCTCTTCATCTTCTTCCTCTTGCATGTATGGTTCAATACCATGATCAAGGCCCCCATACACAAAGTTTGTCTAGTTTGGCGAGTAGCCTAGAGGAACAATAGTGCCTATGGGGAGGCAAGGTCTCCCCATGTCCTGCATGGACTCAAGTGCGGGCGTTGCTACAATGTTCCGCACCAGGTACTCCCCCAGGCCCGTATTGGACATCTCAATGGTGATTGTTGGCGGTTGAGGGGCAGGGAATGGAAGTTCTTCCTGAGTCCACTCCATGTCAGGTTAACTAGGAGCCTCGACTTCCATTCTTCTAGGCATCTCCTCAGTAGATATGGTTGAGACTGATGGCGGTACCTCTTCTAGGGGTTTCTTCCCTTTGTACTTCGATGTTGCCACCGTATGTGGCATCGTTGGTGAAGGATCAAACGATGAAGATGGACCCGAATGGGGTTTTTATGGACTTGTCAATGGAGATGCCTGTGGAATTAGACCCTGTTTAGATGGATTCAACTAAAAATCCAAATGCATTGAAGGAAGGGCCGATTGTGGCATCAGCTACACTGCATTGCAATACTTGAAGGGTTCTAAGTCCGTCGGGACTACATGCACCTACCCTTTGAATATATACTTTAAGAACTGATGAGCTATCGAGGGGACACACTTCATGTCCCTAATCCATGGCCAAACCAGCAAGTTGTTATAGGCCATCTCACCCTCCAATATGTGGCACAATGTAGGTATAGTCTTTTGTCCCACTTGGATGTGTAGGACAATTATGCCAGCTATTGAGCATATTGCATCATTGAATGCTCGTAGTGTATAAGTGGAGGCCACTATGTGAGATGCGGGCAACTTTAGGTGCTTCAAGGCCATTTTTGTAATGATATTACTAGATGAGCCAGTTTCCACCAATACCCTCTTGTATAGAATCTCGTTGACCTGTGCGATGACGTGCAAGGGTGGATCCGCCATGTCACCAGCCACTGATTTCAATTTGTCCTCTTGAAATGTGATGACTGGCTCAGTGCATCGTTTGACATGACCCACAAAGTTTTTGAAGGAGTTTGCTTTGTGGGGCTGCAACTCGATGGCTTTTAGTATCTCCATTAGAGCCTTCCGATGGGGCGATGATTGTTGTATGAGCTCATAGATGGAGAGCCTAGCTGATGTGGTCCTTAAAATATGGGTGAGTTTGGTCTGAATTGTGGCCACTAGTCTAGGAAAAGCAGGTTGCATAAGGTGTTGTTATGGTTGTGATGTTGTTGGCACTTCTCCTATAGTGGCCGCTGGGGTAGTTGTGCTCGGGTACCTCTTATTTCGAGTCACTATATTGATCATCCCTACATACCCCTGCATGGGGCAGTTCTATGTTACCTCATTGACTTGTAGGGTCTTTTCTTGTGCATCATGGGTAGGCAAGGGGTCCTTAAAGACCTCCATTTGTTGGTTGCTTAGTGCCACGATATTATCCATCGCTAATGTCTTGTTATCTATTAAGTCTTGCACCAAGCCTTTAAACTTCCAACATGCATTAAGGTCATGTCCCTTCTATTTGTGGAACCTATAGTACAATTCTTCCCTATATCCCTTAGGTTTTGGCACATTGGGGTCTAGGGGTTGAATCCCAAACAGGCTTATCAAGTTTGTCACTGACAAGCGGTCAAACAGGGAGTCTCTAGACTTTGTGTAAGGTGTGAATTATCGCCTAGGGTGACGCTACTGATTTTGTTCTTGCCTCTAATTTTCTCTGTCATAACTGTTAAGAGGCACCGCCTGATAGTTAGCCTTTTGGGGTTGTGTTGCTTATGCAGGCTTAGGGACATTTATAGCAACCTGATTGACCGCAGCGGGTTTCTATTGTGTGGTCCCTATTTTGGTGTTCTTAGACCATTCTTTCTTCTTTGGCTTGGCTATCTCACCATCCTAAATCTTGATCTCCTCAATGATTCTAGCTTGTGCCAGAGCTTCCTCTAAAGTGGCATATTGCTACAGCTACAATAGCACGAAGATCGATCTCAAACAGCTCTTTGAGAACATTTGGGTGAGGTTGTACATAGGAGGGAGGTAGGGAAACTTTGAAAACAAAGTCCTCCACCAGTTCCCATAGGCCGTCATGGTTTCTTCCTCATACTGCCTGAGGCTGGCTAGGTCACTTAGTGATGCCTTCTTCTTGGTGTTGAAGGTGAAGCATTCGAGGAACGCATCCACTAGATGATCTAAGTTACTAATGTTGTGCTTTGGCAATTGAGTGAACCAATCCGAGGTAGGGCCTACGAACATGGTGATGAATGTTCTTAGCAACAAAGCATCATTGTTCTGAATGCCAAAGCATTGGCTCAGGAATCTAGTCATGTGCTCTTGGGCATCCTCCTCACCTCTAAAGATTGCCAACTGAGGTAGTTTAAAGTGTTCAGGGTAGAGGGTGCCAGTACTGACGGATGCACAGGATGATTGCGGAGTTGGCATAAAGTTGGATTTTGGGGCTCAGAAGTCTTGGTCTCCACAAACTCCAAGCACTCTAGAAACGCTTTATATGCATCGAAAGATTTGATCTCTTCCTTTATGGTTAGTTCTCGCTGTGGCTTATGGGGAACTTGAGGCCTAGGGAGGGGTGGTCGGATAGCACCCCCTCTGCATTGGCAGGGCATTTTGACCCACTCTTCTTCTTGCTCATACTCCTCATAGGCTTCTTGAGGAGTTTTTGGATGAGACCTATGACCATGGGTGGGTCCCCATAGAGGTTGTCCATCGTTATTCCTGGGAGTGGCCTCTCGTTCAGGTCTAGGAGGTCTCGAAGGCGGCACTTGGTAAGGTCGTGGAGACCTATCTCATACCAAGGGGTTGTGCCTCTCATACGGTTCTGCTCTTTGGGTGCGAGGGGGTGGAACCCTCTTAGGCATAACGTTATGAAGTAGCTCATCTATTTGGTGCCGAATGCGCTCTTTGCTAAGGTGATATAGATGCTCTAGCTATTGTTGGTCTTGCTCAAGTTGCATGATTTGCGCTTGATGGGCGGCATGTCTGGCAACTTCCAGGTCGATTTGTTCCTCCATATTGAGTCTAGGAGGCCTAGATGCCTATCCTATACATTTATTTTGGTCATGATGATCCGAGATCTCTATAGGTCGCTTACCTCTATCAAGGTTGGCTGCATTCACTCGAGGCTTTGGCCTCAGTAGGTGATTCTAGTAGATAGCAAGTGCGGAGGCACATTACTCCTACACTATGTATTGCTCTTGAGGAATGTAATGGTCTTCCTCATTCTCCCTTTCGTATATGTGAAAGGGGCGGGCAAAGTTGGCTCACCTTGTTTGAAGAGCCTTGCGCTCTGGATTTTTCTTATTATTCCTAACAGTGATGGGGGGTAAAGGAGGGATGACATAATCATGTGGCCTCTCCTCATGGATACTATGTTGTTCTAGTGCTTCGTCGCATGATGGCCACTCATATTGAGCTTCTAAGGGAGCCTTCCCGTTTATATTGAGTGCCACGTGTAGGGACTCCTCCTAAAATGGCCTATGTTGGACGGGAGTGCCCCTTGAAGGGGTGCCTCTATAGTCCCATTCTGAAATGGCATGATGTGGACTATCTTGTGGGTTGGGCCACCAAGGTGGTATGACCAAGTCCTTGGGGCTATAGCAGATGTGACTTGTGCCCCCTTGTACACTCTTTGCAGCTCCTGCCCGTGATTGGGCTTGGCTACGGGTGTACACCATGGTGGTTTTTCCCTACAAGATACGCAGATTTTTATTTCTTTTTATGATTTTTATGCTACACTAAATAGAAAATATCACACACACACAAAGCAATGATTATATCATTTAAAGATTAAAGGTGTGCCCTAAACTTGGTTTAGTGTGTTTTGATTTTTGTTTTGACAATTTTGCAAAGAACGTTTTGTAGCAAATGCAATATGATGGCTCTTATGACTCCCAAAAATGGTTGCCCCTTTGATATACCATTGTCAGGACGTTATACCAAACCTCTCTATATACCCACCCTTACGTGAGGGAAACTATTGGTACGTGAGAGTAGAATGGTACGTGGAACATAGGCGGTACGAAAGGGGGATCGCCCTATTTTTGACACCTACCATAGAAGACTTATCCTCATGCGCTAGGAATCACCCCAACTACACTTGGTCAGCTTTCATCAGGATTTACGTCTAGCAACAATAGCAATCGGGGTTATGGATGCAAAAATTCAAGCCAAGGTGGTGATGAAATCCACCGTTGGTCTTGATCAAGGGCTGGGGTTTTACGACCAGCTCCTTGGTGTTTAAATTTCCATGTGGTGTGTGGGGTTCTTTTTATTTTGCATAAAAGAAAGCAAACATGCATTAAAACTTTCCCTAAGCAAGCAAGTAACCAAAAAATAGAAAATAGAAAATAGAAAATAACAGAAGGTGTTTAGGACCCCTACCTCCTTTCTGCCCAAATTGGATGGCTCTGAGTTTTTACCCTGAAACTGCATAGAGAGTTATTCATCCCTAGGTGGGATGAATAATAGAACTGTATTCATCATAGGGTGGGGTGAATGCCCATTCTTCCCTGGGTAAGACAAATTCTAGCTCTATATTCGTCACAGACTGGAATGAACAGCAGTCCGACGTTTGAAAACTTGGTACTTGCAAGCAAAAACAAGCAATTTTTTATCAAACTTCTGATATCAAAAATAGAGGACAAGGTCCCATCGTGATCGCCACTGAAAGCATGAGGATACGGAAACAAAAAGGAAATCCCAAGGTGCGATGCAAATGAAACTAAACTTAATGCTAAATCCTACGAACTGAAATGCATGAAAGGAGAGAAACATAAACGCATTGAAACAAGGTGTAAAATTGAATATGGAGTACAGCCCTTTTTATTATTATGCTTTAGAACCTAGTTACAATCCGTCTCCTCCCTTTTCAGGGGCTAGGAGCGTTAAATATGTTCTTGTCACATCAACAGATGGTATTCCTTCTTTCGCGTGTTCACATGTAGAATGGATGGACCAAACATCGCCGCAACTTGCATTGATGAGTCTTGACTCCTTACTACTCCTCTAATTTCGAGATCCTATGTTCAAGGAAACAAAAAATAGTCAGTAGCACCTGTAGATAAAATGAAACATGCAATCCCCAAGCCGACGATTAGTGCATGCAAAAAATGAAAAAAACGATGACTAAATAACATTAGAATTATATGGAAATTTAACAGAGGCATGAGGAAATTACCAGGAGGGCACTGCAAATGGAACAGTCAAAAAATTCACCATGAATTTCTAATTGCTCCGGGGCGGGGCGAATAGACCTGTAACAAAGTGTAAAAAACCATTGTCCCAAATTTCCCATTTGGGAGGCTCCAAATCACCTGCAAATTTGGGGGTTAGGTAAAATGGGGTATTTTGGAAAGACCCAGAAGGTCATATTTTGCCAATTTTGCCTCTATCATCAGGAATTTGATGATGATACCTGCATGTTAGCAAAAGCGGGAAATGAAAAAAACATGATCAAAAAAGCTCAAAATGATGTGAAATTTGAATGAAAACCTATTTAAGAAACATATAATCAGATTCAAAAATAATATAAAGGAAATCTACTCCATATTTCTAATCGCTCTAGGGCAGGGCGATTAGGACTACAACAGTGCGGGGGGCGCCCGGGGGCAGGATGCCCATTGTTTGGGGCCTAATTTTGGCACCAATCCACTTGGGATGGGTCCAAAACCTCTTGTGGGGTTTTTTTGACAAATTTGGTAGGATGTTATGGCCAAATATCAGGTTTTGGTTTCAAATTTGCACTTCCAATAACCATCCTATGACCTCCCTTCCAAAAGAGATCAAGGATGTGAAAGACACAAATCAAAAAGGTGTGAGGATGTAAAATGGCAGCACTTCATTGCTCAAAATTCTTCTTCTATGTCCATATTTTGGGTGAGAAGACTCACCATTTTACAGAACTGACGGTCTCTTTGGATGAGCATGCAAAGGCGCCACTTGGCAATCATGCCTTCCTAGGGGGGAGTATATTCCTCCCTTATTAGGGGCTCCATGACTACCCCAGTAACTGCCTCTAGTGCTCAAAAATGCTAACTCACACTCCCATGCAATTAAGGAAGAGTTAAGTGGTGGATCTGAGCTGCCATTTGTCAAGATTTGACTTTTTGCTCGTCAAACCTGCATTCGCCTCACCCTAGAGCGAATACTGCTACTCGTCCCTGGGTGGGGTGAATACCAGTTTTGAATCATCCCTGGGTGGAATGAATAAGTAGTAGAGTTCTTGAAGGTGCCAAATTGACCTCTGACCTTCCAAACTACTGTGAGAGTGGTTAGGACCATTGTTTAACCTTTGGGGGCTGCCCTGGGGGCTGTGTGTGTCAATGCGATCAGTGTTTGCAGTCACATAATTGGATTGGTGCTATTTTTGTGTCTACACTTATAACACTTAATGTTATTATTCCTTGGAGGTGCAAATATATTATTATTTCTCTTAGTGAAGCCATATCTTCTTCTGTAATGAACCTTACAATTCATTGCCTTGTGACCAAACTAATTACATGAGTAGCAATACCCATGAAAATTTTATCTGTTCTCATATTCATTTCTTACATGTGTCCTACATTTTGAAGCCATGTGCCCAAACCTATGATATGAAAAGCATATTTCATTGAAGTTTCCTTGTCTTGACCTCATTGGTCTCCTATTCTAATTGTTGTTCCATTTATATCTTCTTTGTGCATTGGTCATGTTTTTGTTGAACTCTCTATTGTCAAACTCATCCTTAGATGTCTCATTTTATTTTACATTTTCTTCTTCTGAAGTATCTTCATATGAAGTTTCTTATCCTCCAAAACTTGAAGTTGACCTTCTTCCCATTTATTTTGAACCTATTCAAATCCAAGACCTGTCTTGCTTGATGTAGTCTTTTGTGTCTTGATGAACTTATCCAAGTTATTTGAGCTATTTGTAAATCCTTTCATCTTGATCTTGGAGTCATCTAAATATTCTTTTAGTAGTGCCACTTCTTGTGATAATTTCTCACATTCCAATATCTTTGCTTCTAACTTATATTTGAACCTCTTTTCCTTAGCCTTTTATTTTTCTAAATCCTCTATGAGCAATCTTCTTTCTTCATCACATTCTTGAAATGAAATTTCAAGTTTAGAGTGTTGCTTCCTTACCTTTTTTACCATTTCAAGAGCATAGATAAGTTCTCCCTTGAGATCATAACCATACTTTTATTAATATTCCTCTATTTGTTTACCTTTATCCACATCCTTATTTTATTTTGTCTTGTCTTCTATAGGATCATTTACTTCTTCTTTTAAATCCATTAGAATATTTTCATCTGGTCCTTCAAGTGCATTCTCATATTAATCATCACTGAAAATATAACCATACCTTGTACAATAATCTTCAATATGTCCAAGTTACCACATATAAAACACTTGAGAATATTTGGAGTCTTTTTCTTAACTTGCTCTTTTTCTTCAATCATAAATAGGACTTCATCTCTATCATTGTCTGAAAAACTAGCATCACTATCACTTGAGTACTTACTTGCATTATCCACATAGTAGATCCTCTTCTATCCTTGAAAGACTTATTTCCTTGTCTTCTTTGTCTATTCTTGCTTTTCTTTTGATGCCTATATCTTTCTGATTCTCTGTTCATGTGATCCTGTTTTTCTTCATCATTGTTGTTCTTTGGTTATTGACAACCTATTTCAAAATTTCTAAACTTTCCACAATTGAAACACTTATCATAGATCTCTGGATCTCCTGGAGTCTTTATCTCTTCTACCATAATTAGCTTCTTCATCACTAGATGACTCACTGCTTGATTTTGACTTCTTACTCTTTGTATTTTTGATTGCTTTGAATGTTGCTTCTTTCTGGGGAATAGGATCTTTTGTTCTTATCTCAAATTTTGTGAGCATACCAAGCAATTTATCTCTTGTCAAGGTATCATCATTCATTGACACTTCTATAGCATAAATTTATTTGTTGAATTTGTTTGGAAGAGTTCTTAAGACTTTATGACAACTATCCGATTCATCAATATTCATTCCAAGTCCTTGCATATCATTAAAAATATCATGAATTTGAATTATATAAGCACTAATATTTTCCTCTTCATTCATTCTTAGTGCTTCAATTTGTCCTTTGATATTTTGCATCTTTGCTTTCTTGATACTTTTATCTCCTTCATATATATTTTGTAATTTATCCCACGTCCCTTTTGCAGTTTTAAAATGCATAACTTTCATAGAATATATTCTACGCAAACCTCTCACAAGTGCATTCATTGATTTTTAATTATAGTGTTGTATAAGCTTACCTTCCTTATCTGTAGGAGTATTGACTAAGGGATCATATCTGAATTCCATTGATTCCCAAATTTCATTGCCAACTACCATTAGGTAGATCCTCATCATCACACTCCAATACATATAGTCACTTCCATAAAATATTGATGCTGAATTATTTGAGGACACCTATTTAGGATCCATTGTGTTCTTATTAGCTTTTCATTAAATCTATTAAAATCTTTTGAAGGAACCCGCTCTGATACCAATTGAAGAACACAAGCTTATACTGAGAGGGGGGGTGAATAGTATAAGACCACTTTTTACTTTTCTTTCCCAATAAATATTATGCAATGAATAGATAGCAATATCAACAACAGTAATCAAGCAATGCACAAAACACCATACACAATAGAGACACCACAATTTACGTGGTTCACCCAATGTGGGCTACTCCACGGAGAAAATATTTCACTAAAGTTTTCTCAATAAATCTCGTGGGAATCCTTCCCTATTACAAAGTTTATGGACCTCTTTTCAAATGAGATACCAATCCCCTAAATCAATTTCATGGATCTCTCTCCACACGAGAACTCCTTCTCCTATGCTCTGTATAGTGATCCTCTAGAATACTAATGCCTCCACTGCACTAGCTTGTGGATATCTTTCCACTGAAGACTCTTTTTCTCACTCAAAAGACCTATCCTAACAACCCTGGATGATGATCTCTATCCATTGGAGACCTTTGTCCTCTTTGCTCTATCACCTCTAAAGCTCTGTATCAAATCTGCACTAAAAATAGTCCTTCATTCTAACACAAATCTGTTCAATATCTATCTCTTGTCTGGCACAAACTTATCCTCAAATCTGCACAAAATTTTGTTCCACAAGTCCACTCATAACTTGCTCAAACTTCTCAAAAAGTGCACTCAAAACTTGCTCAAATATAATCCACAAGTCCACTTAAAAATTGCTCAATATTCTTAACAAGTCCACTCAGAACTTGCTCAATATGCTCAACAAGCTCACTCATAACTTGCTCAATATGCTCAACAAGTCCACTTAGAACTTGCTTAATCTGCTCAAAAAGCTCACTCAAAACTTGCTCAATCTGGTCAACAAGTCCACTCAAAACTTGCTCAATCTGCTCAACAAGTCCACTCAAAACTTGCTCAAATCTGCTCAAGTCCACTCAAAACTTGCTCAAATCTACTCAACAAGTCCACTCATAACTTGCTCAATTTGCTCAACAAGTCCACTCAGAACTTAACCAATCTCATAGAAACATAAAGAGAATTATTATAGACCCAATATGTTTCAAATCAATGCTCAAATACTTTTTCAACTCAAATAAAAATATAGGATAATTTGTTTCATGGAACGTGAACAATCACTTCACAAACCCACTTGACTAGGCTCAACCAACTCTACTCAACCAATCAATCAATGAGGCAACCCTTGCTCACAAATCCTAGTCCAAGCATATAAACATCAAATCAAAATATTTCCAACAATGCTCAATAACAAATCTCACATAACAATGATACTCATGTTCTTTTCAAACCCTAGTTCAAGTTCTTTGCACAACAACTCACTTCAAAAACAATGCTTATAAATCAATCTTCACATAACAATGATACTCATGTTATTTTGAAAAAACCTTAACTCAAGTTCTTCACACAACCAATGGCTTCAACAACAATGCTTATAAAATAATGTTCTAACAACTCTTTATTCCAGAAAACCTTGAAGCATTAACTCAAATACTCTAAAAAAGGAAACCCTAATCAAATCCTTTTCACTCCAAATTTATTTTCCAGAAAACCAACCAATCAACTCAACCAAAGAAGAATGTGCTCATACTTTTTTCTTGATGATGGAGGGATCTCATAAATCTGCCATACCACAATAACTTCTATGCCAATCTCAAAGAAATGTGAGAAGATAATAATTTTCTCAATGAATCACAATACAAAATGATATCAAGCAAAATACACCTTATCACTCCAACTTTAAAATAATAACCAACACCTTCATAATAATATCTTTGGTAAAAGTCCCTTCAAAAATAAAATCAACTCTCTTAAAGTCTCACTCATCCAATATGCAAATATAGTAATTAAGACTTTATTTAAAAATAAAATCAAACTCCTTATAACTCCAAATATTATTAAAAACAATTTCCAAAAAAAAAACAATTTTCAACTAGCAACCCTTTCAACTATTTCCAACTAACAACCCCTTTTAACTCCCAACTTTAATAAGTTTCAAACTAACATTCCCCTTAAGCAACCTTTTAACTCCAAACTTTATTGAAAAATAAATTTCATTTAACAATCCCTTTCAACAGGGGAAAATGAGCTCTGGCAATTTTTTCCTCTGAACTAGGGTTTCTGGAACCTCAAAAAATCTCGGGCATCAGCTGGATTATAGAAGTGCCTTCGGGGTATGGTGAATCTGAAGGCTAGATCGGTGCCCCAGGAGGGTCCAATAGGGACTTCTCTGGCTCCTTTTCTAGGGAGTAGCAGCTCATACGTAGATTCGTTTAAAGAAAATTCTACTCCAAAGAACAATGAAGCTCAAAAAATGGCATATAAAATGTTCTTCACGGCTGGTGGAAATAGGTCGATAGCACATCATGTGAATGGATGTTTGCCATAGGCCGAAACCAGGCCAAAAATTGTCATCGAGCCAAGTATGGTTGAAGAATCAGTCATTTATAGAGCTAATCATGATTTAATCTGCAAGTTCATGGGTTTATGCCCTTCCTTGAATTTTTTGCACTCTTGGATCCACCAAAACTGGGAGCCTCATGGTGAGTATTCATTGTGGTTTATTAGCAATGGATATTTTATTGTTAGCTTTTCTTCTTTGGCCGATAGAAATAAGGCTTTCAAGTCAGAGAAGAAAAATCATGGCACGACAGGGCTATTTGTTCAACCATGGAGAGTGGGATTCGATCCCCGAGTTGAACCTACTTCTGTCCCAGTATGGATCCGACTATATGCTCTTCCAATGGAATTTTGGAGTGAGCAGGTGTTGGCAAGGATTGGCAATTCTATTGGAAGACATATGGGTGTTGCCAGAGACACAATTGAAGGGAGCATGGCGGTGTATGCAAGAATATGTGTGGAGATGGATCTCAGCTAGCCTTTGTCGGTAGATATGGAAATTGAATTGGTAGAACTCTCCTGGATTCAACAACTGGACTATGATGCTCTACCCTTTAGATGAAGGGTTTGTCACAAACATGGACATTTGGCCCATTTCTGCACTAATAATATGAATGCTAAAATGGATTCCCATTTAGGAATGCCAAACGAGCCTAAAGAGGATAAGGCAACATTTAATAAATATTCTAATAGCACTTTTCAGGGCTAGGAAGCTCAGAGAGAGGGTTTTGAACAACCCAGAAGAAAAATACGGACAAAGAAAAAAAGGGAAAGGAGCAATCCCATCTCAGACCTGCCAATAGGTATGATATATTTAAGTCACTGGTTGATGAAGAGGAACAATTTATGGAGGGCATGGGGGGTAATAAGGATACTTCTAATATTCTCGGGCAACTCCCTCTCTCATCTCCTCCCGTCATACAACAGGTAGTTGAACTCTGTGAGGTATCACAGCCAGTGTGTTCAGGGGCTTTAGAAGTGCATAACCAAGAGCAGATAGTATCTCAGGATGTCAGCATGGTAATCCCATAGAAGAACAGGGAAAGGCCAACTTTGGGGATAACCCAGGTAGAAAAAATATCAAAAAACAACAATTCTCAAGGAGTAGGTAGAAGATCCAATAAGGAGTTGCTAGCATTCCAAGGAGACAAATTGATCACGGGAGGATCGATGAGGACAATAGACTCTTATTGCTCCCAGGGTAACCAATGATTATACAATCATGGAATGTGAGGGGTTTAAATAGTAGAACCCATCAATCTGTTGTTCGAAGACTTTTAGAGAATTGTAATACTGATTTTTTGCTTTTATAGGAGACTAAGATGTCATTAGATCTTATGTCCAAAATAGTCAACAAAATTTGGAGGGGTGCTGGTCATATGGATGTGGCTGCCCAAGGTGCCTCATGGGAGATTGTTACTTTGTGGAACTCTCTTGAATGGTCTGCAATAGAACATCTTGCCTGGAGGGGTGTTCTCACTTCTCTTTTTAGGAATAATGACACTGCGGAACACATTCTAATCACAAACTTTTATGGGTATCAAAACCTAGATGGTCAGAGGCGACAGTGGAAGGCTGTGCATAACATGCGAACCTCAATGGAATATTTGGACTAGATTATAGCGAGGGACTTTAACGCTAAATTATCTTCTAGAGACCAGGAAGGGGGAACACCTTTTTTGGACCTAAGGGACCATTTCATGATTGCCCAAGTCCAGGCTTTGCACTTAGTGGACATTAAATGTCCTGGCATTAACTACACTTGGACTAATAAAAGGCGGGAGCCACATAGCAGGAAGGTTAAGCTAGATTGTTTTCTGGTTTCAGAGGAGGCATTTGTAAAATGGAATATAAATTTTTAGATTTTAGAAGGCCTAGTTTCAGATCACTGTCTCATTCTGTTGGAAGGCGGGACTAGGATGGGGCAGCATCACAAACCTTTCAAATTTGAGAATTTTTGGCTTCAGAAAGAACTTCGGGAGAAAATTCCATAGTGGTGGGAAGAAGGCCGCCCAGCTTATGGGAGAGCAATGTTTAGAATCCACAAACAACTACAATATGTCAAAACTCAGTTGAAGTATTGGAGGCATGCTAATAAAACTGATTTCCAGGCCTAAAGAGCTCCATTGGTGGCTAGGTGGGATGAGGTCCAAAAACAGTTCAGATAAGGAGTAATTACAGACCAGCTCAAAGCTGAGGATGATGCCTTGCGTACAGTGGTTGAGGACATTGACAACCAGGAGGAGACCTATTGGAAGCAGAGAGCAAGAACCACCTGGTTATTAGAAGGGGATGGAAATACAAAATTCTTTCATCGGACTGCTTGTGCTCGAAGACAGATGAATAAGATGGATGCCCTTCAAGATGAGAACGGTCATTCCTTTGATACACTTCCAGGTATACATTCCCATGCTATGGATTATTTTTCTAAGATTTTTAAGGAAAGTGTGGTTCAAGATGTAGAGGCCCAAAATGAAGTTATTTCTGTCATACCTATTGTTATTTCTAAGGATGAAAATCAGGCCCTCCTCAAACCCATTGATAGAGATGAATTGAAAACTGTGGTCTTTGGAATGAGCACTGGTAAAACTCCAGGTCCAGATGGCTTCCCAATTGAGTTTTTTTAGGCTTTCTGGGACTACTTAGAGGAAGATGTAATGGTTGTTGTTGAAGAGTCCAGAGAAAATAAGAGAATGCTTAAAGCTATAAACCACACTTTCATTACATTAATTCCAAAATGGGAGGAGGGGGTTCATATTTCAGATTATAGGCCTATTGCCTTATGTAATGTGATGTACAAAATAATCACAAAGGTAATGGCTGAGCGCCTAAAACCTCTTCTTCACAACATTGTCTCCTCTGAGCAAGGGGGTTTTATTGAAGGATGGCAGATTATGGATGGGGTGGTTGTGGCCCAGGAAGCAATCCATTCAATGCACACTTCTGGTAATAAAGGGATGTTCATAAAACTGGACATGTCAAAGGCTTATGACAAGGTTGAATGGAGTTTCCTGGCTAAAATGATGGCAGCCTTTGGTTTCTCTCGAGATTTGGATAGAGTGGGTCATGAGCTGTGTCTCTACCCCGACTTACTCTGTGCTAATCAAGGGCCTTCCTTCACAACCATTTGGAGCTTCTCAAGGACTGCGCCAGGGGGATCCATGTTCTCCTTATCTTTTTCTCATTTTGGTTGAAGTTCTTGGCAGACTTTTCTTGAGGAGAAGACAAAAAGGTAGATTATTGGGTATCAGGGTGGGTGACGAAGTTTTAACGCACCTACAGTTTGTGGATGACACTGGTTTGGTGGGAGTGGCCAGCTTTAGGGAAGAAAGAATGATTAGGGATACTCTTAATGTCTATCTCAAGGCTACTCAATAGGTCATTAATGACAAGAAATCCAAAGTGGTTTTTTTTAATCTAGAGCAAAGGCTTCAGCACAGAATTTTAGAAATCTTGGGATTCACAAGGAATTCTCTCCCAGTGGTTTACTTGGGGGTCCCCTTGCACTTTAAGAAGCTGAAATTAGACACATGGAGGAATCTGCTAGAGTGTATCAAGGACATAATTAATCATTGGTCTCACAAGTGGTTAAGTTATGGTGGTAGATTAACGTTCTTACAGTCAGTCATTCAAGCCATGCCAATTTACAAATTCTCTATCCTGGCTACCCCGATTACAATATGGAAAGAGTTGGATAGGATGGCTAGAAAGTTTTTATGGGAAGGAGAAAAGGGAGAGAGAAAGTGGGCCTTAGTGGGCTGGGACAAAGTTACCCAGCCCAATGTTAAAGGAGGTCTAGGTTTGAGAAAATCTAAGCTGAATAATAAAGCTTTGGATGGAAAGCTATACTGGAGATGGATCTCCCAACCCACATCCCTCTTCAGTAGAATCCTAACTAGCAAATACCTGGGACAGGCCAACCGAATCGATGTAGCTCGCATTCCCTTGGTTGGTACTGGGTCCCTAGTTTGGCAAGCTCTCAAGTTAGGGTCTCAGGTTGTTAAATATTGCTTATTTTGGAAAGTGGGAAGAGGGGAGAAGGCTCATTTCTAGACAGATTCTTGGGATCATTTCCCACCCATCATTGGATGAATTTCCAGAATTACAGCCAATAAAAGTAGCCATTGAAGCCAAGGGATGGATCTGTATTGAAATTTATTTCACAACTACTCAGCTGGGGGAGTGTAAGTTTAAGCAGTTCAAGAAGTTGGATGAGTGGCCCATTTCAATCCCTCCGGATTTGATTCCCATCATGACTAAATTTTTGACAGAAATATTTCTTATAGGGGGAGACATGGAGGATGAATTAGCCTGGGGCTTTGGGAGTCTTGGCATCTATACAGTAAAGGATGGATATGACAACATTCTCCCAGAGCCCCCCTTCATACTTTTCAGGTTGAGGATTGGAGGAAAATCTGGCACTCTAAAGGCTCGCCAAAAGTTAACCTTTTTGCCTAGCAGTGCATGCACAATGAAATCCTCACTTTTGATAATCTCAGATCAAAAGGTATCATCGGCCCTTCTCAATGTGTACTATGCTACAAGAGTGAGGAAACTACTGACCATTTGCTGTTTGGTTGCCCTTTCACCCGACAAATTTGGTTGCGTTGGTTTGCTTACTTTAAAATTCAAGTAAGTGGTGACCTGAACCGGATGAATATCTGGGCAAAGGTAGATTCAAATCTAAAGCTCTTCATTTTGGCTAGGAGCTCGGTTTAAGCTTTATCTGGTGGCAAGTATGGCTGGAAAGAAATGCCAAAATTTTTAGAGAAATTTTTACTGCTCTAGACGGGATTTGGCAGACCATTTGGAGCAAGGTTACCGAAACTGTGGCTGTTCATGCTGAGGAGGAAGCTCAAATTGACATTGGAGCTATGGAAGAACGCATTGAACTATAAGAGGGATAGGACAAAAATTATTGGAAACCTCCCCCTGAAGGTTGGATTAAAATAAATACTGATGGAGCTACAAAAGGCAATCCGGGTAGAGCCGAAATTGGAGTGGTGTGCCGAAACCATGCTAGGAATGTGCTCTATTGGGAATTGCAAGGCCTAGGAAGAACCACTAACAATGAAGCCGAAGCCATTGCCATCAAGTCTGCTTCTGTTTGGGCAATGAAACATGGCCACCGTAGGATTATTCTTGAATCAGACTCACAAATAATGGTTGGAGCTCTAGACTGCATGAGGAACTTTGATCTGAAAGCTTGGAGGTTGAGGGATATTGTTACCCAAATTAAATAATTATGGAAGGAATTGGAGGACGTGATCCCAGTTTATGCGAGTAGATATTTGAACAAAGCGGCTGACTTTCTGGCTAATATGGGTGCAAAAAAGGAGGTTGGAGTTCAGTTGCATAGTCACATGGATATTGAGGATGAGGTGATTAGACAGGGTCTAGAAAGGTCCTTGAGCCAATTATCAAAGAAAAAGCAAAGGGTGGAAATTTGTCGCGATATCGCGACATGTTGCACCGTCGTGGTCACTGGAGGAAAGTTGTCGTGATATCACGACATGTTGCACCGTCGTAGTCACTGGAGGAAAGTTGTCACGATATCATGACATGTTGCACCGTCGCATTCACTGGAGGAAAGTTTTCACGATATCGCAACATGTTGCACCGTTGCAGTCACTAGAGGAAAGTTGTCACGATATCGTGACATGTTGCGTCATTGCGGTCACTAGAGGAAAGTGGTCGTGATATCGCGACATGTTGCGTCGTCGCAGTCACTAGAGGAAAGTGGTCGTGATATCACGACATGTTGCATCATCGCGGTCAAGGGCGAAAAGCTGTCACGATATCGTGATATGTTACGTCGTCGTGATCAAGGGTGGAAAGTTGTCACGATATCATGACATGTCACTTCATCGTGGCCAAGGAAGGAAAGTTGTCACGATTTTATGACATGTTGCTTCATCGCGGCCTAGGGTGGAATGTTGTTGTGATATCGCGACATGCTGCTTCGTCGTGGCCAGGGGTGGAAAGTTGTCGTGATATCGTGACATGTCGTGATATCACGACATGTTGCAGTTTCGTGGCCAAGGGAGAAAAGGTGTCGCGATATCATGACATGTTGCATTTTTGTGGCCAAGAGAGAAAAGGTGTCATGATATCGCGACATGTTGCATTTTCACGGCCAAAGGAGAAAAGGTGTCGCGATATCATGACATGTTGCATTTTTACGACCAAAGGAGAAATGGTGTCGCGATATCGCGACATGCTGCATTTTCGCGGCCAAAGGAGAAAAGGTGTCGCGATATCGTGACATGTTGCTTCATTGCGGTCGAGAGAGAAAAAGTGTCGTGATATTACGACATGTTGTTTTTTTGCGGCCAAAGGAGAAAAGGTGTCGCGATATCGCGACATGTTGCTTCATCGCCGCTGAGAGAGAAAAAGTGTCGCGATATCGTGACATGTTGCATTTTCGTGCCCAAAGGAGAAAAGTGTCATGATATCGCAACTTGTTGAATTTTCACGGCCAAAGAAGGAAAATGTCGCGACATCGTGACATGTTGCTTTTTCACGGCCAAAGGGGAAATGTGTCGCGATATCGCGACATGTTGCATGTTCGCGGCCTAAGGAGAAGAATAGTGTCACGATTTCGTGACAAGCTGCATCAACTGTCCATGCCAACCCCCCTACGAGCTAGTTAATGGTTCAGGAGATTTGGCTCCATTGCAAATCTTCTTCTACTATTGTAAGCTTGTGTTCTCTCTGATTTCGGCTGGGAAGAGTCTCTTCCCATATTGTAATTGATCTTTGTTTTAATACAAGTTTTTTCAAATTTTTCAAAAATATAATCCCTTTCAACAACCCTTTAGCTCCAAACCTTAGGCAATATCAAAAATTAATTATCAAAAGTATTACCTTGCCTTGGAAGGGATTCGAAATCCCAATGCAGCCCACGACCAACGCCTTAGCCATAGCTCCAACTGACGCGTGAGCTAAGCGCTCGCTTGGGAAGAGGATAGCACCACGTGCTCTATGAACCTTCCTTTGTCCACCAAAGATAAAAATGTGCACCTTCCCTTGGCGCTTCAACACAATGCAAACATTGTCATCGTGTTTTGAATGCAGGCCACTCGATGTCTCAACGTTTTAGCCAATGCCTCCTTGCCACTAGGCCACGCTGCCCAACTCGCTCTAATATTTTGTTCACTTTCAAATTATTCCCAATCGCTGCCATAAAGAAATACAAAATTGATGTTTTCTCACGAGCTTCCTCTTCACAGTTCGCATGCAATAATGTTTCTAAGAAAGGATGAATTTGAATGTCTTTAAGGTATGATATATATAGCCTTTCCACCTTTATTCACACATGCCAGCACTCCTCCAATCTTATTCGACATTGGCGCTCGAATTAATTTATAAATGATTTAAATTTATTTAAATTTAAATTTTATAAATTAATTTAATAAAACCTTTGGTGTTATTAAGGCCTTCTCTTATTGCACAACTTGGTATAAATGATATTTATTTATAAAATTTAAATTCCTTTTGAAATTAAATATTTTATAAAATAAATATTGGACCTCCTTTTAACGTTGCAATAAGCCTCCTTGGTTTTTTATGAAACAACCTTTTAACTTATGCCCCTATATAATATTAAAATATTATGGAGCCCTTTTGCCTTTAACTTCTGCAATGTTGAAGCTTCTTCCTGGATATTAGTGACAACTTTAACGACTTTATTTTTTGTCGAATTCCTTGACATTAATGATGACTTCATCCGGTGACATCAATGACAACTTTGACTTAGGGACTCAAAATGTCCAACAAATATTGAGTATAATTGGATTACATCTCAACAATAAATGTGTTTAGCCAACATTTTGAAAAGGTTGTAGACTCTTGAGAATTTCAACAAAATGAGAGAATGAAGTGATAAAACAAGTTGTAAGAAAAGAAAAAGTGTGTCAAAACCAAAAAATTGATGGATAAAAGTGGGAAGAGAAACTTAAATAGAAAATACATGGTATAGATTTCTCCATAATATCATTGGAAAAATCCAAGAAACCACGATATGCAAGAGCTAATTCATGTTAGCAAAATGGAAGAAATATTTCGTTTAGGCAAAGAAAACTTCATGAGTTGAAAAAGACAAATTATCCAATAGGGGAAGGTACAATAAATAATTTTTTGGTGACAAAAATTATTCTCATTAGGGTAATGTGATTAATATGGATTTATTATATGTCACATGGTATCATGATTAGCTGATATCAAGAAAGAATAGTTAAGTGACACTTATATAACAAACATCTCTAAAATGTGGTATCATATTTTGGCTATAACACCATCAAAAGAAATTGAAATTAGATAAAATTTTATAGAGAGTTTCCTCACATCAACAAGAATGCTTAGAATTAATTTGAGCTCAAAATGCATCAACTAAAAAATATAGAAAAGTACAATAAATTCTCATGGTATTTTATAAATTAATAAATAAAACCAATTCAAGTTGAATTATGCATTTTGTAGATGAAATAGACTTAAAATGGATACCTATTAGATAGATTTCATGTCAAAATACATTGGTTTGACCATTCAAAATGGTAAAAATATTTATTGTATAGTATTATTTTCATTTCTCCTTAGAAAATAAATTTTTTTATTGAAGTTTCTTTATAAAATTAGAGGTATTTATTCTAAATTTAATCTCAATTTTTTATTTTGGTGTACCTTAACAAAGGAAAAAATAGCCCAACTAATAGGATGGGTGGGAACACACTAAGTTGGAATATGCAAGGTGTCCTAAGAATAATTTTGGAAAGATTCAAGAGGAATATGTATAGAATAAAGTATTTCATATCATACCCATACATAATTCATACTATGAAGAAACTAAAAAAAAATCAATTTTATTCCTAGATTTGGAAGATGAAGAGATTAGATGAGGTTTTTTGGACCAATTCTAGTACAAATAAGGGGGTTTTGGAGAGCCATAAATAAGGGTAAGTTAGTTTCATCAATAAGAGAGTAAGCATACCATTAATAAGCACTATGTAAAGATACAAATAAGGGATGATGGTTGTACATCTTCTTGAGGGACATGTTGATGGTGACAACTCTTGTAATCTCTTTATTTTGCATGGAATAAGAATCTTGAATGATTCATTCATGGATTATATTCCTAAAATGGTTTCCCATATTAAATCACTATGTTATCTACTATTTTATTGTGTTATTTATAATAATTTATATATTTTACTTGCATTTTCTTAATTCTATGAAATTTTATCAGGTTAATATAATTCTCATGCCTGGGAACTAGCTAGTTTGAGTTAGTAATGGAGAATAGTTTGTTATACTAGTGAATTATGAGGTATTAGTAGATTTTTAGTTTTATGAACAGTGTATAAATATCTTTATAGATTTTCCATACCTTATTATTAATTTATGAGTACTTTTGGGAATGAAAGAAATTTTAATGTGATACAAAGGGCTTAATAGCAATTAGTGACTATTTTTATAATATCATAAGTGTAACTAAGAAAAGGAGAACTACAATACTTTAAAAAGGATATGTTTAATATTTTTTTGATGGGAATTTCAATCATGTTGATATCATAGTAGGATTTCTTGGTATTGTGGAGACTTAAGGAAATCTAAAATAATGGATAGCTTAATCTCCAAAAAGAGAAATTTGGGTCCAAGAAGTGCTACTCACTTAAAAAATCAAAGTTCTACTATGCATTAGAATAAAAATATCATCATGTGTTGAAGAAATTAAATTTGAGTGCAAGTTGGAAGAATCCAAAAGCCAGGTTCTATTGTATAGATATTAAATATCAAGTATGATTGGATGCAATCTCAACAATAGAAAATGGCTAGTCATAAAAAATAAATATTGTACATTCGTTAGGACTCTTAACAAAATAAGATAAAGAAGTGTTAAAAATAATTGTAAGGAAAAAAAAACATGTGTAAAAAAAATGATGAAATAGAGTTGGAAGAGAAACTTTCAAGGAAAATTCCAAGTATAGAATTATCCACATTGACATGAGATAGATCCAAGAAACTAAATTTTGTAAGAGCCAATTTATATTAGAAAATGCAATAAAGACTTTATTTAGGCAAAGACAACTTTATGGTTTGAGCTACTCTAAAATATCTAGTTGCATAAGGTACAATGAGTAGTATTTTATAAACCAAAATTATTATCACTATAGAGGTGTGATCCATAAGGATTTTTACTAGGTCACTTGGGAACATGAAAAATTGAACTCAAGGAAGATTGATTAAGTGATACTAAGACTATAAGCATCCAAAATAGAGCAACATCAAATTGCAATAACTCAAAAATAATTTGAACTTAGATAAAAAAAATAGAAATAGGTTATTGACATCAATAAGAATACTAATAATTAATTTGAATCTCGAAATGTATCATCTAACCCAAAAAATAGAAACAATTAGTCAATACTAATGTTAAAATTTATGTAATATGATTTGGTTTAGGCCAAGGACAAATATGTGATGTAGTGCTTATGAGTACCAGTTATTTAGCCTACAAGCATATGATTATGTAAGACTACAAACATTGCTCGTTTATAAAATCCTATGGTCATGTTCATGTAAGCCTATGGTCCCCTTTAATATTTCACCCTTAGTGGTATTGGTTAATATGCTTTATGGATAACCTCACTTGAAAGGGTAATTTATTATTATTTTTATTGTAAATTTAACCTCAAGGTTTTTTTTATATCAGCATTATGTTAATCTATCATTGGGTATTGGGTATCAATATAAATATTCCTTAATGAGGATCCATTTGTATCATAAGTGTGAATAAAATGTGATATATTACAGTGCCCATGGAAACCCACCTCTTAATTCTTATCTTCTCCCTTTGTTTATTTTCTATTGTTACTATTGATATCTTTTAATTACCCTTTTTCTTCTTTTCGACATGATTTTGGTAAATGTATGTTTTGGAAGGATTTTGGAAATATTGCAAATTCAAACATAGTATTAGAGAATATTTCAAAGCTACTTAACTCTTTCGATAGAAAACAACCTCCTTGGAGATTCTTGGCATCAAATTCAAGTTATTCTTTGAATTTTAAAAAATTTAAATTCAAATTATTTTTCCTCCATGGTTTCTCATCCAAACAGATTGCTTTGTCCATTTTAAACACTGATTCATAGATGCAGTAACTAATAGAGTGGTGACACATTACAGTAGTTGATGCGATGATTTTTTTCTAAGGTTTGACATATTGATATTTCTTATTTGAATGTTAATTCAACCAAATCTTCTAGAGGCCATAATTTATGCATGGAGCCTATTTGTTACTAGGTTACATGATATTTTAAGCTCTATGCCATGGTGATATTAGCTTATGGGTCTCTTATAGATCTATTTAGGGTTTTTATGTAATATGGATTCCTTAGGGTATGTTACTCATGTCCATTGGCAAAAATATAGCACTTGGTCAAATAAAATGTTAGGATTACATAGAATATTTGGTTCATATTCAATAATGAGTCATAAGTTCTCAATGATCATGAACTCAATAATAGAGAGGAGGAATATCTTGGATTATTCTTCATGTTAGTGGACCCATATGTACTTATCCATATTAGAGAGAAGACTAGTCCTATTCACATATGGACTACTTCGAAATATCTTAATGAAAAACAAGTGCTAGTGAATAGAATAGAAATTGAGCTCTCTAATCTTAAAATTTTAGATTTTAGTAATGTCAATGACTATATATCTCACTTCAAGCTCTAAAATATAATCTAGTTATGGCATGCGGTAAGGTAAAGACTAATAAAGAGCATGTCAAATCTATTACTTCCAATATTTCTCCTCCTTTTCATAGAATTGGTTTAGTTCTTTATGTGAATGCTATTACTATCAAAGAATCGCAACCCATCTCTCTTGAGGGTCTTTTCAAGCTTCTAATTCATATGAAGTGGCAATGAAGAAGTAAAATCTTTTGAATCTTCTAATTCATTACAAATTGGTAATGAAGAAGTGTGGAGCTCTTTCTCATACACAAGCTCATCGAAAACATTTAAATTCGATACAATTTAAGGCTTAGGTGCCTAAGGGTAAGTCTAAGGTTTCAAAGAAAACACACATTTTAGAGTATTATAAAAGGAAGGATCATCAATAATGGAAACATATAAAGTTTAATGTTTTTTCTTAAAAGATAATATCATGTCCATGAAAGTAGGGCATTCCTTTCAATTAGCATAATTACATTAAATTTACAATGATCTTATTCTTATTGGATGTTTTTGTTGAAGTAAGGCAATGTACAACACTTGAAACAACTAGGGATCACACTCCTTGAGGACACGATAGGGTAGGGAGAATTATTTAAACTTGGGTAGCATAAATAATAGTCGAACAAAACTCTTATTGAAAGTTTTTTTTATTATTATTGAAAATATTTACTAAAACAATAGCTAAAAATAAAGCCTCGTTATAAAACTTTTACATTTTTCCTTAGTAAATTTTTTATTTCCAATTAAAATATTCTACATGACTTTTACATATAATTACAAAATATTTTATATAATTATATAATTATTTTTTATTTATATAATATTTATATATAATATTTTGCAATTTAAAAAAAAATCTTCTAAAACCTTTTATGTAAAATTATGTCTTGTATGCATGTGTTTCATTAACTTATTTAAAAGAGGCGCAGTTGCTCTAGTAGTTAAAGATGGTGGTTGTTTTTTAAGTAGTCTTGTATTCAAACCCCTTGAGGGTGGTTGTTGATGTAATTTGTAAACGTTCTCCTTAAAAAAAACTTATTTAAAAGAGTTTTCAATTTATATACAACCTCTCTATATATTACAAGAATAAGGTTCTAATAAAGGGTAAACTATAACATCTTTAATTTTTACATTAATTAAATTAAAAAACATTTTTAATTAAAATTTAATAATATAAATTCAAATTACAAATAGAGTTCCAAGATCGCAGAAAGGGCATACTGACGAAAATCGTATAGCCATAAGGTTCGAAGAACACGATGCCTTTTAATAACACGGAATACAGAACACCAAACCAAAACTGTTTTTGTTACATAGATCTCTTATTGTCGATTTCAGGTTTCGATCTCGAAGCAGTTCACTCCCACCAATAAACTATAGGATCGAATCGAAGCAGTCCACTAACAGACATATATGGGTAAAATAAAAAAAATAAAAAAAAACCTTTAAAGAATTAATAGGCCCGTTGAACTCTATTCTTTAAACGGGCCTCTCCTATGAAGAAAATGGTGCAGGAGCAAATCCAAGAGATTCTGCAGACATTCGTGGTCTCGCAGATGACAAAACTTCGACCATCATGCGGCGGGATCCGGTTCTATGAGCTTCGCACAGACGGGGCAAATACAAACCTGAACACATACATAATTTACATACCATGTGAAAAAGGCTATGTACAGAGACAAATACATAGCAAAAGTAACATCTTATATTGATATACGAACGAATTACCTTCACCGGCTGCAAGATTGAAGAAGAGATTTACGATGTTGGGGCAGTCGTTGTAGCACTCAGGAGAGCAGAGTTTCTTGGTAAAACCAGATTCCATGAGAGGATCAGTAGACATCCCCACTTGCATTCTGTCCAGTCCGCAAGCGTCCATGCATTCTTGTGTTTCGATCCATTCATATATTTTCTCTGCCATCACCTCTGTTGTCTGCAGAGAAGATTTCGATCACAAACAAATTAAGCTCAAGCTCTTTCATCGATGGGTATTTCATCGATAGATAGATAGGTAGGTATTAATTTGAACGAAATTTTAATAAGATTTGCATCAGAAAACAAGAGGATCAACCCTCTACGCATATGCCCAAACTAAATGTTAATAAAAATAAAAAATCCCACAAAATAAAACCAAAAACTTGCACTTACCAAACACTCAAACTGTCTACTGTCGTCCCTCATGATGGACTTCTCAAGAACACACCGCGCCCCCGACGACGAAACAGAAAACGCGCACACCTCCATGGGAAGCTCCTCGCATTTCAGCGCACCTGCCATGTCATTTCATCATTTTCATTAAAAAAAAAAAAAACAATTTGTCCACCCTGCCACAGAACAAGTATATATAATTGGAATCTTGTTTGTATATACCTGATGCGCCTGGCAGACTTGTGAAGGCGAAGAATGCAAGCATGATTAGCCTGATCGGAGCCATCTTTATGTACTCTGCTCTTTGTTTCCTTCTTAAGTCGGTCATAAATGTGTGTATATTAACAATTTGCTCTAAACATGTAGATGTATGCCTGCCTACTGTGTTTGCTCTCCAAGATGCTAGAATGCGTGTATATATATAATATTTTTATTTGACTTTTTTAATTGGAATGGGATAAAAATATAAAAAAAATAGAAAAATCATATTATGGATGTAAGGTCATCCAAACGATCAAATACTGTAAAGACGAGGGAAGGTCGGAGGCCAAAAATAAAACCAGCTTTTAAAAGTAAATAAACAATATAATTAGGCAAAGGCGGACAGGCTGACTTGAGGCTTGAAAACGTCACCCCCTCTAAATGTGAGACTAGAAAATTTCACCCTCTCGACCTGATACACCCAATCTAATAGAGGGACCTTGAGTTAGACCAAACCCTAATAATTGCAAGAAGCTTCCTTGTGCCGGTACTTGATTTTTTTTTTTTTTTTTTTTTTTTTACACAAGCTCACTCACACACACCATACCCCATGGTGGTTTTGAACCTAGTTCTCCCGAAAGAAAGCCCAAAGCCCTAATCACATAAGTGTCACACAAGGACTTGCCAGTACTTCATAAGAACTATGAAATGCATCAACTCATGAATTAACTTGAAAACCTGTAAATGGATGAATAACAAGAATAGAAAACACCTTAATCTTTTTAATCTTTTCAAGTATAAAAAACTAGCTAGAAGTTAATAGTCAGAATATACCATTTTATATAAGATTGAAAAGGTTTTCTTTTATTTTTATATTAATTTGATCACATCAAGTTTGAATTTTGGTATGATCCACTTCACTATATGTTAAAATATCAATTTAATTATTATATCTCAAATATCAACAAACTAAATTTAAACTTTAGTATCATCCACTTCACGTATATCTCAAAATATAATTCAAAGTTTGAGTGTCGGTCATGCCTTAAAAAATATAGTTGAAAAAACAATTAATCGTTTTGGGTGTCGGCCATGCCTTACAAAATATAATTGAAAAACAATTAATCGGAGCCAACCATCGGTTGCCGTGATGATAGCCGTACTTGCCGTCACTTCTAGAAAGGACAATAAATCAATTATTGAATATTCGGAGGTCAATTTTCGAAGGAGGCAGCAGAGACGTAACCGCCGCGTTGAGCACAGGCTTGGGGACTCCGAAGTTCAACGTATAAACTATTTTAGTGTGGTTATTATAATGTGAAGTTAATTCATTTATATAGTTTATTAAAGATATTTTTTTTGTTTTTTTAATATTATAATTTATATTTAGTTTATTAAAGGTATTTTTTTTTTTTTTAAATTCAAACTATTTTATTTTTACAATCAACTTTTTTGATATTGATTTTATAAGAAGATGAAATCTTACTCAACAAGTTATTTTTTAATATTTTAATTTTACCAAGAAATTGGGTTACATAAGGGAATCTCTAACATCCCTTCATTTTCTACTACTAGACCAGGCTTTAAATCTTGGAGCTACATTTATAACCCCTACCCCACCTTATCATTAATGATCCAATATGAGGGAGACCACTAGTGGCTCAAATTTTTTGGGGGTTTAATTTATTTTTAGACCCATATAGGTGTTTTTGGGTTAGTGTAATGTCGGTCCATGGTTTTATGCCCATTTATTGTAAAACCTTTACTTGTGTTGTTGGTATATAAAGCAACACTTGCATGAGGGTTTGCTAATGAATTTGCAATAAATGTAATCGTGAGTGAAACGTTTGTGAAAAATATTATCGTATTGAAGATGGTCAAGTTTATACAATAAAGAAATATTCTTTCTGAGGATTTTCCCAAAAGGGTTTCCCAAGATAAATTCTTGTGTAATGTGTTCTTCTTCTCTGCTTTTCCTTTTGATTATGCAATTATTATTTTTCTAGAATTTGTTTATCGAGGTATTATTTCTCTTCATTTTACTCCTTAGTAGTGGGTCCCTCATAGATGAAATCCCTTAGGATATTACTAATATTCTTCAAAAAATCCTTGTTCAAAAAATGGTAATCCAAATTGGAAGCTTTTTAATAGTTTTTTTTTTTTTTTTGATATATAGAAGTAATGGTTACAATCACGATTTTTAGTAACTACCAACATAGTTGGTAGGTTTCAAACTATCTACGAAGGCTCCCATGACTTCCACTGTCTCAGTACATGGTAACCCGACGTGAGAAGGGGACCGCCGGATGCACAGGGGTTGCACTGTCATCATCAATATGGTGCACCACTCAAAGGAATCAGATCTGGGCTACTGTTTGTGCATGGGCAAGCCCATGGGATTGGAACCTAGGTCTCCTCTCGGTAGCTTTTTAATAGTTTTCATCTCAAAAGAAAAATTCTCACTTGATGGCCCTAAATATAGGGTATTCCTCCTAAATAATTGGCCACCATCCATTATTTTATCACTAATATATGAACTAAAGAAATGATAAGAAAATAAAACTTTTAAGAACAAAATTCATGGATTAATTTTAAATCAATCCCCACTTCCACTTGATCTAATTTTGAATCTTTGAAAATCCTAGCTATTATTAGTGGAACTTACATACTAACCCTCTACTTTTAAGAATTATTATATCATGCTTGATCATATTATGCTTGATTTGAATCTTTGAAAATCCTAGCTACTATTAGTGGAACTTACATACTAACCCTCTACTTTTAAGAATTATTATATCATGTTTGATCATATTATGCTTGATAATCGCTTTTGGTGTAACATTTGCTCCCTATATTGAATTTTTCATATATTTACTCTTAATTTTATCTCCAACATAGGAATCCATACTTCTAGTTAGGTCATCCTTACTTCCAATCAAGAATTTCAAATATGGATTTCCATCCATGCTACCTAGCTTTTCCTTGTATAAATCCTTTATTTTTTTTATTTTCCCAAAAGGTTTAGAGTAAAAAAATTGAGTTTTTCTCCTCACTTGCACTTGCTTCCTATTTGCACTCTCTTTCTCTCTCTTCTCTTCTCCAAAGATCTAAAATAAAAAAATGTGAGGCTCACACTATATCTATTTTTGGCCAATAATTAGAGTTGAGAAACATCAATATCTATTACAAGTGAGTAAATTTTTGATGTTATGCACACAAGAGGATCTGAAATCATGAGGAAAATTATCAAGCATCAATGGTTATAACACATGGAGACTTGACACCATGAAGAGCATTTCCAAGCATTGAGGGATTTGAACCATTGAATAAATGAATATTGAAGTTACTATATGAGGGATTAAGGTCTAGGAATTTGATATTCGTATTGCCATGTGTATCACTTTCTTCAAAATTTAATGTTTAGAGTGTTTAAAATTTTTGTATGTTAACTAATTTATTTTTCATTAATAGAGTATTTTAAATAATTGATAAATATATTTATGTTGTTTATACAATTTTTAATTAGTTATATGGGATTTAAACCAGTCCCACCTATATTACATCATGACCACATAGTGATATTACAATAGCTTATAAATTATGCATGTAATGTTTGATAAAATTTGAACCTAGGTCCCCCCCTTGAAAATCAAGGAATTTAACCACTTGAGCTCATGCCAATTGATTTGCCATTTATATATCTTTCAATTGACCGTATGGGATTGCAATGAGCACCACCTATATTACATCATGATCATAAAGTGGTATTACAACAACTTGGATATTACACATGTATCACTTGGCAAGATTCAAATCTTTCTCTTATCCTTGAAAGTTGAGGAATTTAACTAGTTGATATAATGTCATTTGATATCTACTATTTATAAATTTTATAGTAGCTGTAAAACAATTTTTATAACTGTGTATAAGATTTATTTTTATTTAATATTTATGTATGCTTTGAATTATAAACTATAGAACACATTTTTATTTAAAGCATATATGTGTGTGCATGGACACACACTAATGTATATGATTAAAATTTATTTTTGTTCAATCTCTTAATGTTCATAATGAATGAGTGAAAGGTGTTCAAATATTGGGTTATTTTTGTATCAAATACTATTATAGCTATTGAAATCTATAAAAATATTCATTTCTCTCCCTTATTTATGCGTAATTATATAATTTTCTTAGGTGTTATGTATATTTTGGTTTATTATACATGTGTGGTCTATTCACTCCAAAACTCTTCAACAACGTTAAGGTTTGTCTCAAAATAATTACATCATGGGACTTCGAAAAAAAATCAAAATTATATATTAACAAAAAATATTTTAAAAAAAATTAAGATTTTTTTATTTTCTATTATATTTTAATAAAAAGAGCACAATTATGATTTATGCTAGTCAAATGATCATCATAAAGTAATACAAGTGCAACACTCCAATAGTTTTTTAACTACCTATTTTTTTCTCTAAATTATTCTCCTTGAAGTAGATAATGTAGGACCCTCATGTATGTCTTACTTTTATGCTTTTCCTATTGCTACTTCCTTGTCCAATTCCTAAACTTGTTCCTGAATGAACATGGGCTCCTTGTACTTTGTAATCTAATTTGAAGATCAATCTAACTCATTCAAATTCAATCATGTCATGTGACTCAATCTCTTTCATCATATAATGCAAAGTATAATATATATTACACAAACATAAGTTTGTTGCTCTAGGTTAAGCTATTTTTCTTCTTGGTGTGTGTGTTATCTTGAATAAGATTCATTGTATTTATATCCAAAATAATTAATAGACTAACTCAAAATGTGGATGGCTATCTTCTAAGGATTCTATATTTAAGCACCTCAATATTCCTACCATAAATATGTAAAAGTCACTTAAATATATTATAAATTTGTAATTTTTTAAGTAAATTAAAATTGCATTTGTACATTCCAAGAAGAGTTCAATTTTATTAAATAAAAAAAATTAGTCATTTTCATAGTCATTCTTGATTAGACATATATGGATGATGATAAAAGCCTCATATACACTCTTTTATATGCTTTCAACTCATCAATTATTTGGTCTTTAACATATTTATTAGGTGCCATCCTCTGGATACATGTGTAGAGGTCATCCATAACCTCCTCATTAGACTTAAATGAATTATTAAAAATGAATATGGGTTTTAATTAATACTATGTTGCATTTATATATTGATGGAGTTTGCTCGCTCCATTTCCAATAAATTATATGCGAGATATGTTCACAATTGTATTGCTCTCCACAATAATGTTTTTGAATGGATTTCTTGAAACTATCCATAGTCTCATACAAATAAATAATAAGATAACTTTATTTCACCACCAACAAGATAAATACTCTTGAGTAAAGGGTTTATCACATGAAATTTTTTAACATCAAGTTAAATTAGAAATTTTTATTCAAATTTATAAATTTAAAAACAGAGGCAAGTATTGCGAACTTACAATGCAATAGATTTATTATTTTATGATTTTTTACAAATTTGATAAGATATATTTAGTATATCCTATGTATCCTTCCAAAAAATATCATCAAAAACCATCTTGGCAATCCTCTTTGCATCATCCTTCTTTTTAAATGTTGGATTTAACCATCATTTACTCACAAACATCCTCTTAAGGAAAATTTGTGTAGGTTAAATGCTTTATAGGGTGATGAATGGTGCAATGAAGTGGGTTAATTTTTATCAAATAATTTATTTTTCTACATTGTGTTGTCTTTTCATGCTAAGCATGTGCATGTTGTAATAAATGGATTTGATGATTTGTTTGCCTTTTCAATTATGCCTCACCCATAAAAATCTACCAATATACTCAAAGAATTATATCAATGCAATTAGGTGCATACAAACTACCATGCATGAGGGTGTGACTCCGTTAAACAAGTCTCCCTATATCTACATAAGTTGTTGCATTGCTCATCATTTCCTAGACAATATTTTCAATATGCACTATAATCCAACTTATCTAATAATTTACATTAATTTTTTGCATCCTTCTCCTCTTGAGAGGCATCAATAGGCTTAAATAAGACTAAAAATATAATCAAACTCATTAATAAATTGATTAACATTTTATTATTCCAACTAGTCCACCGATTGAACAAAATATTACAAATTTTTTTGGCAACACTATGTTTGCTCTTCTATAGTATATTTTTCTTTGTACTATATTCCTCTAGGAAGGGCCCTTTGAAATAATTCATAATAGAAGTATTGAATCCTTACTAAATATGGTAAATGAATTTATCATAATTTACGAGTACGAGTTTTTTTTCAAATTTATGGCTATGATACAATAGTACCAAAAATTGGGTCTTTATCATCTTACTATGAGTTGATACTTCCACATTAAGTTTCTTAAGGTCACTATACAATAAGGCTACTTTTTGTAAATATATTTCATATTTAAGAGGCATTAACATCATCATTGTTTATAAGGAATTATATTTCAACATGTCTTTTATTAAACTATTGACCTTCATTTTTTTCTAGATTTCTCATGTTTTATAGTTATATATACAACTATAAATGGATAAAATTTACAACATATATAATTGACATCCATTATAATGAAATTTACATTTTAAATGTGATGGTATTTAGTCCCCTTAAACAATACCCATCTATTGGTAACAACTATACAATTCAAATAGAAATAGAATATCCCTGGTAAGTTATAGTCTTATCATAGTAGATAATTTTCTCTCAACGCTTGATCATTATTAGAATAATTGGATAAAATACTTACCACATCAATAACCATATCAATATCCTCATAAACTAATAAATTAAACATTAAGAAGAAACCCAACCAAATAGGCTATATATCTACAAGGAGGTACACCGTCGACCATAAAATATTTAATAATTATTATACCATTATGGGAGTTTGATAACTATGATACAATTATAAAGAAAATTTCTAATGATATTCCAAATTATACATGTCCACATCCTTTTATTTTAATATAGTAATGGATTGTATATATGGATTAGCCTATGTAGTTCTCTAAATCATGCATGATTTGAAATATATATGTAAAGTAAAATAAAAATAATTCCTTTTTTTTTATAAATAATCCCATACACTATATATGCCATAATATACTTATACCTGATGGGTGTAATCAAGAAGCAACAATTACTTTCATGCAATGTGCATACAATAAAAATTGGCAATTGCAAATTCTAATTCTAAACATCAAGTATGCATATTTTCTTTCCTTTCTATTGGTATTTGACATTGATCTCTCTAGATACCAAATGGATTTTGTTTATCAAATTTTTTTTTTGCCAATCTAGCTACCAAATTAGGTCAAGCATAAAAATAATAAACATATATAAAAGGGGTAAATTTTAGATTTGAAGAGAAATGGAAAACTAAAAGGTTTTTGGAGAATAAGTTGAAGAATAATGGGCATGACTTTTAGCCTTCCATGTCCCACCTTCATTCCCATTGCTATAAAAACATAAATTGGATGTATTGTTACAATTCTACACTATTGACAAGGGAAGCATGTATAGAATTTTTTAGTTATGATAGCTACTAAAAGTATTATTGCAATGATAAAAATAAGTAGACATATTTATATTGGTATATTGCTATTGGTTATATTTTTTTTAGTGTTTATTTTTGTTATTGTTGTAGCATTTATAATAGGGGATTTCAATGTTTGTTTCAACCAAGTTTGAAGAATCTATGAAAATGTTTTGTTGCATGCATTTCTATTATTTTATATATACTTTAACTACAATTCTAACAATGAATTAGTGCTTTATGAAATCATTTATAATTATTATTTGTATAGGATATATTTCACCTTTTAGATAAAAATAATAAAGGTGTTATTTGAAATATCTTCATTTTAGTATCATAGCATAAGGTTTATTAGTATTTGGGTTGAAAGAAAAAATTGTTGTAGATCTCTCTTACCATTGATCATGGCCAACACAAACTCACTTCCAATTCTAGAATTTAATGGACAAGATTATGATTACTAGAGTATAAAAATGAGAACTTTGTTGATAGGGAAGGAATTATGGGAAATAATTGAAGTTGGTTATGAAGAGATAAAAGATTAGGCCATTGTGCCACATAATGATAGGTAGTCTGAGAAAGATGCCAGGACAAATAATTCGTTGGATTTGTACCATATCTAGTATACTCTAGATAAGAGTCTATTCCCTAGAATAACAAATCCAAAGTCAGTAAGATATGATTTAAAGTCCCTAAAAGAGGCTTCCTAACAAATTTAGCAAGTTAAAGTTATGAAATTTCAAACCCTTAAAAGAAATATTGAAAATATAAAAATGGATGAAGTAGGAGTAAGTGATTATTTTATCAAAGTAAAATATGGATTACACAAAATAGCTATATTTGGTGAAACTATTAAAGAATATAATATGTTGAATAAGGTTTTGAGAACACTAACACCAAGGTGGAATCATATATAAATTATATTTGAAGAATGTAAAAATTTGGCTACACTAGAATCTAATAATTTGGTTGGGTTTTTTATGTCTCATGAGGAGAGACTAAGATATGCATTTAGAGAAAGTGAATACAAAGCATTTATTGAGAATTTCTAAAAGTGAAGGTGTTAGCACTAGTAGTCAAGGTCATTGGAAAGACTAAAAAAGAGGTCAAAATTAGAATTTCCAAAGAGGAAGAGGAGGTTTAAATAGAGGAAGGTACAGGTTTGATAAAAGAAATTTCCAATATTATCATTGCAAGAGGTATGGACATTTTAAGAAATAATGTAGAATTAAAGTTGATTATGAATGTAGAAGAGCTAATTATTCTAATAATAATTATGATTCTACATAAATCCACTTATTATCATCAAGTGATAAAGATAGAAATAATCCTCAATAAGTCTAGTACATTGATTTTAGTTGCTCCAACCATATATCCAACAACAATAAATTATTCTATAGAATGAATGAAAGATTTAATACCAAGATCAAGCTTGGTGACAATAAATCTTTGGATGTTTCCACAAAAGGAGTTATGGAGGTGAACACAAAAGAAGGTAAGAAACATATCAATAATATCTATTACACTCCAAATTTAAAATATAATTTTTTGAGTGTTGGACAACTCTATGAGAAGAATTATAAGGTTGTATTTGATAATAAACAATGCATTACTTCTGATAAAAATATGGTTAATAGAGATGTTACAATTTTTCCAATGTCAAAGAATAAGATACCCATTGAATTTTGGAGGTAGTAGTAGTAGCCTTATAAATGTGGCGTTTAAATATAATAGTAAGTTGTGGCATCTAAGGTATGTCAATTTGAATTTCCAAAGCTTAAATTTATTAACCTCACAAGAACTATTTTATGATTTTCCAAACATTGAAAAACACAAGGTGGTTTTTGAAGGTTGTGCGAGAGGAAAACATGCAAGAGAAAATTTTTCTAAAGGTAGAGCATGGAGGACCCATTATCCACTTTAATTAATTTAATCTATTATATGTTGTTCAATGTAAATAAAGAGCTTGGGTAAGTCATCATATTTCATGACTTTTAATTATGTTTTATCAAGAAAATGTTGGTTTTATTTTTTTAACCATAAATACAAAGCATTTCATATATTTAAGGGGTTTAAATCCCTAGTTAATAATGAGAGTGGATGTAGAATAAAATGTTTAAGGAATAACTATGATAAATAATTTTGTTCAAAAAAATTTATGAGTTTTTGTGATAGGTTTGGTATTAAAATACAACTTACTATAGCTTATAAAACTCAAACAAATGGGGTAGTATAAAGGAAGAATCACACCATTGTGAAAATGGAAAGGAGCATGTTACAAAAAAAGGGATTAAGAATGATACTTGAGAACTTTCTCAAGTTCTAAACTATAAGAAATGTATTGGTATTAGTGGGTCTACAAGACTAAGTACATGAGTGATGGTAGTGTTCAAGGACACAAGGAAATGTTAGTTGTAAAAGGCTTAACTCAAAGATATAGTATAGATAATGAAGAGACATTTGCATTGGTGGTAATAAAATATACTATTAGAATGATTATTTCATTGGTATACCAAAGAAGATGGAGCATATATCATTTATATGTGAAGAGTACCTTATTTAATGGGTTCTTAGAGGAGGAATTTTATTTATATTAGCCACAAGGATTTGAAATCCAAGGTAAACAAGACCAAGTCTATAAGTTAAATAAGACCTTGTATGGTCTCAAGCAAGCTCAAAGGACATGGTATGCCTGAATTTATGGCTTTTTATACAATATAGGTTTCATGAGAAGTAAGAGTGAATCCAATATCTACTACATAAGACAAGAAATGTAATACCATTAAACTAAAAATCAAATTTTTGTTTGTCAATACAAGTATGCTAAGGATATATTGATCAAGTTTAGCATGGAAGAATGCAAACTAGTCCCATTTCCAATTGCGCATGAAGTACTTTTATGCAAATATGATGGAGTTGATAAAGTGAACATGAAAACCTATAGAAACATAGTTGGAATTTAATTATTTCTTACTCATACTAGAATGGACATTATTTATATTATATCCCTTATTTCAAGGTATATGAGTAATACATTAGAGATATATCTAAAGGTATCCAAGAGGATATTAAGGTATGTGAAGAGTACAATTTATTTTGGAATACATTATCTTTCATCTAACAAGATTTATTTGGTTGGTTAGAGTGATGCTAACTAGGGCAGTAGTTTGGATGACCAAAACTCAGCATCCAATAATTATTTCATACTTGTTTTAGGTATGATCATTTAAAGTTTAAAGAAGCAAGGATTGCTTGCACTCTCTTATATAGAAATAAAACATATTGTCATAACTTAAGTTGGTGCACAAGAACTGGCTTAGGAAAGTTCTGGAAGAAACTAGGGAGAATCAATACCATTGAACAATAATATTTTGTGATAATATGAGAAACTAGTTCATAATAGTAAATATAAGTATTTTGACTTGAGCTACCACTTTATTAGAGATTATTTAGACAAAAATATTGAATTGAGGTATGTGAATACTCATGAATAGATGGCTAATATTCTTATAAAATGTGTAGCAAAGTTTTAGTTATTGAAGCTTAGAGATAAGATTGTTCACTTGCGTAGCATGAAGAGGAATAATGTTGGTATTTGATGTTGATCTCTCCAACTTCCAAATGGATTTTGTTGACCAATATTTCTTTCTACCAATTCAACTTCCAAACTAGATCGAGCATAAAAACAATAAACATATGTAAAAAAGGGAGAAAATTTTAGATTTGAAGAGAACTAAAAAACTAAAAGGTTGTTGGAGAATAAGTTGAAGAAGAATGGGCATGGATTTTAGCCTTCTATATACCACCTTCATTCCAATTTTGACAAATCATAAATTGGATGTATTGTTGTAATTTTAGACTGTCAACAAGGAAAGAGTTTATAGAAGTTTTGATTTATGATAGATTATAACAATATTTTCATAGTGATAAAGAAATATAGGTCTTCATGTTGGTATATTACTGCTTTTTTTAGTATTTTTTAATGTTTATTTTTGTTGTTATTGTAACATGTAAACTAAGAGACTTGAATGTTGTTTTACAACCAAACTTGAAGAATCTATGACATCTTTTTGTTGTATGTACTATTTCATTTTTATATGTACTTCAACTATAATTTTAGTAGTGAATTAGTGCTTTATGAAAGAATTTATAATTCTAATTTGTACTAGTTGTATTTTTCTTCCCTTTTCTATATAGAATAGGGGTTTTATTTTAAATTTCTTCACTTTCTTGATTACTAGATCCTAATAAAGGGAGTGTAGTACTTGAATTTCATAAGCCATAGTTAACCTCCTAATTATATCCCATTCTAACTAAGCTAGATCTAGGTTAATATCATCATAATTCATCATATAGAATGCCTTCTAGGTCCATTAAGAACTATTTTAAATAATACAAACTAGTTAAATTTTATTATTTTCTATATTATTGGCAACAAAAATGATCTTCTAGCAAGAGTTGCATTTTTTAATAATTATAATATTTCTAGAAACCATCTCATCAATATCATCTAAAGAGGATTTATTGCTAGATACATTGTGAATCATGAAATTAAGCTCAAATTTGCATATTTTGATCCATAAGGATATCTTGCTACATTATTAGTTTCTAATATTTCTTGGTTGATGACTGTGACAATGTTGGTTGAAACTCTTATCAAAATAATATCAACACACTAATTTTTATAAATACAACATCAAATAGACTATTTAGAATTGAATTTCAATAAAAACTTTAGCTAAATTATAAATGAATCAAGCATAATACACATGGCTTCTATTCTCATCCAAAATCTACATATCACCCTTATTCTAAGTTAGTATCCCAATCCTCCCATCATATCCTTCTCACTAATCTTGTTCTAAAATTGGCATTGCATAATCATACAAATAACACACTCTTATTTTCCCCTAATCTAGTTTTATTCTTCTATGAGAATCTCTTTACCCCAAAGTTAAGGTAGCATTCTAACCAACCAGTAAATATGTCTTTAGTAAAACCTCCTTAGGGGAGCCTATCGAAGGATAATTTGAATGAAATATCAAAGACATCAAAGCATAAAAGGATAAGTTAAATTACCTAAGAAATACATATTTATAAAAGGTAGTTTGTGCAAAGCAAGATATGCTCAAGGTCCTAAGGATGATGACACTATAACACTTCTAGCTAGTTGGCTTTGGCTACCATCTAAACTCCTCACTATATATGAAAGTGTATTTCCTTATTATAGATTCATACTTCCTCATAATACTAGCTTAAACTATGGTATCATGATCACTATGGAACCAACCCCAATGGTAACAATATGCACAGACATACAAACATGTGGCACCAAACCCATGTATTACAATTTAATATTTAAATATATAGAAGACATCATTATAGCATCAAGTATCATGGATATGTATGTACACATCCATTCTTACTACTTAATACTTTATAGACTAGCACCAACTATAGAGGAAGAAAATGAGTAGTTTTTTAAATGCTATTGAAATTGATTCTTCACTAGTGAGGACGATAAATCACTTTATATCCTAACTATTTATAATAATTGTGCATTTCTATATAACTTAGGATTGATTTATGCTAATTATTCTTTTATAATTCATATTCTTCTTTTGTTTCATCCTTTTGATCTACAATCTATTAACTCGTATCTCACTCTATAAACTTAAGATATCAGTATAGTGCCTAAGATTTTGTTCAACTATTTCTCTCATTACTTTGAAATAGAATACCCTATGCTTTGCAAATTTACATCCCTCATGTACTAAGCATTTGTATTATGATCAACATAGCTACATGAGACTTGTATTCTCTAGTATATTTACATTTTTATTATCTATAAGTAAAGTTGTATTCTTATAAGAAATACTTAATTGGGTTCTATTTCTCTTGCATAAATTTAAATCACATATTTTTTGAAACTATAAGCCAGTTCAAGAAGTTATCCTCGATATATCCATATCTCCTCTATATCTCTTGTATAATACTAGCCTGATTGATTTTATTTGTCCCTATATTTTATAGTGGTTTTTCCAAGGATAGATCCTTTAGTATACTTCATAACTAAATATTTACTCATATGCATTTATGGTACAAGAATCAAGGTATTATACCAAGTTTCATGTCTAAGTAGACTAAAAATATTAGATTTATAGAGAAATAATAGATATGGATAAGTCATCAAGAATGCATACTAAAGAACATGGCACCAATAAACTCATCCAAGAAACCCTAGGTAGAAGAACAAAAAAATGAACTATTTAGGAAGTTTCTTGGATCTCATAATCAATATGGGATCCTAGTCCATAACTTCCACTTTGTTCCTTTTTAGAGCCACATTTTTCTCAAAGTGCATAGCAACATAAATATTCTAATATTTTCAAGCTGAATCAATATCAAATAATTGGACATATAATCAAACTTTTGATGTCTAATTCATAGTCAAAAAAAATTCCTAAAATGAATATGATTATTTTTATGATCTTGAAGACGTCAACATTAGTTTCCTATTGGTAGAGGCCACTAGTAGTAGGATCACAGATTAAGATATACCATCATGACCTAGAATATAATTATGAAGTTGGAGCATGAACATTCAACCCTTGCATCACTACAACGATTAATATGTATTCTTTTATAAATTACACTAGTGTAAGGACCAATATATCCAATAATACCCTAATAAGTTTAATGAACATCTCAATTGGTTATGTATTAATAGACCAAAAACACCAACTCCTAAAATATTTCAATGGGAATTATTACCACTTCCATTTAGAGTTTGAGATTCATCTATTGGATCATTTAGCGTAAGCATTACACTTCACATCAAAATAATAATAGAGATTATGATTAAAGTATAAAGGTCTAATAAACTCCCTAGATTATACCATTGCTTCCAAAATCCAAGCCACCAATTACATGACCACCTATGGCACCAATACCCAATGGACTCTCAGTGTCATCTAGATCCATTATTACTCTAATAAAACATGATGAAGGAAAATAAAATATGGATAATGATTATTATCGACACCATAAGTCTTACACTCATAGTAAATTTAAGTTTCAAGTTCAACATAAATTATAGTAGGATAGCCATAGGCCAATGGTTGTTTGTATGCAATAAAAGGTTAAAAGGAGGTAGATTTCATATTTTTTAGCACCAAAATTAGGAATATGATAAAACCTCAACCTCAAATGCTTCTTGTAAATCCACCTAGTTTTAGTGATGTTGGTGTCCAAAATCCAGGTAGTTCACACTTGGACAAGGATTATTTGGTTTAACCTTATCATTTATTCAAGTTTTTTTAGTGGAAGTTTTAGCTTCACCAAGAGTGTTTTATGGATTCACTCTAAATACTATATTTCATGTGTTTAATTAGCGTACACCTAAGTTTTGATCTTGATAGCTAAGTTGTAGAAGTATGATTATACTAAGGTTGTGAAAAATAATTATTCATGAAAATAAGATTCCTAATCTATATGCACATTTTATTTCCTTGCAAGAACTACAAGATTCAAATAAGAATTATTAAACTAAAAGGAAATGTTTTTTATTTTAAGAAAGGGTGTAAGAAGGAATGCATGATAAATGTTCTAGCTGAAGCGTGTAATGCAATTTTGATTTTGGGTACCTAATTAATGCAAATTTATGTTTGCTTAATATGTGAATGAATAAAATATCCTAAGTTATTTAATTTCCATCATTAATGAGTTACTTTAATAGAGAGAAAAAAATAATGCTACAACAATACTAAAAATAAAACATGAAATAAAAATACCCAGAAACTTTGCAAAATATGTAATCATAGCCTAGGCTCTAGTTTTTCACCTATGACAGGTTCAGTGCCTTCCATCCTATGATTCTACAAAAAACCTATTTTGGAATAAAACAGAGAGCACACATGGAAAATTTGCACGCAATGTCAAAAATTCTATAAATAAGGTAAACAATGCCACATAGGGTCGAAAATGCTACATAGGGTAAAAAATGCTACACAAGGTCAAAATGCAATGTAGGATCAGCAATTGTATACAAGGTCAAAAGCATTACACAAGGTCAAAAATGTTGCACTAGGTCAAAAATACCAGATAAAGTTGAAAACTCTACACAAGGACCTAAAAAATAAAGAAAACCTTCAATAGAGAAAACAGGTATTTTTAAACAATAAAATTTTGAATCAGTGTGTTGGGGCCTATCCATTTGATGCGAAATAATAAACTAGTTTATGCAACGATCAAGCCCTAAGGTTTCCCATTTAAGGTTTAAAAATATAAAATTTTCAAAATTCAAAACCGTGCAAAAAATTTATCAATGTGAAATGATAAAAAGAATAAACAGAAAAGGCCAAATCTTAGATCCAAATATTCCCCTATTGAAGCTCCAAATGCCAATTAGCCAATGTTTCTTAAATACTTGGCATGGCAAAGAGCATACCAAAAATACTTGGTGATGACTTCTCAAGCATATGCCCACAAACAATATCCCTAGTGCTCTGGGATGATTCCTCTAGGATCTCTTTTCTTCTTGAAAAATCCTTTCTAAAAATTCCTCCCTTTTGGCTCCTGAAAGGGGGATTTTATAGAAAAATTCAAGATTTGGAAGATTCGTCAAGGGCTACCTCAGAGAAATATAATGTATGTAATTTAATGAGGTGGAGTGTTCAATTAGGTTAGTTAAATGACATGATTGGGTTTTTAACTCAATATTTTATGGAGTTAACTCCTTTGATAGGTAGTTGCATGGATTGATTGGGAGGTGATTGAGTATTTAATTGCTCTATTTGGTATATTAGAGAAAACATGCTAGATTTGGCTAGTTGGGCATGAAATTGGTAGAACTAGAAATGAGTGGGATTCACACTACCAAAAATAAAGTTTTGTCAGTGCTTTTACGAAATGTTGAGGGTTCACAAAAACACTACAATTTTTTTAAGGTGTCAAAAATGCTAAGGGATCACAAAAACGTTGTGGAAAAATGTTGAGCAAAAATACTGTAGCATTTTTGCAACATAGTATTTTAGTAATAGGGAATTTTGAAGTGTTAAATGATGGTAAAACATAGACATATTTATACTCATTGGAAATATATTTTTGACAACTTTCCAATGGTACAAATTTTATGAAAATTGGAGGTGATTTGGTTGAGTTTTGTAAATAAAAACATTAATGGTGTCTTTTTAATTTAGGTACAAAAGAACACTTTGGTCAAATCAATCAAAGGGGTGATTGTAAAAATGTCAAATTGCTAATATATGATGTAAAATTGGGTGTCTACATTTGCTTTCTTTTGAAGTATTCATTATAGAATGAATACTTCAAAAGTATCAATTTCCCAATTTTGTAAAAAAAAAAGGTGGTATTTTTGTGATGTTGATTGATGAATGCAATAATTGTCTTGTAGTACATTAAATGAATCATACTTGAGTATTCATATAGAATATGATCAAGTATTCCCCATCGAGTAGCTGAGGTGAGTATTTGTAAAATCGTACAAAATCAAAATTTTGCAAAAACACATGAAATTGAAGGTGGTTATTAAGGTTTAGATATTTAAAAATTTTGCTTTAATGTTTCTATAGTTTGAAGAATTAATTTAAATTTAATCCAAATTTTAATTTATTTTTTGAAGCAATATTTTGAGGTAAAATTTGATGACAATGGTGCAAGAGATGCAACTGAGGTATTGGGTGGATGATATGTGGGTTGCTAAGCGAGGAGAACTAGAGCCCAAGGTTAGTTTCTTGAAAACCATGCCTCATAATTATTTTTGAAAATCATACCCCTACAAAAATTTTATGACCATATGGTATTTTTGTGGTTGTATAGAATTTTTACACTAGTATGATGTTTTTGCATCCATGTGATATTTTTGCAGCCATACGATATTTTTGTGCATGAAGCTCTACTACCCCAAATGGGCTCAAAATATAGTTATATTTATACTCATTACAGAGATTTTTTTGAGTACTTTCCAATGGTATAGTCTATTTTATTTTTTTTAGGAGTTTTGTGAGGGATCACATTTATTGGGCCATCAATCCTACTTTTGGAACATAAGATGATAGTGAAATATAGCCATGGTTATACTTTTTAGAAAATATTTTTTGAGATCTTTCTAATGATGATGAATAGAAATGTCATCGTTTATTTATGAATTAAGTGAATTTTTATGTGTGGATGTTGATTTATTAATTGTATTATTTTACATGTGTAGGATATTACAAATGTGTTGGAGGCTTGAGAGAGACATCCATTATAATTGGGTTATGTAAAATAGATTATAGATGATGTAAATAGTGACTTTTTGAGAGCAATAGGTCTATTTTACATAGCTAATATGCGTAGGGTGTCATTTTATCATACCTTATTGATAACACTTTGAGACAAGTAAATTCTAATTCCCTATAGGGGGATAACTATGACATTTGAGGATATTAAATGTATTCTACATATCCCTATTAGGGGTGCCATGGTCATGGTGGTGCTAAACTAGAGATAATGCCTAGAGAAGATGATCAACAATGCAAATTACCCAATTATAGAATTGAGCATCAATATTAATGCTAGATACTTGGTGGATTACTTTGATTCATGTATTAATCTAATTTATGTTTTTATTTTTGGCATGTTGATGGGCAATATGATTCAATAGACTATGTAGTGGAGATGGGGCAAGGTGGTGGTAAATATGAGATACCACCAAACAATTTATGGTTGGGGACCTATGGTACTAGCCCGTTTATATCATTTCCTTCAATGTATAGCTTATAGACAAGGGAAGAATATAGTATGTTGTAGAATATTTTAGGTTTGGACATTTGATCACATAGTAGTAGTATGACCACCTAGTTTTCCTAGGAGAGTAGATGATCACTAAGTAATGATTGTATATTGTTTGGCACATGATTTTGAGTTAGGATCGAAGACCTCAATAGAGATTATGTTGTACTCTATGCAAGGGATCATCAATGGCCTATTAATATATTATATTATTTGGTGGCCTTATTTATTTCACCTAGGAGGGATGGATGATGCATATTAGTTGGCCTAAGTGAGATGGGTGAGATGGATTATTGAGACCAAGGATGAGTAGGAACTCTACCATTTTTACCATGCGTTATGATTGTAGACACCAAATCCTATCCATTTGCATTCCATCTTAGCTTTCCTACCATTCCCACCACCAAAGCATAGCCAATTTGTCCACCATTTATATTTCCTATCATTTTTTATCATTATTCACATTTATTTATATTTATTTATTTTATATATATTTAAATATAATATTTTATATTATATTTTAATATATATATAATAAATACGTATTTATTTAAGTTAATTAATCCCAATCATCCAATTTTATTTAATATCGACCACCCATTTACATCAATTCGTGCCACACCCTAGATTTATTATCTACCCTTGGATATGCTTTAATCTTAGCCACACGATTAGTATTGTTGAAACCCTAGCATGTCCTAGGTTAGATTATAAATAAGAGCTATTTCGATGGCTCAACCCCTGAGTTCCCTAAGTCCATAAGTCTCTGGATTTTGGAATCCTGATTCCCTTAGTGCCAAAAGCCTTGTAACAAGCTCTTTGTGCCCTAGCCCTATTCCATATGTCACATTCCACATCGCTTGCTCATCATAATTGTCATCGTATTCCTTGCCCTCACTATCATTGCATACCTTGCTCTCACCCGATCTACTTTTGCAAAATTTTCCATCAACCACCAGGCACCTCTGAGTGCTTCTTGTTAACACCAGGAGCCTCTAGGCACCTCCCTACCAGCAACAGGTACCCACAAGAATTTTCTACAGCTACCAGGTGCCCGCAAGCATTTTACACTTCCATTCCTAAAGTCTTCCCAACCTTTGGGTGATTCTAGGGAATCACTATACCAATAACCTGCATCAAATTCTTCACATCAGAACATAGGATGTAAGTAAGATATATCTACCCTTTATTTATTTATTTTATATATGTGTTCAAAATTTTGTTCACTATACTTGCTACATCTAGTTAGGGTTTTATTATTGCATATAGAGGGTCTCACACTATGGAGCCCTTGCATATACTACTAACTATTTTTTGTGTCTTTATGTGCAAATCTAGAGCATTACATCAGCATCTAGAGTGGCCCAACCTTGGATACCTAAAATCCCACTCAACCTTGTTGGGATCAATATGCGCTTGAAGACACCACGACCTTGCTTCTTAGGGTTTCGAATAACCCTAAATTATTGTAATATTGTATCAAAAGGATTCAAGGATTTTAGCTTGTAAAAAATGGAGTTTCTAGGCTCCCCCTGTCAATGAAAATTATTCTATGATGCAATCTTGTATCTCCTTGCATTTTATTTTGTTCAAAGAATTGTTTGTGTGTTGTATTTTGCATATTTCAAATGGTGATCATGGTGGGACCCCCTAAGGGTTTCTATTTATTATCTATTTTACTAATTTGCTTGCTATTTTTGTCATATTGTAGGTTTTATAGAAGTGCAGATTTCATAGTTTTCATTAGATCTAAGGTTTTTGAAGTCTGCAAAAGTTTGCAGAAGGTGCACGAAGCACCTGACAGAGTTTGAAGGTAATCCAAAAATGCCTAGAGGTGTTAAAAGTTGTCTAGAAGTGCCCATGAGCATCTCAGTAGTGTTCAAAAGTACCCAAAGGCATTTACAGAGAGTTAGGAGCAAAAACGTAGGCTTTCCAGTAAGTCAACTATTTAAAAACCCTAGTTTCCTTTTTTACGTATTTTGAGTATCTTCTGTATTTTTGAGATTTTATACAATAAAATGAATCATCATTAAGAAATCTGGAAATGAACACATATTAGTTTGCATTTTTAGATATGCATTTCATTCACATATTTGGATTAGGATTTTTGTTTTCTGTGTGTAAACTACTGCATTTTATCTGCATTTGAATGGAAACTTGCATAATCTAGTGTTGCATCGTAGGGTTAAAGACATTTTCTTTTGTCTATCTAAGTTGTAACAATATTAGATTACCAAAATTATCCCTTCTAGTTGGATGATTCTAGGTAGAGGGGTGGACGAATCCTCTGGTTGTTATTTATATAGAGGGTCTTAAGCAGTGTACTTCACACCCTTTGGAGAAATTGGTAATATTTTTTTTACTTCTAACTTAGGTTTATGAAATTAATTATTTTTAACATTGTTTTTATACAATAAAATATAAACCTTAAAAATAATTCACACACATCACGATTCATGCAAAACAGTAGTGGTTGGATTTCATCACCAACCATTGCTTGATATTTGGTGATGGTGGCATTCATCTCCATCCACCAATATCTGCCCTTAGCCACCTTAGGAATACCCCAAAGCAAACTTTTTGGATTTCATCACCAAAAAGAATTTGATTTCCCTACCTTAGACATAGTTTTTCACCTTTGTTTCATTAAGAAATATTAGAAAATCAAAACACATAAAACTGGCACATAAAATGAGTACAAATTAAAAGGAGATAATTAATGAACGAGGTAAGACACATTGGTTGAGACTTAGCATCGTTTTTTTATTTCCTTAAGCATTCCAATTTTTGTGTTACATTTGGTATTTTAATTTTAATCTTGATTTACTTTTCTTATGGTATTAACTAGAAATCAATTTAAAGCAATAAATCAAGAAAAATTAATGGAACATTCATCCACATTCCCCACCACTTCATTTGTAGATACCCTAAATATGACACATGCAAAATTATTTGTAGGTCTCTCACATTATTTACTTTCCATAACCTTCCACATGGCCATACCCCAAGAGGAGTAATCTCTCCTACTATCCATAACCATATCACCCATATAGACATGGCAAGAGTAGAAGCCTTCATGAAGTCTTATAATTATGCCTTAGAGTCTATACCCAAATCACCTAGATAGGATTCTACTTTACAGCAAGAGCCTATCTATTCCCAATCCTCATACATATTTACCTAGGTGTATACTAACCCTCTTTTTGAGGCATTAGTTACACCTTCATCCCATACATCCATCCCTCAACCTTCATGTGCTCCTAGCACCTCATATACCTCCACCTACACCAACGCCTTGTATGAAGCACAAGTCAATGTTGCTTCACAAGTCCTAGCATCACAAGTTGCCATACCTAGTGTAACTTGTATCCTAGCCACATATTCCATACCATCTACCTCCATACCCCTAGCCTATGATAGAGATATTAGTGAAGCATGGAAATATCTAAAAAAATTGCTTAGATAGCATCAGAATGCTCAACAACAAGTACAGGTTAACCCTACACCTTTATATAACTCTACTCATAATACCCTTGTTGAAAGCATGAGATTCCGAAAGAAAAATAGTATTGAGATGCACTATAAACAAAAACTAACTCGATGCATGAAATAGGAAGAACGTAATCAAATCGGGACAAAATATAAAGAGAAAGCAGGAGCACAGCCCTTTTATATTAATGTGATTCCAAACTCGGTTACAATCCATCTCCTCCCTTTTTAGGGGCTAGGAGTGTTAGCATGTTTTGGTTACAATCATGATCAATAATCCTTCTTCCGCATGCCCACATTTGAAATGGGCGGGCCAAAGTGTTGTCGCCGCTTATGATGATGAATCCTTGCTTGTTGCTTCTCCTATGATCAAAGAAACACAGAGGCATTAGTAGCACCTGTAACAAAAGGATAGAGCGTTTGACTTTAGAAATCAATAAGAAATGCATGCAAAAGATTGATTAAACCAGTGAATAAAATAACTCTAAGTTGTTGCCAGCAAAACAGTCGATGAATCTGATCGTTGTTACCTGCAAGTTAGTGAAGAACCAAAAATCGACAAAAACATGATAATATTTGATAAGCGGCTTCTGAAATCCGAATTGTAAACTATCTAAATAGCATAGAGTATAACACAGGATATATTCGATAAAATATTCAAATAGTCAGCCGATCTGCATTCAAATTAGACGTCGCTACCTGCAAGTTAGTGGGATAGCACAAATGCGAGAGCATAATAATATTTGATAGAGGTCTTCTGAAATCCAGATAAGTAATGAATACTATTAAAAAGGTAGAACGTAATGCAGGATATATTCGCAATGACAAAATAGACTAACATGCAACTAACAAAAAGTGTGGGGTGCCCAAGCGGGCCGCCCCCGTTAGAACTTGACTTTGACGCCAATCCACTAGGGATGGGCCCAAAATCTCAGAGAATGTGGTGTCGTCGAATTGATGGATCAAATGTGGTAAAATGTCGGGTTTAGGTCCGGATCCACGCTTCTAAAAGCCACCCAATAACCTCTCTTGCGAAAGAGATTACGGGTGTAGAAGAGATGAATCGAAAAGGAGTGCAATCGGGTGTTCAGTTTGGTAGCACTTCGTTGCTTTAAAATGTCTACCAACTTGTCCCTTTTGGGTGGGAAAGTCCACCATTTTATAGACCCATGGGGTCTCTTTGGAAGGGCACGCAGGGATGCCACGTGGCGGCCATGCCTTCCCAAGAGGGAGGAGACTCCTCCCTGACTTGGGCTTACATGACTGCCCTTGTGACAGTCCTCTAACTGCCAATCTGCCCACCTACGCGCACATGCATAGCAGGCGGCAATAATTGACTGTCTTCGGCTGCCACTCGTTTAATGTCTGCTTTAATGGTTTAATGTTTGCTTTCAATGGTTTAATGTTTGCTTTCAAATGTTTAAATGTCTGCTTTTATTGTTTAATGTTTGCCTTGGCGCAAATATGGGAGTCTGTCGCGATATCGCGACACTAAGAATAAAATAGGGCTTAAGGTAGGAGTTGTCGTGATATCGTGACAGTCGTGATATCAGGACTGTCACGATGTCGAGACCGTCGCAATATCGCGACGTCACGATATCGCGACAGGCAGCATTTGCCTAAGTTTTAAAAGCAATATTTGCCTAAGTGTTAAAAGTAATATTTGCCTAAGTTTTAAAAGCAATATTTGCCTAGGTGTTAAAAGCAATATTTGCCTAAGTGTTAAAAGCAGCATTTGCCTAAGTGCAAAACCTGAGCCGGACTTGGAGGATACATTCGATAGTTGGGCCTTCTCACCAGGGAAGGCGAAACGGTCGAAGAAAGCAAACGGGAAATAACCAAAGCACTGTCATGTAACCGGATTGGTACCTTCCAAAATTGTTGTGTAAGTGGCTAGGACCACTGTTTGACCTCTGAGGGCTGCCCTGAAGGCTGTGTGTCAATGCGATCAGTGTTTGTAGTCACATAATCGGATTGGTGCTGTTTTGGTGTCTACAGATGCCCCTTTTTGGGAAGCACTGCGGGTGACGCAATGCTGAGCAAAAATAGATAACCAAAGCACTAATGATTAGGGTTTCTTGGTAACCTAACCAAATTTTGATGCCCCAAGTATGGAAAGGGCATGCATTCTTGAATCCTTGCTTCTGACGAGCTAAGGAATTTGATTTCAAGTGTTAACCTATTTTGGTGAGGTGTGACTTGAGCTTGGACATTGATCAGTCATGATTAGGCAAAGGGCGCAACCTTTTGTCCACAGGGGAACCTTGTGTTCATGCTTCGGGAATGCCAAGTGTTTGATCAATTTGATTGTTGCTTGTTTACTTCCCCAAGCAGGAGCGTGATTGTCTTTGTCAATGATTCTTTGAATGCATGTCATTGCTTTGATTGGGTGTGTGCTTGTTGATTGGTGACTAAGTGTGACTACCCCCTCAAGCGACGAATCGATGAGGGAATGACCTTCATGAGAAAAGCGACGAGTCGCTTGACCCAAGATGACTTGTGCAAGGGTGCCTTTAGATGGTTTACCGTTAAGCATGTGCAATTTTTCCGACATTTGGACCTATTTTTGGTGGGTGTTAACCCTTTTGGTGATGCCATAATGGGGTGAAATCGTCGAAAACCCGTCTTCCCGTGGAGCGGTCCGGCTATGGTAGCCTTCTTGGGGAAGTAGGAGAGTGACAATTTGAGCCCCGACATCGATTTTCTATGCCAAGAGGTTAAGTGCAAGAGCACTTGTGTCCGGCAATGCTTATTGCTATGTTTTTGTGTTGCATTTTTGTGATGTTTTTGTTGTTTTGATTTTCTTGCTTTGTGTATATGTCATGATTTTATGTTATGCACAATGATTGATGTTGATGGATGCATGCTACTTTATATTGATGTATGCATATGGTATGATAAATGCGATTGTTGTATGTTGATTTATTTTGATGGATGCATATGTTATGATGAATGCAAATGTTTTTGATTTATATGTGATATGCAAAATGAAATGGATGAATAGAATTTGTGATGTTTGGTTATGGCACCATAGACTCGTTTAGGACTCTGTGATTTTGTTTTTATGCGATTGCTGTAGTGGATGACTTTGTATGTATACATGTGGTTTTTCTTTTTTTGTATTTTCTGATGGTAATGTAAGGATGAAAAGTAGCGCAGTTGGTTTAGAAATGTAGCTAAGGTTTTCTGAGACTCGGACGGTTTTAACTCACTAGCCATGATTGTACTTTATCTTACAAGACTTTTGAACAAGGTATGAATCGGACTTGTTTTTGACCAAGCTATTTCACATCCCTGTGTGTGCAATTGAGTTCATTTATGTGGTATTTGTCGAGATACCGCCAGTGCCAGATGGGCTTTCAACCGAACTCGTACTGAGGATCACCTAATTAGCTCCACTAACTCCTTTGTTGTATTTAGTTAGATTAATCTGTGGTGTTATCCAGGATACCATAAGCTAGCTCATCCTTATGCAAACATTGGTCTGCACACATGCAAAGCGAATGTGATAGACATATCGTCATGCGGGTAGGATACCACCATTGCCAGATAGGCTGTCAACCAAACCTGTAATGAGGATCACCTAGATGGTTTTCGAATGCTGAGAATTCCAGGGATTCAAGTTCAGGATATTTGTTGGCTGAATGATTTAGAAAGTTGCTCGTCTATATAGTGATGAAAATCACTGTTTATTTTCTATTAATTCTTTTTGAGCGAGGATTTTGAATAGTGGTGATAACCACTATTATTTGATTTTGTGTTTTGAGTATTGTGAGTTTGGGCTGGTGAGTGGCCTTGATCCTTGTGGCCTTGGGGACGACTACGCATCCTTTGCAAGGACATGTAGTACGAATCCTTACGACGTTGGGGACCAAGGGGGTGATGGAGATTATGGAGTAAGGGCATTGATCTTTTAGGCCTTGGGGATGACTACCCATCCTGGTTAGGGGCGGATAGTACGAATCCTTACAACTTGGAGACCAAAGGTGAATGGAAAGTGTTAGGATGATGATTTGTTGGAATTTTGTTTGTGAATGGCGTTGATCCCTTTTGGGTCTTGGGGATGACTACCCATCCTTGGTAGGGACGTGTAGTACAAATCCTTACAACTTTGGGAACCAACTATGATTGGGATTTGGTAGTGGTAAAAACCACTGTTTATGAAGGTGAATGGATAGGAAAGAGCTCGTCCTTTTGTCAATTCTCAGCATTCTGGAACCATTCGCACAGGGGGATGAGCAAGATAACCGTTTCACTTATGGTGACCTGGATTATTGCATAGGTTTCATCTTTCGTTCACACAACTTGGGAATTTTTATGTGTTTTAATTTGTGTTGGGATGTTACGTAACAAGGCGTATTTCAAGTGTAACTCTACCTTCGTAAAATCTGTCTGACTCGGTACATTACGTAGCTAAAGAGCAAAATGATGACTGAATTACGAAAACTCTTGATACATTAAAAGACCACCGACTCTAGTGTGGTAAAAAGCAATGCATGGTGTTTTTGTTGTTTTTGTAAAATGGAACAGAGTGGAACAAGATGGACTAGCAGAGCAATTACAACCTATGGTGCCTTTGACCCGTACGACCACAAATATGCAATGTATGGATGCAATGCTTTAATGCAACTATGTATTTTTGTATTTTTGATGGATTGATTTTTGTGAATATGAAGATGAGGTGCGAGAAGAGCTCTCTATTGATGAATTTGAGTATGCCTAGAAATGAGATGCAAAAATTTTTTTGTTGTTTTTGATGATTTTTGAATTTTAACTTTTCTTATTTTTGACCAAGCGATTGTGGAAATCCTTGGAGCATTTTGGGATTGACCAAGCGATTTTAGGGATCCTTGGAGCATTTTGGGATTGACCAAGCGATTATAGAATCCTTGGAGCATTTTTGGGATTGACCAAGCGATTATAGAATCCTTGGAGCATTTTTGGGATTTGACCAAGCGATTTTAAGAATCCTTGGAGCATTTTTGGGATTGACCAAGCGATTTCGATAATCCTTGGAGCATTTTTGGGATTGACCAAGCGATTATAGAATCCTTGGAGCATTTTTGGGATTTGACCAAGCGATTGCGAGAATCCTTGGAGCATTTTTGGGATTGACCAAGCGATTATAGAATCCTTGGAGCATTTTTGGGATTGACCAAGCGATTATAGAATCCTTGGAGCATTTTTGGGATTGACCAAGCGATTATAGAATCCTTGGAGCATTTTTGGGATTGACCAAGCGATTTTAAGAATCCTTGGAGCATTTTTGGGATTGACCAAGCGATTTTAAGAATCCTTGGAGCATTTTTTGGGATTGACCAAGCGATTGCTAGAATCCTTGGAGCATTTTTGGGATTGACCAAGCGATTATAGAATCCTTGGAGCATTTTTGGATTGACCAAGCGATTATATAATCCTTGGAGCATTTTTGGGATTGACCAAGCGATTATAGAATCCTTGGAGCATTTTTGGGATTGACCAAGTGATTGCGATAATCCTTGGAGCATTTTGGGGATTGACCAAGCGATTGTTAGTAATCCTTGGAGCATTTTGGGTTGACCAAGTGATTGCAAATCCTTGGAGCTTTTTGGATTACTATGGCTCTTCAGGGGGATAGAGGTACCCCGACTTGATGATCTTTGTCTGACATATTTGGCTCTGGAGGTATGGGCACGAATGGATCGGCCCTATGCACGGATAGGAGGACAGGGTCTACCCTCGGTACTGATGTTGCTATGGGATCTCTGGGTGAAAGTTGATCTTTGTATGCCCAAAGTGGCGGATGTAACGCTTGGTCCCACTGCGGTGGGTTAACGCGCCACTCATGCCCTAGTATTATGTTTATCTGTTGACATGCTTCATCGATATTTATGGGATGTCGATGTTGTCGCATGTGATTGTTGTGGGCTATCTCTGTTTTATCCTCACCTTCGACCAGTGAGTACAGCTCATCATAATCTAGAGATTCTGAGACATGGAGGACCGCATCATCAGGTAGCCCTACGGTTAAAGGTTGATCCTCTTCGAAAGGAGCCTCATGTAAGTTGGGCCTTGGGAGCTCCAAAATCTTGGTCTCTACCGACTCTAAGTGCTCTAGCGCTTTGCATGTATCGGGAGATTTGAGCTCCTCCTCTTTGGTTGGTTCTTGTTGAGGAACTTGGGGCCTATGGAGGGGTGGCCAGATAGCACCCCCCATGCCTTGGTAGGGCATTTCATCCCGCTCTTCTTCTCGCTCTGATTCCTTAGAGGCTTCTTGATGAATTTCTAAGGGTGGCCCATAAACCTGAGTGGGTTCCTGAGGAAGGCGCCCATCATTGGTTATAGGAGTAGCCTCCCGCTCATGTCTAGGAGGCATCGGGGGCGATGCTTGATGAGGTCACGGAGACTTGTCTCGCACCCAGGGGTTGTGCCTCTCATAATGTTTTGTCTTATGTGTGTGAGGGGTTGGAGTCCTCTCCTGCATAGTGTGTTGGAACAACTCATCCTTCTGGTGCTGAAGGTGCTCTTTATTTAGAAGATACCATTGCTCTAACTATTGTCGTTCTAGCTCAAGTTGCGTGAGTTGCATCCGGTGTGCGAAATGCTTGACAGATTCTAAGATAGTTGGTCTTACCGCCTCATGTCTAGAAGGCCTAGATGCCTCTCCTAGATATCTATCTCGGTCGTAGTGATCCAAGATCTCTATAGGCCGCCTCCCTCTGTTGGAGGTAGTGGCATTTATCCGAGGCTCTGGCCTCAGTAGGTGATCCTGATAGCTAGCATTTGCGGAGGCGTCTTGCTCCCGCGATGTATATTGTTCTTGAGGAAGGTAAGGGTTTTCCTCTTGCTCTTTGTCATAAGTGAAAAAGGAACGGGTGGAGTTGGCTCACCCCGCCTGAGGAGCCTTGTGCTCTGGATTTGTCTTTGTAGTCCTGACAACTAGAGGGGGTGAAGGAGGGATAGTGTAATGATGTGGTTCCTCCCGTTGAACCCTATGTTGACCTAGCGCTTCATCGCACGGTGACCGCTCATAGCGAGCATCTAAGGGAGCTCTCCTATGACTGTACCCCTCATGGAAGGGTGTGTGCTGAGTGCTATGCTGAACAGGAGTGCTCCTCGAAGAGGTGCCCCTATAGTCCCATTTCGTCGAGGCACGGAGGGGACTGCCTTGTGTGTCAGGCCGCCAAGGTGGTATGACCAAATCCTTGGGGCTATACCGGAGGCGACTTGTGCCTCCTTGGATATTCCCCATAGCATCCGCCCGTGATTGGGCTTGGTTGTGGGTGAGCACCATTGTGGTGCTCTTCTACTAGCTAAGCAGATTTTTATCTCATTTATGATGATTTTTTTTTTTGTTACACTAAGCAGAAATGAACACACACATACACAAATAGTGATTATCTCTTTTAAAGATTAATAGTGTGTCCTAAACTGGTTTAGTGCATTTTGATGTTTTGTTTTGTTTTTGCAAGTTTTGAAGAACGTTTAAATGCATAATGTTGGCTCATATGACTCCCATAAATGGTCGCCCCTTCAATATACCATTGTCGGACCGATATACCAACCTCTCTATATACCCGCCCTTACGAGAGGGAAACTATAGGTACGTGAGAGCAGATGGTACGTGGAACATAGGCGGTACGGAAGGGGGATTGTCCTGTTAATGACACCTACCATAGAAGACTTATCCTCGCGTGCATGGGAATCACCCCAACAACACTCGGTCAGCTTTCGTCAGGATTTACGCCTAACAACAGTGACAATCGGGGAAATGGATGCAAAGTCAAGCCAAGGTGGTGATGAACCCACCGTTGGTCTTGCTCAAGGGCTGGGGTCTTACGACCAGCTCCTTGGTTTAATTTTACCACGTGATGTGTGTGGGGTTCATTTTATTTAATGAAAATGAAACAAGCATAAACAACTTTCCCTAAGCAAGATAAATAAAAAACAAAAAAAAGAAACAGAAACAGAAACAGAAAAATAATTTTAACAGAGATTATAAAAATCCCTACCTCTTATCTGCCTGGATCGGCTGCTTTTTTATCTTCGGTTCTAAAAATTTACAGAAAAAAATTACAGTACAATAATCATCGTAGGAAAAGACGAATTACAGTCTACTTTTTTTTTTTTTAAATGGTACCTGTCAAGCACAAAAAAAAAAATCTCGATCAGTTTCTTGATCTTAAAACCAGGGAACGGTCCCACCGTGATCGCCACTGAAAGCATGAGATTTCGAAAGAAAAACAGTATTGAGATGCAATATAAACAAAACTAACTCGATGCATGAAATAGGAAGAACGTAATCAAATCAAGACAAAATATAAAGAGAAAGCAGGAGCACAACCCTTTTATATTAATGTGATTCCAAACTCGGTTACAATACATCTCCTCCCTTTTTAGGGGCTAGGAGTGTTATCATGTCTTGGTTACAATCGTGATTAGTAATCCTTCTTTCGCATGCCCACATTTGAAATGGGCGGGCCAAAGTGTTGCCGTCGCTTACGATGATGAATCCTTGCTTGTTGCTTCTCCTACGATCAAAGAAACACAAAGGCGTTAGTAGCACCTGTAACAAAAGGATAGAGCGTTTGACTTTAGAAATCAATGAGAAATGCATGCAAAATATTGATTAAACCAGTGAATAAAATAACTCTAAGCACGCCAAAGAAACAGATCGATGAATCGATTTCACATTACCTGCAAGTTAGTGAAGAACCAAAAATCGACAAAAACATGATAATATTTGATAAGCGGCTTCTGAAATCTGAACTGTAAACTATCTAAACAGCATAGAGTATAACGCAAGATATATTCGATAAACTATTTAAATAGTCAGTCGATCTGCATTCCAATTAGATGTCGCTACCTGCAAGTTAGTGGGATAGCAACAACCACGAAAGCATGATAATATTTGATAGACGTCTTCTGAAATCCAGATAAACATGATGAACTATGCGATAACATGCAATTGAAAATGTAATGCAGTTGTAGAACGTAATGCAAGATATATTCGCAATGACAGAATAGACTAACATGCAACTAACAAAAAGTGTGGGGTGCCCAAGCGGGCCGCCCCCGTTAGAACTTGACTTTGACGCCAATCCACTAGGGATGGGCCCAAAATCTTAGAGAATGTGGTGTCGTCGAATTGATGGATCAAATGTGGTAAAATGTCGGGTTTAGGTCCGGATCCACGCTTCTAAAAGCCACCCAATAACCTCTCTTGCGAAAGAGATTAAGGGTGTAGAAGAAATGAATCGAAAAGGAGTGCAATCGGGTGTTCAGTTTGGCAGCACTTCGTTGCTTTCAAAATGCCTGCCAACTTGTCCCCTCTTGGGTGGGAAAGTCCACCATTTTATAGACCCATGGGGTCTCTTTGGAAGGGCATGCAGGGATGCCACATGGCGGCCATGCCTTCCCAAGAGGGAGGAGACTCCTCCCTGACTTGGGCTTACATGACTGCCTTTGTGACAGTCCTCTAACTGCCAATCTGCCCACCTACGCGCGCATGCACAGCAGGAGGCAATAATTGACTGTCTTCGGCTGCCACTCGTTTAATGTCCGCTTTAATGGTTTAATGTTTGCTTTCAATGGTTTAATGTTTGCGTTCAAAATGTTTAAATGTCTTCTTTTATATGTTTAGTGTTTGCCTTGGCGCAAATATGGGAGTTTCTGTCGTGATATCGCGACGTCGCAATATCGTGACACCAAGAAGGAAACAGGGCGTAAGGTAGGAGCTATCGCGATATCATGATAGTCACGATATCGCGACAACGCGATGTCGCGACAGTCACGATATCGTGACAGCACGATGTCATGGCTGTCGCGATCTCGCGACCATCCAGATATCGCGACAACGACAGCGCGATGTCGCGACCGCCGTGATATCGCGACCGTCACGATATCGCGACAGGCAGCATTTGCCTAAGTTTTAAAAGCAATATTTGCCTAAGTGTTAAAAGCAATATTTGCCTAAGTTTTAAAAGCAATATTTGCCTAGGTGTTAAAAGCAATATTTGCCTAGGTGTTAAAAAATTGCCTAGGTGTTAAAAGCAATATTTGCCTAAGTGCAAAACCTGAGCCGAACTTGGAGGATACATTCGATAGTTGGGCCTTCTCACCAGGGAAGGCGAAACGGTCGAAGAAAGCAAATGGGAAATAACCAAAGCACTGTCATGTAACCGGATTGGTACCTTCCAAAACTATTGTGCAAGTGGCTAGGACCACTGTTTGACCTCTGAGGGCTGCCCTGAAGGCTGTGTGTGTCAATGCGATCAGTGTTTGTAGTCACATAATCGGATTGGTGCTATTTTGGTGTCTACACTTGTCAACCAAGGTCCATCATGTTAGCATATAGGATTAACATTGGCCTTATTACTTCATTGTTTGGTCAACATATACTATGGTCAGCATGTAGGTAGAAGGAGAGTTTCAATTTGCTTTGTATTAGCATCTTCTATGTTTGGCATTATGGTTAGCGATTTTTCCTACTTCTAAAATATATGTCTTTGTATATTCTAATTTCAATTGATTACTATGTTCTCTATTCTATACATCATGGATACCATAGTATTTGGTGGTCTCTATCTTGGTTCCCTCATAAATCCATACTGTTACCCATCCTATTCCTATTGGCCAGCCTAGACGTAACCTTCATCCATCAACATAATTCCATAATTCCTCATCCTTTCATCAACAATCCCACATTCATCATATTCCATCCAATTTTCCTAACCATTAATACCAATCTCCTCATAATTTGACCACTCCACAATATCTCTCCACGTAAAAACAAACCCATCAAGTAATTCAGGGCTTTCACATTCTTGAGGAAGACCCTCGAATTAAGGCCATGTAGAAACAAATAGATCAATTGATGCAATTCACTCCCAACTTTTAAAATCAGAAACCAACTTTACACTAATTGATCAAACAACCAATCCATCCTTTGGTACCAACCCCGCCATATCCAATAGACTTTACGGTACCCAAGTTTGACAAATTTAAGGGAACCGAGGATCCCAAATAACATGTGAGAACATTTGTTCATGCATGCTTTAGAATTCAAGATGATAATGCTCTCATGCTTTGAAATTTTCCTCAAACATAGGGAGGAGATGCCATATATTGGTACAATCAATTACCAAGCCATAGTATCTATACTTTTGAACAATTAATTGATCAATTATTTGATCGTTTCATCCTAAATATCAAAAATAATATCTCATTATCTAACGTCTATACCTTAAGACAACATGATGATGAATCTATCTATGATTTTATAAACCTTTGGAGGGTTATCATCACAAAATTACCATTCACCCTACCAATGGACGAGCTAATTAAGCTATTCACCAAGAGTTACTTAAAACCCATCTCTTGGATGCTCCAAATAAGAACTTATCAATCCTTTGAAGAATATTTAGCTCATACTAGTTTCATTGAGGATATCAAAATCCAAGGAAGCATCATTAAGCCCAAGAAGAAAGAATGACAAAACAATGGCCAATACAAAATTAATTATTCAGGCCAAAAGAAATCAAAACAGGCTACCCCAGCCACCCAATACAATCAAGTCAATCAAGTGGTCATGATCCAACTGGTAATGGCTCAAAAAAAACAACTTGTGCAACAAGTACCATAGCAAATTTCTTTTCATGTGGTACCCTCAACAACACAAGCTCCAACAGTTCAAAACATAGTGTAACCTGTGTAAAACCATCCCTGACAATAGTTTATCCAATAAAATCACCAATATACCCCACTAGATGAGTCATATGCCTCTCTATTTAGAAGGTTGTATGAGATAAATTTATTTGCTTTATCCGATATTAGATCGTATGACCCTACCAAACGTAGTAAAAATTACTAGGAATACTTATTTTACCCCTATCATAGGCAAAACAAGCATGACATCAACAATTGTCATGTGTTCAAAGATGTAGTCCAAGACCTTATTGACTTGGGGGTGATCAAAGTTGGTAATCCCCTCGCTCAAAAAAACCAAAACCTTGGTATATTTTAGACACCACTTCCTCATCATGAGGAGGTGCAACCAAATGTAGAGGGAGCTAACACTAAAACTCCCCCTAACCAAGTCAACCATATTCAACAATACCAAAGGTTTGTAGGGGCTATTCATGTGGTCACTACATTTCAACAGAATAACCAACAAAGGCAACAACCTCAAGCAAGTGTCTCACAATTATATATATTGCAACCCATCCAAGCTTCCCCAATTCCATCATCACACATTCATATACCTAGTCAATCAAATCCATCAAATCCATCCATCAATCATCCACCTTGACTAGTCATCTCATTGAGTAGTCAGTTAACCACAAGTTTGAAAATGGCATCTGCCAAATTGTCAACATATGAGCTAATTCAACAATCTCCCCCACATTGGGAGACATTAATGGAAATTCTAAAATCTATTGAATTACAATCGTAAGATACTAATACCTTCAAAAAATTTGTGGGGAGTATCCAAATGTGCATGGAGCCTTCCATAACATTTTATGATTTTGAGATTAATCTAATCTCATCGACATCAGTAGACCCTTCATTGAACATCATGGCTCTAATTTATATGAAGAATTTTAAGAGAGTCCTCATTGATACTGGTTCCTCTATCAACATTATCACCACATCCACTCTCCATCATTTGAACATTCCTTCATATCACATCATCAACTCATCCTTCACCCACAAAGCATTCAATGATGTTTTGTGTTCCATAGTTGGCATTGTCATTTTGCCCATTTGAAGTAGGGGTTAAAATATTGTACATAATTTTCCACATATTGGAAGAATCCATGGCGTATAATGTACTTCTTGGAATACCTTGGATGAGGGAAATGAGATGTGTCCCTTTGATGCTCCATCAATGCTTGAAATATGTTCATGAGGTATAGGTACATTGCATACCAACGGATGTCAAGTCGTTTAAATATTACAATATCATCTCAAATCCTTATGAGTTCATGCTCCCTTTCACTCATTTTTGTCTTTCACCATAATCCAATCCATCCACCACCTTACCAATCTCTTCATAAAAGTATCCCATTCCTAAATATCTCCCCATCAACAAACATCATCAAACCACCATACCCCCATCATCATCATTAATGACTACATGCACATGCGGTCACAGTCAGTCCACATCATTAACATCATTTCCATCCACTTCATTATCATCATCCATTCCACAACCTTCCCAATCCAATCCATATCCTTCACCTAATGTTTCACAAGTCGAATTGACGGATTGTGAGATACCTCCATTTCCACCATTTCTTGATCCATTTCCTGACCATGATCCTCCCGTATCATCCCAAGTCGAATTCCATCTCACCAATCCTGGTATTGGTGAATACATGGTCAATGGAATCGCCATAACACCCCTCACCATCCCTACTGCTAAGTATTTTGGTCACCCACATGACCCACCTTTACCAATAGGAGCAATTTACAATATGGGTTCAGCTCCAAATAGCATTAATTTTGTATATGGGGATATTGATTCTTCATCAATTCCACCACCCATAGAAGAGCCTAAAGAACCAAATCTTGCCAACATTTCAAACATGTCAGGATTTCCATCTTGATATTTCCACATTATCAATTGGAAAGGCCATGGCCTAGGATTGCATGAACAGGGAGTGCATCAACCTATCAATGTTCCATATCAAGAGATGCACGACCGTTCAGGCTTAGGCTACCACCCACTTCCTACCACATCTTATTTTGAACAAGCCTTCCAAAGGCTTAACCTCAATTCAGGAGAAGATACCCTCCATATTGATAATTTTGATGATGATATCTATGAAGAGTTAGAGCTTATATCGATAATTTCAGATGAATCTGAAGAAGAATCAGAGCCCATCATTTTCCATATCAAATAAGATGAGTTTTATCTCAACATGTTCCCCATCCATGAGCCCATATTTCACTTGCTTATTCCACAAGAGCGAGCTGCCTCTACCGGTGAACCACCACCTCAATTTCATTAAGACATTCCATAAGACAACTTGTAACATATATACATAATTCAAAATAGTGGTTTTCACCACTACCAAAAACAAAACAAAAAGTCAAAAATCAATCAAAAAAATCAAAAATATATTTTCTTTTCTTTGTATTGCATATGTAAATACATCATTTAATAAAAAAATTTGTGTTGCTTGTTGGTGTTCAAGTTAACCAAGACCCTAGCACTGGTTCCTAGGTTCCATCCATTCCATCCAATCATGTCCACCTTGATCATATGTCAACACGAGTCATGTTGATTTATTCACCCCACTCCATAATCCATACGACCGACCAAGCCAATTCCAATTGGCATAAGCCTTATTGATATGGAATGGATTTCCTCACCTCCAACCATTGTCGAGATTATCTTATCCAAGGAATTTTTAAGGGTTTCCACCAACTACAGTCCTCCATCTCGTCCACCTTCACCTTTGCCTTCACATTCGTATCTCAAGGTTTTCTAGGCAGATAAATATGAGGATAAGCCAGAATATTTTGATTATATCTTAGACAATATTTATATGATCCCTACATCCCATCAATTTTAGTAAGGTTCCCACATGTCTATTGAAGATACCATTGATTTGGACCTTATTTCAGACAAATACAATCCTAAATTATCAATATTGGAAAAATTTTATCACTTGACGAACAAGAGCAATTCATTGCTCTGCTCAAGAGGAAGAAAGACATATTTGCATGGTCCTATGAGTACATGCCTAGTCTTGATCCTATTATATTGGTCCACAATCTCACCTTATAGCCTAATGCTAAGCCAGTTAAACAAAAACTTAGGAGAATGCATCCTATTGTGGCCCTCTTGGTAAAAATAGAGCTTCAAAAACTCTTAGACATGAACTTCATTGTTCCTATCGACTATCTTGAGTGGCTCTCAAACATGGTACCCATTTGCAATTCTAACAAGGTGATATGCGTATGTACTGACTTTCGATATCTTAAAAAAATGTGTCCTAAGGATGACTTTCCTCTCCCAAATATTGATACTCTTGTTGATACCTATGCTGGCCATGAAATGCTTTCACTCATGGATGGTTTTTAAGGATACAACCAGATTCAAATAAATCTTGATGACCAACACAAAACATCATTCACTACATCTTGGGGAAATTTCTATTACAAGGTGATGTCCTTTGGCCTTAAAAATGCAGGTGCCACTTATCAATGTGCCATGACATACATTTTCTACGACTACATGTATAAGATTATCAAATACTATGTGGATGATCTCTTGGTTAAATCTAAAACTTAACAAGAACATATTGGTGTATTGGAGAAAGTGTTTGACCACCCGGTTCTATTCGGGCCCACCATGTTGGCCAACATAAACATCACCAAAGCCTAAAGGGGATCCAATGCCTTGTCCACATACATGGACAAATAAGGTATGCCCCCGCTCTCCACCTTCACCCCCTACCATGTGTCCCTAAACATCTACATCATCTCATTCTTTTAGTTAAGACCAACCTCAACCCTGATCAGCTCCACTAGTACCTTGAGGATGTGATACACATCCTCCAAGGTCATAGTCACCTCACCTATCAGGAACTAAAATGTCCCCCTATCTGCATCCCACCTCTCTACCAAGGTGAAAAGGTACCACTCGTCAACCCTAACCACGTCCAGTAGGGCTACCTCCGATAGCCCCACCTCCCCAAGAAACTCCCACTCATCTTGCGTAATTACCTTCCTCATCCTAGGGATGTAGGGAAAAAACATATGCTAAACCTCCAAAACTCTAAGTTGTAGCACAGCACAACACATTTGTTAATAATTACAAAAAAACTTTACACAATACAAAAAGCATAATAAACAACAGGTTACCTCAGCAACTTGTCCCCTAGCCATAGCCTCAGCCTCCACACCAACTCCCTCTTCCGTCATAGCTTTCGTGCTCCAAATACCTCATCTCACTTCACTCCTCACTCACCCTTCACTCCTAAAATGTAGCTTCTCAAACTTCCAAATGCAAAATTGAGTTTCAATATTTTCCAGCAAGTTATTTATAACTACTTCAAACGCTTTGAGGCACCCATGGGTATTTCCTGGTGCATTGAAGTGCCTACGAATATTTCTGTAGACTGCAAGCGCTTGTGGGTGTTTCTCATCAATATTGACAAAATTCAAACCAAAAAAAAAATAGTAGCTTCCCCCAACCAATTCACTCCAACTTTCATTCATCAATACATTTAATAATTTTATCAGATTTTGTGAATATTCCAATTGATTTGGATGCATGATTTTTGATCGCAACAACATTTTACAAATTCACAAAACACGCTATAAAAGCACCTCAAGAGGGTTCAAATATTCACAAAATGATGATCATAAATATTTGTATCATTCATATATCATTCCCACCTTATTTCACATCATCATTTACATATTTGCCAAGCTCACATTCAAGTGAATCTCGTATATAGTGGGATATTATATATAATTGGTGATTACAACGATTTACCTCCATGCAATTCGGTAAGATGAATAGCCTACAATAAGGATACTTGTCCATGATCATCATCACTTATCTCCTTACTCAAAAATAAAATCAATTTTGGTACCTCATATCTAGAGTGAAACATTGCCAAGAACAATTTGCACAACCATTGTCATTGATGGCCTAGTTCGTGGGGCTTAAAACATGGACAAAACTCAAATTTCATAATTCAAAAACTCCTTAACACCATGGATATAGGAACTAGCTAGGATTATTGGTTCCAATCATGGGAATTATTCAAGAAGTCACTAGCATACCCTCCAAGGTTGATTCTTCTTTCTTTGCATTATCATCTTTGCATATCAATGATGCCAAAAGGTATATTTTTCAACAACACCAAATCACCCCAAATTTGGGGTAACCACATTTGGTTTTGATCCTCCCGCAAGGGGATACATCTTACATGATAATGGCATCTACATTTGTAAAAATCCCTTCATCTTTTGGGACAAAAATAGACATAGTTTCCATCACACTTTTGCACAAAACCCTTCATCTGTTGGAAAAAATAGACACATTTTTCACCAACCCCCTTCCCACCATTGGGAAAATAACGGTATTACATTTTACATCATTCATATCATACACATTCAATTTGCAGATATTTTTCATTTGGCTCATGAGATTCATTCATAACCTCATTCACCAATTGAGGGAGTAAGCTACGCAAAACTCAAATTTATTTTATTATTTTGACTTCAAGCTCATGCTCTACATCCCAAGAGAAGATGCTTCTACACCTGGCCAAAATAGGTATCTTGTATTTTTGCACTACATTGTGTTCCATGCAATGCAGTACAAAAAGGGGCAGCTGTAGACACCAAAATCTAGCCATTTCACATCCATCCATGCTTTTCCACCATTTCTACCACTAAAGCATAGCCAATTTGTCCACCATTCCTATTTCCTGCCATTTCTAAATCTTATTCACATTTATTTATGTATATTTATTTTATATATTTAAATATAATATTTTATATTATATTTTAATATATGTTTAATATATATATTTATTTAAGTGAATTAATCCCAACCATCCAATTCCATTTAATATCGACCACCCATTTACATCAATCCATGCCACATCCTAGATTTATTATCTACGCTTAGATGTGCTTTAATATCAACCACATGATTAGTGGCATTGAAACCCTAGGATGTCGTAGGTTATATTATAAATAGGAGCCATTTTATGGCTCAACCATTGATTTTTATGATTTTTTAGATACACAAAGTTCCCTGAGTGTCTTGTCTTCAATAAAGCCTTTTTTGCCCTAATTCCATCCCATTCATCATATTTTGTACCCCCTCACTCGCCATATCCACCATCACATCCCACACTGCTACCCGATATGCTTCTGCAAAATTCCCCATCAACCGCTAGGTACCATCGAGCGTTTTCTATCAATGCCAAGTGCCTCTAGGAGCCTCCCTACTAGAACCAAGTGCCCACGAGTATTTCCTACAACTGCTAGGTGCCCACAGGTATTTTACGCTATCACTTCTAAAGACCCCCTAGCCTCTGGGTGATGCTAGGGCATCGTTGCACCAACCACCTGCATCAGACATCTCACATCAGAGCACAATAAGTAAGTAAAATAGATCCATCATTTATTATTTCATGCATGTGCTTCTATTTCTGTTCATTCTATTTAAATCATTTAGTTAGGATTCATTATTTATTATAGAGGGTCTCATACTATGGAGCCCTCACAAATATTGCTAACTATTTTTTTGTGTCCTTGTGTGCAGATATGAAAGCACTACATCAGCATATGGAGTGGCCCATCCTTGGATATCAAAAATACCACTCAACGCTGTTGGGATCAAGATGCACTTCAATACATCACAACTTTGTTTTTTATTGTGTTGGGGAACCCTAACCTCTTGTAATATTGTATCAAAAAGATTCAAGGATCCAATCTTGTAATAAATGGAGTTTCTAGGCTCCCCCATCAATGAAAATTATTTTATTGTGTAATCTTGTGTTTCCTTGTATTTCATTTGTTCAAGCATTATTTGGGTGTTGTGTTTTGCATATTTCATACCTCTTCTATGGAAATAATCGAGGCACTAAGTCCGAACTTCATCGATTTCACACATATTTTTCCTATACCTTCTTTAGAGGACTTCTTACTATCGTTGCTCATCCTACGTGCTACCAATGTATCTTTATCTTCCACTCCACCCCATATACCTGTTGAGTGGTATTTTCACCCAGTTGTGAAAGTACACTCTCCCTTAGGATTTGGGTTCCAAATCCCCTCTTGCAAAGAAGTTAAACAAATGACTTCTCCAAGGTCTCCGCTATATTAGCATTTGCATATGTGTATTAGTAATCTTAAATAAAGATATTCACTTTAAATGCTTGGAACACCTTAGTGATTGCAAGTAACTGTAAACAAGGGGCAATGTTGGTTTATTTTACCATGAAAATTCAGTGATTGTTCATTGAACCAAAATAAATCAAATGTGAGTTGGCCTCATATGACCATGATGTAGTGCTCAAATTACCCCTCTTTCGTAAAATTAGAATTTTTATGAAGAGAGGGTAATTTTAGGCTCAAAAAATAGAAATTTGTGAAATGCCATAAAACATAACTCCTTCAATGAAATTGGAATTTTCATGAAGGGAATGTCATCATAGGCTCATGAATGAAACATGAAACTAAAAAAAATGAAATTCCGTCCCAGAATGGAAACATTCTATTTTCGGATTTTTTTAAGATCTGTAATAAAACAACTACTTCGATGAATTTTTAAAAGTACTAAACAAATCCGAAAATGAAATTTTAAACTACGTATTGGAAGTCTGTAGTATAACCTATGCAATGGTGAAATTATTTTTGGATTTTGACATTTTTTAAATGTTTATTTTAATGCCTGAAAATTAAAAAAATTAAAATTTTTGGAAAATAAAATGCAGAAAATGGAACACAAGATACATTCAGTTTGATGCTATCCTATTCCGACAAAACCGAAGATGTGAGGTTTTCATGCATGCAACCTAACCTATTGGACTTGCAAAACAAGCACAATCCGGATAAGCTAAGTGCTAGCTCCTAGGGTTTTAAATGAGGTTTTCAGATTTAAACATTCGCATGAAGCAACCAAGAAAACTTGCATAAACTCCATTTACAAGCCTAAAATCTGAAAAAGGGAAAAATAGACATTTAATCTTACATACAAAAAATGACTCCTTCTTTCTTGTCCATAAGACACAACTTTCTGAAACTTTCTGTATTAAAAATTTGTCATTTTACAATAACATAAATTTTTGGTTTTCCCAAACCAGTCAATGGAAGAAAAATAGCCCAAACAGCTCCAGAATGGCCCTCTTTCCTTCAAATATGTGCTTCTGCTTGCAGCAGTTTCCAACCCCTCAAAACATCCTTGCCTGGCGTATTTAAAATTTTTAGGAAGCTTTTTGTTTCATTTTCCAATGGTTGTTCGTTTCACCTTCCCTTGCGCGTGCATGTGTTTTGGTTTCCAAAAAGGCTTTTCGTTTCTATTTTGTGACCCTTCATTTCATTCCCATGGTTTGGCTTCTTCTGTTTGGTTTTCTTCACTTTTCGTTTGATTTCAAAAAAAATGTTTCCTTTTCTCCACACAGGAATGCGTCCGCTTCCTTCCATGTGTAACGACCATCTTAAATGATTTCAAATAATTAAATATTCCTTATGTAACGTTTTGTCTTATTCATTGGATTTTATCCTTATGTGTCCACGTCACTATGCAGTCTTCAGTTTCACTATCTTGGTGTTCATCACTAATATCAGATGCACTATGCACTACTCTGTTCCCTTGGCAAAAATCCAACATGTTGCGATATCGCAACACTCTTGTATCTCTGTCGGCCTGCCCCTTCTGAGTCACGAAAATACATGTCGCGATATCGCAACACTTTTGTTTCTCTGCCTGCCTGCCCCTTTTGAGTCACGAAAATGCAACATGTCCCGATATCTCGACACTTTTCTCTTTTGGCCCTAAAAATGCAACATGTCATGATATCGCGACACTTTGTCTCTTTTGGCCGCGACAATGCAACATGTCACGATATCGCGACACTTTTTCCTTTTTTGGCCGTGACAATGCAACATGTGATATCGTGACACTTTTTCTCTTTTGACCGCGACAATGCAACATGTCGCAATATCGCAGCACTTTTTCTCTTTTGGCCGCAACAATGCAACATGTCACGATATCGCGACACTTTTTCTCTTTTGGCCGCGACAATGCAACATGTCGCGATATCGCGACACTTTTCTCTTTTGGCCATGAAAATACATGTGATATCGTGACACTTTTTCTCTTCTAGCCGTGAAAATGCAACATGTCGTGATATCGCGACACTTTTTCTCTTTTGGCTGCGATAATGCAACATGTCGCGATATCGCAGCACTTTTTCTCTTTTGACCGTGACAATGCAACATGTCGCGATATCGTGACACTTTTTCTCTTTTGGTCGTGACAATGCAACATGTCGCGATATCATGACACTTTTTCCTTTTTTGGTCGTGACAATGCAACATGTCACGATATCGTGACACTTTTTCTCTTTTGGCCGCGACAATGCAACATGTCGCGATATCGCGACACTTTTTCCTCCTTTCTCTCTCTTTGCTTTGGACTGTGAAAATGCAACATGTCGCGATATCGCAACACTTTTTTCTTCTTGCAGTGTTTTGTTTTTTCTTTGATCTTTAGCATATGGGCCACTTTGGTCTTCTTGGAAAAAATGCAAAAAAGGTGGGTCCCCAATTTTGGGGTACGTTGTGGAGCAGCCACAACAAATGGCGATTCTCATTGGGAAATGCTCCTGAGCATTTCGTTGAGAACCCAACCTAAAAATACATCGACTCAAATACAAGCGTCAGAAAATATCCCAAGAATAAAACTAGATGAGAAACACATGAGGCATTAGAATTATTAAGCATCAGCTCGGTGTGTGCAATGTGCTTCATTCCCTATCGTTTGAAACTCATTCAACTTTCCATTGTCATTTTCACTTATGATTCGTATGCAAGGCTATGAATGATTTGTGCAGGATTTTATGTATGACAACTATGCTAGACATATAACAACCTGCTTTGCAAAGGCTCAAACTTTCTAGTATCATGAACAAACATATTAAAACTGCCAAACCCTCTTAGGACCAAAAATGTGCATACTGAATTAATTTACTAGATCCCAAATTTGGTTATGTGTCACTACCATCTTGAACCCATGTGCAAGTGTAAGTGAAATCGGAGCTTTGGGGAATAGGATTCCCAACCTAAGCGATATGGGAATTTAACCCTATCCTTGCTACTCTGATCCGGAGTTCATTACCTCATCTTGAACAAAATGATTTAACTTGCTATGGATGAAACCGTCAAAGCTAGCCGGTTCGTTTGAGCAATCAGTGGTCTTGCTTTTAGACAAGACATGTTGCCATGCATGAGCATACTCCATTGCCAGTCAAGCGTCTATAGCCCCAGTGGAGATCAACCCCATAATCTAGGATTTGACTTTACTTTTGATTTCTTGAACCTTGGGGATGACTACCCATCCTTGCAAGGGACATGTAGTACGATCCTTCCAATCCAATATCAATGATGCAATAAAAGTAGAATGAAAAATATTTGCTTTGGAATTTTAAGTTCTTGAGTGAGCAAAATAGAAGCTTTGGGGAATCGAATTCTCAACCTAAGCAAGATGAGAATTAGACCCTATCCTTACTACTCCATGAAGGTCAAATCAAAGCTTTGGGGAATTGGATCCTCAACCTAAGTTCGATGAGGATTTAACTCTGTCCTTACTACTCTGATTTTAGGCTTTAAGCACTATGGGAGTGGTAAAAACCATTGTTTTAAGGATTATGTTGCATGATAGGATATACATGAAATACTCCTTTCGCCTCACCTTTTCTTCCAAGTATGGTTTTGACCATTTTGCTCAAGATCCTCTTTAATATGTGTAGCGCGTATTTGGTTCAAGATAGTTCTGGCATCATTTCCCAACCTTAGGATCCTTTTAATATATGTTATGTAATAACCTTAAGAGGATTCGACGCCCTTTCAATGATTGTATTTGAAATGTAGATGCAACTGAGATGAAATGTATATGCAATGTGGAATGTAACATGAGATATGGATGAATGCATTGCTATTTTTGAAATTTGGATGGAGTATATCACCTACTTTGTCATAATTTGTAAAACTAACAACTTCATGCATCACAAGTTCCAAAAAATATTCTTTAATGTGTTTACGATACTCGTGGAGCTTTCTGCAATACAATTTTGATGTTTCATATTCTCTTAGTCTTAGTCAACATTCATAAGGACATAAGTTGACATCTCACTTTTCAACATTCATAAGGACATAAGTTGACATCTCGCTTTTCTTTTCTTTTTGTTCTTTTTTTCAAGACAAACCAAAAGTGTCCAAAAGACCAACACACAAAACTTAAAACCAAAACTGAAATGCAAACCCAAAAACGAAACCTGAAAACACAAACCAAAACCAAAAACCAAAATCTATATACAAATGTACAATATAATACAAGATGGTGCAAAGTTTGGATTATCATTTTCCCAGATCCCAAACCTTATTTGAGCATTCCAAAAGACATATAATGTGATACATATGCCAAATGTGGAAGGAATCAAACAAAAACAATACTAGACCAAACAATGCAACCAATTTCAACTTTCCTCTCTCACCCCACCAATTAGATTTAGCTCCATTAGTATTCTCATAGGTGAGATTCAAATTATCAAATTGATTAGACAATGGTTGATTTTCAATTCTTTCTTGTCTATTCTTTAAGGTGTAAATTTCATAATTACTTTCATGATTTAGAACTAGGCTTTCTTTATTCAAAATGAAATTTTGTAAGCAAAAGCCTATTTCTAAAAATTTCAAAGCTAATTCATTTTCCATGTTCTTAGGCCAATCAAAATTGTGCAACAATTTACAAGCATCTAAGATATTTACTAAATGGGTATCGTTAGAAGTTTTTCTCCTAGGTTCAAGAATTAATTGTTGATGAATTTGATTTAGCAATTTAAGTGCATCAAGCTCATTTTAATTCATTAAAGTAATGTTATCAAAGGTGTGGTTAGAAATTAATTATTTTTCTTCATTCACCTTCAATGGCATTTCATCATAAATATCATTTGAATTATAAAAATCTTCACCTAAATCTTGGATGTTTGGACACAAAGGTTTAGATTTTACCTTTTTCACATTTTCATTTACCAAAACTTGGTGAGTATTTGCAATTCCCTCTTTTACCTCATGGTCTTCATATTCTTCATTGATTACTTGTTCATCAAACATACCAAAATTGGGCACCCAATTGAAAACATGCCCATCCTTTTCAACCCTCAAATATTTCTGGTCAAAGTGTATGTCAAGTAACTCATATTCATGATCAATCACTTGTGTCTCATCCAATTCATCTTCACCTTCCTTAGATGGTCCAGTTATTTCCAAAAGTGGGTTATCTCTTGAATTCAAATTGGTAAATCTATCATAGTCCAAATTTGTAACCCATGATTCAATTTTATCACAATTTGGAAGGTGTGGATCCTCTTGGTGATCACTTTCGAGAACATCATCCAAAGTGTCTTTCGAGAACAAGTGGTGAAATTTGATTATGTCTTCAACTTCATTTGTTGATTTTCTCTCAAATTCATTTTCAGCCACTTGTGATGGCTTAGGAACTTCTATAATGGGATCAATTTTTGAATTTTGTGTCATATAGTTGCTCCAATCCTTTGCAAGTACATCTGACCAAATCCTATCCACATAATTTTTTTCATCCACATCCTCCATTTTGGGTAATGATTCTAGATATTTATTTTCCAAAACAAGATGGTGATCATTTGATTCCAACTTCTTGTTACCCATCCATAGAATTTCTTCTCCAAAATTTTCATGCTCTTCAAGACTTTTTGAATAGGTATTTACTTCAACGTGAGTCACCTCAAAATCTCTTGTATCACTTGAAGAAGCATAACATGAAACATCATTAAGATCGGCATTATGAATTTTCTTCCTAGGATGATTTGGATGCATACATTGACGTGCTCGTTTTTGTGGTGGAACATGCCTACATACCTTCTTAACCACTTTCTTTTTCTCTTTTACTTCTGATACGAACTCTTTGGGTTGGTAGAAGTAGTAGGATTAGTTGGATTGATATCCACAGACAAAGCTTGAACATTTGTTGCAATGGTTCCATGAGTAACCCCATGATTCTCTAATTGAGGCATAGTTGGATGGATGGAAGTACTTGTATAAGCACATGTGGGAGCATAAGTTGGTGTGGTAGTGTTGGTCACGAATCTGCCACAGGAAAGGATTTTTACATGTGCACCCTAGACCCGGCCAACATTGAAAGGCTGGAAGCAAGAAATGGCTCCCAGACCAATCTCCAGAGTGGGCTGGTTCCCTTACTATTCTAAATTTTGGTTGAAGATTAGGGTTGCTGGAAAGAAATTAAAAAATTGCTGAAAGAAATGGGAAATATGGCCGTAGCCGAAGTTATAAGATCGGGAGAACAACAGCAGAAAACTCAAAGCACAACAACAGCAAGTAACAGAAAGTATTAACTTAATTCTCACACAACGTATGCAGAAAATCCTTCCAAACCTACATCCCAGGAATCATACCCTTACAGCAGTATTTAAATCCAATATGCAGAATTCAAATGCAACAGCCATTAAGGAATATGAATGCTATTAGAAATGCAAAAAGAACAGAAAGGAAAATCACCCATACAGCCGCTTGGAAAAATTAGAGGCCAACTCTTTTATTCCTGCAAATGAACTTCGAGCTTTTAGCAGAAAACTTCCCAACCCCTGCAAATGAGATTTACATTGGTTTTTATAGAGGGCCGTCCTCTTTGCAGCATTTAATATTTGCCACCGACCTTCTTGAGATCTACAATTATGCAACGGAAACTAGGAACATGATCCCCTTAATTGCAGCCTTGAGGAACCCAAAATTGAATGCAATTAGACGTCAGCGGTCACCTTCATTAAATTTGTTTTTGAACATGTGCATGAAACCGTTAGAACAATCCACGAATAGCAGCTTCGAACAAATAAAATCTTCAATTTTGGTGGCCTGGGCGCTCTTCGACCTTGACCGCATTGGAAATCCGCAAAACATTAAATTCTGGCAAGCATTTAATCCTCGGAAATCGAAAAAACCTTATCGGGCCGTTTACACTGTGTTTTGGCGGGAAACTGTCGCAGGTCGCGAAAACGCGACGGGTCGCGAAATCGTGACATCTTCTTATGCCGTACACCTTGGCCCCAAATTCCCCCCTTTTCGCTAGCTTGTTCCGCGAAAATGAGACGCTGGGCGATTTCACTACGCTTTTTAGTCTTTTGGTCCTTTCCTCCGCTCTACCCCGCGAAAATGGAACATGTAGCGATATCGCTACGTCTTTCCGGCACTCGGTACGGTCTTGCTCATAGGCCGCGAAAATGCGACACTTTTGCACTTTGAATGTCTTCGACCTTACCCCTGTCGCGATTTCGCTACACATGAGAACACTTAGTCATTTTTCAACAAAGTGGCATGAAATCGTTACCATCTCCATGTCTTTTGCACAATTTTCATTCCCTGTCGCGGTTTCGCGACGTCTTCATCTCGCTCGGCCTTATCGTCAAAAGTGTAGCGAAATCGCTACAACTTTCATGTCTTTTGCTTTTCGGACCAAAACGACCGCGATTTTGGGACAGGTAGCGATATCGCTACATCTTTCCCTTTCCGTACCATTTGCCACTTTTTGTCGCGAAAATGCGACATCTTTTGCCTTGCCGAAACCCTTTCTAAAAGTGCAGCGAATCGCTACGCTTTTTACATCTTAGACTCTTTTCAACAAACTACCCGTGATTTTAGGACGTGCCGATATCGTACACGTTTTATTTTTTTGCTTTGTTTCATAACGGTAGCGATATCGCTACACTTTTGTAACTTAACTCCTTTGAAACCACCCGCGTCGCGAAAATAGAACACGTCGCGATATCGCGACGGTTCTGCCAACCTGCATCCGTTGACCGCGTTGACCGCGATTTCGCGACACGTCGCGAAATCGTGACAGTTTTTGAACTTAGTCATTTTTTGCTCCTTTTTCATCAAAACCGCATCAAAGCCAGTATAGAAGTTAGATATGCAACAACTTAAACATTAATACTTCAATCAATGAGAATCAATGTGGCAAAAATGCCAACATTCTTGGCGGCTCGTGGGGTATACAGTTCGCTGTATGCAAGAATCCAGGCTTGAATCCATTGGGCACAGAGTCATGAAAACTTAGAACAAGAAGCTGGCTGCTGTGATACCTCGCAGTGGACTGCTGCAATAACTTCTGCTAAAAATCTGAAACTGAAAGAACCTGCATATAACTGATTATAGAATGAAACAAATGGAATGAGATAATGGAGTGAGATCCTGCGATTGCGCAAGCGGTGAATGCAAATGGAATGATGATAATAATGGGAGAAAAGTAAATGAACATATGGAATGGAAGTGAAAGTATGAAGGCTGTGGAATGAAAATGAACTAGACTATAAGCAAATGCGTAAAAAGATAGAACTTAGAGGAAAGGGATAAGAAGGAACGGGAATAATAGGAATAGGGAAAAGAAACAACAGCCGTGGCTCTCTTTTTTATTGCAGAAGAAAAAAGGAGGAAGAAGATGAAGAAAGGAAAGAGAAAAAGGGAAGGGAAAAGAAGAATTTTCTGGAAAGCCACCAGCTGCTGGGAAAGGAGAAAAGCACAGAAAAACAAAAGGCACCTACGGCTCGCAGGCAACAAGAACCAAGGCGACAAAATAAAAGTAAAACATGTATATACTTTTTTTTTTTTTATACTATATACAAACTCATACTGGACTGTCAGTTCATGAGGTGTAGGCTTTCAGATGAAAGCCATTTACTGAAATAGGTAGTGGACTGCCATCCAAGTCTTCTAGATAGAACGAATTCGCTGCACCTGTGCTGGTAATGCGGAAAGGACCCTCCCATAAAGCATCAAACTTTTTGTGATTCCCAGGCTTAGCTTTATTTTCGTTCCATTTCAACACCAAATCTCCCGTTTTAAGTGGACGATCTGTAGAATGTTTATGAAACCACTTCGAAATACCCTGTGTGTGTTTAACAAATTCTTCATATGCCTCAGAACGCTGCTCCTCCAAGTGCAACAACTGAGCTATCCGCGTATCCAAGGAACTTATGTCTGTTTCATTATCCTGAAAAGCCTGCAACTGCTGCAATACTGGTAACTCGAGATGAACAGGCAACCTTGCTTCTTTCCCATAAACTAAGGCATAGGGTGAGGTCTTGATAGACTTCTTAACTGAAATCCTATCTGCCCATAAAGCTTGATTCAATAAAAGGTGCCATGATCTCTTGTTCTCCCCCAAAGACCTCTTTAAAATCCGGAGCAAATTTTTATTTGTTGACTCTGCCAAGCCATTTCCCTGTGGATAATAATTGGAAGATGTTTTTAGGAAAATGCCATACTTGTTTGCAAACTCAGCTAGTTCAGCTCCAATAAATGGGGTCCCATTATCGGTAATAATGGCATCAGGAATGCCAAATCGTGTAATCAGGCCTTCAATAAATGATATCACCACAGTCTGGTTCGCAACCTTTGTTGGAATAGCTTCAGACCACCTCGTGAAATAGTCTGTAGCTGTTAAAATATATCTATGTCCAGCTGAGGAATTGGGATCAATAATCCCAATAAAATCCAACCCCCACTGCTGAAAGGGTGCTTCAACCTGAATCGGATGCAAAGGCAATGCTGCATTCCTAACTCTTCCTGTGTATCTCTGACATTTGTCGCATGTTTGGGCAATTCTGAAAGCGTCTGAGAACAGGGTCGGCCAATAGTAACCAGCTCGAGTTATCTTTAAAGCCATCGGTCTTCCTGCAAAGTGTCCTCCTGATAAACCAGAATGAAACTCCTCCAGGAGCCTAGCCTTTTCTGATTCTTTAACACATCTTAGAAGAACACCATCAATATTCTTAAAAAACAATCCTTCTGGTAACAAAACATACCGAAGAGCTTGCAGACGAAATCTTCTCCGCTGTGAGGCATTCAACTGTGAAGGACATCTACCAGTTGTGAAATAATCAATGAGATCTTTTGTCCAATATTTTTCCTGAATTAAGCAATTCGTCAAATTGTCATCACTAGCAAGATTTTCTGCTTGATATTCACCTATACCAGATGCTGCCATCTTTGCCAAATGCTGGCATAAAGCCTTACCACGCACTAGCTTAGTCGGATGAATTTCAACATCAAATTCTTGGATCTTGGTGACCCAACCAGCACGTTTATCACCCATCTCTCCTTGAAGAATGAAATTTCTTACATCAGGATGAATAACATAGACAATTGTTCTGCTCTGAGATATAAAATGCTTGAATTTCTTAAGGGATTTCATAACAGGATACACTTGTTTTTCAATGAAATTATACTTTGCCTCATGAGGTAGAATGACCTGACTAAGGAAAGCAATGGGCCTTTCATTCCCATCATCTCCTTTCTGTGTAAGAACCGCAGCATAACTTTCATCTTCTCCAACTGCATACAAAATGAAATCCTTTGAGTAATCAGGATTAATCAGAACAGGTGCCTGCGCTATTCTTTCCTTGATTTCTTGGAATGCTTCTTTCCTTCGAGCGGTCCATTGAAACTCTGCATCCTTTTTCAACAATTCAGTCATAGGTTTTACAACCTGGGCAAAATCAGAAATGAACTTCCTGATGAAATTGATCTGTCCAAAGAAAGACTGCAGTTCCTTTTTGTTTGCAGGGAGTGACAACTTTTTCAATGCTTCAACCCGGGCTGGATCTATTGCTAACCCATCCTCTGAAATCACATGCCCTAGAAGCTTACCTTCTTTTACTGCAAACACTGACTTCTTTGGATTAATGGAAATCCCAAATTCCCTGCACTTTTCAAAAATCTGCCTCAGGTGAGAACAGTGATCTTCCCGTCTATGCGAAAATACAGTCATGTCATCAAGATATATCACAATAATCTTATTCAACAATTCCTTGAATGCAATGTCCATGGCTCTTTGGAAGGTAGCCCCAGCATTTGATAGTCCAAAAGGCATTCGCTGATAAGCAAAAGTGCCCCACTTTGTTGTGAATGTTGTCTTATACTGATCCTCATCTTTAACCCAAATCTGGTTATATCCAGAGAATCCATCCAACAATGAAAAACGCTGAGCTCCAGCCACAACATGCAGTATTTGATCTATACGCGGCAAAGGATAATGATCCTTCAACGATGCACGGTTCAAATTTTGGAAATCTACACACAATCGTATGTCTCCATTCTTCTTTCGAACCGGGACCAGATTGGCAACCCAAGTTGAGTGCTTAACTGGATATATGATTTTAGCTTGCAGCATTTTCACAAGCTCAGCCCTCATGAGAGTCTCAATCTTTGGATTTACTGGTCGCTGTTTTTGCCGAAAAGGTCTGACTCCTTCCTCCAATTCAATCGTATGCTGCACAATCTGTTTATTGTATCCTTTCAAATCTTCATAACTCCAAGCCACAATATCAGAAAATTCCTCACACAGTTGTCTGATCTTTTGCAGTTCTTCTGGCGTAGAATCAGTTCCAACCTTAATAGCTTTATTAGGCTCTAATTTTAACTCCATGTACTCCTTTTTATCAATCTCGATCCGATGTTTTTTGGACCGATCATGCTGATCAAATAAACTCTCCAGAGTTATAAGACCCTTCGGAATATGATTATTCCGTAACTGAATGAGACCTTCAGCTTCTTCATGCTCCAAAGTTCTCCCTTCAACAATAGTAGCTTCATGGATCAAAAAGTTGACAATCTGCTCATCATCTTCAAAGACTTGCCAGAAAATTTCTTTGTCTGGCACACTGGGCCTGTACACCATCCTTACTGTCTTTGGTTTTTTCATTACTTGTTCAACAGGGGAAAAATTGGCTCCAAGAGATGCTAAAAGATCTGCATGTTTATTCATCTCTCGGGAAACAGCTTGAATATTTAGAGCTGTGAACCACTCAAACAGGTCCCACACTTGATTGCGATATGCTTTAAGGTAATGCTGCTTAGAAATGCACCTACTTGTAATCTGGTTTACAATAAGCTCAGAATCACCAAAAATCTTGAGCTGTTCAATTCCTAACTTCCTTGCCTTTTTTAAACCCAAGCATAATGCTTCATATTCAGCAGCATTGTTAGTACAATTCCATGTAAGACGGTATGAATACGTTCTTTGTACACCAGAAGGAGAAATCAAAACAATACCTGCTCCGGCACCATTCTTGCATCTAGCCCCATCGAAATATAGCTGCCATAGTTGATCTGTAACAGCATTCTGATCAGCTTGGTTAGAAAATTCTTGCTTTGTGTCACTCTCAGGTTTTTGGATGGCATAGCAGCCGATTTCAGTCTCCAGCATGGCGTTAAAATCAAGCATAGAAAACTGAGCATCCAACTGAAGATTATCTAAAACCTCACTCATCAAAACAGAATCCTCGGACTCTTCAGTAAGCATGTGAACAGACTGCATGTCTTTTTCTGCTTCTTCCAACTTCTCGATATGAAAAGAGGAAGGTTTTTCATTCTGAATCTTGAGACGTCTACCCTTGAAAGGAATTTCTAAGTGGGAATAATCCAATGCCAGATAACCCCCCAACTTTGCAGTAAACTCCCTGGATAAACACATACTAAAGTAGGGTTCTAGATCTACCACAACAATTTCTTGGATAACAGTAATCTGGGGCATAGTATGCAGAACAATTGGGACATCCTTAATTACACCCACCATTTTTACAGGAGTACCATCTAATTGCAGAACTCCAGGACTACTCCGTGTATATTCCATTCCCATTGCTTCACAAACTCCCTTGGGCATAACAGTTGTAGCAGCTCCAGAGTCGATCATGCAGTTATGCACAATCCAACCCTCTATTTGCAATGATAAATAAAATGGGGGTGGTCTATTTTTCCCAGTAGCAGAGGTGGTTAAGGTTTGAGCATAAACTATCTGGGTAGAACTTTTTTCATTATCCTTTACAGATTTTAATGATTCCTGCAATAAATCTACCTGGCCAGGTAACTGCAAAGCATCGTAGAGACTTACCTTAGCAGGGGTCTTTTTCAGTTCTTCAACTATGTTGTATGCAACCGCAGCAGAGTCCTTCTTTTCAACAGGTTGTTCATATCTGCTACGATACTACTGAGTGGCTTCCACTCTTAGCCTCTTTGTCAATGAGGGATACTTCAACTTTTCTCGAGCTTGCTCTTCTGCTTCTGATCTTGCTGGTGCAGCTGCAGCCTTTTCTTGAACTCTGTGGGAAGCAGGATCCTTTGGCAAAATAGGCACATCAGACTTTGGAACTGGCACAGGAGCTTTCACTGGCTTCTTCACATCAGCCGGCACTCTTAATGGCTCTAAGTCAGCAGGATCAACTGTCACAGGCTTCTTTCCAGTCCTTGTTAGAACTGAAACTTGTTCTTCCACTGGAGTCATTAAACTATGGCCTGCTTCAGAGATCATATTAACTTGTCCACCCGAAGAACTAGCAGCCAAAGTCTGCACATAATTCAGATGGACCATACAAGTATCCTCTCCATGAGGGTCATTGCAAGTCGAGCACCAATACATTCTGTCTGCAGGGGCTGCATCTTCATTTACTAAAGCAGTTAAGCTTTTTTCAGGTGCTTTACTTGTTGAGGCAGCTTGGTCTCTAGTAATTGGAGGAGGTTGAAATCTTCTTGGCTGGAAATCTCTCTCAGCTTGTTTCCTCTCAATGAGTGTGATCTTGTTACCCATGGCCCTAATTGCCGAATTGGCAGACTTTACCTCTTGCAATAGTGTTGTATAAGGATCAGGGTTCACAGGTGCAGGAGGTGCTGGCAATGGCAAAGGAGCTGGGGGTGTTGGCAAAGCCGGAAATGAAGTGGAAATGGGAGATGGCTGAGTGCTGGGTGCAGGAAGTGGCAAAGGAGCTGGGATAGGTGCAATTTGAGGTGCTTTGGAGCTCCATGATGGGGTGGGATACATAGATGGCATGGGCTGTGGAAGTGAGCCAGAATATAAATACTGAGGTAAATCTGGTATAATAGGCATAGTTACCTTCGGAGGAAGTCTCCCTATAGCAATCAGATCAGCTTCTGCTTTTATCGCTTGTTCAAACAACTCTGGAAATGTTGTCACATTGGACTGCCGAACAGCCCGACCAATATCTGTGTTGAACGCTCTGAGGTAGTAAAGTGCAGCCAATTCATCAGCAGGTCGAAGACCATCAAGAATTCTGTGCCAGGTTCTGGTAAATCGGACATTGAAATCAGCTATCTCTTCCTGCGGGTGCCTCTGGATTACAGTAAACTGATTCAACAATGAGAAGGGGTCAGCCTGTTCATGGAAATTTTTAACTAGCAGATCTCCTAGCTGATCCCACGATGTTACAGTGCCTGGTGGCAACGTTCGGTACCAAAACAGCAATTTACCTCTCAAGGAGCATACCAACAACTTCACCATTACATCTTCATCAGTTATATCATGAATGGCTGCTAGAGAAGCTACATCGTTAATGTGTTCATATGCAGTCTTACCCGTACCATCATAAGTTGGCAAAGCCTTCAACGCGGCCTGAGGAACTGGATTCTGAGCCTGCAAATTCAAGGCTCCAGAGCTGTTCCATGCCAAGAACTTCCTGGGTGGAGGATACTGTGCCATTTGAACTAGTGGAAATGATTGGGAGGATGAAACACTGGTAACAATACCAGAGGTTTGTGTAGCAGATGATGGAAGGGATGGGGAAACCAACCTAGAGTGCTCACCACTTCTTGAGCTGTCAAGTTCAAAAAACTCGACAAGATCGCCAAATTTCTTAGACTGTGATCTCGTGATCATGAAGTACAACTTTCACTGCATCCACGTCCAGAGATTTCTGAGTACAGCAGAGTCACCAAATGCTCTAGTTTTACAGTATGAAGGCGAACATTAAACCTTCAACACTATGGGATCTTTTAGAGACAGAAGAAATCTGTCCCACCGGGCGTGCCAAAAACTGTTGGTCACGAATCTGCCACAGGAAAGGATTTTTACATGTGCACCCTAGACCCGGCCAACATTGAAAGGCTGGAAGCAAGAAATGGCTCCCAGACCAATCTCCAGAGTGGGCTGGTTCCCTTACTATTCTAAATTTTGGTTGAAGATTAGGGTTGCTGGAAAGAAATTTAAAAATTGCTGAAAGAAATGGGAAATATGGCCGTAGCCGAAGTTATAAGATCGGGAGAACAACAGCAGAAAACTCAAAGCACAACAACAACAAGTAACAGAAAGTATTAACTTAATTCTCACACAACGTATGCAGAAAATCCTTCCAAACCTACATCCCAGGAATCATACCCTTACAGCAGTATTTAAATCCAATATGCAGAATTCAAATGCAACAGCCATTAAGGAATATGAATGCTATTAGAAATGCAAAAAGAACAGAAAGGAAAATCACCCATACAGCCGCTTGGAAAAATTAGAGGCCAACTCTTTTATTCCCGCAAATGAACTTTCGAGCTTTTAGCAGAAAACTTCCCAACCCCTGCAAATGAGGTTTACATTGGTTTTTATAGAGGGCCGTCCTCTTTGCAGCATTTAATATTTGCCACCGACCTTCTTGAGATCTACAATTATGCAACGGAAACTAGGAACATGATCCCCTTAATTGCAGCCTTGAGGAACCCAAAATTGAATGCAATTAGACGTCAGCGGTCACCTTCATTAAATTTGTTTTTGAACATGTGCATGAAACCGTTAGAACAATCCACGAATAGCAGCTTCGAACAAATAAAATCTTCAATTTTGGTGGCCTGGGCGCTCTTCGACCTTGACCGCGTTGGAAATCCGCAAAACATTAAATTCGGGCAAGCATTTAATCCTCGGAAATCGAAAAAACCTTATCGGGCCGTTCACACTGCGTTTTGGCGGGAAACTGTCGCAGGTCGCGAAAACGCGACGGGTCGCGAAATCGTGACATCTTCTTATGCCGTACACCTTTGGCGCCCCGCTAGCTTGTTTCGCGAAAATGAGACGCTGGGCGATTTCACTACGCTTTTTAGTCTTTTGGTCCTTTCCTCCGCTCTACCCCGCGAAAATGGAACATGTAGCGATATCGCTACGTCTTTCCGACCCTAGTACGGTCTTGCTCATAGGCCGCGAAAATGCGACACTTTTGCACTTTGAATGTCTTCGACCTTACCCCTGTCGCGATTTCGCTACACATGAGAACACTTAGTCATTTTTCAACAAAGTGGCATGAAATCGTTACCATCTCCATGTCTTTTGCACAATTTTCATTCCCTGTCGCGGTTTCGCGACGTCTTCATCTCGCTCGGCCTTATCGTCAAAAGTGTAGCGAAATCGCTACAACTTTCATGTCTTTTGCTTTTCGGACCAAAACGACCACGATTTTGGGACAGGTAGCGATATCGCTACATCTTTCCCTTTCCGTACCATTTGCCACTTTTTGTCGCGAAAATGCGACATCTTTTGCCTTGTCGGAACCCTTTCTAAAAGTGCAGCGAATCGCTACGCGTTTTACATCTTAGACTCTTTTCAACAAACTACCCGCGATTTTAGGACGTGCAGCGATATCGCTACACGTTTTGTTTTGTTTGGCTTTGTTTCATAACGGTAGCGATATCGCTACACGTTTTTAACTTAACTCCTTTGAAGCCACCCGCGTCGCGAAAATAGAACACGTCGCGATATCGCGACGGTTCTGCCAACCTGCATCCGTTGACCGCGTTGACCGCGATTTCGCGACACGTCGCGAAATCGCGACAGTTTTTGAACTTAGCCATTTTTTTGCTCCTTTTTCATCAAAACCGCATCAAAGCCAGTATAGAAGTTAGATATGCAACAACTTAAACATTAATACTTCAATCAATGAGAATCAATGTGGCAAAAATGCCAACAGGTAGGATAAAGTTTATTGTAGGAAAAAACATTTGATATTAAATTTTGTTGTGCCCATGCTTGATTTACCATTGAGGTTTGATTGTCAGCCCCTAGTTGTCCTACCATAGTTGATTGCTCCATTCCATAACCTTGTGGCCTCAATTGTTGATCTACAATCATAGCTTCTATGTAGGCCTATGCAAGATCAGTAACCAAGGGATTCATCCTAACAAATATGGCAAAAAATGGATCCAATGCTCAAAAGTATATTTGAAGAGCACCACTTTCCTCAATAGTATAGGGAGAAATTAGTCTCGCATAAAGCTTTTGAAACCTCAAGTTGAAATTTCTCACTGGCTCATTAGGTTCTCTTTTGCAAGAAGTAAATTGTTGATATATCGTGAGAGGATCAATGAGCAACCTAAATTGATTGATAAAGTCATATTTCAATTTATTCAAAGATGTAATAGAACCAGTGGGTAAATTGATGTACCAATCATATGCCACCTCATCTAGGGTTCCAGGAAACATTCTACATGCCACATCCTCATGTTCGACATTCCATCTAACTAGGATATCCACATAGGCTTGAATATATTCCTCGGCTAATGTTGGACCATTGTGTTTAAATTTTGGCAAATGTTTTTCTACGTTCTTGGGTAAATCATGAGAATCTCCACTAATGTTCAAAGGATTAACATGTATCCCATACCACGTTCCTGCAATTGTAGCCATTAATGAAACTCAAAGAATAACCTCAACATCAATTTGTTAGTCATGAATAAAAGAAGGAACCATGACAAAGCAATATTCTAAAAATGTAAATTAGTTTCTGATTCACCATATCTCATATGCGCAAGTGAAGAGCATACTCCTAGTGTTGTAGACTTTCTGATTCACAAGATCGCATTACACGTAAGTGAAGAGCATAATACCGACAACAACTACATTTTAGACAAAATAATTCCTTATAAAAAAGTATGAAATTACTAGCAAATATCAATCATGTAACGTATGAATGATCATGTTGGCATCAACCAAGATATGTATCCATTAAAATCAAATGAAAGTAATTGCATGGAGACAACCTCATTAGTCAAGACCAAAATTTTTCAAAATCAAATCAAAACACATTATTCCTATATGAGCAATCAAAAAGTGTTAGAACAATGCATAGCAATTCATGTCCTCCTTTTAACACTGCAAGGTTGTATTGTTAAGAGAGGGCTAGATATAATAATCAATAGAGCATGAAATATTCAAAATTTAACTCCCTATAGCATTTAAATCACACTGAAATAAACCAATTCAAGCCCTCCTTCTAGCGCAAAAATGTTGAGTGGTATTTTCACCCAATTGTGAAAGTACACTCTCCCTTAGGATTTGGGTTCCAAATCCCCCTTGCAAAGAAGTTAAACAAACGACTCCTCCAAGGTCTCCGCTATATTAGCATTTGCATATGTGTATTAGTAATATTAAATAAAGATATTCACTTTAAATGCTTGGAACACCTTAGTGATTGCAAGTAACTATAAACAAGGGGCAATGTTGGTTTATTTTACCATGAAACTTCAGTGATTGTTCATTGAACCAAAATAAAGCAAATGTGAGTTGGCCTCATATGACTACGATGTAGTGCTCAAATTACCCCTCTTTCGGAAAATTAGAATTTTTATGAAGAGGGTAATTTTAGGCTCAAAAAATAGAAATTTGTGAAATGCCATAAAACATAACTCCTTTAATGAAATTGGAATTTTCATGAAGGGAATGTCATCATAGGCTCATAAATGAAACATGAAACTAAAAAAAATGAAATTCCGTCCCAGAATGGAAACTTTCTATTTTCGGATTTTTTTAAGATTTGTAATAAAACAGCAACTTCGATGAATTCTTAAAAGTACTAAAAAACTCCGAAAATGAAATTTTAAACTACGTATTGGAATTCTGTAGTATAACCTACGCAATGGTGAAATTATTTTTGGATTTTGACATTTTTTAAATGTTTATTTTAATGCTTTAAAATTAAAAAAATTTAAATTTCTGGAAAATAAAATGCAGAAAATGGAACACAATAGACATTCAGTTTGATGCTATCCTATTCTGACAAAACCGAAGATGTGAGGTTTTCATTCATGCAACCTAACCTATTGGACTTGAATAACAAGAACAATCTGGATAAGCTAAGTGCTAGCTCCTAGCGTTTTAAATGAGGTTTTTAGATTTAAACATTCGCATGAAGCAACCAAGAAAACTTGCATAAACTCCATTTACAAGCCTAAAATATGAAAAGGGAAAAATAGACATTTAATCTTGCATACATAAAATGACTCCTTCTTTCTTGTCCATAAGACGCAACTTTCAAAAACTTTCTGTATTAAAAATTTGTCATTTTACAATAACATAAATTTTTGGTTTTTCCAAACAAGTCAATGGAATAAAAACATCCCAAACATGTCCAGAATGGCCCTCTTGCCTTCAAATCTACGACTCTGCTTGCAACAGTTTCCAACCCCTCAAAACATCCTTGCCTGGCGTATTTAAAATTTTCAGGAAGCTTTTTGTTTCATTTTCCAATGGTTGTTCGTTTCACCTTCCCTTGCACGTGCATGTGTTTTGGTTTCCAAAAAGGCTTTTCATTTCTATTTTGTGACCCTTCATTTCATTCCCATGGTTTGGCTTCTTTTGTTTGGTTTTCTTCACTTTTCGTTTGATTTCAAAAAAAATGTTTCCTTTTCTCCACATGGGCATGCGTCCGCTTCCTTCCATGTGTAACGACCATCTTAAATGATTTCAAATCATTAAATATTCCTTATGTAACATTTTTTCTTATTCATTGGATTTTTTCCTTATGTTTCCACGTCACTATGCAGTCTTCAGTTTCACTATCCTGGTGTTCATCACTAATATCAGACGCACTGTGCACTACTCTGTTCCCTTGGCAAAAATCCAACATGTCGCGATATCGTGACACTCTTGTCTCTCTGTCGACTGGCCCTTCGAGTCACAAAAATGCAACATGTCGTGATATCACGACACTTTTGTTTCTCTTCCTGCCTGCCCCTTTTGAGTCACAAAAATGCAACATGTCGCGATATCGCGACACTTTTCTCTTTTATCCGCAAAAAAGCAACATGTCACGATATCGCGACACTTTTTCTCTTTTGGTCGCGACAATGCAACATGTCGCGATATCGCGACACTTTTTTCTTTTTTGGCCGTGACAATGCAACATGTCGCGATATCGCGACACTTTTTCTCTTTTGGCCGCGACAATGCAACATGTCGCAATATCACGACACTTTTTCTCTTTTTGCCACGACAATGCAACATGTCGTGATATCGCGACACTTTTCTCTTTTGGCCACGAAAATGCAACATGTTGCAATATTGCAACACTTTTTATCTTCTGGTCAAGAAAATGCAACATGTCGCGATATCACGACACTTTTTCTCTTTTGGCCGCGACAATGCAACATGTCGCAATATCACGACACTTTTTCTCTTTTGGCCGCGACAATGCAACATGTTGCGATATCGTGACACTTTTTCTCTTTTGGCCGCGATAATGCAACATGTTGTGATATCGCGACACTTTTTCCTTTTTGGCCGCGACAATGCAACATGTCGCAATATCACGACACTTTTTCTCTTTTGGCCGTGACAATGTAACATGTCGCGATATCGTGACACTTTTTCCTCCTTGCTCTCTCTCTCTCTCTCTTAGGGCATGTGAGAGGATGACTAAGCTTACCACCTCAAAAACCCTAATCTAACCAAGTTAAGACTTGACTCTAGGGTATAATACACCTAACTACCCCCTCTAAACTTGGTTTTTCCTATAAATAGTGGACCCATTCCCTCATTTATCTCTCTCACTTTTAGTCAACATACCCAGAATCTGCCAAAATTGTGTCAGAATCCTTTCTAACAATCATACATCTAGCAAATAGTAACAGACATCACCTACAACTTGTTTGAATAGTAAATTCTGACCAACAATCAATAGAAATCAAGTTCACACCCTGCCATGCAAACCCAGACTCTAGTTCACATGCTACCATGCAAACCAGGTTTACAATAACTTTACAACTTCAAATCAGGTATATATCAGTTCTAGATAGTTTCTATAACATGTCTATCAATTTTCATCATGTTTTCCTTTATTTTTATGTTTTTTTGCCTTCATAACTATGAGGTTTGACCAAGGTAAATCCTGTAGACACCAAAACAGCACCAATCTGATTATGTGACGGCAAACACTGATCGCTTTGACGCACACAGCCCCAAGGGCAGCCCCCAGAGGTCAAACAGTGGTCCTAACCACTCTCATAGTAGTTTTGGAAGGTCAGAGGTCAATTGGGCACCTTCAGGAACTTTGCTAAGTATCCGTCCCACCCTGGGACAAATTCAATCTGGGATTTGCCCTACCTAGGGATGAATTCTGAATTCGCCCCAGGGTGGGGCGAATTGCAGGTTTGACAGGTAAAAAGTCAAATATTGACAAATGGCAGCTCAGATCCACCACCCAACACTTCCTTCATCGCATGGGAGTATGGGTGACCATTTTTGAGCGTTAGAGGCATCTGCAAGGTCAGTCATGAAGTCCCAATTCAGGGAGGAATCTCCTTCCCCCTAGGAGGGCATGGCTGCCATGTGGTGCCCCTGCATGCCCAGTTCAAGAGGCTTCCAGGTCTATAAATTGGTGAGTTTCCTCACCCCAAAATATACAGAGTAGTAGCATTTTAGAGCAACAAAGTGCTGCCATTTTATTTACACACATCACACCTTTTGGATTTGCCCCTTTCACATCCTCGATCTCCTTTAGAGGGGAGGTCCTTGGGTGACTCTTGAGAGGACGAATCTTGATCCCAAAATCCAAAATTTGGCCATAGAGTACCACCCAATATGTCGACAACACCTTGTAAGGGATTTTGGACCCATCCCAAGTGGATTGGTGCCGAAATCAGGCCCCAAACGGTGGGTGGCCCGCCAGGGCACCCCACACTGCTATAGGCCTAATCGCCCTTTTTAGGAATGATTGGGAAGTTATAGCAGATTTTGATTTCGATCATTTTCATTTTTTGCATTTGATTTCTATGTTGTTTAGGTATTTTACAATCTTGATTTCATTTCGTTTTGATTAATTGCCATTATGCTATCACGTTTTCACTCTCACTTACTTGTAGGTAAGCATCCTCAAATTCCCGTTGATGGAGGTCAAATTGGGAAAATCCAACCATCTAGGTCTTCCCAAAATGCCCCCAATTAGCTAACCCCAATTTTTCATGTTTTTTGGAGCTTCTGAGGTAGGACATTGGAGACAGTACCTTTTCGGCGTTATGTTGCAGGTGAATTCATCCCACCCCAGAACGAATTCAAATCGATGAGGAATTTTTGGACTTTTCTTTTTGCAAAGCCCTCCTGGTGATATCTTCATACCCCTGTAAAATTCTCAAAGAATTTGGATTTGTTTTGATCATAGTTAATTCGTTTATTTTATTCATTTATCGCAGGCCTGGGGATTGCATGCTTTGTTTCATCCGCAAGTTCTATTGATCATCTTCTATTTCTTTGAACACAGGATCGGAACATCAGAGGAGCAGCAAGGAGTCAATATTCATAGACACAAGTGGTGGCGACATTTTGGTCCGCCCATCTTACATGTGGGCACGTGGAAGAAGGAAGGCTACCCATGGATGTAACCAAGAGATGAACCTAACGCTCCTCGCCCCTGAAAAGGGAGGATGCTAATTGTAACCGAGTTGTGAAATACATCAATAAAAAGAGAAGGGCTATTATTTCATTTCGAGTTTCAATTCATGCTTTCTCCATTTCATGCATTTTTAATTCGTAGGATTTAGCATTAAGCTTAGTTTCAATTTGCATCGTGCTTGGGAATTTTTCCTTTTTTGTTTCCATATCCTCGTGCTTTTAGTGGCGATCACGATGGGACCTTGTCCTCTATTTTTAAGATCAAAGATCTGATCCAAAATTGGTTTTTTTCCTTGCAGGTACGGTGTTTTCATACGCTGACTGTTGTTCATTCCATCAGGGAACGAATACAGACCTGCAATTCGTCTCACCAGGAAACGAATTGGAATTCATCCCACCTTGGGGCAAATACAGTCCTATAATTCGTTCCACCCCAAGATGAATTCCAGTCTGTGAAGTTTTCGGTCAGAAGCTCAGGACCGACAGATGCGGGTAGAGAAGAGGTAAGGATTCTGCATTTTTCTCTATCATTTTCTATTCAGTGTTTCTATTTTGGATTACTTGTTTGCTTAGGGAAAGTTTTCCTTTTTGTTGTTTGCTTGTTTCCATTTTGCAAAGATAAAACGAACCCCACACACCATGTGGCAACTTAAGAACCAAGGCGCTGGTCATAAAACCCTAGCCCTTGATCAATACCAACGATGGATTTCATCACCACCTTGGCTTGAATTTTGCATCCATTACCCCGATCGCAACTATTGCTAAACGTAAATCCTGATGAAAGTTGACCGAGTGTAGCTGGGGTGGTTCTCAGCACACGAGGATAAGTCTTCTATGGTAGGTTTCATAAACAGGGCAATTCCCCTTCCGTACTTCCTACGTTCCACATACCATCTGCTCTCATGTACCTATAGTTTCCCTCACGTAAGGGCGAATATATAGAGAGGTTGGTATATCGGCCTGGCAATGGTATATCGAAGGGGCGGCCAATTCTGGGAGTCATAAGAGCCCTCATTTTGCATTTAAACGGTATTTACAAAAACCTTCAAAAACAAAAACAAAACAAAAATAAAAAACACACTAAACCAGGTTTAGGACACACTCTCAATATTTAAACAAGATAATCACTGTTTGTGTATGTGTGTGCTCTTTTCTGTTTAGTGTAGCAAAACAAATCATAAAAGAGATAAAAATCTACATAGCTTGTAGGAAAGCACCACCATGGTGTACACACGTAGCCAAGACCAATCAAGGGCGAAAGCTGTGGAAAGTGTACAAGGGGGCACAAGCTGCCTCCGCTACAGCACCAAGGACTTGGTCATACCGCCTTGGCAGCCCGACCCGTAAGAGAGTCTGCATCAGTATATGTCAAGATGGAACTATAGGGACACCACTGTGAGGGACACGTCCGTTCATCATAGCCCCTTTTAGGAAGAGTCCTTACACGTGGTGCTCAACATAGATAAGAAATCTCCCTTAGAAGCTTGATATGAGTGGCCACTGCATGATGAAGTGCTAGAGCGGCATAGTTTCCATGAGGAGAGGCCACATGATGATGGCTTCCCCCCTTTGCCCCCCATCACTGTTAGAACCAATAGACAAAATCCAAAGCGTAAGGCTCTTCAAACCAGGTGAGCTAACTCTGCCCACCCCTTTCACACATATGAAAGGGAGCACAAGGAAGATGATTACATTCCTCAAGAGCAATATACAGCACGGGGGCCATGCACTTTTGCACCAACTAGATACCATGATCACCCACTAAGGCCAGAGCCTCGGGTGAATGCCACCAACCTCGATAGAGGGAAGCAGCCTATTGAGATCTTGGATCATCGAGATCGAGGTAAGTACATAGGAGAGGCATCTAGGCCTCCTAGGCTCAAGATGGCAAAGCAAATTGACTTGGCAGCCGCTAGACATGCCGCCCGCCAAGCCCAAATCATGCGGCTTGAGCAAGATCAGCAGTAGCTAGAGCATTTATATCGCCTTAGCAAAGAGCGCATTAGGCGCCAAACATATGAGTTGTTGCATAACCCAGTGCCTGAGAGGGTTCCAACCCCGCGCACCCAAAGGGTGGAACCATATGCGAGGCATAATCCCTTGGTGCAAGATAGGTCTTCGCAACCTTACCAAGCGCTACCTCTGAGACCTCCTAGACCCGAGCGGGAGGCCACTCCCTGGAACAATGATGGGTACCCTCCACGGGGACCCACCCAGGGTCATAGGTCTCGTCCAAAGACTCCTTAGGAAGCTTACGAGGAGTACGAGCAAGAAGAAGAGCGGGCTAAAATGCCCTACCTAGGCGGAGGGGTTGCCATCCGGCCACCCCTTTAGAGGCCTCAAGTCTCCCACAACCCACAACGGGAGCAAACTAAAGAGGAAGAAATTAAATCTTTCGATGCATACAAAGCACTACTAGAGTGTTTGGAGTCTATGGAAACCAAAACTTCTGGGCCCCAAAAGCCCACTTTACGCCAGCTCCGCAGTCATCCTATGCATCCGTCAGTGCCAGCACCTCCTTACCCTGAGCACTTTAAGCTGCCTCAGTTGGCAACCTTTAGAGGGGAGGAAGATGCTCAAGAGCATGTGACAAGGTTCCTGAGCCAATGCTTCGGCATTCAAAAAAATGATGCTTTGTTATTAAGAACATTTATAACCACATTCGCAGGCCCTGCCTCGGATTGGTTTACTCAGTTACCAAAGCACAACATTAACAATTTAGATCAGTTAGTGGATGCGTTCCTCGAACGCTTTGCCTTCAATACCAAGAAGAAGGCGTCACTAAGTGACTTAGCCAGCCTTAGGTAGTATGAGGAGGAGACCATGGCGGCCTACGAGAATCGATGGAGGACATTGCTCTCAAAGCTGCCCTACCTCCCTCCTATGTCCGACCTCACTCAGATGTTCTCCAAAAGTTGTTTGAGATCGATCTCTATGCTATTGCAGCTCCAGCAATATGCCACCCTATAAGAAGCTCTGGCGCAAGCCAGAATTATTGAAGAGATCAAAATACAAGATGGCGAGAGCCAAGCCTAAGAAAAAAGAGTGGACTAAAAACACTAAAGCTGGGACTATGCAACAAAAACCCGCTGCGGTTAACCAAGTTGTTATCAACGTCCCTAAACCTGTGTAAGCAACTAAGCCTCAAAAGGCTAATTATCAGGCAGTGCCTCCCAAAAACTATGACAGGGAAAATCAAAGGTAAGAACAGGGTCAGCAGCGTCGCCCTAGGCGACAATTCACACCCTACACAGAGTCTAGGGACTCCTTGTTTGACCACTTGTTAGTGGCAAACCTGATCAACCTGCCAGAGATTCAGACTATAGATCCCAACATGCCCAAGCCTAAGGGATATAGAGAGGACTTGTACTACAGGTTCCATAGGTGGCAGGGACATGACCTAAATTCCTGTTGGAAATTTAAGGGCTTGGTGCAAGACCTGATTGATAACAAGACCCTGGCAGTGGATAATCCCGTCACACCAAGAAATCAGCAAATGGAGGTCTTCAAAGACCCCTTGCCTATTCATGATCTATAGGCGAAGACCCTACAATTTAACGAGGTCACACAGAACTGCCCCATGCAGGGGTATGTAGGTATGATAAGTATAGTGACTCGGAACAGGAGGTATCCGAGCGTGAATGCTCCTGCGGCAGCGGCAGGAGATGTGCCAACAACATTGCAACCGCAACAACACCTTGCACAACCTCCTCTGCATAAGCTGGTGGTCACACTTCAGACCAAACTAACTCAGAGTTTGAGGACCACCTTGGCTAGGCTCTCCATATATGAGCTTATACAACAATCTATGCCCCATCGAGAAGCTCTGATGGATATTTTGAAAGCCATCGAGTTGCAGCCCCACGAGACAAATTCTTTCAACAACTTTGTGGGGAATGTAAAACAATGCACTGAGCCGATCATCACATTTTGAGAAGACGAACTGAGATCAGTGACTGATGACATGGCGGATCGACCCTTGCACGTTATCATGCGGGTCAACGGGATCCCATACAAGAGGGTGTTGATAGACATTGGCTCGTCCAACAACATCATCACAACTGTGGCTCTCAAGCATCTGAAGTTGCTCGCATCTCACATCACAGCTTCCACCTACACTCTACGAGCATTCAATGATGCAATCTGCTCGACAGTCAACACAATAGTCCTACCAATCTAAGTAGGACAAAAGAACATACCCACATTGTTCCACGTATTGGAGGGTGAGATGGCCTACAACATCTTGCTAGGCCGACCATGGATTAGGGACATGAAGTGTGTCCCTTCGATAGCTCACCAATGTTTAAAGTACACATTTGAATGGGAGGTGCATGTAGTCCCGACGAACTTAGAACCCTTCAAGTATTGTAATGTGGTGCAGCTGATGCCGTAATTGACCCTGCCATCAATGCATTTGGATTTTCAATTAAATCCATCTAAACAGGGTCCAATTTTGTAGGCATCTCCGTTAGCAAGTTCTTCAAAATCCCAACCGGGCTCATCTTCATCGTCTAGTACTCCACCAACGACATCATCTATGGAGGCCAGACAGAAATACAAAGGGAAGGAACCCCTAGAAGAGGCAAAACCTTTGGAAGAGACACTGCCATCAGTATCAACTATCTCTACTGAGGAGACGCCTAGCCGGATGGAAGTCGAGGCTCCTAGCCCACCCGACATGGAGTGGACTCAAGGAGAACTTCCATTCCCTCCCCCTCAACCACCAACGATCATCGTTGAAATGGCCAATACGGGCCTAGGAGAGTATCTGGTGTGGAATATTGTAGCAACACCCGCACTAGAGTCCATGTAGGACATGGGGAGACCTCGCCTTCCCATCGGCACCATTGTTCCCCTAGGCTACCCGCCGAACCAGACAAATTTTATGTATGGGGGCCTTGATCATGGCATTGCACCATGCACGCAAGAGGACAAATACGAAGAGCCTTTTGCTGAAAATGTCAACTATTTGTCTAACCCAGACTTTGCTCTGAGATACCTTGGCCAATGCAATTGGCACGGGTATGGGTTAGGCCGATATGAGCAAGGGATACGTGTTCTTTGCCATCCAAGATACCAAATGCCATACGACAAGTCAGGAGTAGGGTTTCACCACCCCCTCCCCTTGGACATCTTGGTGGAGAACATGCAAGGCCTAGGGATAGGCAACAAGGGGGGATTGGTAGCAGATCCATACGCCAACCCTAACACCACATATACATTGAGGGATTATCTTCCATTAACGGCAATCAACTTTGTTGGCTCTAGTAATCCCTTCCCTTCGCTCGAGAGAGGAGAAAGCTCGAGAGCTCATTTTCAAAGAAGGTCTAGACACTGTCAATAAGGGTCTTCGAAGAATGAGTCGAAGTATGAACTAGCATTGTATGACCCCTTCGAATCAGATAACAATCACTCATAGGTGATCCCCATGGATGAATATCAAGAAAGCCTCTTGACAATGTTCCCCCTGGATGCTCCCATCGAGAAAGCACCGCTCCAAGAACATCAAGTCCCCTCGCAAAGAGCGGAACAACCTAGGTGGGACCACATCAATTTGCTAGAGCAAGGCGAGCCTTTAATGCTGCAAGCAGTCAGATCCAACGAAGGCCTTTGGATCTCTGATAATGATTATGAATATGAAACAAAAATGGCATATCTTAATCACATGTGGCATATGCAGCATCGACGCCCCTTGGAGATTAATGACATATTTGAACAATTAAACATAGTGTCAGGGCATGAGTGGTACGTAGACCCAACACGGTGGGACCAAGTGTTGGATTCACTACTCTGGGCATACGAAGAACACCTTTCACCCAGAGACCCTATAGTGACATTAGTGTCGAGGGTAGACCCTGTCCTCCTATCCGCACATAGGGCCGATCCATTTGTGCCCGTCCCTCTAGAGCCAGATCCAGAGCATAAAGAGCATCCAAGATGTCCCAGTAACCACACCTGCGGTAATGGAGACCAAAATCATTTCATCAACATGATCTCCATTGACTTAACCACCCCCATCCACAATCCGATCGATCTGACACAGTCATTATATCTAGACATAGATGCCATAGACTGGGATCACATCGATTCCCCTCCATCCCCATCCGAGTACTGGCCTTTTGATAAAATGCTTCATTTTACCCCTGGGCCAACTCAAGATATCTTCCATGCTGAAGAGGGACCTGAGGTTCCTAATGATGATCTAAACTCAGCAAATGATATCCACTTGATCCCAACTCTACATCAGTTGGAATACGGATCCCACATGTCATTCAAGGAGATGACTGACGTAGATGATGAGTGTCGTTGTTCATTCATCATTTAATCATTATGTGTGTCAATCCAGGGCGGTGTCCAAGGCTATATATGAAAGAAGGCTCCAATAGGTTAAAGATTAGTTCATTCAGAAAAACAAGCTTTATTGATGGATCAGTTAGCATTTGGGGGGTTTGTTGTGACCTCTAACTCCTAGAATTGGAAATCAATTTGCAGAAAATAAAAACTGAATTAAAACTACAGTAAATGAAAATTGCAAAATCTGAAAAACAGGAAATGAAATGCTAATGAAATTGACAGAAAATTAAATTGTAGAATTGAAAACACACACAGTTGCAAAAGAATAAACTAACTACAATTCTCTAAGAATGTTCTAAATCTAGAAAATCAAATTAACATCTATTGCAAAACTGGAAATGTCACAAATCTGGAAATTGCAGTAAAATGATAGAAAACCTGAAATTGCTGCAAAGCTAGAACAGAAATATTGAAATTGCATGGAAATATGGAAAATACTGTCAAATGCTAAAATCTGAATTTAAAGCTGCTAAAGAAATTAAAACTGGCAGAATTCTGCTAATCTGCTGCAGCAAGAAATCAGCAAGATATTCTGTCAGAAGTTGCCTTCCTCTAGTCCTGCAAGTGGCCCTTGCTTCCAGAACCATATGAAGGTGAAAAGTTATGCTAAGAAAACCTAAATACTAATAATCAACTCAACATGCCAATTGAGAACTTAAAACTGCACCTTTTTATTCAATTTGGAAATGCATTATAGTAATGCAGGAAAAACCTGCAGATTACTGTTTTGCTACAAAAACAACTGCACTCTCTATTTCTCTGTCTCCTATATGACTATATGCCTATATTCTATATATGCTCAACTGTGTTGGGAGCTCTCTTATTTATAATATTATGCTGATATACTTAATTACTGATTTGTAGGGATTTACAACTGTTTGCACAACTGTTTCCTAGAATGCATGAGCTTGCTTTGTCAAACTTGATCTATTTAACCTTATTATGCTACATTCGTTGAGAAAATTAGTTAACATGAGCTGGGAAAACTGTCAATACTTTCCTCTACCAATCTGTCACTTTTTGACCATCTTCTGTTGTTCTTGCACTATTATTCCTGCACTGCTCCGAAATAACAGGAAGTGACATTTAGTTATTATTTCATGCTCCAAACGTGTAGGGAAGAAGTATTTGACCGCCTAGAATGTTTTCATTTATCTTGTACGTCCTTTTTGCATTGGTGGCACGTGCTGGAGTGACTGATTCCAAGCCCTGCTGTATATGTACAACTGGCTGGAATTTGCATGACTGTGTCTTGTATTTACCAGATTTCCTGCATTTTGCCTTTTGACTTGTTGCTTCCATTTGCATCACTTGGTAGTGTTGTCAGGTGGAGAAATAGTCATGCCTATTCTCCCTCAACTATTTCCAAGCATTTACCTCTTCTTTATTTGAAAAATTCCATGTCTTCCTTCAAAGTGACAGGTCTGGAATTTGTATGGACTATGACATGATGTTTCCAACTGCCCATATGCCTTTTTGGAGTGATCATAACTTGTTCATCGTAACTCCATTTTTTACAAAATTATGTCCACATGTTCTTGGTTATATGAACAACATTGGGTTAAATTTCCAACTCTTAATTCCTCATAAATTACTCCCTACATCGTTGTCAAGTTGGCCTTTAACACAGATTTTTACCAGCATTTTCAGCAGTCAAAAAGTGTGAAACTGCCATTTTACAAGCCCCATAACTTCCAGGTTACTTATCCATATGCCTTAAAATTTTTGCTATGTTTTCTCTATATTATTAAGTACCATTGATATGAATTTGGTACCTTAAATCACTCTAGATAATTCCCAGTAGATCCGCCAATGTGCCCTTTAACGCAGATTTGCACCTGTTAACAGCTCCAGAAAAGACTCAGGTATGAACAATGAGCGCAGGAATGAACAATGAGCGCAGGAACGATGTAACCTTCATAAATTTTTATCTATAGCTCAGATTGACTTGCTTAAAAAAGCAAAGTTGTAGTTCTTGATGAGAGGAATCTATTCATGCCATTAGAATGTAATTGCAATACATATTTTATTTACTACCTAATCAACTGAAACAATACATAAAATGTTGAAAACAGTCAAAACAGAGGTATAATGTTCCAAACATGAAATCATGCAAACATGTAACAAATAACATATTCTAATCACTATTTGACACTTTATCTTTGTCATATTTAATATTATGGCAGTTTTTATATGTCAACAATAGTGTAATAATGAGGCATTTCTAGGCCTCATCATTCCCCCCAGCTTGAACTGATGCATGCCCTCATACATCCTAGTAGGCCCTAGTAATATGAACAACATTATTTTTCCACCTACTACCCGAGAAAGTTCTTACTGCACTACACCAAGCATTGTAGTTCCTGCAACTTTTTTCTTTTTCTTTTCTTTTTTTTTTTCTTTTTTTTTCTCCTTTTTTTTTTTTCCTTTTTTTTTCTTTTCTTCCTTTGTACTTGTGGTAGAACTTTAAGAAACTTAATATCTAATGTGCCCTACTGTTCTGCAACATTTTCAAGAATTTTTGGCATAATTTGTCTCGATTTGAAGCTTGCTCTTGGAATGAGACTGTTGTTCCAAAGTTTCTCTAGAATGAGACTGTCATTCTAAAGATGTGTCAAAAACATGCTGAAATGGCCTCCTATGCAAAATTTAACTGCAGATTCTAGTGTGGGCCCATATTTAGAGTGTATAAGCCTTCCATAACATCAAAAATTCTTTTTTTATGTTATATTTTTTTTTTTTTGTTGTTGTTTTATTGCAGTAGTAAAACAGAATTTTCAGGTGCATTTCGTCCTTCTCAGATTTATGAGGTATTGGTGGGACATTTTATTCTAAAATCTACCCTACTAATAAAATGGCTGTCATATCTATCCCAAAATCAAGTTTTTCATAATTTTGAATTTCCCATGCAACTAAGGGCAAAAGGGGGGTGTTTCTTGACATTTTGACCAACATGTTCCATTTTGTTTAACTTGCCAATATTATATGAATAGTTTATGCCAAATATTGATTATCATATACTAAATGCTAAATGCTTACCATGACTAAATGCAAGAAACACATACCTTACTGTCCTGAAAATTTATCATCCACCTTACAAGTTGCTTCTGATGATGATTTTTTTTCCGAAATAAGAACAACATAGGTGCAGTAGGTGATATTTTTACAATGGTAGAACAATGATGGGTGGATCAACAAGGCAATGCATGCCGAAAAGCTGGTTTTCATGCAAGCCAACTCAGCAGCGCCTCCGAGAATGTTTTCACTACTGAATTATTCATTTTTTTTTCTCTTTTTTTTTTCATTCTTTTTTATCAGAAGAGGCTGCCATTTCTGGTTTTCAACCAACTTCTATTTTTTTTTTCAACTTTTTTTCCTTTTTTTAATTTTTTTTATGTCTTGTTTGTGCCCATGAAGGAATTTCACAATTTTCTTGAAATTGTGCCCGTGAAGGAATTTCACAAACAAGATTATTTCCTTCCTTTTTTTTCGTATTTTTTTTCAAGGCTAAACAAAAATGTGATTATTTGGAAACCTTGTTAGAAGAGGAATCCTCTTCTATCATATGCAAATGTGATTGTGTGAAATATTGAGCAAATTTCTTTTTTTTGAGTGGTTTGTGGTACAACTGTAATAGATGTCCATTCACCACTAATGTCCTTCTTGAATCATCAACTGAAGAAAGTTGAACAACTCCATTCTCAAACTCTTATGGTTCATCCTTATTGCTCTTAATGTGATCATCATGCCACATTTTCCATTTCTGTTGAATGAACTCTATTTGGTGAAGTGCTTCCAACCAAAGTTCATTAACTGCATTCAACTGTGAAATTTGTTTTTTTTGTACCTGCAACAACTCAATGCCAATTGCTAAAGATGCATAAAGCGTTAGTAGAGCATTAGTATGTTGTATCAATACATCAAACAAATTTACTTCCTGGTTTTTAGTCAACCAACTATTGTTGTTCAAAAGTTGTTTTGGCTGCATTTCAATTTGTTTTGTACCAAGATGTTTTGAATTGGTTCTTGGAGAATGATGCATTAATGAATTAAGAGGATAATGATATGGTGGAAAAGAATGGAAAATATGTGTATGTTTACCAAAAACAATTCTTAAAAGAATTAACTTTGATAAATAGAAAGGAAAAGATGAGAAAAAATGATGACATCCATGTGACAAGTGAAGAAAATTATTTTGTATTGGAATGGATGACAAATTTTTAGAATTTTGTTTTTCATCATTCCATAATAATTGTTGAACAGTGATTGGTTCATCTTTAAAATCTGAATTCTGAACATTTGCATCAAAAACAAACTGTTTGGATGAATCCATCTCTTCTACATTATCCTTTACAACGATGGAGGCCAAAATTGAAACGTTCATTTCATTTTCCTTATATGTTTCATGAAACCATGGGCATCCTAGACAATCATACTTAGGTGGACTAAGGTTTCTTGCAAGCAATTTTACTCTTTTACCACCGACTTGTATGTTTTTAGGATATATTTTCTTCTTTTTTCTTGGTTTGTTAAAACATATTTCTTGAACAATTGTATTAATGATTGACACATCTTTAATAGCTTGAAGTAAAGGGACTATAACATTTAAATGTTTTAATTCCCTTATCAAATCTGATTTCAAAGATGTTAGTTTTGATATTTCAAACTGTTCAAGATATGATTCTTTTGTGGGAGATTTTCTTTTTCTTCTTCTTGTTTCAATGCAGATTTGTTTTTATGTGCATTCATTTTAGCTCCTATTTCTACACTGGTAAGTGGAATATGTTCAAGAGGTGGCTTTCCTAAACACAACTTATTTTTATGACAGTCACCAAAATTTATTATGGCTGTATTTTTTGATTTAGCCATAGAGACAGGGGTTACCTGTTTAACATTGTTTGGACTGACCACAGGTTGAGCTGAAAATAGAGGTTGTTTTTCATTTTGTTGTTGTTGTCCATGAGAGAAACTATGGGTATGAGTGGGCAATAAATTTGATTTTTGTGTTTGATAATGTTGCTGCCCTTTGTGCAATTTTTGTTGTTGTCCCCATTGATATCCATGCATTTTTGGCTGCAACCATGGTGGATGTGGTTGATTCCATTGTTGTTTTATCCATCCATGTTGAGACAACTCTTGGGAATATGCCAATGGTGGTTGACTCCAACATTTTTGAAGTGGACCGAAAGCATACCATGGCATATACCAAGGATTATTTCCCCAATGTATAGGAAATTGAGAAGCATTCTGATATGGAAACTTAAGAAAATTATCTCCTTGTCCTTGTCCTGCAAAATTGAGTTTTTTCATAGGTTGAGGCTATTTTTCAAAGACACTTTTGAGTTCTGGCAATAAACTACATTGATTTATGGAATGTCCTTTTTGACAAATGCTACATGTAGTTGGTATAAATGTTTTGTTCAAAGTACAATCATGAACAGAGTGTTGCTGCTCACATCTTAAACAATAGATAACTGAAGGTTCAGTAGATTTACTCTTATTATCTACTGTTTTATCAAGATGTACAACAATATCATCTTTAGCAAACTCTTTCATGCATTCTTTCAAATCATGTTTATCATTACCAATTCTATGTTTTTTATGCCTTGAATGAGAATAATTCTTGCAAAGTTTAATGATTTCTTGGATTTCAAGTGCATTTGCATTGCCTCTTCCTAAAATATCCAATGCATCTCGAAATTCATCTTGTAGTCCCCTTAAGAATATAATTTTGCACATTTCAGGTTCAACACTACATCTCTTATGAACAAAAGAAAATATGTCTACATAATCTTCTAATATTTCATTTTCCTTTTGTTTCATTTCAAGCAATTCATTGTTTTGATTCTTGACTTGACAATATTCTTGGTATCTCTCCAAAAATATATTTTCCATCTCATTCCAGGTTCTAATTGAATCAGGTGCTAAGGTGATAAACCATCGTAGAGTCGACTCTTTAAGAGTGGAAGGAAACAATTTGAGCTTTTGATTGTCGTTAGTGTAATCATGAGCTTGACACACAATTTTAAACTCAAACAAAAACAAATCAAGGTCTTCAGATGTAACTCCCTTAAAATTCGATAACACATAAGGTGACATGACCTTCATGGGAGCATTTTGAGTAGGATCTAATTGGATGGGATTTTGAAAAGTTTTGGTAGGTGTACTAGTTGCACTAGGTTGGAGCACATTACTGGCTCTCCCTAGATTCTCTTGTAAGCCTACCCTTATAGGTTCCCAATCACAATTAGATATCCTATTAAACTGTCTTGATTGTATGGATTTGTCAAGAAATAAAGGTGTTAAACTATTGATTGTTCCTCCTTGTGATGATTTCTCAAAGGATCCTACAGTTCTGGACATAGATGATTGTAATTCTTTGAAAGTTCCAATAGTTTTGGGAATCATAAATTTGGACAACTTTGACATACTTTCAACCTCTTGTGAAATTTTTCTTCCTATGGTAGGCAAAGGATTTTTCATACTTTGACATCGTGCTTTCACATCCTTTAACCTATTCATACTTGCTTGTTCTCTAAATGAACTGAAATGGAATTTACCAACAACTATTAATTATTCCAGTTTTCACATTCAGATTTCACTCTGAAGTTCACAACTTAGCACACTAACAATTATTGGACTGCTTTCCTCTTCTAACAACACCTATCCCCAACAACGGTGCCAAAAATGATGAGTTTCGTTGTTCATTCATCATTTAATAATTATGTGTGTCAATCCAGGGCGGTGTCCAAGGCTATATACGAAAGAAGGCTCCAATAGGTTAAAGATTAGTTCATTCAGAAAAACAAGCTTTATTGATGGATTAGTTAGCATTTGGGGGGTTTGTTGTGACCTCTAACTCCTAGAATTGGAAATCAATTTGCAGAAAATAAAAACTGAATTAAAACTGCAGTAAATGAAAATTGCAAAATCTAAAAAACAGGAAATGAAATGTTGCTGAATTGAAATTGACAGAAAAGTAAATTACAGAATTGAAAACACACACAGTTACAAAAGAATAAACTAACTACAATTCTTTGAGCATGTTCTAAATCTAGAAAATCAAATTAACATCTATTGCAAAACTGGAAATGTCACAAATCTGGAAATTACAGTAAAATGACAGAAAATTTGAAATTGCTGCAAATCTGGAACAAAAATATTGAAATTGCATGGAAATATGGAAAATACTGTCAAATGCTAAAATCTGAATTTAAAGCTGCTAAAAAAATGAAAACTGGCAAAATTCTGCTAATCTGCTGCAGCAAGAAATCAGCAAGATATTCTGTCAGAAGTTGCCTTCCTCTGGTCCTGCAAGTGGCCCTTGCTTCCAGAACCAGATGAAGGTGAAAATTTATGCTAAGAAAACCTAAATGCTAACCATAAACTCAACATGCCAATTGATAACTAAAAACGCACCTTTTTATTCAATCTGGAAATGCATTACAGTAATGTAGGAAAAACCTGCAAATTATTGTTCTGCTACAAAAACAACTGCACTCTCTATTTCTCTATGTCTCCTATATGACTATATGCCTATATTCTATATATGCTCAACCATGCTGGGAGCTCTCTTATTTATAATATTATGCTGATATACTTAATTACTGATTTGTAAGGATTTACAATTGTTTGCACAACTGTTTCCTAGAATGCATGAGCTTGCTTTGTCAAACTTGATCTATTCAACCTTATTAAGCTGCATTCGTTGAGGAAATCAATTAACATGAGCTAGGAAAACTGTCAATACTTTCCTCTATCGATCTGTCACTTTTTGACCATCTTCTGTTGTTCCTGCGCTATTATTCCTACACTGCTCCAGAATAACAGGAAGTGACATTTAGTTATTATTTCATGCTCCAAACGCGTAGGGAAGAAGTATTTGATCGCCTAGAATGTTTTCCTTTATCTTGTATGTCCTTTTTGCATTGGTGGCACATGCTGGAGTGACTGATTCCAAGCCCTGTTGTATATGTACAGCTGGCTGGAATTTGCATGACTGTGTCCTGTATTTACCAGATTTCCTGCATTTTGCCTTTTGACTTGTTGCTTCCATTTGCATCACTTGGCAGTGCTGTCAGGTGGAGAAATAGTCATGCCTATTCTCCCTCAACTATTTCCAAGCATTTACCTCTTCTTTATTTGACAAATTCCATGCCTTCCTTCAAAGTGACAGGTGGCTGGAATTTGTATGGATTGTGACCTGCTGTTTCCAGCTGCCCAGATGCCTTTTTGGAGTGATCATAACTTGTTCATCGTAACTCCATTTTTTACAAAATTATGTCCACATGTTCTTGGTTATATGAAAAACATTGGGTTAAATTTTCAACTCTTAATTCCTCATAAATTACTCCCTACATCGCTGTCAAGTTGGCCTTTAACACAAATTTTTACCAGCATTTTCAGCAGTCAAAAAGTGTGAAACTGCCATTTTACAGGCCCCATAACTTCCAGGTTACTTATCCATATGCCTTCAAATTTTGGCTATGTTTTCTCTATATTATGAAGTACCATTGGTATGAATTTGGTACCTTAAATCACTCTGGATCATTCCCAGTAGATCCGCCAATGTGCCCTTTAATGCAGATTTGCACCTGTTAACAGCTCCAGAAAAGACTCAGGCATGAACAATGAGCGCAGGAATGATGTAACCTTCATAAATTTTTATCTATAGCTCGGATTGAATTGCTTCAAAAAGCAAAGTTGTAGTTCTTGATGAGAGGAATCTATTCATGCCATCAGAATGTAATTGCAATACATATTTTATTTACTACCTAATCAACTGAAACAGTACATAAAATGTTGAAAACAATCAAAATAGAGGTATAATGTTCCAAACATTAAATCATGCAAACATGTAACAAATAACATATTCTAATCACTATTTGGAACTTTAAATTTGTCATATTTAATATTATGGCAATTTTTATATGTCAACAATAGTGTAATAATGAGGCATTTCTAGGCCTCATCAGTAGACATCGGCTCAGATCCGGCGACTCCGCAGATCATCAAGTTGGGGGTAAGTTTATCCCCCAAAGAGCAAGCCGACTACATTGCCCTTCTCAAAGAGAAGGAGGTTTTTGCATGGTCATACAAATACATGTCGGGACTAGATCCGCAGCTAGTCATGCATAACCTAACGCTTGATCCGATAGTCAAGCCAGTTAAGCAGAAACTACGCAAGATGCACCCAATAGTGGCCTTAATGGTCAAAGATGAATTGCAAAAGCTATTGGACGCACAGTTTGTCATTTGCATGGATTATCCACTATGGTTGTCCAACATGGTGCTCGTCAAGAAGCCTAACGGGAGGATTCACATATGCACTGATTTTCAAGATCTAAACAAAGTGAGTCCTAAGGATGATTTTCCCTTGTCGAGCATCGACGCATTGGTAGATGCTACAGTGGGTCATGAAATGCTTTCCCTTATGGATGGTTTCTCAAGATACAATCAGATTTGTATCAATCCCGAGGACCAGCTAAAAATGATGTTCACAACGCCTTGGGGAACATTTTTCTATAAGGTCATGCCTTTTGGCCTTAAAAATGCTGGCACCACCTACCAACGTGCCATGACATATATCTTCCATGATTACATGCATAAGACTTTGGAAGATTACATGGATGATTTGTTGGCCAAATCTCTTTTACGCCCGGATCATCTCGGTGACTTAAGCAAGATCCTCGATCGCCTCATGGAGCATAAAGTCAGACTAAATCCCAAGAAGTGCATTTTTGACGTCACATCTGGAAAGCTCTTGGGTTTTATAGTCTCAAAACGAGGCATCGAGGTAGACCTAAACAAAGTCAAGGCAATCCTTGAAATGGTTCCCCCAACTACCATCAAGCAGCTCAGAAGCCTGCAAGGAAAGGTCGCATCGATCAAATGCTTCATAGCGTAGCTATCTGACAAGTGTCGACCAATGAAAAAATTGTTGCACAAGGGGGTAGCATTTCACTAGGATGACGAGTGCCAGTCAGCCTTTGATGACATCAAACAATACTTGGCTTCATCGCCAGTATTGGCACCACCTAGACTAGGAGTGTCGTTCTACTTATACATCTCAGCTACTGAGGGGGCACTGGGAGCCATGATAGCCCAGAAGAATGAACTTCACAGAGAATAGGTTACTTACTATCTTAGCCGCACCCTGGTCAGCTATGAACTTAACTATGCATACGTTGAGAAACTCTACTTGGCAGTGGTGTTTGCTACCAAAAAGTTGTGCCATTACATGCTGAGCAACAAGACGTATGTTGTGTCTAAGGAGAATCCATTGCGATACATGATGAGTCGTACCTATCACAGTAGTCGCATGAAGAAGTGGATCATGTTGTTGATGGAATTTGACATAGAGTTTATTGGACAGAAATCCATCAAAGGATAGGTCATAGCCGATCAACTAGCAGAGGCTCCTCTTGAAGACGATCAGCCTCTGGTCATAGAACTACCCAATGATGGGGTCTTCCATGTCTCAGAATCACTAGATTCTGACGAGCCTGAGTCACAGGCCGACATAACCCTATTTTTTGATGGTTCTAAATGTGAGCAAGGTGGTGGCATGAGAATAGTATTCTTCACATCGTAGGGCGCTCCTATGCCCCTGTCATTTAAATTAAATTTCCCATGCACCAACAATAATGCAGAGTATGAAGCCTTGCTCATAGGTCTTCAAACAACAATCACCATGAACATTAAACGATTGAACATCTTTGGTGATTCGCTGTTAATTGTCAATCAAGTCAAAGGGCTATTCCAATGCAAATGCCCAGTTCTGCAGGCCTACAAAGCCCTCGTGGACAAATTCTTGGCAAAGCTTGAATGGTATGACATCGAGGCACTCCCTCGATCATCGAATCGTTTTGCGAACACTATGGCCTCTTTGGGGTCGTTAATCCCACAAGACCTTTCTGTTGATATGACAACCATTCAAGTCAAAACACTATCGCAATCAACGATGGAGCGAGCAAGCTCCAATTTAATGCCAGGAGTCCACTTGATCTAGATTGAGCCGTCCATGGACCGGTTCTCTCGAATCCACGATCGTCTGAAACACGCCAACTGGGGGTCCTTGTTCTCCCCTACTCCCCTTAATAGCAATACAACGTTATTCTTGCAAGTTCTCTCCCGCTCAGCTTTTGCTAGGGATGAACTTCAAGAGGGACTGGCTGTTCATACCATCGAGGCTTCGATCAGCAGGATTGGTATTCCCCAGTCAGGGACTACCTCAAGTTAGGTAATCTCTCGCTTGGATTGACGCATGCCGCAAAATGAGCATTCAAGCAGAAAGCGGCAAAGCATGTCTTGTTAGGGGACATTTTGTACTGTCGCAGCTATGAAGGGATCCTCCTTCGATGCTTGGACCAGCAAGAGTCCACTTGGGCGATCACCCAAGCGCACGATGGTACATGCGATGGCCACTTTAGCGGTATGGCCATCGCCAAGCGCATTCTTCGCATGGGCTATTATTGGCCATATTTAGAGCAATATTGTTGCGCATATGTGCGAAAGTGCATGAAGTGTCAACATCATGCCAATTTGACACATGTACCTTCCCAGGCCTTGTAGCCGATCCAATCGGCTTGGCCTTTTTTGTAGTGGGGCTTAGATCTCATTGAAAAGATCTCCCCTACGTCGTTCGGCCATCACACGTTTATCCTAATGGCCATAGAGTACTTCACCAAGTAGGTGGAAGCGATTTCGCTAACCTCTACGACTGGACCCCACATTGTGGATTTCATTTTGCATAACATCATATGTCGTTTTGGTATTCCATCAAAGATAATCTCGAATAATGGGACGTCATTCAAGAACAAAGATGTGCGTGCTTTGACCACAAAGTACAAAATTTAGCACAGTTTTTTGACACCCTATTATCCGCAAGCAAATGGGCAAGCAGAGGCATCAAACAAAATGCTAGTTGCTATCCTTAAAAAGATAGTCACAGACAGTCATAAGGATTGGCACATTCATATCCCACTTGCCCTATGGGCTTATCACACTAGCATTTGGACGCCCACTGGGGCAACTCCGTTTTTGCTCGTGTATGGCTCCAAGGTAGTCATGCCTCTCGAGTTGGAGATTCCCTCCCTACGCATATCAATGCAAGAGTTCATCGATGATGACACTGCACGGCAGGCCCGGTTAGACCAGCTTACATTGCTTGACGAATGACACGTTAATGCTCTCGAGCATCTACGTATCTATCAAGAGCGACTTAAGAAAGCATACAACATGAAAGTTCACCTGAGGGACTTTCGGATTGGTGACTTGGTCTTGAAAGAAAACCAACAGAACTCTAGTTTGTCGTCCCATCTAAGGGACAAGTTCGTGGCAAATTTGTTAGGTCCCTATGTAATTGATAGCAAAATAGGACCTGGAACATACCGGATAACCTCTCTTGACGGAATCAAGGAATTAGAACCCTTGAACATCAGTCACTTGCGGCCATTCTATATCTAAAGCAGTCAATCCCAAAAGGCCCCAAGGATTCCTACAATCGCTTGGTCAATCCCAAAAGGCCCCAAGGATTCCCATAATCGCTTGGTCAACCCAAAAGGCCCCAAGGATTCCCATAATCGCTTGGTCAACCCAAAAGGCCCCAAGGATTCCCATAATCACTTGGTCAACCCAAAAGGCCCCAAGGATTTCCATAATCGCTTGGTCAACCCAAAAGGCCCCAAGGATTCCCATAATCACTTGGTCAACCCAAAAGGCCCCAAGGATTCCTACAATTGCTTGGTCAATCCCAAAAGGCCCCAAGGATTCCTACAATCTCTTGGTCAATCCCAAAAAGCCCCAAGGATTCCCATAATCGCTTGGTCAACCCAAAAGGCCCCAAGGATTCCCATAATCGCTTGGTCAACCCAAAAAGCTCCAAGGATTCCCATAATCGCTTGGTCAAAAACAAAAACAAAAAAAATTTCAAAAACAAAATCAATAAAATCATCACAAATAAACAAAAAGTTGCATCTCATTTCCATGCATACGCAAAAATCATCATAACAGTACAGAGTTTTTTTTTGCATCTCATCTGCATATTCACACAAATCAATCCATCAAAAACACAAAAACATATAGCTGCATTAAGCATCACATCCATACATTGCATATTTGTGTTTATACAGGTCTGAGCACCATAGACTGTCATTACTTGGCAACAACCATCATCTTCTACATTTTTTCGCTTTATCAAATAGCTCATCGCCTATAACCGCCACTCACATTATTCTCCCACATCATAGTCAGTTGTTCCTAATGTATCGAGAGTTTCGTCATTCAGCCATCATTAGCTGTCTAGCCACATACTGTACCAAGTCAGACAGATTTTACGCAAGTAGAATTCTACTTGGATCACACCTTGTTACGTAGCATCCCAACACAAATTCAAACACATAAAACATTCCCAAGTTGTGTGAACGAAATATGAAACCTGCAATGCAATCCAGGTCACCAAAAGTGAAATGGCTATCTTGCTCATCCCCTTGTGTGAATGATCCCAAAGAATGCTAAGAGTTGGCAAAAGGACAAGCATCCTCCCTACCCAATTCCCCAAGAATCCCAAAATTTTCAAAAAAAAATTGTAAAACACCAAAACAATTTGCAAAAGTCAAAACTCCAAAATTTGATATCCCAAAGTGCACACATCAAAAAGGCACATACAATAGTGATTCTCATCACTCCACATCCTAATCCCTTTCTCAAAAAAATATATATATAATACAAAATAAACAATGATTTTTATCACTACAAAATAGCAAGTATCCCAATACAATTGAAGAAAAGAAGGGAGTTGAACTTGAATCCATGGAACTCTCAGCATTTCGACAGGTCATGAGGCAAACCTCAGTACCAGTTTGGTTGATAACCTATCGCTTACAGGTGGTAAACCTCCTGCATGACAATATATCTGTCACATTAATTTGTGTGCAGATCAATGTTTGCATGTGGATGAGCTAGCTTATGGTATCCTACGATAGCACCGTAGATTAATCTGCCTAAATACAACAAAAGGAGTTAGTGGAATTAATCGGGTGATCCTCAGTATAGGTTTGGTTGACAGCCTATCTGGCACTGGTGGTATCCTGACCAACACCACATAAATGAACTCAATTGCACACACGGGGATGTGAAATAACTTGGTCCAAAACAAGTCCTATTCATATCTTGTTCAAAAAGTCTTGTGAGATAAAGTACAGTCATGGCTAGGTAGTTAAAACATCTGAGTCTCAGAAAACCTTAACTACATTCGAAACCAACTTGCTATATTTTATTCTCGCCATACCAAAAAAAAAAAAAAATAGCATGTATACATACAAAGCTATTCACCGCAGCAATCGCCTAAGACAAAAAGCCATAAAGTTCTGCACGGTCTATGGTGCGACTACCAAACATCACAAATTCAATCCATCCATTCCATCTGCATATCATATAAATTAGAAACATCTGCATTCATCAACAACATATGCATTCATCACTATCACTTAACATGCATACATCCATAGTCATCGACCATCATGCATAAAATCAAATCATCACATGCACATAAACAAAATAAAGTCTATATATATATCATCAGCAAAAATGCCCGCAGGCTACAAAGAGTTGGTCCTCTGACCCCGCAACAAAATCCAAAATCCCAAAACCATCTAGCCTAAGGCGTCGGCCACCATGATCACGTAGGATTGGTGCGACAGGAACTACCCCCCATGGTGTGGGTCCTATGGGACCCCTCAGGGCGGCTACTACTAGCCCCCGCATCACGCCTGCTACCGCCTCCCTCATCCAATCGCCTGCGACGAGATGATGCTGACTGCTCAGTACCACTGTCCCTCATTCGATGCGAAGAACCACCTCCCGAGGGCTCAGGTAACCGCCCACCAAGTCGGATAATATCTCCCTCCATATCCAGTCAATGTCGAGACCAATCTGCCTCCCGTCGAGACCAACCTGTCTCCCATCGCAACCACTCTACCTCCCACCGACGGTAGTAAGCTACGACATCATCACGCTACGCCAGCTGCATCCGTAGGAGATCTCTCTCCTGTGAAGCACTGGTGTTCCCATCCCCCCGACAGTGTGTAGCAAATGTGCTTTCCCACTCCGCCAGCAGAGCCCACAGGAGATCCCTCTCCTGCAAAGCTTCCCCCAACTCCTCATCCTGTCTCTGCAGTAGCTCCACCAACTGCGCAATCTCAACGCGTAACCCAGACTCCACGTCCTCCACTTTTGCCTAAGGCATAGGCATATCTGGAATAGCAACCTGCTCTGGCTCCCACTGCTTCGTCATGTCCTGCATCTCCGGTCGATCCGAAACCTCTAGATCCACATCTTCATCCTCCACCTCCACCATATCTCCATCCTCCCGAGGAACTCCCTAAGCATCTCCTGGTGCCTCAGCACCCTCCCCGCCCGTGGCTACTACCTCCGCGCCAGTGGCCCCTCTCCCCGCCATCATCGTAGTACCCACCACTGGTCATACTCTACGGTAGTCCCAACGTCATCCACGTTCGGGACGTCGATCACCGCGTCTGAGTCCTCGCCTAGTGGCGTAATGACAGGTCGATCCAGAGTTCTCTCATCCCCCCGACGTCGATAGACCATGGGCTCACCCCTGGCGCACCCCGAATTATCGTGTCACCCGGCTATAAGGGAAGAACTCCTACTCGGTCCCATGCTGCCTGATTAGCCATCATTCCCTGCGTACCCGTTGGAGCCACTCTCTAGCCTCTGGCCAGGTTGGACAGTCCCGATAAGGGTGCCAAGACACCTCCCCTAGAGTAAGCCCAGCGAAGGCATCGACATAGTGCCCTATGGCACCTGCCCACCACCGACTCTGTCCCTGCTCCTCAGACCACCGCCACAGAGCCACATAACCTATCTCCTTATCCTCCATCTCCTCTCGCGTCATCCACAGTAACCCAACTGGCCTCTCCACCACTATGTGTTGCCAAGCCCAGCTCTGCAATAGATAGCTACATCTAATACCCTTTCGCATCTGACAGCGGACCTCATACAACTCACCATAAAGTTGTGCCAGCAACGTCTGCCCCCACCTCATGATCAGTGGTGCCTCTATTGGGCACTCTACCAGTTGCCAAACCACATCCAGTAGAGGTTCCACGGGAACCTCGCACCTGACGAGTCAGGTAGCAGCATGTTGGAAACGAGGCCCATAAGGAATGCGTGCCTCACTCCCAACACCCCCCTCTCCAGCCACCATCGAACTAGAATCCCGCCCATCTGGCAGTCAACCTCTTCCATCTCCACTGGGCTCTCCACGCCTAACTCCTCCTCGTGCCCGAAGCATCGTATCAGTATAGTTGTCCGCTGGTCACGCGACGACGTCCTGATCGATAGTCCATCTATCGAAATCCGCAGAAGCCGATAGACATCCTCCAAGGTCACTGTCATCTCCCCTGTTGGGAGATGGAAGGTGTTGGTCCATGGATCCCATAGATTGATCAGGGCCATCAGATAGGCCCGATCCCCGACCACAGGCTCCAGTCGAGCCACCTGCTTGAGCCCAAGGGCATCAATCCAATCCCAGTCAGTCACAGTTAGCGCCCCTCGCACTTTAGCAAAAGTAGTAGATACACGGTACCGGCTCTTAACAACCTGCAAAAGAAAACAACACAAAAACATTAAAATCATGGAAAAAAAAAATTACAGCAATAACATGAATATACAACATTGCCTACCAATGTACAGCCAAAAACAAAACCAAAATTCAAACAAATCTTAATTTTTCAGCCCTAGGGTTCCTAATCCTAACTGATAAATTTAAAAAAAAAAAAAAAAAATTTACAAAACTTAATTTGTCAGCCCTAGGGTTCCTAATCCTAACTGATAAATTTAAAAACAAAACAAAAAATTTACAAAACTTAATTTGTCAGCCCTAGGGTTCCTAATCCTAACTGATAAATTTAAAAACAAAACGAAAAACTCAAAAAACAAAAAAAATTAATTTGTTAGTCCTAAGGTTTATACAGTTGTCAGTCTCGGGATTTCTGTATTTTTAGTTTAACAAGTCTGTACACACCAACACAAAATTAAAATAACAGTTTTTAACCTAGGGTTTTCACCTACGTTTTAAAACTGACAAGCTCAGCCTAAAAAACTAGGGTTTTTCGTTCCGTTTATCCTAGGGTTTTAGTTAAAAGCCAAAATAAATATTTTTCACCTAGGTTTTAGCTATGTCCTCCGTTCAATTTTTAGCTAAATTCTTGGTTTGTGTTCAGTTCAATTTTTAGGGTTTCCATTTTAATTTTAAGAAAACAACATCACAAAAAGAAAAATAAAACAAATACCTTGCAATTTCGAAAACACATAACAAAAGCAATAACACTAAGGAGCACTTACTGGTCTCGCTTCGGCTCCGTCGCTCGATCCGGTTTGTGCACTCATGATGTCGGGATAAATTCGGCAGCGCTTCGCTTCGCAGAATTAACCTCCTCCTCCCCAAAGCTCCCAATCGTAAGAAAATTCAGATGCAAATGAGCCCAAACCCTAGTTTTGGCCTTTAAATAAGCCTTTTTAGCTTATATTTGTCCCCCCTGGGACGAATACTAAGTAGGAATTCATCCCACCTCGAAACGAATTCATGGCAAAAATTAAAAAAAAAAACAAAAATTGAACAAAAATGCACCAAAATAGCTAATAAACTTGCCCGATGAGAGTGCTTTGGCACTTGACATCCGGGCATGCAAAACAGATGTCGGGGTCACAAATCCTCGCTATCCTATTCCCTAAGAAGGCTACCATAGCCGGACCGCTCCACGGGAAGACATATTTTCGAGAATTTCATCCCCAAATGACGTCAGCAAAAGGGTCAAAAACCCACCCAAAAATAAGTAATAACATTGCCGAACGAAGGCGCCTTCGTGCCTGACATTCTTGGCATCCAAAATAGACGTTGGGGTTACAAATTGTCACTATCCTACTCCCTAAGAAGGCTACCATAGCCGGACCGCTCCACGGGAGGACGGATTTTTGCCAATTTTAGCTCCAAAAAGCGTCACCAAAAAGGGTTAACACCCGCCAAAAATAGGTCTAAATGTCGGAAAACTGCACACACGTTCAAGGATAAGAATCTAAAGGCACCTTTGCACAAGTCATCTTGGGTCAAGCGACTCGTCGCTTTTCTCATGAAGGTCATTCCCTCATCGATTCGTCGCTTGAGGGGGTAGTCACACTTAGTCACCAATCAACAAATACACACCCAATTAAGGAAAACGGCATGCATTCAAAGAATCATTGACAAAGACAATTACGCTCCTGCTTGGGGCAGTAAACAAGCAATAATCATAAGCTGATCAATCACTTGGCATTCGTGAATCATGAACTCAAGGTTCCCAAAGACAAAAGGTTGTGCCCTTTGCCTATTCATGACTGATCAATGTCCAAGCTCAAGTAACACCTCACCAAAAAAGGTTAACACTTGAACTGAGTTCCTTCGCTCGTCAGAAGTAAGGATTCAAGAATGCATGCCCCTTTTCATGCTTGGGGCATCAAGAGTTGGTTAGGTTACTAAGAAACCCTAATCATTAGTGCTTTGGTTATCTATTTTTGCTTGACGTTGCGCCATGCACAGCGCATCCCAAAAAGGGGCATCTGTAGACACCAAAACAACACCAATCCGATTATGTGACTGCAAACACTGATCGCTTTGACACACACAGCCCCAAGGGCAGCCCCCAGAGGTCAAACAGTGGTCCTAACCACTCTCACAGTAGTTTTGGAAGGTCAGAGGTCAATTTGGCACCTTCAGGCACTTTGTTAAGTATCCGTCCCACCCTGGGACGAATTCAATCTGGGATTCGCCCTACCTAGGGACGAATTCTGAATTCACCCTAGGGTGGGGCGAATTGCAGGTTTTACGGGCAAAAAGTCAAATCTTGACAAATGGCAGCTCAGATCCGCCACCCAACACTTCCTTCATCGCATGGGAGTATGGGTGAGCATTTTTGAGCGTTAGAGGCATCTGCAAGGTCAATCATGAAGTCCCAATTCGGGGAGGAATCTCCTTCCCCCTGGGAGGGCATGGCCGCCATGTGGCGCCCTGCATGCCCATTTCAAGAGGCCTCCAGGTCTATAAATTGGTGAGTTTCCTCACCCCAAAATATACATAGTAGTAGCATTTTAGAGCAACGAAGTGCTGCCATTTTATTTACACACCTCACACCTTTTGGATTTGCCCCTTTCACATCCTTGATCTCCTTTAGAGGGGAGGTCCTTGGGTGACTCTTGAGAGGACGAATCTTGATCCCAAAACCCGACATTTGGCCATAGAGTACCACCCAATCTGTCGACAACACCTTGTAAGGGATTTTGGACCCATCCCAAGTGGATTGGTGCCGAAATCAGGCCCCAAACGGTGGGTGGCCCGCCAGGGTGCCCCACACTACTACAGGCCTAATCGCCCTTTTTAGGAACGATTGGGAAGTTATAGCAGATTTTGCTTTCGGTCATTTTCATTTCTTGCATTTGATTTCTATGTTGTTTAGGTAGTTTACAATCTTGATTTCATTTCGTTTTGATTAATTGCCATTATGCTATCACGTTTTCGCTCTCACTAACTTGCAGATAAGCATCCTCAAATTCCCATTGATGGAGGTCAAATTGGGAAAATCCGACCATCTGGGTCTTCCCAAAATGCCCCCAATTAGCTAACCCCAAGTTTTCAGGTTTTTTGGAGCTTTCGAGGCAGGACATTGGAGACAGTACCTTTTCGGCGTTATGTTGCAGGTGAATTCGTCCCACCCCGGAATGAATTCAAATCGGTGAGGAATTTTTGGACTGTTCTTTTTGCAGAGCCCTCCTGGTGATATCTTGATACCCCTGTCAAATTTTTAGAGCATTTGGATTTGTTTTGATCATAGTTTAATTCGTTTCTTTTATTCATTTATCGTAGGCTTGGGGATTGCATGCTTTGTTTCATCCGTAGGTGCTATTGATCATCTTCTGTTTCTTTGAATGCAGGATCGGAACATCGGAGGAGCAGCAAGGAGTCAATATTCATAGACACAAGCGGTGGCGATGTTTTGGTCCGCCCATCTTACATGTGGGCACGTGGAAGAAGGAAGGCTACCCATGGATGTAACCAAGAGATGAACCTAACGCTCCTCGCCCCTGAAAAGGGAGGATGCTAATTGTAACCGAGTTGTGAAATACATCAATAAAAAGAGAAGGGCTGTTATTTCATTTCGAGTTTCAATTCATGCTTTCTCCATTTCATGCATTTTTAATTTGTAGGATTTAGCGTTAAGCTTAGTTTCAATTTTGCATCATGCTTGGGAATTTTTCTTTTTTTGTTTCCGTATCCTCGTGCTTTCAAATCTCTAAATACACTAACCCAATTTTGTAGTCCTAAAGTAGGTACAAAAGGACAAATTCAAACATCACTACTGGTGGCACACACACATAGAAGCCCACCTACACTAAGGGTACTGAAAGGCACTAGCAAATATTCTCAAATTCATGTGGAAGAAGAGATAAAACCTTCTCGAGAGGAATCTCATTCTGTAACCCTATTTCAGATCCGTAAAATCATAATTAGCAGAAATTAGTGATTTCCATGTGTTACGTTCTTTCTTCTTACTACTTTGATACCACATGTTAGAAAAATGATTGTATTATGGTGTTGAAGATTATTTAAGTACTCAATATATGTAAATTAAGCATAAGAAACCATTAAATAAACTTTAAACTATTATATCACATGCTCATATCTTATGATGGGTGGTTATACCACTTGACATCTCATATGGTCTATGATGTAATAAATCGTAACATCTAAGTGAGTTAGTTTTTATTATGGGGTTTTATAATTGAAAAAGGATGTTGATAGCCCACCACCAATGATTCAACTAGTTCATAAGTGTTGCAACACCAAGCACATGTACAGACTTCATATGCACAAGAATTTGAGTATCTTGGATAATAGACTTGTTAAAAATTATCCATAATAATATATCATCATTCTTAATATGAACTCTAGGAAACAATCATCTACAATAAACATTTTAATAAGCATCATCTTCTAGTTTGGTTTCTTTCTTGAGAATTATATTTTTCAAATCTTGATACTCATAAATTGTATCTTATGGATCCACATACTATAAATTCTTCTAGTGGTTTCTATGAATGTAGAATATTATATTATAAATGGTTGCCATTCTTACACTAGTGAAAACCCTCAATAGTTAATGCAAAATATTAAATGATAAACACAACACTATACTCCACCCAAGCTCAAAAATTGGAAAAACTCTAAGTTGTACCTTACCCAACCTAGAATGTAAATAAAATTCAAATAGCACTTTTCCCAAGCTAGAAGCATGAGCAAGCTCAAGCTATGTTTTTTACCATAGCTTGACCGAACATCAAATATCATGAGTAACAACCTTATCAAGTGAGAAGAAACCCATAGATCATAAAAATCAAAATACCAAATATTATCTATCAAATCCAACAAATCTAAACATAACTTAAGATAAAAACTCTATTGACAATGCAACAACACCAAAATTAACTATAGAGTAACAAAAAATAAAGAATCAAGTTGGGTGAAATAAATGGTGCAACAAAATTCTCTTCTTTCTTCCATTTGTGGCATTGATATCATAAAAGACTGTAATACTAGTTGTACTATTTGTATTTTTCAGCTCTAATTTATAATGATTTATAATCTCGTAATTGATTACTATTGATAAAACCAAATCCTAGAAATCCTACAACGTATTCTTGAAAATCCAAACAAGTTCTTAAACATCCATTATAGTAAACAATATAATAATAGAAATCTCTATCATGTTTATTAACAAACTTTATTTTAACAACTAAAATATGATCTCCTTGCTTCATGTTGCAGTTTGTCTCATGACTAAAGTTTTCCTTTTATTTCTCTATCATTCTTACTTTGTAATCATGTACCATGCATTTATTCTCATTATATTTGTAGCTTCAAAATATGATATTTTATATTCCACTTGTTGAGCATGCATTCTCTTGATTCTTGCTTAACCTAAATAATATTTGGCAATGGTTTTAAAATATCTATAGCAACACATATCTCTATATATATGGCATATTTTCCTTCTTTATAATTGGTCCATCCTAGATGAACTCTCCTAGTGAATTACTAATTCCTTAAAAACCTCTGTATTTATAAGTTGATATAGAATTCGAAAAATGACAACCTCCACTAGAATCCTTTTAATAATTTTTACCTCCATAGAATATCCTTATTCCATTGTATTAAATACCGGCAATCTCTCAACACTAATCACTTTATACTTTATTTTGAATTATAAAAAATGCTGTGGAAAAATCCTTTTAGAAAAAAGTCATGGAGTAATTTGAATTTAATCCCCCACTTTTTGATCCAATTTTAAATATCATAAATACATGATGAATATTTATGAAATTTATATTTTAACCCTTTACTTTTAAAAACCATTATATCATAGCCAATCATATCATATTTTGTAATCATTTCAACTACAATATTGATGGTGTATAGATTTGATCTTTCTCTGACCCCAATTAAAACCTACATTAAAAACCATTAAATTATAACCAATCATATCATATTTTGTAATCATTTCAACTACAATATTGGTGGTGTATAGATTTGATCTTTCTCTGACCCCAATTAGAACCTACATAGTTCTAGCTGACGAATCCTTAGGATTGTTCTCCTCTATTGCTACTTCTCGTTTATAAAATCTATATATATCAAAATTACTCTCCATAACAGCTTAAACTTAATTATCTTTTGCTCTTCCATCAGATTTACAAATTGTAGAATTTTGTACAGCTGAACACAAAGTCTGCTCAATAGTCTAAATCCTTTAAATGTCATGGTCTTCCAAACAAATACTACTACGAAACACGGCCATTAATTTCAAATCATAGCACCATTCCAACCCTAATTCTATACAACTTACTAGGGTTTCACGCATACTCCGAAGAAATTGAAAGTCTTAACAGTTAGACCTATATTATAAGATGCAAGATCTACAAATTGGACAGCTATTATGCTGATAACCAAATGCCCATTTCTTCAAACACTGCGCGTGAAAGATATGCTCACAATCTCTCATCACCCCAACCTCGTCGTCCCTCTTCAAATCCGTTAAACAGATAGCACAAATGCTTACCTCCCCACAAGAACAGTCAAATCTCTCCGAGGGTATGCGACCTCGAGGACTACTCCCACTGACAGAATCCGGACAAGCTTGGATTTCTATAATTTCTTCCGGCCCTGGCCAAAGCATTTGAGGCTCAGGAAAATCGCCGAGCTTCAATGTTCGAAGAAGGCAGTAGACAGGATGCCTCAAGTAACCTAACAAAAACGCAGCGGTGAGCAAGGGCTCCGGAACTTGGAAGTTCCACGCAAAAAATGCCATAATTAATCAAGTGGATTGTGGTAGAGGAATGTAGCAATCGGTTGCGCTGAATACAACACACGCAGCAGACAAGGTCTTAGATTTTCTATGTCAATAACCCCAAACTAAAATTTAAAAATAAAAAAATAATGCAAGAGGAGCGACCCAAACCGCCAAACTTAATTAAATACAACCACCTTTAGCCGGCATTAATTAAATACAACAGGCTTTGGCCGGCTCACTAAATGAAATACACCAACATTTGGCATCCTTACTGAAATTAAAACACCAACCAACCTCTGGCAGCCTCACAACGGAGATGGGTACGAAATTAAAACATAATATCGTCTGTTGAAATTTCAAATCTCTTTTCACGGCTCAGAGGTGCGTGTATTTTAACTTACACATTGTGTCCTTTTGGTCTGCTTTAAGTTTGTCTTTTTTTTTTTTTTGTTGTCCTTTTATCTTGTGTTTATTACATAGCAGATTTGGTTACAATCACTATTTTTAGTAAGTGTTTATTACATAGCAGATTTGGTTACAATCACTATTTTTAGTAACTAGTCAGGGTTTAAATTACAAGGACTGCTCCCAACAATCTATCCATCTCATTTTGTTGATCTTGGGGTTGACTTCCTCCCAAGTTTTGAACCTAGGTCTCTTCTTGGTAAGTGTCCAACCACACTTGGACTTACCAATCCACCTAGCCCATGGAGGTCCTCTTGCCCTCGTGTTATCATCTTTATTTGTATTGTATAGAACTTATGTTTGGTAGATGTCTTTAGTGTCTTTTGTGAAACTGTTGATAACAATTGCTTCACAACAATTCAACAATTGCTGAAACATTGGGTTCAAATGGTTTTTTCGATAAAAGATTCTTCTTACAAAATTAGTGAATTATTTTGCACTTTAGGTTTCTAAAGTTTTAATAAAAAAAAAAATTAGCAATAAAATTTGTAACTATTGATGATTTCTCTCAACACAATAGTTTTTCATTTCTTACATTTCGTGAGACATAAGATTTGTTGGAGGGAGCAATTGGAGTTCATTTAAGGATGTGGATTCTGTTTTTTAAATTCTTACTTCTTGTTTCCGCCCATACAGAAGACCTAAAGATATAAAAACTATAAAAAAACTAGGATTAAAAGAAATAGAAAACTTGAAAAACAGAAGACACAATATAAAAACTATATAAAAACTAGGATTAAAAGAAATAGAAAACCTGAAACACAAAATCAAAATAATTATCGATTCTGTCAAAGGTGTAAAGAGCAATAAATTGTTGTAAAAAGTAATAAATTGTTGTGCTTGTCTACAAGATTTTACCTTGCTAGGCATTCAATGTACTTGAAATCTAGAAGATCCATCTTTTTTAATCCTTGGTTGAAATTGTGGACCAGATGTCTAGGTATTTAAAGTATTGGACTTCTAGAAGTACAATGTTTTTAATCTTTGGTTGTAATTTAGGGTGATTGTGGACTCATCTCAGTAGTGGACGAATAACAAAATGCTTGAGATAACAAAATGCTCGAGGAGCCAATAGTTGATGTAATAAGTTTCTAAGTGTTAATCAATAATTCAAAGTTTTGGAAGTGCTAAAGGAGCCAATGATGTATTAAGTTTCTTATTGTTAATCAATAATTCAAAGTTTTGGAAGAAATGTTTTTAGGTTGTGTGAGAATCATTATAAAATTTAAAACTGAACCAAAAATAATTTATGTTGACTACCAACCTGGAATTTGACAGGTATATGACGGTATATTGCATTTCAAACCGTAAATAACGGTTTCTATTTTATACACATAGTAGATTTTACCTACTTATAATATACATGAGTACATTCGATATGCGGATTAAAAGTAAATGTTACACATATGAATACATTACCTATTAAGAAACATTAAATTCTCCACTCTCCATGTAGGTTGTGCGCGGGCCGAAAAAGATCCTCCAACTCCCTCTCTAATAATTGAAGCATATAGGGCAGTGTGGGATACTTTTGTAACGTATGCATGCTTGTGTGTGAGATAGTTGATTTATTTTTCAACATGTCATTGGCCATTAAAGAAAGGATTGCCAACGAAGACAAGAATTGCAATTGAGGTGACTAAATGTGATGAGATAGAGGTATTTATAGGGGAATATCGACGGATTAAATTTTGTGTTTTGTACAAGGGATGTGAAATTGTTGGGTCTTTTATAGTTGGAATAAATCCACGACATAGATGAAAATCGTCGGGTCTTTTACAATTGGAACAAATCCACGATAGAGAAAAGAGGAGAAAAACTAAAACCAAAAATTAGGGGGCGAGGCCAGGTACTATGATCAATAAAATAACAATTGTATCAATTTACTTTAGAATGGGTAATTGCATATTTATGGTATTTTTGTATCCTTGGTTTACAGTTCATCAATCTACAGCTTCATCTGGTTCATTTAGTTTGACAGTTACAAAAAAAAAAAAGATTACTAGGGTGTTGTATCTGCGTAAAGGTTTCAGTTTTTGCATAGCTTTAAAGGTGACTTTTTTTTTTTAAATCTACAACTAATTGGTATTTTTTTTTGGAATTTTGTTTTATCAATCATTTTTCTTAAATCTACAACTAATGTTTTGTGTACTAGATTGTTTATTTCAACTTATTTTTATTTAAATTGTATTTTTTAATTGGTTATATGGGATTAAAACGGGTAAATATTTGTTGACACAACTACTTTTGGCTCAACCTTCTTTCACTCCATAATTTTATGAATAGATAACTCTTTCAAAACAAACTTAATCCTGCATCTTCCTCTATAAAAAATATAAACCTCTATCATCTTTTAAAAAAATTGAAAGTTAAATAAAATTTTAAACCTTAATATGAAAGTCAATAAAAAAATTTAACTGTCATACAAATTCCTCTGACAGGTAATTATTTTTTGAAATTTCTACCAACTACCTGTCTTTTTTATTTGACACGTACATTTTTTTTCCAAGAGGTGGGGTTTATATATAATTTTTTTAAAAAAGTGAAGTAATTTATTTTATAGAATTTATAACTTTATATTTATTTTCTAATTTTTTTTAATATTTTAAATTATTAAAATTTTGAGGTCCGAGGTGTAGACCAATTGGTTCATCCAAACCCCATAATGGGGGGCGGAGGTCCAAGGTTCAAATCTCGGGCCTCACCAGACTGAACGCATAGGGGCGGACTGCGCGAAGATCTGTGTGTCAGCTTCTGGGACGGACAACGCAGAATAATGTGGCAGCCATAAAAGTTGGACAACCTGCCCGGATTCGTGGCTACCAATTCCACCATGTAAATTTAAAAAAAAAAATTATTAAAATTTTGAATGTATATTTATATTTTAAATGTGAGCACTGATTGTGTGATGACTTTATGTTAAATTCTTTATTGATAGATACAACTCTTAAAATTTTGAAAAATAAATAAAATTTTAAACCCCAAATGAAAGTCAATAAAAAATTTAACTGTCATAACAGATAATTATTTTTTGAAATTTCTACCAACTACCTGTCTTTTTTATTTGACACGATTTATTATACATTTCATTTCCAAGAGGTGGCGTTTATATATAATTTACTGAAATGCTTGGACTTTAAAAAAAATTGAATTATCGTGACTTTTATTTTATAGAATTTATAACTTTATATTTGTTTTTTAATTTTTTTAATATTTCAAATTATTAAAATTTTGAATGTGTATTTATATTTTAAATATGAGAGGGTGGGTGTGTGGTGGTTTTGTGTTAAATTTTCTATTGATAAGTACGAGGGTTCATGGTTGGGCTTTACGAGGGGTCATAGTTGGGAGGAGACTGCTCAGCCCTGTGCGTCGGTCACAATTGTTTCTCACAATAACCAAATGAAAAAATATATATTTTAAAATTTTTAATGTTTTAAATAATAAATAAAAATTTATTATTTGGTACTATGGTATTAGTTTAATTAATTTTATTTTTTAGTTTTTAAGAAGAGTATTTATGTTCAAATGTTACAAAACAATACTAATATAATTCTTAAACCTGTTGTAATTGTAGACACCAAAACAACACCAATCCGATTATGTGACTACAAACACTGATCGCTTTGACACACACAGACCCCAGGGCAGCCCTCAGAGGTTAAACAGTGGTCCTAACCACTTTTGCAAGCAATTTTGGAAGGTCAAAAGGCAATTTGGCACATTCAGGCACTTTGCTCAGTATCTGTCCCACCCTGGGACAAATTCAAATTGGGATCCGTCTCACCCAGGGACGAATTCTGAATTTGCTCTAGGTCAGGACGAATTCCAGGTTCAACGGGCAAAAAGAAAAATTGCGCCAAATGGCAGCCAAGGACAGTCAATTAATGCCTCCTGTCTTGCATGCACGTGTAGGTGGGCAGATTGGACGTTAGAGGATTGTCACAAGGGCAGTCATGGAGGACTTTCCTCCCTCTTGGGAAGGCATGACTGCCACATGGCGCTTATGCATGCCCCTCCAAAGAGACCCCCTGGGTCTATAAAATGGTGAACTTTCTCACCCAAAAAGGACAGGTTGGAAGCATTTTCAAGCAACGAAGTGCTGCCAAATTGATACCAAGCTTTACCCTTTTCATTCACCTCTTCCACATCCTTGATCTCTTTCGCAAGAGAGGTCATTGGGTGGTTATTGGAAGTGTGAATCTAGATCCAAAACCCGACACTTGACCACATTGATCTACCAATTCGTCGACAACCCATTACAAGAGATTTTGGGCCCATCCCAAGTGGATTGGTGCCGAAATCAGGTTCCAACGGTGGGCAGCCCGCCCGAGCGCCCCGCACTCCTGCGAGCCTAATCTTCTTTTTTAAGAACGATTGGGAATTCGTGGCAGATTGTTCTTTTGTCATTTTTTTATTTTGCATTCCATCTTATGCGGTTTAAATAGCTTGTAATTTTGATTTCATAATGCTTTGATCAAATCTTATCATGTTTTGTCGCTTTTGTTGTCCTCACTAACTTCCAGGTAGCAACGTCCAATTCCCATTGATGGAGGTCAAATTGGGGAAATTTGATCATCTGGGTCTTCCCAAAATGCCCCCAATTAGCTAACCCCTAATTTTATAGGTAGTTTGGAGCTCTCGAGATGTGACATTTGGGTAGCATCACTTCGGCGTTTTGTCTCAGGAGAATTCGTCCTACCCTAGGACGAATTACAGTCGAATTCGTCCCTCCCAGGAGCGAATTTGAATTGACGGCAAATTGTCCAACTGTTTTGATGGCAGTGGCTCTCTGGTAATGTTCCTTGGTTCTCGTCAAATTTGCAAGTTGTTTAGAATCGGTTTATTTATCGCTGTAATCAATCTTTTGCATGCATCTTCCATTGTTTTTAGAGAACAAACATTTCATCTTTGCAACAGGTGCTACTAACGATTTTGTTGTTTCTTTGAATGCAGGAGGAGCAGCAAAGATCAAGGATTCATTCACACCAGCGGCGGCAACACTTTGGCCCGCCCATTTTGCATGTGGGCATGCGAAAGAGAGATGACTTTCCATTGATGTGACCAAGAGACAAGTTTGATGCTCCTCTCCCCTAAAAAGGGAGGAAGCGAATTGTAACCGAATTTGAAATACATCAATAAAAGAAGAGGGTTGTTTCGTTCCATTTGGGTTCTAATTTTTCTATGCTTTCTCCATTTTACGCATTTCTAATTTGTAGCATCAAGTTTAGTTTCGTTCTTGCATCGTGTTTGGAGTTTTCCCTTTTTGTTTTCGAAATCTCGTGCTTTCAGTGGCGATCACGGTGGGACCCTGTCCCTTGATTTTGAGATCAAGAAACTAATCAAAAACTTGTGTTTTCTTGCTTACAGGTACCATTTTTCGAGCATTGACTGTTATTCGTCCTTGCCTGTGGCAAATAAATTACTATAATTCGTTCGACCCTTAGACGAATGCGAATTCGTCTCAGACTGGGACAAATTTTGTTATGGTATTCGTCTCACCCAGAGACAAATTTATGTCTGTGCTGTTTTAGGGCCGAGAGTCAGAAACATCCTTTTGGACAGAGAAGAGGTAGGGGTTTCTAACAAGCTTCTGTCAAATTTATGTTTTCTGTTTTTTGATTTTCAGTTTTTGTATGGCTTAGGGAAAGTTTCCTTTTTGTTTTCCTGTTTCATTTTTTTGCAAATTAAAAGGAACCCCACACAAATCACGTGGCATTTTTAAACCAAGGAGCTGGTCGTAAGACCCTAGCCCTTGATCAAGACCAACGGTGGGTTCATCACCACCTTGGCTTGAATTTTGCATTCATTTACCCCGATTGTCATTGTTGCTCAATGTAAATCCTGACGAAAGCTGATCGAGTGTCGCTGGGGTGATTCTCAGCGTGCAAGGATAAGTCTTCTATGGTAGGTGTTATAAATAGGGCAATCCCCCTTTCGTACCACCTATGCACCACGTACCATCTACTCTCATGTACCTATAGTTTCCCTCTCGTAAGGGCGGGTATATAGAGAGGTTGGTATATCGGCTTGGAAATGGTATATCGAAGGGGCGACCATTTATGGGAGTCATAAGAGCCTTCATACTGCATTTAAACATTCTTCAAATTTTTTTTTAAAATAAACATTAAAACACACGAAACCAGATTTAGGGCACACTTTTAATCTTTAAAAGAGATAATCATCGCTTGCATGTGTGTGATCTTTTCTGTTTTGTGTAACATAAAAAAAAAAAAAAAAAGAATCATAAACAAAAGACAAAAATTTACGTATTTTGTAGAGACGCATCGTCATGGTGTTCACCCGCAGCCAAGCCCAATCACGGGCGGACGCTGCAGAGAATGTCCAAGGAGGCACAAGTTGCCTCCATTACAGTCCCAAGGATTTGGTCATACCACCTTGGCGACGTGACACACAAGGCAGTCCCCTCCACACCTTAATGGAAAGGGACTATAGGGGCACCTCTTCTAGGGGCACTCCTGTTCAGCATAACACCCAGCACATACCCTTCCATGAGGGGTACATCCATAGGAGAGCTCCATTAGATGCTCGCTATGAGTGGTCACCACGTGACAAAGCGCTAGGTCAACATAGGGATCGACGGGAGGAACCACATGATTACACTATCCCTCCTTCACCCCCTCTAGTTGTCAAGACTACAAGGACAAATCCAGAGCACAAGGCTCCTTAGGCGGGGCAAGCCAACTCCGCCCGTTCCTTTTTCACTTACGAAAAAGAGCATGAGGAAAACCCTTACCTTCCTCAAGAGCAATATACATTGCGGGAGCAATACGCCTCCGCAACTGCTAGCTATCAGGATCACCTATTGAGGCCAAAGCCTTGAGGGAATGTCGCTACCCCTGACAGAGAGAGGCGGCCTATAGAGATCTCAGATCACCATGACCGAGATAGATATCTAGGAGAGGCATCTAGGCCTTCTAGACATGAGACGACAGGACCAACTATCTTAGAATCTACCAAGCATATCACACGTCGAATGCAACTCATGCTACTTGAGCTAGAACGACAACAGTTAGAGCAACGATATCTTCTAGATAAAGAGTACATTCAGCGCCAGAAGGATGAGTTTTTCCAACACACTATGTAGGCGAGGACTCCAATACTTCGCACACATAAGACAAAACATGATGAAAGACACAACCCCTCGATGTGAGATAGGTCACAGCAACCTTATCAAGCGATACCCCCAATGCCTCCTAGACAGGAGTGGGAGGCTACTCCCCCGATTCCTCAAGCACCCACCTGGGTTCATGGGCCACCCTCAAAAATCCCTCAAGAAGCCTCTGAGGAATCTGAGCAAGAAAAAGAGTGGACTGAAATGCAATACCAAGGCAGGGGAACCAATACCCCTCCATAGACCCCTCCATAGACCCCACGTTCCTCAATAGGAACCAACCAAAGATGAGGAGCCCAAATCCCCTAATACATGCAAAGAATTAGAGCACTTAGAGTCAATAGAGACCAAGATCTTGGGGTCCCAAAGGCCCAACCTATGCGAGGCTCCTCTTGAAGAGGATCAGCCTCTGACCGTAGAGCTACCCGAGGACGAGGTCTTCCATGTCTCAAAATTGCCAGAGAGCTTAATGGAAATATTCCCCTTAGAGGCGCCCATTGAGCAAGCGCCACATCAAAACAATCAGGTCCCCCCACAATGAGCGGAACAACTCCATGAGGACCACATCAATCTGCTCAAACAAGAAGAGTCTAGCATATCGTGGGCAATTTTCAGGGCCAGCAAGGGCCTTTGGTTTTCTGACAGAGATTACAAAGCCAACACTGAGATGGAATATCTCAATCATGCGCAACGACACAATCACCCTGTAACCCATGAAGAACTGATGGCACAACTAGGTACAAGGCTAGGGCATGAGTGGCACGTTAACCCAGCGCACTGGAATCAAACGTTGAATTCACCACTTTGGATAGAACAAGAGCAAATTCTTCCTGGAGACCCCATAGCCACATCAGTGCCGAAGGCAGACCCTATCCTCCTATCCGTGCATAGGGTTGATCCATTCGTGCCAATCCCTCTAGAGCCAGATCCGGTGCACAAAGATCATCAAGCTGGGGGTACCTCTATTCCCTGAAGAGCAAGTGGATTACACCAAACGCTCCAAAGGTGTCCATAAACCCTTTGGTCAACCCAAAAGCTCCAAGGATTACCACAATCACTTGGTCAACCCAAAAAGCTCCAAGGATTACCGCAATCGCTTGGTCAACCCAAAAAGCTCCAAGGATTCCCGTAATTGCTTGGTCAACCCAAAAGCTCCAAGGATTCTCATAATCACTTGGTCATCCCCAAAACGCCCCAAAGGTGTCCATAAACCCTTTGGTCAACCCAAAAGTGCCCTAACGGTGCCCATAAATGATGCAGGAGCATCCAACGAAATTTGGGAAATTTTATTTTTTCTAAATTTTAGTGCATTTTGTCGAGGCCATAACTTCTCAACCGTAGCTCCGATTGATGTGAAATTTGACAGGGAGCTAGTTGGGAGATTTTTAAACAAATATGACTTCGTAGAGTCTTATTTTCCCAGAAAACCCAGTTTTTGGGGCCAAATTCCATCATCTAGTGCCCCGAAATTAGGTTTTAAAATTACTCACCTAATTTTTTATGCTTTTTGAGCTGTTCGGAGGTCTATATCTCCTAATGTATTTAGAGTTAGGACTTAAAATTTTATTTTTGGCTTATCTATTGCAAGAGGGATGCGCACCCCAATTTTGGTCCCCATCCGACTCATTTTAGTTTTTAGGGTTTTTTGGCTATATAGCCATGAGGATTTATTGATGGAGAGCCAAGCTTGCTCAAACCAGTTCTCATTCAAAACTTGGAAAATATTACCTCACAAAGATAGCACTTCGTTGCACAAAAGCCCCAAAGGTGCCCACAAACCCTTTGGTCAAACCCAAAAGCTCCAAGGATTATCGCAATCGCTTGGTCATCCCAAAAAGCTCCAAGGATTATCGCAATCTTTTGGTCAATCCTAAAAGGCCCCAAAGGTGCTCACAAACCCTTTGGTCAAACCAAAAGCTCCAAGGATTATCGCAATCCCTTGGTCACCCCAAAAGCTCCAAGGATTATCGCAATTGCTTGGTCATCTCAAAAAGCTCCAAGGATTATCGCAATCCTTTGGTCAAACCCAAAAACTCCAAGGATTATCGCAATCGCTTGTGTAGCAGTGTGAACACATAGTGGTTAGGCTAGATTAAGTTTAATTGTCGGCAAGTTTATAATGTCGGCATATTTTTATTTTAGTTTTTCTCTTCTTCCCCTTATCCCTCCATTTCCTCCTTTATTCCCTCTTCCTCCTTATCCCTCCACCTTCCTTTCCCCTTATTCCTCCAACCTCCCTTCCTTTTCTCTCCGCTGACTTCCTCCCTTCTCCTTTCTTATAAATTAGTGTTTCTAGCCTATGTTCTAAGGTTGTCGATGTAATAGCTCTGCAAGGTTTATTAATTAATATTATTTAGTTAATTTTTTAATATTACCTCCTGGTCCAAATTCAATATTTGGTATCAGAGCCAATCGGGCAAGCGTGTTGGGCATGAATCTCGAGGTCGCACGGCACGAATCCCGAGGGTGAGGATGCACGGTGAGTCAGCTAGGCGAGCATGTTGGGCACGTATCCCGAGGGCGCACTGTGTTCGAGGAGCTGGCGATCGGATCGAGGAGGTGGCAGAGCTGGGCATGCATTTTGAGGTGACACATGGCAGAGCAGTCGTAGAGCAGACAAATAACATGGACACGTAGATCGAGGTGCTAAGGTGGACGCTAAGGTGGTGACAACTGACACATGGTGGGTGCTGATAGAGCATTAACGTGACGATCGACGTGGTGCTGACATGGTGATCAACGTGGCAGTTGACGTGGCGCGCTGACATGGCGAGGCGGTCAAGCATGTGCGATGGCAAAAATTGGTTGGAACACGTGGCAGAAGCGGGTTCGTTTGAAGAAAACACGTGGCGGTCGCAGATTGGCCGAAGAGCAAGCATAGTGGTGAGGAGCGATTGCCCGAAGGCAATCGAAGGTAAATGTGCCTTCGCGCATATTTGAAGGTTGTTCTGCCTTCTTCCCACTGCATGTGGGATAAATCCCCATTTTTTTAAAAAAAATTATCGTCGTTGACAGTATAAGGAACGACAGGTTCCTTTGTTTACCCGTCGAGGCCTGTAGCGGCGTTGGTTGTGTTGTTTTCTGGCGGACGAGAGGTCCCGGGGTCGAATCCCGTCGAGGGTTAAAACAAAGTTTTGTTTTTTTTTTTTTTTTAAATCTTCGGAGGCCGGTGAATTTAAAACGGCGGACGTCACCATTTCTTTCACCGGCGCCGCATGGTGTAGCGGCTAGTGGCTACGGGTAGGACGCGGAGGTCCTGCGTTCGAATCCCGTCGGGGATTTCGCGACGAAAAAAAACAAAAGGTTTTTTAATTAAATTTTTCTTATTTGTTTTGAATCAAAGTTTTTTAAAAATTTAATAATTTTTATTTATATTTTTTATTAAGTTTTTTTAAAATAAACTTTTATTTAAAAAAACTAATTTAAAATATATATAAAAAAATTGTTAAAATTTTAAGGGCTTTATTAAAACAAATTTTGAAAAATTGTTTAAAAATAAAAGGGTGAAAAGTTTTTTTTTGGCATCATTATTGTAACCCAGTGCATGCGGTGTATTTTTGAGTAGATGATTCGGTCATCTGGATGCTATTATGCATTGCTCTCTCTGTTGAGAAGAGAGAATCCTGATTCCTTTGACAGGAAAGTCCAGCAGAGTGGACTTCATACTGTGTTTTGTCAGTTGGAAAACCAAGTGATTGCACATCAGAGAAAACCAGATTCTGGATACGAGGCGGATTCTAAAGATAATATCTTCGGGCAAAGAGTAGTTGAATCCGAGACGGTTGAAACAGTACCTGAAGGACAATCAAGTGACAGTTATACTCCTACAGTGCCTGAAGTTGAAACGAGTGAGAGCTATACACCTCGCTCTCTAGATCCAGAACCAGCAGAAGCGAAGAAGAAGCGAGAGGAAAAAGAACCGGTGGAGGTGAAACACTGCAATTGAAGAACGAGTTGTTCTCAAAAGGCGTCTTGAGCCGGTAGCAGCGACAAAAGAAGTCATTATCATCAGTGACGACGAAGCAGACAACTTCACCTTTCCAGTTTTGGGAAATCCTCAAGAAGAAGAACGCCAAATCAGTGAGCATTTTAAGAAAGCTAGATTTGATTTAAATCAGTAAATCAGTGATCTATTTTGTACTTTTTTGTATAGTTTGTTTGAAGTTGAAATAAAAGTTGCTTTCTAAAATGGCTTCCAATACTAGTTTACCAATCCCTGAATTCAATGGTGGTGATTACGAGTATTGGTCAATTAAAATGAAAACTCTATTGATTGGCAAAGGTCTTTGGGATGTAATTGAAGAGGGATATACTGAACCTTCAGCTGCTGAGTGGGCGGTTTTGAGTGGTGCTGATAAAAGGGCTAGAAAAGAAGCACAGAAGAATAATTCTTTTGCCCTTTATCACATTCACGCTCCTCTTGATAAAAGTATTTTCCCTAGAATAGCTTCTTTTAAAACTGTTGAATCTTCTTGGAATGCTTTACAAGAAAGTTATAGGGGTAGTGACCAAATCAAACAAGTTAAACTCCAAACCTTGAAAAGAGAGTTTGAAACTCTTAAAATGCAAGAAAATGAAAAGGTTGGTGATTACTGCGTGCGTGTGAAAGCCGTAGTAGATAAGATGGTCACTTTAGGAGAAGATGTAAAGCCTAAAATTATAGTGAAGAAAGTGTTGAGGACACTTCTTCCTAAGTGGAATTCAATAGCCATCATTATAGAGGAATCTAAAGACCTAACTTCTCTGTCTTTTGAAACCCTCATTGGCTCACTTCTCTCACATGAGGAGAGATTACAGCCATCTCCTTCCACAAGTTACGGAGGAGATGATAAAGCCTTTGCTTCTCAAGAAGGCAGAGGTAGAGGTCGTGGTAGAGGAAAGTCTAGAGGAAGAGGCAGAAATAATCAGAGAGGTGGAACTCCTAATAGAGGAGGAAATCAGAACAGAGGAGGATTCTCAAACAACAGTGAACAACAACAGAATAGAGGAGGACAACAAAATAGAGGGAAACAATCAGGCAAAGGTAAAGGAGGAGATAAGTCAAAACAATCTTGCTACAATTGTGGCAAACTTGGCCATTATGCTCGTGACTATTGGACTAAGACTTCACAGGGAGCTAGTAGCAGCTAGAGCAGTTAGTTTGGAAACTTTGGAGAAGAGGAAGAGGCCACAAATCTCTTTCTCTCATATGGTCAAGCAGATCAGAACATGAATGATACATGGATCTTGGACACTGGGTGTTCAAACCATATGAGTGGCAAAGAAGAGCTCTTTGCTACTCTAAATTCCTCCTACAAATCCAACATCAAATTGGGAGATGATAAATCATTGGCAATCGAAGGCATTGGAGCTATGGCGGTTCCAACTAAAGAAGGAGTCAAACAAGTAAGTGATATCTATTATACACCCCATCTCCAACATAATATTTTAAGTGTTGGACAAATGTTAGAAAAGAACTACAAGTTGCTTTTTGATGAGGGTAAATGCACTATTTTTGATAAAAATAACAATAATAGAATCATTACTCAAGTGCCAATGTCAAAGAATAGATTGTTTCCTTTAAAGTTTGGCCAGCCAGGGGGAGATAAGTTAGCAAGTGTTGCTATTTCCAATCCAAGTGTTCTATGGCACTTGAGATATGGCCATTTGAATTTTGCTAGTTTGAAAATGCTAACTTCCCAAGCCATGGTCACTTGGACTTCCTAAAGTTCGGGATAGTAAAGAAGTCTGTGAAGGGTGTGCTCTTGGAAAGCATGCCAGATCAAAGTTTCCTCATGGACAAGCATGGCGGGCCAGCTATCCACTCCAGCTAGTGCATACCGAGCATCCGTGGTCCGATGCAGACACAAATTCTGGGTAACAACTCTTACTTTCTACTCTTTATTGATGATTATACTAGAATGTGTTGGATATATTTTTTGAAACATAAGGATGAAGCATATGAATGTTTTCTTGATTTCAAAACAAGAGTTGAAAGTGAAAGTGGACATTTTGTAAAATGTCTTCGATCAGATAGGGGAGGAGAATACTCCTCTAATGAGTTTGTGAATTTTTGTAAGCAACATGGCATTAAGAGGCAGTTCACTACTGCCTACACTCCACAACAGAATGGTGTTGCAGAGAGGAAGAATCACACCATTGTGGAGATGGCAAGGTCTATGCTTCAGACGAAGCATTTGACTAATTCATATTGGGCAGATGCAGCCAGGACCAGCGTATATATCTTGAACAGAAGTCCTACTTCCAGTTTGAAAGGACTGACACCTTACCAAGCATGGTATGGTAAAAAGCCAAATGTTAAGCATTTCAGAGTGTTTGGCTCGTTGGCCTATTCTCACATTCTTGATGAGCTTAGAAAGAAGCTCGATCCAAAGAGTCAGGCATGTATCTTTGTAGGATACTATGAGAATACAAAAGCTTACAGACTTTATAATCCCCGGACTAGAAAGCTTGTGATTTCTAGGGATGTAATTTTTGATGAAGGGGGAGAATGGGGTAAGCCCCAAATATTCAGTGATGTTGAATCCACTGATGTAGTTTCTCAACGGAGTGCAACCACGGACACCACGAAAGGAAAGCAGTCTCCTCCAACAAGTCCAAGTTCATCTTCGATTCCTCTTCTTCACCAAGTCCTTCTCCACAGCGATCTGTATGTTCCTCACCAATGGACATTGATTCTCCATCCAAAGGTAAGAGAACTCTACAGTATCATCCATCATCTCAGATGTTGGATAAATTTTTTTCAAGAAGATACACTAGGAGTCAAGCTAGTGAAATGGATTCTATTTTACATATTAGAAAGTATGCATCTGTATGGTGATGATGTCTCCCAATAGGAACCTAGGGGAGATCAAGTTAACTATGCTTTGTTAACTAGTGCACGACTTGAACCTTCTAGTTATGAGAAGGCATGTACTCAAAAAATTTGGCAAGATGCCATGAAAGAGGAGATAACCTCTATAAAAAACAATGACACTTGGGAGCTGGTAAAGCTTCCTAAAGGCAAGAAATGTGTTGGATGTAAGTGGGTCTACAAGACCAAGTTTAATGTTGATGGTAGCATTGAAAGGCACAAGGCGAGACTAGTTGCAAAGGGATTCACTCAGAAATATGGAGTTGATTATGAAGAGACTTTTGCTCCTGTAGCCAGACAGGAGACTATTAGAACAGTTCTTGCCTTAGCTGCAAATAAGGGATGGAAAGTCCAACATATGGATGTGAAAAGTGCATTTCTAAATGGTTACTTGACAGAAGAAGTGTATGTTGAGCAACCACAAGGATTTGAGGAAAAAGACAAGGAACATCTTGTTTACAAACTGAAGAAGGCACTTTATGGCCTCAAGCGAGGCACCACGAGCTTGGTACTCACGCATTGATGGGTACTTCAAAGAATTTGGGTTCACCAGAAGTAGAAATGAACCCACCCTTTACTACCTCCAGCAAGGAAATGACATCCTCATAGTTTGCTTGTATGTGGATGATCTCATATTCATGGGTAGTAATGAAAAACTGAATATGAAGTTCAAACACTCCATGATGGAGCAGTTTGAGATGAAGGATCTTGGCTTAATGCACTACTTCCTTGGAATGGAGGTTCATCGATTCGGATACGGGGATCTTCATCTGTCAACATAAGTATGTTCGGGACATGCTTAAGAAGTTTGCTATGGAGCATTGCAAACCGAGCTTGCAACTCCGATTGGACATGGGATCCAATTAAGCAAAGATGATGGAGCATCAAAAGTTGACGTGACCACTTTCAGAAGCATGGTTGGGAGTTTGATGTTTCTCGCCAACACCAGACCTGATATTCGGTATGTTGTTTCTCTTGTCTCTCGATTTATGTCTAACCCTTCTGAGTTGCATTTGCAGGCAGCTAAGAGAATTCTTAGATATGTAAAGGGTACATGGGATTTTGGAATCCATTACCATAAATGTAACACTATCAAGCTTGTAGGCTTCAGTGATAGTGATTGGGGTAGCAACATTGATGACAGAAAATCAACCTCAGGGAACTATTTTAGTCTGGGATCGGGACTAATAACTTGGAGTTCCAAGAAGCAGACAGTAGTAGCACTATCTTCAACAGAAGTTGAGTATATAGCGGTCACTCATGCTAGTACTCAAGCTCTATGGCTACGAAAGGTATTAGAAGAACTTGGAGAGCAGCAAAGTGGTCCAACAAGGTTATTCTGTGACAACATTAGTGCCATTCAGTTGGCATACAATCCTGTCCACCATAGTAGATCAAAGCATTTTGATATGAAGTACCACTTCATCAGAGATATGGTGGAAACTAAAACTGTTGAGCTTCACTATTGCCCCACTTTGGAGAATGTTGCGGACATCTTCACCAAGGCGCCGGCTAAAGCTCAATTTGTAAAGCTGAGAGACTGTATTGTCAGACCTCTCAACTTTAAGGGGGAGAATGTAGCAGTGTGAACACATAGTGGTTAGGCTAGATTAAGTTTAATTGTCGGCAAGTTTATAATGTCGACATATTTTTATTTTAGTTTTTCTCTTCTTCCCCTTATCCCTCCATTTCCTCCTTTATTCCCTCTTCCTCCTTATCCCTCCACCTTCCTTTCCCCTTATTCCTCCAACCTCCCTTCCTTTTCTCTCCGTCGACTTCCTCCCTTCTCCTTTCTTATAAATTAGTGTTTCTAGCCTATGTTCTAAGGTTGTCGATGTAATAGCTCTGCAAGGTTTATTAATTAATATTATTTAGTTAATTTTTTAATATTACCTCCTGGTCCAAATTCAATAGCTTGGTCATCCCAAAAAGCTCCAAGGATTATCGTAATCCTTTTGTCAAACCAAAAGCTCCAAGGATTATCGCAATCTCTTGGTCAACCCCAAAAGCTCCAAGGGTTATCGCAATCCCTTGGTCACCCCAAAATCTCCAAGGATTATCGCAATCGCTTGGTCAAGAAAATCCAAAAACAAACAAAATCATCAAAAACAAACAAAATCTACATCTCAAATTCATGCATACTTCAAAATTCAAAATATATATAGCTGCATAAACATTGCATCCATCCATTGCATATTGTTGATCACACAAGGCAAAGGCACCATAGACTGTCATTACTTGGCAAATCCACCACCTTTCACATTTTCCATTTTGAAAACAATACAACAAAAATAAATGACAATCACCATTTCGCCATATCATAAATCAGTTGTCATCCAATGTATCTAGAGTTTTCATCATTCAACTATCATTATATCTCTAGCCAAGAATTGTACAAAGTCAAATGGATGTTACAACGGTAGAATTTTACTTGAAATACACCTTGTTACGTAGCATCCCATCACAAGTGCAAAAACACATAAAAACAGATTCCCAAGTTGTGTGAACGAAAGATGAAACTTGCAAAGCAATCCAGGTCGCCATAAGCGAAATGGTTATCTTGCTCATCCCCCTGTGTGAATGACCCCAAAGAATGCTGAGAGTTGGCAAAAGGACAAGCATCCTCCCTACCCAATTCCCCATGAATCTCAAGTTCTCAAAAGTTGCAAAACATCAAAATTTGCACATGTCAAAACTCCAAAAATTTGACATCACCCTCAAAGTGCATACATCAAAAGGCACATACAATAGTGATTCTCATCACTTGAAACCTAAATCCCTTGCTCAAAAGAAAAACAAAATAAAAAATTAATACAAAAATAAATAGTGATTTTAATCACTACATAAAGAGCAAGTATTCCCATACAAATGAAGAAAAGAAGGGAGTTGAACTTGAATCCCTAGAACTCTCAGCATTCATAAGGTCATGAGATAAACCTCAGTACCGGTTTGGTCGATAGCCTATCGGTCACTCGTGGCAAACCTCCAGCATGACAATATATCTGCTGCATTAACTTGTGTGCAGATCAATGTTTGCATGTGGATGAGCTAGCTTATGGTATCCTAGATTGCATCGTAGATTAATCTGACTAAATACAACAAAGGATTTAGTGGAACTAATCGGGTGATCCTCAGTACAGGTTCGGTTGAAAGCCCATCTGGCACTGGCGGTATCCTCACAAATACCACAAAAAAAAATTCAATTGCACACATAGGGATGTGAAATAACTTGGTCAAAAACAAGCATGATTCATACCTTGTTCAAACATCTTGTAAGACAACAGTACAGTCTTGGCTAGTTAGTTAAACCATCTGAGTCTCGAAACACTTAGCTACATTCTACGCCAACCGTTGCATATAATCCATCCCTATATCACCATCAAAAAAAAAAAATAGCAACATATATACACAAAAGCATTTACCACAACAATCACCCAATACACAAAGCCATAAGTCCTATATAGTCTATGGTGCCAATGCAAGGTTATCAACAAATCATTTCATCCATTCCATTACCTATCATATAAATAAACAACATTCACATTTATCATACCATATGCATACATCAATATAAAGTAGCATGCATCCATCAACATCAATCATTGTGCATAACATGAAATTATGACATATACACAAAGCAAGAAAATCAAAACAACAAAAACAACAAATATCCACAAACAATAGCAATAAAATTTTTGAACAAAGGCACCTTTGCGCCTGACATTCAATGGCATAGAAAACTAATGTCGGGGTCTACATTGTCGCTATCCTACTCCCTAAGAAGGCTACCATAGCCGGACCGCTCCACGGGAAGAAGGATTTTTGACAATTTCACCCCAAATGATGTCACAAAAGGGTCAAAACCCACTCAAAAACAACACAACAACAAACCAACAAAAACAGCAAAAACAACAAATAAATGCAACAAAAAAAGAAGCAATAAACATTGCCAGACAAGAGTGCTCTTGCACCTAACCTCTTGGCATAGCAAAACTGATGTCGGGGTCTACATTGTCGCTATCCTACTCCCTAAGAAGGCTACCATAGCCGGACCGCTCCACGGGAAGATGGATTTTTGACAATTTCACCCCCAAACAACGTCCCAAAATGGGTCAAAACCCACTCAAAAACAATAAAAAAAAAGAAAAAAAAAAATGCAACACAAAAAAACAACAATAAGCATTACCGGACACAAGTGCTCTTGCACTTAACCTCTTGGCATAGAAAATCGATGTCGGGGCTCAAATTGTCACTCTCCTACTTCCCCAAGAAGGCTACCATAGCCGGACCGCTCCACGGGAAGACGGGTTTTTGACGATTTCACCCCATTATGGCATCACCAAAAGGGATTTTACCCACCAAAAATAGGTCCAAATGTCGAGAAACTGCTTAAGCTTTAAATGAAAAACATCTAAGGGCACCCTTGCACAAGTCATCTTAGGTCAAGCGACTCGTCGCTTTTCTCACGAAGGTCATTCCCTCATCGATTCGTCGCTTGAGGGGGTAGTCACACTTAGTCACCAATCAACAAGCACACACCCAGTTAAGGCAATGGCATGCATTCAAAGAATCATTGACAAAGACAATCACGCTCCTGCTTGGGGCAGCAAACAAGCAATAGTCACAAATTGATCAAACACTTGGCATTCCCGAAGCATGAACACAAGGTTCCCCCATGGACAAAAGGTTGCACCCTTTGCCTATTCATGACTGATCAATGTCCAAGCTCAAGTCACACCTCACCAAAATAGGTTAATACTTGAAATCAAATTCCTTAGCTCGTCAGAAGCAAGGATTCAAGAATGAATGCCCTTTCCATGCTTGGGGCATCAAAAGTTGGTTAGGTTACCAAGAAACCCTAATAATTAGTGCTTTGGTTATCTATTTTTGCTCGACATTGTGCCATGCACAATGCATCCCAAAAAGGGGCATCTGTAGACACCAAAACAACACCAATCCGATTATGTGACTGCAAACACTAATCACTTTGACACACACAGCCCTCGGGGCAACCCTCAAAGGTTAAACAGTGGTCCTAACCACTTTTGCAACAATTTTAGAAGGTCAGAAAGCAATTTGGCACCTTCAGACACCCTGCTCCAAATCCATCCCACCCTGGGACGAATTCAAAATGGGATCCGCCCCACCTAGGGACGAATTTTGAATCCGTTCGTGGGTAGGACGAATTCTAGGTTTAACGGGCAAAAAGAGAAATTATGCCAAATGGCAGTTGAGGACAGTCCATTAATGCCTCCTGCCTTGCATGCGCGTGTAGGTGGGCAGATTGGACGTTAGAGGACTGTCACAAGGGTAGTCATTGAAGCCCAAGTCAGGGAGGACTTTCCTCCCTCATGGGAAGGCATGACTGCCACATGGCGCTCATGCATGCCCCTCCAAAGAGACCCCTTGGGTCTATAAAATGGTGAAATTTCTCACCCAAAAAGGACAGGTTGGAAGCATTTTCAAGCAACAAAGTGCTGCCAAATTGATACCAAGCTTTACCCTTTTCATTCACCTCTTCCACATCCTTGATCTCTTTCGCAAGAGAGGTCATTGGGTGGTTATTGGAAGTGTGAATCTAGATCCAAAACCCGACACTTGACCACATTGATCTACCAATTTGTCGATAACCCATTACAAGAGATTTTGGGCCCATCCCAAGTGGATTGGTGCCGAAATCAGGTTCCAACGGTGGGCGGCCCGCCCGGGCGCCCCACACTCCTGCGAGCCTAATATTTTTTTTTAAGAACGATTGGGAATTCATGGTAGATTGTTCTTTTGTCATTTTTTTATTTTGCATTCCATATTATGCGGTTTAAATAGCTTGTAATTTCGATTTCATAATGCTTTGATCAAATCTTATCATGTTTTGTCGCTTTTGTTGTCCTCACTAACTTGCAGGTAGCAACGTCAAATTCCCGTTGATGGAGGTCAAATTGGGGAAATCTGATCATCTGGGTCTTCCCAAAATGCCCCCAATTAGCTAACCCCTAATTTTACAGGTAGTTTGGAGCTCCTAAGACACAACATTTGGGCAGCATCACTTCGACGTTTTGTCGTAGGAGAATTCATCCTACCCTGGGATGAATTACAGTCAAATTCGTCCCGCCCAGGAGTGAATTCGAATCGATGGAAAATTTTTCGACCGTTTTAATGGCAGTGGCCCTCTGGTAATGTTCCCTGGTTACTGTCAAATTTGCAAGTTGTTTAGAATTGGTTTATTTATCGCTGTAATCAATCTTTTGCATGCATCTTCCATTGTTTTTAGAGAACAAACATTTCATCTTTGCAACAAGTGCTACTAACGATTTTGTTGTTTCTTTGAATGCAGGAGGAGCAGCAAAGATCAAGGATTCATTCACACCAGCGGCGACAACACTTTGGCCCGCCCATTTTGCATGTGGGCACGCGAAAGAGAGATGAATTTCCATTGATGTGACCAAGAGACAAGTTTGATGCTCCTCTCCCCTAAAAAGGGAGGAAGCGAATTGTAACCGAATTTGAAATACATCAATAAAAGAAGAGGGTTGTTTCGTTCCATTTGGGTTCCAATTTGTCTATGCTTTCTCTATTTTATGCATTTCTAATTTGTAGCATCAAGTTTAGTTTCGTTCTTGCATCGTGTTTGGAGTTTTCCCTTTTTGTTTTCGGAATCTCGTGCCTTCAGTAATACTATTATATAATCATGCTGGTACCAAAATCAATGCCTTTCCTTTCCTTTAAAAGGCTATACTCCATGTGAAAAAGAGACATGAACCTCCCGCTCTTTATCTATAATCGGAACAACTCAAATCCCATCTATGTTTAGAATGTCACCAAACGGGATTCCAAGAACCATCAAATGATAAATCTTAGAGGCTTTAAAACTACGTCATTCCGGAGCTGCCATTCCATAGCGGTCCACTCTCCCCTACCCGTTCCTGTAGGGGGGTGATTTTCTGCTAGGGCCTCTAGATATAATAATAAAAAAAATCAATTTTAAATAGTTAATTAACTAAAATATTTAAATTTATAATTTTTATTGTTTATTTCATAATCACTCTTTAATTTTTTTTTTGAGACACACCCCATCGTGGGAGCCATGTGTGGGGTTCTTTTCCATCAAATTTACTCACGAGTCGCACCTAGACCCATCCATGCCATCTGGCCTAACGAACCATCGACTGGACTTTGCATATCTGTAACATTATGTGAAGGGAAGAGATTTGATTTCTTTAGTTACTTGAACTCTAGTCTTAGTTGAGGTAAAACCATTGTGGCTAATTGATATGAACATGAATTAGGTGTACAATAATCATTTAAATCTCTAACCTAACCTAGAGAATATGAAAAGAAAATAAAATTTTAAACATCAAAAGTCAATAAAAAATTCTGCTAATTGTTTTTTTTTTAATTTCAGCCTTGATTGATAGCTGCTCAATGCTTAAAACCTGTTAACTTTATCTCTATCCATTGCATTGAACTAAAGTTTGTAACTGTTGATTTCATTTTCTTTTTCAAAAATAAAATTTCATTTTTTACTAATAAAATTTATAATTTTTTTTACTTAAAAAACATATCTTAAAAATTAAATACATCAACTTTTAACAACTTACTAAAATAAAAATATTAAACCACACAAATTGAAAGTGGTCCAATATTTATTAAAACAGTGGACAAAAACAACAATTTATAAAAGTTCTCTATGCCAAAAACAATCTTAAAAATTAAATACATTGGCCGCTTAGAGAAATTAAAACACAATTAACCACCAATCTTAGCCCGCCGCATTGAAATTAAAACACAATTAACCACCAATCTTAGCCTGCCGCATTGAAATTAAAACACAATGGAGACACATTGAAATTAAATACAAAGCACCTCACAACACAATAGAGATGAAAGGTCACGGAAATTAAAACACAATTACCTACCAATCTTATCCCGCCGCACTGAAATTAAAACACAATGGAGACACATTGAAATTAAATACACCAACCAATCTTATCCCGCCGCACTGAAATTAAAACACAATGGAGACACATTAAAATTAAATACAAACACAATTACCTACCAATCTTATCCCGCCGCACTGAAATTAAAACACGATGGAGACACATTGAAATTAAATATAAAGCGCCTCACAGAAATTAAAACACAATGGAGATGTGTTGAAAATAATAATTTTGAACGGAAAGGTCCGTCGCCTTTTCAGACATGCCATGGGTCAGTAACGAAAAACTCACGCGGATCTCTAGCGGGCAAGAATTGCAATAACGTATGCGGTGGGTGGGTAAATGTGACGAGATAGAGGTATTTATAGAGAAGTAACATCGAATAATTCTGTGTTGTTTAAGGGGCCGGGTTTTTTTATAGTTGAACAAATTTTACAGTTGGAATAAGTTTACAACAGAAGAAAAACTAAAACAAAAATAAGGGGATGGAGCTGGATACTGTGATCGATGAAATAATAATTATATCAATTTACTTTATAATGAGTAATTGTAAATTTTTTTGGTATTTTTATATCTTTGTACAGTTTATTATTCATCAATCTACAGCTTCATCTGGTTTATTTAGTTTGGAAGTTACAAACAAAGAAAGAAGATTACTGCGTGTTTCTGCGTAAAGGTTTCAGTTTTCACAATCACATTGCTTTGCATTGTTTTAAAGGTGAGTTTTTTTTTTTATTAAATTTATATCTAATTAGTATTTTTCTTTGGGATTTTGTTTTATCGATCATTTTTTCTTAAATCTACAGCTAATGTTTTGTTTTGTGCATTAGATTGTTTTATTTCAACTTACTTTTATTTAAATTGTATTTGTTAATTGGTTATATGAGATTAAAACGGGTAGATATTTGTTGACACAACTACTTTTGGCTCAACCTTCTTTCACTCCGTATGAATAAATAACTCTTTCAAAACAAACTTAATTCTGCATCTTCCTTTATAAAAAAAATATAAGTCTCTATCATCTTTCAAAAAAATTGAAAAGTAAATATAATTTTAAACAGCAATATGAAAATCAATAAATTTTTCTTTTTTAAAATTGAAAAGTAAATATAATTTTAAACAGCAATATGAAAATCAATAAAAAAAATTTAACTGTGTTAAAAATTCTCTTTGACACGTAATTATTTTTTTTAAATTCCAGCCCTAATCCCAGAGTTTGGTTAGAGGTCTTATTTTCGCGTTTTAAATTTTAAAAAGGATAAATTGGTTGATTAATCAACCTTAATAAATTATCTTTAATTGGTAGACTAAGAGCCCTATTTTCAGGTTAAGTTGATAGCAAATCAGTGCTTGCAACCCACCATTGGCCACCTCATACTCGAGATGCATATGAAATTAAAACACAATGGAGATAAGTATTGAGAATAATAATTTCGATTCCAAAAGCGATCAACTTTGGCCGCCTCATAATGGAGATGCGTATGAAATTACAACAGTGGAGATAACTTTTCAAAATAACAATTTTGATTTTGAAAGGGATAGATTGTTTGGTTGGGTTAAATGCTTTTAGTTTATTTACTGTGTTTTTATATAGTTAGTTAGAGGTTTATAATTGTTGATTTCATTTTGTTGTAATTTAAAAAAAAATTTAGAGACAATAATTAAAAAAAATTAAAAAAAATTGAAAATGCTTGCGTCATTGATATTAAAATACAATGGAGATATTTAACCTTAAAAGAGATAGGTTAGTTGATAATGACCTAATACTTAAAAGGATAAGTAGGCAAAATATTACACTTTATAAAGGTTTCCTAGGCCAAAAATATATATTAGAAGTTAATTACACCAACCTTTACCCCTTCATTGAAATTACAACTTTGGCCACCTTACTAAAGTTAAAACATAATGGAGATGTGTATTGAGTATAACAATTTTGAATTATTGATAATAACAAGCTCTCTCACAAATGAGGCAACAATATATATATATATATATATATATATATATATATATATATATATATATATATATATATATATATATTGTTGTTGGTATTAGTTTTTATTCTTATGTATTCGATAATCGATGACTTATTCTATATCCAATTTATTTTGTTTCTTCGCAGATGGACATTAATTTTCCAGCTAATGAATTAATATAATCTAGCATTTTCTATATAAAAAACAAACAAACAATTTTGAACTCGAAAGACTAGTTAGTAGCGGTAGCATTTTCTATATAAAAAACAAACAAACAATTTTGAACTCGAAATACTAGTTAGTAGCGGTCCAAAGAGGTCCTTGAATTAAATACACCAACCTTTGATAGCCTCAATAATATTAAAACACAATGAAGATATACTGAGAATAACAATATTTAATGGAAAAAGGATAGGCTAGTTGGTAATGGCCCGACGTTTATGTTGACTTTGTCTAAGGTTTATAAAGGTTCCCTACCAAAAAAAAATTATAAATTAAATACACCATATTTTAATAGCTGCAAGCTTACTCCAATGGTAAGGGTTTTGGCCTCCCTTTGAAATGTCCAAGTTTCAAACTCCCATGAGTACGAGGGACCATGATCCCTCTTAAAAAAACTTTGTAAACTCATTAGAAAAATACACCAACCTTTGGCAGGCTTACTAAAACTAAATATACCAATCTTTGACCATCAATGGAGATGTGTATCACTAAAATTAAATAAAATTAGTTACACCAATATTTGTATACTACTAAAGATGCATATTAAGAATAACAATATTAAACTTGATGGTTTGAACCCTGCCTTTGTCAATTACTAAAAATTAAAACTAAATATACCAATCTTTGACCATCAATGGAGATGTGTATCACTAAAATTAAATAAAATTAGTTACACCAATATTTGTATACTACTAGAGATGCATATTAAGAATAACAATATTAAATTTGATGGTTTGAACCCTGCCTTGTCAATTACTAAAAATTGTGTGGTTGTGACCAACTCTCCCACATAACTTGAAAGGGATAGGTTAGTTAATGCTTGTGGTATGGTGAGATTCATGTTGACTTCATCATTGCACGACCACGCTTGTCTTCTCCAATCAACATAATGTTTTTTTGGTTGGATATGGAGGAATATGTAACTACCTTTCTTTGTATAAGATTGGCAGGCTTACTAAAACTAAATATACCAATATTTGGCCACCAATGGAGATGTGTATCACTGAAATTAAATACACCAACCTTTGTCTACTACTAGAGATGCATATTAAGAATAACAATCTTGAAATTGATGGTTTGAACCCCACCCTTGTCAATTACTAAAAATAGTGTGGATGTGACCAACTCTCCTATATAAAAAAAACAATCTTCAACTTGAAAGGAATAGGTTAGTTGGTAATGGCCAATGCTTGTGGGATGGTGAGAGTCATGTTGACTTCATCCTTAGGCCGCCACGACTTGTTGGTTTTGTTTTTTTAATGGAGAAATATAAGATTTTATTTGTATTATATTATGATTATAATATTTTAATTAATTAATTAAATTAATATTATTAAATAAACATATAATTTATATTTGATAAAACAACTTTTTTTAAAATTTAAAAACATCTAATTAATTAAACTAATATTATTAAATAAAAAAGTAATCAACATTTTATAAAACAACCGTTGATAGTCTCATTAAAATTAAAACACAATGAAGATGCATACTTAGAATAATGGTCCAACTCTTATGTTGACTTTGTCTAAGGTTTATAAAGGTTCTTCACCAAAAAAAATACTTGCAAATTAAATATAACAACTTTTAATTAAATACACCAAGTTTTAATAGGTGCAAGCTTACTTGTAAGGGTTTTGGCTTCCCTTTGAAAAGTACAAGGTTCAAACCTTACTAAGTATGAGGAATGATGATCCCTCGTAAAAACCTTTGTAAACTCATTAAAAAATATATCAACCTTTGGCAAGGCTTACTAAAACTAAATATACCAATATTTGACCACCAATGGAGATGCGTAGCACTGAAATTAAATACACAACCTCTGCTACTAGAGATGTATATTAAGAATAACAATCTTAAACTTGATAGTTTGAACCTTGCTCTTGTTAGTTACTAAAAATAATGTGGTTGTGACCAACTCTCCTATGTAACAAAAACAAAAAAAACAATCTTCAACTTGAAAGGGATAGGATAGTTGGTAATGACCAATGCTTATGGGATGGTGAGAGTCATGTTGACTTCGTCCTTCCTTACGTGGCCATGCTTGTCCAATCAACATAATTTTTTAATTTTTAATTTTTTTAATTTATACATGGAAGAATCTGTAACTACATTTCTTTATATAAGATTTTATTTGTATTATATTATGATTATAAATTTTTTAATTTAATTAATTAAATTAATATTATTAAATAAACATATAATTTATATTTGATAAATTGACCTCTTTTAAAATTTAAAAACTTCTAATTAATTAAACTAATATTATTAAATAAAAAGTAATCTACATTTTATAAAACAACCTTTGATAACCTCATTACAATTAAAATACAACGAATACAATGAAGATGCATACTTAGAATAGCAATCTTTAATGGAAAAAGGATAGGCTAGTTGGTAATGGCCTAACTTATGTTGACTTTGTCTAAGGTTTATAAAGGATCCTTTAAACAAAAAAAAAACTTGCAAATTAAATACACCAATTTTTAATAGCTGCAAATTATAAAGGTTTTGGCCTCCCTTTGAAAAGTCCAAGGTTCAAACCCAGAGTACGAGGACCAGGACCCCTTGTAAAAAACCTTTGTAAACTCATTAAACAAATACACCAACCTTTGACAGGCTTAATAAAACTAAATATACCAATCTTTAGCCACCATTGGAGATGCTTACCACTAAAATTAAATACACCAACCTTTGTTTGCTACTAGAGATGCATATTAAGAATAACAATCTTGAACTTGCCCTGTCAATTACAAAATATAATGTTTGTTTTTTTTACATGGAGGAATCTGTAACTACCTTTCTTTATATTACATGAAATTTTATGTTATAATTATAATTTTTTTTAATTTGATTAATTAAATTAATATTATTAAATAAACATATAATTTATATTTGACAAAACAACCATTTTAAAATCTAAAAATATCTAATTAATTAAACTAGAAAAGTAATCTACATTTTATAAAACAACCCTCCTTGACAACTAATAAATTTAATTAATTAAACTAAATCCATTAAGTAACCTGCAATCTTTATTTTATTGTTATTTACGGAAAGCTTAGGCAATTACGTGCAAGCATAAATACGGAATTTCATTTATGTGAATAATTTTTTTTATCATTCCCAAAAGTGTGAAACATATATATTGTTGTACGGAACCACCTACCCCGAATCTAACCTCACATTCTTTATATTTCTGTTTGCATGGCGTTATTTGCTGTGTTATTAGCAAATTTGTTTCGAAGTCCTTATTTGTAACATCCTTTATTGCAGGTCTACACTTGTCAAAAAACGTTGGGCGACTCTCTCGATTTTTCCCAACATTAATCCATAAACGCCAAGGTGTGCAATATTTCTCTCTTGGCGCTTTTTTTTTAGTTACAGGAAAGTTGGTCATAAATAGTAATTCACAAGCATACAAATTTTCAGACTGTCATTGCAAAATCATATTAGTTAAACTTTTTATTCATTATACAAAAACAATTATAAAATAGATCTTAAAAATAAATTTAATAATTAATGTAATTAATTATTTTAATTATGTTTATTACATCAAAATAATATATCATATTTTTTTTATGAAAAAGTAAATTTATATTGAATTAAAATAAAAACCTTTACAATAAAAAAAGTGGGTGGGTTAACACACCCTATGGGGAATCAAACTAACCCTCAAAGAAAACATATCATATGGAGTAATTTGTCATGGTGTGTTGTCCTCCATAAATTGCTAGTGATTATGAGATGGGAATCCATCCCCTGCATCACGATTAAGGCTTTAAGTACTAGTGTCACTCCAACCAACAATTGGCTTAGATGAAATTGGTTAAAGATCATCCTACCCCCCAATTTGGTGGGGACGAACAAGCAATATCAACATTTGGTTGCTTCTTGACTGGCAAGGGTTGGGACCAGTGCCTATCTGTGGGAGCACTTCTTGCATATGACGGAGGCTTGCGGCGAGAGCGGGATCGAAAATGCTTCTGAGAAGAGCGCTTTGAGAGGATTTAAGTTCATTGTACACGGAGCATTGGCCCAGTGTGCCAGGTGATCCAACTCCATAGCAACTTTATTGGCTTAAGTACATTTTTCATTAAAAACATCTAATTTGTTAGCATAAGTAAATGTGATAGAAAGTGTATACTCTTTAAAAAAAATCTATTATGGGCTTTCCAAACATGAGCCGGCCGAAAAATAACCACACTTCAAAAATCAAGAGAGACAAATTAAAAGAGTTCCCAAGAACGCCACTTGCATTATTGGTGATGTGACCCGGGTTCAATCCCCATGGTGGATGTGCATAAGAAGTATTACTTAAAAAAAAAAGTTCCTAAGAAGATATTGGGGCCAAGAAACTCTTGCAGCTGTAAATGAAAAAAAAAAGGAAATAACCCATTCCTAAGCTTGCCTAGATCTTTTGCAATTCCAAAAGAGGTAAGTACAAGACTCGGGTACACCACAAAAAAGACATTTTGGATCAGTAATTCCAAGGTGCTTCAAATGTTCCCCTAAGGAAAGTCCTTAAAACAGCAAGCTCCACGCAAAAAAAGATTGCTTGGGCTCAACATAAATAGTCCAAACATTCTAAAATCTAGAATTCCATCTAATCCTTGTAGAAAATAAGTCCCAACGTTAATTGAACTTAGACAGTACAGGAAGATAAGGAGATAACCATGTATACCCCGAGCCTTATAATTTAAATGGTAAAATTTTAATTAGTTAAATATATGAACTTTTAAGATAAAGTTACAATTCAAATCCTACGAAACCAATATTTTATTATTAATAATTATTTTGTGAGTATGACTATGAATAATTAAACATTCTAAGTTTTCACTTGTCTTATACTTTCACATATGGTGTTATGCATATAAAAAAAACTTAATATCTTTCTTAAATGGTGAGTATAATTAAACTTCACAACTATTTATTTGTCTTACTCTTTCAAACGGTGGTGTCTTGTTTTTACCAATTGGTGAAATAGAGGGAACCACTAAGAAAATATTCATTTTTTTAAGATCTATTGGGTGGTGAAAGTACCTTTTACAATAGGATTTGCATTGAGTGAATATAATCAAATATTTAAGAACAAGGTCAAATTCATGGATCTCTTGAAAGAGATGCGTGAGCAAGTTAAGCATATTTAGGTTTTGAATGACTACATGCCATAGGAAAAAACAAAATTCAATTGAAAAAATTTAATACATTGTTGTAGAATGTAGTGGATGTCTTTAATAAATTAAGTTTAACAAAATTTCAACTTAGGTTAATTCTTTGTTTGAAGCTTTCAACAATTAATGTATTTTTTGAAAATTGATGTCTAATCAAGAAAAGAACATAACTATTACAATAAAAAGGTGTTAGTTGTTGCCACCAATTAATTGAATCAAAGACTATCAAAATTTATAGCTCAAACAATGAAACATTATGTCCAAACAGATGACAAGTTCGTTAGCATGCTAGACGACATAAACTTTATATAGAAAAAATATAAATGGATGTAAAACACAAGAATGTTGAAACAACTAATGCAACACTACCAATCCCATCACATGATAAATACAAGATAGTTTAAACAACTATCATAGCGGCCATAATGACAACCTTAGAAGGTGATAAATATAAGATAGTTTCAATAACTAGCACAACCCTAGCTGAGGATGATGGGTTTTGTTTGTTTAAGTACCTCTAGTTGGAGGAAGGACCAATATCTCATGGAGTAATCCATTCTTGATCTAAATTGACGTGGTTGGTCTTGTTGGTAATTCAACTATTTCTACTACTCTTATTATTGGTCTTGTTACTACTCTTAGACCACCAAGGGTTGAGGAACCTCAAATAGTTTCTCTAAATCAAGGAATTACTAAGAGATATATTATAAGTGGTTTTGGATATGACCATGATAATGAAGGCCTCTAGAATCTCTTTACTATGTTCAAGAAGTGACATTAAGACATCAAGGTCCCCGTTTTCCTCTACATCAGGGAGTGCCATTAGGATTGTCAAGATTAACTTAACTCACGGTGTAACGGGTTTTCCCTTAATAATCCAATAGCTATTGAAAACTTTGCATCTCCATAGCAAACTTTTGTGCCTAATATTAAACCTATAATAGGGAATTGGAACCCACAAAGACTTTATTAAGAATAGCAAAAATAGAAGAACTTTGAGCCAAAAAGACAACCAAATTTCCCTCTTTCCTTGAAATAAATATTTTTTTTTGTTTTAACAATACGTCATAACTAGTCAATATTAATTAGCTAGTGAAGGCAATACCCAATAGAGCATGCTTTAAGAAAAGTTCTTTGGATGGAAGGGCTTGAAAATAGAAAAAAAAAAAGCAACTCTAGGCTTCCTCAACATTGACAGAAAACCAAAAAAAATGTTGAAATGTCTTAGTCTTATTATAAATAATGCATAAGAAAATAAAGTTAGCAAAATATTCTAGTTGTTCCCCTAGTGAGAAAATCTAATACAATAAATACAAGAGAAAATGAGACTTCATGGGCTTCATAGGAAGATTTTAAATTCTTTGTAAACATTTATTCCATGTTGTAGATTTGGAGAAAAGAAAAAGATCTAGTACTTATTAAGTCCTTCCCCATGAGTAGAAGATAAGAGAGGCATGGGTATGCATTATAGGACTTTGTAATTGAAAATGAAGTGTTGATAGCCCACCACCAGTCCTTCATTTAGTTTGTGCGTGTTTCAACACCAATCAGATATAGAGACTTCATAGGCATAAGAATTTGAATCTCTTGGATAATAGATTTGTTAGACATAGAAAGTAAAATGTTGGTCCATGGTTAGGTCCATGAAATCCAATCTCCATTTTATTTAAAAAAAAAATAAAAGATAATTTTAATACCATGAAAAAAACCATAAGTCTTTAAACCTCTCAACATCTACCAAAGGCGTACAATCTATGGTAATAATAAGAGACCACCATATAGAACAATAGTTCTGAGAAAAATTGTCCTAAAATAATTATCAACTAAATTAAAAATAGATTAAATTTTTATTAGGCTCACAAGGTACTCTAAAAAATAAAGGATCCCTAAATCTTAATTAGAATATGAGTAATTGAAGGGCTTTAAAGCCCCCTTTTTTTTATTTGTGGAAAACATCCCAAAAAGGGATGCCACTTTCGGGTAAGACCCAAGGAGGCAGGGGTATCCATTCCGCCAAAAATGCCCAGGACTCGGACCTGGCCTACCACCTTTGACATACTCAAGGAGCAAACAAACACACAAAACCAAATTAAAAAAAGAAAATAACAACAAAAATAATAAAATAAAATAAAAAACAAACTCCTTGAGTGTGTCAAAACCAAAAGCACAACCAAACACGCACAATAAGATAAAAGAAACCACAACACAAACCACATAGAAAAACACAAGAACCACATAACAAAACACAAACAAGACAAAAACAACAAAACACTACAAAGACATAACCCAAAAAAACATGAAAAATAAACACAACCAAAACCTAAAAAATAAAATAAATAAAATAAAAATAAAAACAACCAACAACATACAATAAACAAAAACAAAAAACATAGAAAACACTCACACATAAAAAAATGAAATAACACAAACAAAGAGAAACCCAAGAACAAGAATGAAAAAAACACAAGAACAATAACAATAAACATAAAAAATAAAAAAAAAAAAACAAAACAACAAAAACACAAGAACAACAAAAAACAACACAAAGAACACAAAAAAAAAACAAAACAAAAGAACCCACCCACCTTAAAAAACTAAACAAAAAAACAAAGAAGACAAAAGAAAAAAAAAATGAACAAAACAATGACCTATCTAGACCAGAAGACTATTAATGCAAGAATCAATAGAGGAAACAAAATAAAGAATAGAATGAGCTAGGGAACTAAAAAAACTAAATGAACCAAAGAGAAACAAAAAAAAACAAGAAGAAACTAGGTACCTTCAAAACTGGAGCCATCCAAAGAAATGATAGAAAGAAGAGCTTCCCTAATTTGAGAAGCCCACCATATAGGAGGGTGGCCATAACAAGTAAGATCACCTTTGTCCAAAGCCCAATTAGCTAAAGCATCAGCACTCTTGTTTTGATCTCTGACCACATGATTGTAATCAACTTTCAAAAATCCCATCTGGATTAACTGAATTTTCTCAATAATTCTTTTTATTCTCCAATCCACCTTATGATTCTTAGGAGTCTTCAAGAGATTAATCATAAGTTGAGATTCAGACTCAACTAACACCTTTTCCCATCCAACCTTGGTAGCCTCCTGAAGGCCTCTAAGGATACCATACCCCTCAGCAAGGTTATTGGAAAGAATACCCAAATTCTCAACAAAAGTAAAAACCAGGGAGCCATCTGAAAGTCTACCAATTCCTCCCACACTGGCTTTTCCAGGGTTCCCTCTAGAGGCTCCATTAGTATTGACTTTTCCAAAATCCTTAGGAGGAGGTTGCCAATTTCTAGTCCTATCCATATTACTAATACTCACATTCCCTTTAAGTTGGTTGCCCTTAGAAGGTTTAATCTTCAATATTTGCATCACTTGATCCCATCTTTGGTGGGAGTTTTGGGGGTGATTAAGGAGATGATGGACTGATTCAACTAATTTGGCTATGGTATTTTGCCAAATATAGTGAATATCCTTCCTATCTTGATTAAAAATTTGGCTATTCCTTTCATTCCAAATATTCCAAAGAAGAATGGTAGAACCCATCCAAACTAACTGCCTAATAAAATGATCAATGCCCTCTTGATTAGGCCAATCCCTCCAAAGCTATTCAAAAGTGAAAAAATTGGACCACTGTAAGCCAAGTAAAGTTGCCATTCTCCTCCATAGCTCATAGGCTAAAGTACACTCAATAAAAATATGGTTGATATTTTCTACATTCTCTTCACACATTTCACATCTAAAAGGGCCATGAAAACCACACTTCATAAGTTGCTCACCAGTAAGCACCCTACGATGCAATAAAATCCAATTAAAGAACCTCACCTTAGGCCAGAGCTTTTGAGCCCACAATTGAGAAAATATGTTAGAAGAATGGTTGGGATTATTATGGCATAAGGTCAAATAACCTTGAGCAACTGAATACTCACCCTTAGTAGTGTCGTTCCATCCAAAATAATCTTTTTCATGGGACCAAGAGAGGGATCTCATATGAAGGATGCCTTGGATATCTTGTCTTTGCCTTTCTGGGATTTGAATAGACCAGTCCTCAATAGGTATCCAATATATACCAACCTTTGAATTACCAGTATGGTATCGACAGTAATTAGCCACCTTTATCCAATTAGCTCGATGAAGCTCCTCCATCCAAGGCCTCCAATCGGGAAACTGAGTTATCAAAGGCTTGTGACCATCCCAAGAATTTGTCCAAAAATTTGCATGTTGACCATTATGAATGATCCAAAATAATTTTTTCTTTATCAAATCCTCACCAGTCTTAAGAACTGCTAAAATGGGAGAACCTTTGGTAGGAATTTGATAGCGAACAAGGTCTTCGGGACTTTTGTTCTCGTCATATTTAGCACGGATATTATTGGCCCAAAGAGCATTGGGGTTATGCAACATCCTCCAATATAATTTAGCAGCTAAAGCTTTGTTGTTATTAATTGAAGACCAGAATCCTAACCCCCTTCACTCTTAGGAAGACATAAAGTATCCCATTTCACCAAGGCCCATTTTCTTTTCTCCGTAGTACCACTCCAAAGGAAACGATCACTGATTTGATCCAATTCTCGAAGAATAGCCTTTGGGATATTCAAAACGAAAGAAACATAAATAGGAATAGCTTGAAGAACTGATTTTACCATGGTGATTCTACCCCAGAAGAAAGCCACTTGTTGGTCCACATTCCAATTTTCTTCTTGACTTTGTCTAGGGCTTTAAAGCCCTTATTCCATGCTTATCCAACCTTATTATCACCATCACTACTTGGGTCTAAGGGTGTAACCTCTATGTTAAGAATGGCATCATGATCCATAATAGTAAATGGTATTAACCATTTAAATTGACATAGCATGTGATATATGAATTGAGGTAAATAAATATGTCTTCTTTTCATTCTTCTAGCTAAGGCACCGAATCTCTCTCATGGGATGAAAACATCACATTTCTTCCTCATTTACAGTGGCATCAAGTGAATCTCTATGAATTCAATACACACTTCTAAATTTTAAATAATAAAACTTATTTTATTGTAAGTGATTTAAATCTACACAAAAATAGGTAAAAAATACTTCAATAATAATGGAACATAACCTAGAGTAGGAGTGAATTCTCCAAAAAATTGGAATAATTAGTAAAGAAAAAATATAAGATCCTCCTTTTATCTCTTTTATTGAGTGTTATTATGAAGCTATAAGAAATAATTAATATTAGGAGTTGAAACAAATATTAGAGGCTTTGAAGAAATATTTTGCAAGGTCAATCAATGATGCTTCACACTTGATATGATACCATGTTGGATTTCACACCAATTTCCAATAATGAGCTAAAGCAATCCATTTACACAAACCTTATACACAAAACATAAAAGGATGAAAGATAAATAATATAGATGCACAAATTATGGATATCCTTGAGCATTAAATAATCATTATATTACCTATAGATAAGGATCACTACACTCTAATATAATGGATGGGGTGGATGAGGGTTATTTACACATACACATAAACTGCAATAATAATTACTACATAATATCATTAGCCTAAGCCAACATAACATAAAGGCTTAAGGTTAACTACAAGTTTGAGTCTAACCATAATAAGGTTAACCATGGTCCCTTGGGCTTATATATAAATAATTTATAAATACATTGTATAATGATTTCCAAGAGGCTTACACATGATTGCATCCTATAATATTAGCCTTGAAAAATAAAGTCATATTACAATTTTCAATAATATCTACACACATGTGCAATTCTTTTTCTCTCAAACAATGCAATTTATCACTAGTAAGGGATCAAATTTCATTATCTATAGCTTGTTTTGTAAATTTTTATGACTTTTGTGCTGATCAAGTTGCTTTACATCTAAAAAAGAAGAGAAATTTCCCTATAGAGAACTAATGATTTATTTCTAACCTAACTATGTGGCATATTTTCAAGTGTTGTTCTTTTTAGGAATTCTCAAAAGCAAAAAATAATGGGTTCAAACCTCACTAGCAACATCTTATTTGGTTCTCAATACCACTTCCTTCATGTTAGCAAATCAACACTACTATCTCATGGGATAATTCCACAGGAACTCAAAATATTTCCAAACAATAAATCACTCAAACAATGTCCAATAAACATACTAAAATATTTATTATAAAATATACTAAAGTAATGCATAAATGAATGCTTTTTTGATACTTTGTTACAATTCTTTGTCTTCAATATATACATTGGATATGAGTCTCTTCACGTTCATATGAATCTTGAACTTTATTCTTGATCTCCTCACTTTCACGAGATATACAATTCTTCATATTTTTCATACATAATAATAAATCACATATTACTTCCACATGTACATATAAAGACAAAGACTCTCATTATGCTGCATAACTCATGACTTCTTATTTCTAAACATGACAACTCACTCACAATTAATAACTTGACACCTACTAAATACCAAATATTAAACACTCCCTAATATAAATCATTTACAAGGTACTAAATAATATGATATATTCAAAAACCCCCTATCATACATCATTTGGTATGTTGTTGATCTTTCTAAAAAAATATCTATTCAATCTTTGAGTTCCGTATACATGAAAATTTTGTTTTTGAAGTTCTCAAGGTAGACTTTATGGTTAGTAGTGTTTTTTGCATTTTTATTGAGTTGGTAGCAAAATAGCATCCATGTCCAAACATATTCCTTTATGAATGATACATTAAACTATTCAATAATTTGCAAACCCAACACCTCGAATTTTATTCTAGCAAATTTTTGGTATTCATCGATTTTGTTTCTTACACAACCATTCCACTAGGAACCTTGTATGACACTTTCCTTTATAGTAGTGAATTAGATATAGGTTATTTCGTGTATCAAGTAAAACCTTCAATGCTTCTTGTATTGCATCTTGAGACGTTTTCACAAAAAAATAAATCCTTGTATCTTTCCTTTCCAATATGAAACAACTACTTTCTATAAGATCATAAAAACTCCTAATTTTCTTTTGGGTATGGCTCACATCAAAGACAAATCATGGAGTTGAGATGTAATAAATTCACATCAATTAAGTGAATAATAGAGTCATTATTTGGGATCATAAATTGAGTTGCACCTCTTCATTACATTCTTTATCTTATGCAATTGCCAAAACTTCTCCTATTATGACTAGTGATACTATGATAAGCGTATTTTCCTTGGTCACAATATCTCCAAATTTGGTTATCTTTGACGATATTTCCTATATATTGAGCTTTCAAAGATAATCTATTTCCATAATAATTCCTACAATTGACTTGTCTATGCCTAGCCTTACTACTAGTAGTGCACCTACATTGTGCTAAGTTATCAACTTCATAGCATTATATATCGAGTCAACAATATTCAACTACAACCAAGATCCATCTATATTTTTACCCTTTCCTTTTAAAATATTTTCAATTGTAGTACTTTCAAAACCGTGTTCTTCCATGGCAGGAGAGACAAATTCATAATGAGCTACAATATTAAATGGGATAGATGGTTCAAGAACATGTATATTTTGTAGAATTGCATTCATCAAGGTACCTCTATAGATTTGGGTTGCTCCAATAATACCTTACTTTTTTACTTTCCAGAGATGCTTTCTCAACAAGTTGAGATGACATCAACATACAACTATGGGATTCAACCTTTCAATATTTTCGAATGGATTGAAAGCAAAACACTACATACTCTCTCAGGTTATTTAATTTTAATCTTTCTAATAATTCCTTTCTACAATTATTCTCTTCTTATAACTCCCATTAAATTTTCCTCCAATAAAATGAATTTCTTTTGACTGTACTACTCACTATACTTTAAAATAAATTCACTTTAACATGCTTCCTTGTCATTTAAAAACAATGTATACTTTTAAATAAAACAAGGATTAATTATTTTTGTTGAGTATTTAACATCTAGAATATCCTCCTCATTCTACATTATAACATAACATTCAGATAATATTTTTAATATTCTTTTAATGCTCTAAAATATTCATTGTTACACCTACAATGCTTTACATTTTATACGTTGTCTCTATCATGACTATTACAATCCTTCTTTTAGCTTGTGCTTGAGAGTTAGACATTGATTATGACCTTTTCATTTCACAACTACTTTTTTTCACCTTTGGATTCTATGTTAATTTCTTCATGGTTTCTCATGTGATGCATACTTCTTCTGTCACTAGTCAGTTTATTTCAATCAAATCTCACTTTAATTGTAGTTGTTGCTCTCTTCCGATAATGTGGTTTATTTGATTACTTCCACAATATTTGTTTTTTTTACATTTAATTTAATAATATCCTCTTAAAAATTTTCTTCAATCTCTTTCTTCATTTTTTTCTTTCTTCAAGTTTCTTCTTTTCTCTTTATTATTATTCTTCTTCAATTCTTCTTTCTCAATATTCTTCTTATAACTCCCTTCAATCTTCACTTTTTTCTTCTTTATTTAATTTCCAATTCCAATATCCTCTTCTTATAACTCCCATCAAATTTTCTCCCTTCAAATATTCTTCTCTTTAATAAAATAACTTTATTCAATTAATTCACTTTACCCTACCCTAGATTTTTTTCTCCTCATTTGCAATTTCTCACATTCTTTTTAGTTGGCTATCTTCAAATTTGAGCAACCTCAACCCTCTTTCTCTTTAATCTTTGGGTACACTCCACCTGATTTTTCTCATGATCTAAAATGATGTGATTGATCTTTTTGGTGCACCAACTACTTCTATTACTTCTCATATTATTGGTCTTGTTACTACTCTTAGGCCACCAAGGGTTGAGAGAAATAGTTAGGAGTTGCCTTGGCATAGGAGATTGCTAAGATATATATTGTGACCAACTCTCACTATGACCGTGAGAAAGAAGACCTCTAGACTCTATTTAATACAATAAAAAATGACACTAGGACCTCAAGGTATACTTTACCTTCTCTATAGGCAAGTGTCACTAGGATTGTTGAGAGTAACTCAACTCATTGTGTAAGGTGCATTTTACTAATAATCCAAAAACTCTTTAAACTTTTACAACTCCATAGAAACCTTGTGTACCTAAATGAATATATAATAATGAATTAACACCCATAGAGAGTTTAAGAAGAATATATAAAATAGAATAGATTTGAGCTATAACGACAACCTAATTTTCCTCTTTCCACAGAATAAATATTTTTTCTTCTAACAATATATCATAAATAGTCAATATTAATCATCTAGTGAAGGCAATCCCCAAGAAATCATACTTTTAAGAAAAAATATTTGGATGACAAGGAGTGGATAAAGAAAAAATTCCAATTCTAGGATTCCTTAACCTTGGTATAAAACCAAAAAATATGTTTAAATATCTTAGGCTTATTATAAATAAAGCATAAGAGAATGAAGTTAGCAAAATATTTCAGTATTTTGCTTAGTGGTAAATCCTAATATAATAAATATGAGAGAAAATGATACTTCATGGGCCTAATAGGAAGATTTAAAATTCTTTGTAAATATTTATTCCATGGTTCAGATTTGAAGAAAATATTATAGTACTTATTAAGTTGTTCCTATATGAATAGAAGCTATGTTAGAATTTAAGCTTTGAATGGTTGTACTGTGGTAGTCAAGGGTGTTTAATTACATAGGATGATTAAATTAGGTATAATAATCCCTCAAACAGACTTCAAATTATCTTTTCCTATATCACATGCATGTATCTTATGAGAGGTGGTTATACCACTTGACTTATCACATGGTCTATGATGTAAGAACTCCTAACATACCCTCCCTTATTACATCATAGTCAAACGCTCTGTTTTACTTATGACTAAAAAATAATTTTTAGGATGGTGTAAAATGTTTAGAGAGAAATTTCTCCCTTTAATATAGACTTACTACTTAGATAATTAATAGTGTTAGATTCTATAAATAATGTACTCCAAAAATACATTTATTATCAAATATTTTTTCAATACTCAATGCTTTCTAATACCATTGTTGATCCTTAGTGCTTGGATTCAAGTACTTCTCTCATCTGTATTATTGCTTATAGTAATTGACTTTTTCTGTGGGTTGTAGTTGTTATAAACACTAAAGCACTCCTTTTCTTCATATGTTTACTTTCTTGAAACATTTAAATGTTTTTAGTCCTCAAGGTATTTCTACTCTTTTAAAATATATTTCTAGATTTGAAGATGCTTTTTTTGGTAGTTTGCTTTATTGATTTGCTTGTTGGAGTGATATATCTTCTGTATTCTTTAAATGTTTCACTTACTTGAAGTGAGGTCTTAGGATCCTTGTGTTTTTCCTTGTTATTTTAAATAGTTTGATAAGATTAATTTTTTTATTTTCCCTTTGCTCGCTCCTTTTCTTTACTTCTAGACTAAGTTAATGATGCAGGAGCATCCAGTGGCAGCAGCGCAATCTTGCATCAACAAATTTTTTTCTAAGTTTTCGCAACTCAGGAAGGAGAGAGAAAGTGCAGGGCAAAAAATTGTCGCGATTTCGCGACATGTCGCGAAATCGCGACCGTCGCGACCAGGAGCAACCGGGAGGAAATGCCATTGAGAATGTCACGATTTCATGACATGTCACGAAATCATGACAAGGAGTAGCCAAGAGAAGACATTGTTGGGAATGTCATGATTTTGTGACATGTCACGAAATCGTGACTATCGCGAAATCACGACAAGGAGGCAGCCGAGAGAAGACGCCATTGGGAATGTCATGATTTCGTGACATGTCACGAAATCGCGATCGTCACGAAATCACGACAAGGAGGAGGCAGCCGGGAGAAGACGCCATTGGGAATGTCATGATTTCGTGACATGTCACGAAATCGCGACAAGGAGCAGCCGGGAGTAGACATCATTGGGAATGTCGTGATTTTGCGACATGTCGTAAAATCGTGACTATCGCGAAATCGCGACAAGGAGCAACCAGGAGAAGACACCAACGAGAATGTCACGATTTCATGACATGTCGTGAAATTGCGACCAGCAGCAGGAGGGAGAAGATGCCAAAGAAATTGTCACGATTTTGCAACATGTCACGAAATCGTGACTAGAGCAAAAAGGTGGAGGCATCCAAAGGCAAATGTCGCGATATCGTGACATGTCACGATATCGCGACCCGAAGGCAAGGAAGGCAGTGAGGAAGGAAAATGTCACGATATCGCGACATGTCGCGATATCGTGACCCAAAGGCAAGGAAGGCAGCGATGAAGAGAAAATGTCATGATATCGTGACATGTCGCGATATCGCGACCCGAAGAGGAAGAAGGCAGAGATGAAGGGAAAACATCACGATATCACGACCAAAAGGGAGAAGGAGCGCAAGGAAGCCAAAATGTCATGATTTCGTGACATGTCGCGATATCGCGACAAACGACTGGTTCATGGTTCGAAAAGGCACGCGTTCCAAGGTGATGTTTTCGAGGCGGTCAAGGGTCTCATTAATGCATGTTTTCATATCCGATAAGTTTGCTGAACACGGTGGCCTCTCGAATGCTGCGTCCAGAGGTCAAAAATGTCAGACGGTTCTTTAATGCATGCTTTCATGGCGGATCGGGGCAGTTGCCAATTATGGAAAGAAAATTGAAAACTCGGTCGAGAGCCGACTGGGCAGGTTCCATGGAAGTACTCTCCCGCCTTGTCATTAATGACTCAGGGGGTCGAACCTGGATAAAGGAACCCAGCTTGTAATGAGACGGGATGGGGAGTTTGAGATTGGGAGAAGGAAGAAAGGGAAAATTACGCCTACGGGCTGTATTGTAACACTGTTGTAAACAAATTACAGAGGAATAACATCTGGTTTTTCTATGTGAATCTCGGCTCCCCATCAAGTGGTATCAGAGCGGGAGTTCCTGAGCATGTAACAGATCACCGAACGAGAGGCAGTTACACCAGGATCTGTGGAAGGGTTTGTAAGAGAAGAAAGAAGAATGCCTCCATGAAGAAACCATGGTGGAGTAAGAAATATGGTGCCAGCAGAAGATTTTAGAGCTTTGCAGAGGCAAGTTCAGGCCCTGCAAGAGGAGCTGCGTAGAGGGCACGAGCCCAGGAGGGAAGAAGGAAGTGAAGACGAAGTTGATGAAGAAGAAGACCAGTTTGAGGAAGAAGAAGAGGTTGTAGATCCTGCACAGGCCAGGTTATACAGAGCCATCTCCCAGATTGGAAAGAAACCAAAAATGGAGGTTTCTACATATTCTGGAAACCTAGATCCAGAAGAGGTGATTGACTGGATAAATGATCTAGAGGAGTATTTTGAATATGAGGAGGTTGAAGACCCTAATCGGGTCAGATTTGCTAAGACCAAGCTGAAGGGTCATGCCAGCATCTGGTGGAAGGGAATACAGCTGGAAAGGAATAGAAGAGGGAAGGAAAGAATAACAAGATGGGATAGAATGGTAGAAAAGTTGAAAAGATAGTTTATTCCTATAGATTATGAATTGGATCTGCTAAGGAAAATGCAGAGTTTGAGACAGTCGAGCAAAACTGTCCAAGAATACACAGAGGAGTTTTATAAGATCTCCATCAGAACTGGCCATTTAGAGGCAAACAAGGAGAAGGTGGCCCGTTATATCAATGGGTTGAGACCCAGTATCCAAGAGGAGTTGAGCCTAGTTCGGGTGAGCACCATTGAGGATGCTTACCAGTTTGCCCTAAAGGTAGAAGAAAAGCTGAATAGACGGTTTGAGGGCAAGCAAAGAGGAAGAGGTCATGGTGGAAGAACTGGTGGAAGGGCCAGTGGAGAGAAATACAAAGACCTGAAGAAGAAGACTGGTGAAACAAGTAGTAACCAGGATCAAAAAGAGGAGAACACTTATCAGCCCCGTAGTCAGGACAACTACCCAAGAGGACGGGGTAGATCTGGACGAGGGTTTGGAAGAGGAGTATTTCGTGGAACCTGTTTCCACTATGGCGAAGAAGGACATCGAGCATTCGAGTGTCCACAACACCGAGAAAGGATGAACAAGAGACCTGAGGGTCCTGCCAGAGCTGCTGTAGCAGATGAAGATGCTGAATCAGAACATTCTGAGGAGGCAAAAAGAGGAGAAGTTATGGTAACAAGAAGAACCTTGTTGAATGAAGAGAAAGGATCAGACCAGAGGAGAAACCTATTTCGCACATGGTGCAGAAGTTCGGGTAAGGTCTGTAATGTTATTATTGATAATGGAAGTACTGATAACTTGGTCTCTGAGGAAATGGTTACCAAGTTACAGTTAAAGAGGAGGAAGCACCCGCATCCATATCGGATCGCGTGGTTACAGAAGGACCATAGGGCTTTGGTCAGTGAGCAATGCTCCATGAAATTTAATATTGGGAATTATTGTGATGAGGTCCTGTGTGACATCCTGCCTATGGATGCTTGCCATTTGTTGTTGGGAAGGCCATGGCAGTTTGATCGGAGTGCAGTGCATGATGGTCGTGCCAACACCTACTCAGTGACGAAGAATGGAGTGCGCCATAAGCTGAAGCCCCTGAAGGAGGCGGACGAAAAGGTATGTAGCAGCGCCAGAATCTGTTTAGTTGAAGGGAGAAAATTTTTGGATGGTTTGAAGCATGAGCATATGTGTTATGCCTTAATTCCTAGAGTTAGGAAGGAGGAATGCAAAGATGCCCCAGCAGAAGTCCTAGACCTGTTGGAGGAATTTCTAGATATTATATCTGATAATGTGCCTGAGGGTTTACCCCCAGTGAGGAAAATCAGTCACCATATAGATTTGATACCAGGGTCTAGTTTACCCAATAAGGTAGCACACAGAATGACTCCTACAGAAACTGAGGAGCTGAACCGACAAGTCCAAGAGTTGCTGCAGAAGGGACTGATTCGAGAAAGTTTAAGTCCATGCACAGTACCTGTAGTACTCGCGCCAAAGAAATACAGAGAGTGGAGAATGTGTACAGACTCTCGAGCTATTAACAAGATTACCATAAAGTACAGATTTCCATTGCCAAGGATGGATGACATTATGGACTATTTGAGTGGAGCCAAGTACTTCACAAAGATTGATCTGAAGAGTGGTTATCATCAGATTCGTGTCAGAGAAGGGGATGAGTGGAAGACAACCTTCAAGACCAGAGAGGGTTTGTATGAGTGGTTGGTAATGCCATTTGGGCTAACCAATGCACCCAGCACATTCATGAGACTGATGAATGAGGTATTGAAAGAATTTTTAGGCAAATTCATCATTGTCTATTTAGATGATATTCTAATATTTAGCAGAACCCTGGAGGAGCATCTGATGCATATCAGAAGGGTTTTTGAGAAGCTACGACAGGAGCAGTTGTTAATTAATCTAAAAAAGTGTAATTTCATGAAGAAGGAGTTAGTGTACCTGGGATTTGTCATCTCAGTCGAAGGTCTAAAAATGGACCCAAAAAAGGTGAGGGCTATCATTGAATGGCCTACTCCGAGAAGCACAACTGAGGTAAGATCATTTCATGGTCTAGCTAGTTTTTACAAGAAATTCATTAGGAATTTCAGTAGTATTTGTGCACCCCTTACAGAAACAATGAGAGGGGATAAGAAAGAATTTAAATGGACCTTAGGAGCAGATAAGAGCTTTGATATGTTGAAAAAGAAGGTCACAGAACAACCTATTTTGGCACTTCCAAATTTTAATAAGGTATTTCAGGTAGATTCTGATGCTAGTGGTAGTGCCATAGGAGCTGTTTTGAGTCAAGAAGGTAGGCCTGTTGCTTACTTTAGTGAGAAACTCAATGATGCCAGGAAAAAGTATTCAGTTTATGATCAAGAGTTTTATGCTATAGTTCAGGCTCTAAAGAAGTGGAGACATTATTTACTGCCAAAAGAGTTTGTTCTATATACTGATCATCAGGCCTTACAGTATATTAATAGCCAGGGGAAGCTAAATCAGAGGCATCTGAAGTGGGTGGAGTTTCTACAAAGTTATACCTTTGTGCTGAAGCACAGGAGTGGAAGGTCAAACAGAGTTGCAGATGCCTTAAGTAGAAGGCAGTGTTTGCTGACAGAAATGAAGGTGGAAGTGGTAGGATTTAATGAACTGAAGGGTTTGTACCCTGAAGATCCTGATTTTGTAGAAGCTTGGAAGGCTTGCTTGGCACCTGTTACTTTGGACAGGACCAAGTGGTTGGATTTCTTAATCCAAGATGGAATGCTATTTAGAGGAAGTCAGTTATGCATTCCAAGGAGTTCAATGAGGGAAAATCTGGTCAAGGAGAAACACAGTGGCGGATTGGCTGGTCATTTTGGTCGGGATAAGACCATTGCCCTGGTTAGTGAGAACTACTATTGGCCGCAACTGTAGCAAGATGTGAAGAGGTTTGTGCAGAGCTATAGAGTATGCCAGATGGCGAAAGGTGTGAGCCAGAATACGGGATTATATCAGCCATTACCTGTGCCAGAGCGACCATGGGAGGACATCAGCATGGATTTCATTCTTGGCCTACCAAGAACACAGCAGGGAAACGACTCCATATTTGTGGTGGTTGACAGGTTTTCAAAGATGGCACATTTTATTCCCTGCCAGAAAACTAGTGACGCGGTTCACATTGCGGGATTATTCTTCAAAGAGGTGGTACGACTTCATGGTCTACCAAAGAGTATCATTTCTGACAGAGATACCAAGTTTGTGGGGTATTTCTGGAGAACTTTGTGGAAGAAACTGAAGACAGACTTGAAATTTAGTTCTGCATATCACCCCCAGACTGATGGACAAACAGAGGTGGTGAATAGAAGCCTGGGAAACCTATTGAGGTGCTTGGTAGGAGATAAGCCCACGGGATGGGATTTGGTTTTACCACAGGCAGAATTTGCATACAACAATTCTGTCAACAGGAGTACTAACAAATCTCCATTCCAGATAGTATATGGGAGCAGTCCAAGAACTGCTTTCGAGTTGAGAAAGATGGATACAAGAGACAAGTGCAGTGCTGAGGCTGAGGACTTTGCAGAGCATCTGAGAGGCTTGCATGAAGAGGTGAAGAAGCAGATTACCAAGATGAATAACCAATATAAGACAAGGGCAGATCAGAAGAGACGGCCTAAAGAATTTGCAGTGGGAGATGAAGTCATGGTCCACCTGAGGAAGGAAAGATTTCCTGCTAAAACCTATAACAAGCTGAAGATGAAGAAGTTTGGGCCATGCCGAGTTATAGGAAAACGGGATTCAGGCAATGCCTATGAAGTGGAATTGCCCAACGGCCTTAATATATCACCTATTTTTAACGTTGCAGATTTGGTAGAATATCATGAAGGAGGCAGTAGCGAGACACCAAGTATAGAGTTATGGAGTATTCCAATGTCTACTCCAGCCGCAAACGAGATCGAGGAAATACTCGACACCCGAGCAGGCAGAAGCACCAGGAACAGGCAATATTCTAAATATTTGGTCAAGTGGAAGGGCAGGCCTATTGAAGATGCAACTTGGTTGTCAAAAATAGAGGTCGACCGCCTGGGTCTTCCTCTAACAGTACAGAAGTGAGGGTCACTTCTCAAATCAACCTCGGGTGTCTGATGCAGGAGCATCCGGTGGCAGTAGCGCAATCTTGCATCAACAAATATTTTTCTAAGTTTTCGCAACTCAAGAAGGAGAGAGAAAGTGTAGGGCAAAAATTGTCATGATTTCGTGACATGTCACGAAATCGTGACCGACAGTAGGAGAGAGAAAATGCCATTGAAAATGTCACAATTTCATGACATGTCACAAAATCGTGACCTCCAAATCTGACAGAAAAAAAGCATTGAGAATGTCACGATTTCATGACATGTCACGAAATCGTGACAAGGAGCAGCCGAGAGAAGACACAGTTGGGAATGTCATGATTTCATGACATGTCACGAAATCGTGACTATCACGAAATCACGACAAAGAGCAGCCGAGAGAAGATACCATTGAGAATGTCATGATTTCGTGACATGTCATGAAATCGTGACTATCACAAAATCATGACAAGGAGGAGCAAGGGAGAAGACGCCATTGGGAATGTCATGATTTCATGACATGTCACGAAATCATGACAAGGAGCAGCCAGGAGAAGACATCATTGGGAATGTCAAGATTTCATGACATGTCATGAAATCGTGACTATCACGAAATCGCGACAAGGAGCAGCCAGGAGAAGACACCAATGAGAATGTCACGATTTCGTGACATGTCACGAAATCATGACTGTCACAAAATCATGACCAGCAGCAGGAGGGAGAAGATGCCAAAGAAATTGTCATGATTTCACGACATGTCACGAAATCACGACCAGAGCAGAAATGCGGAGGCATCCGAAGGCAAATGTCGCGATATCGTGACATGTCATGATATCGCAACTTGAAGATAAGAAAGGCAGCGATGGAGGAAAATGTCGTGATATCACGACCCAAAGGCGAGGAAGGCAGTGAGGAAGGAAAATGTCACGATATCACGACATGTCGCGATATCGCGACCCGAAGGCGAGGAAGGCAGAGATGAAGAGAAAATGTCGCGATATCGTGACATGTCACGATATCGCGACCAAAAGGGAGAAGGAGCGCAAGGAAGCCAAAATGTCACGATTTCGTGACATGTCATGATATCGCGACAAACGGCTGGTTCATGGTTCGAAAAGGCACGCGTTCCAAGGTGATGTTTTCGAGGCGGTCAAGGGTCTCATTAATGCATGTTTTCGTATCCGATAAGTTTGCTGAACACGGTGACTTCTCGAATGCTGCGTCCAGAGGTCAAAAATGTCAGACGGTTCTTTAATGCATGCTTTCATGGCGGATCAGGGCAGTTGCCAATTCTGGAAAGAAAATTTAAAACTCGGTCGGGCGCCGACTGGGTAGGTTCCACGGAAGTACTCTCCCGCCTTGTCATTAATGACTCGGGGGGGTCAGAACCTGGATAAAAGAACCCAGTTTGTAATGAGACAGGGATGGTGAGTTTGAGATTGGAAGAAGGAAAGGGAAAATTATGCCTACGGGCTATATTGTAACACTGTTGTAAACAAATTACAGAGGAATAACATCGGGTTTTTCTGTGTGAATCTCGGCTCTCCATCAGTTAAGGATGGAATATTTCTAGGTTAGTCAAGTTAAAATATTTCTTCAAATCATTCTTTGTGGATTAAATGAGTCTTTCATAATTCCTTATGATATTAAATCATATACATATATTTTGATCATTAAAAATTTACCCTTTTGGTTTTTGAGGTACAAACTTGGATCATACATGATGTATTGATTTTTCATTCTCTTTGTTATCTTCTACTTTGAGTTCATGTGTGATATTTTTGGTTGCTTCTGTATTGTTCTAAACTTATTGTAACTAACTAGACTTTACTTGTGTAACATACACATGTTCTTTTGTTTCTTCTAGAACTTCTTCTTTAACTTGATATTGTTTAGCTAAATTGTTTTTCTATACCTTTCTCTATCTTTGATTTTACTTGTAGTTCATGTCTTGTGAAGTGGATCCATTTTTCAATGGAATATACCAACACTCCATGTTATGTCCATTTATTCTAAAATGATCATATGTCTTTTGTGAGTTAAAAGCACTTCTTTGATATATAATCCTTTGTGTCTAAAAATTTTAAAAATAGATTCTTTGTTGAAAGTGTTGCAGAGATCTCATGCCTATTTTGAATGGTTGTTTCACTCTTGAATGTGTAACTAATAATTATTATTCTTCTTTATAGTGTGTGAGATCTCTAATTTTTTAAGTAGGTTCCTTAGATTCTCAAAGCTTGGTATTTTCTTAGTAATATTTATTGTAGTCACAAAAATATTATATATGGATGGGAGTGATCTTAAAATAGTAGGAACTAACATTTCATCAGATACATGAGTTCCTAGTGCTTGCAATTACTCTTGCAATTTTATTATTCTCCTCATGAATAATTCAAGTTATTCTCCACTCTTTATCTTTAGACAATGGAGCTATATTTTGAGGAATAGAATCTAATTTTGATTGTTGGTTTCAAAAACTATATTCAACTTATCCCATGCATTCTTGGATATGATCATATCTCCAATGTATCCTTGGACCTCATCTGCTACTCCAAACATGATGATGAGTCTTGCATTTCTATCTTCCTTGTTAAACTTTTATTTATCTTCCTTGTTAAACTACTTGCAAAACTTTTTCAAACTTAATTTGTGTCATGAGTTTGATCATCCAAGCAACATAGTTTTTTTCCATCAACAATTAGGAATTAGGTAACAAGAGCATTAGTGCTCCACTAGCCATATTAAACATTTACAAAATCTATATTTTCTTCTCTTTAATGAGTCCACCTCGAAATGTTTCTTTTAATGAGTATAAATATGCCTATACTCAAATTTCAATTGGTGCTTCAAAAGAATAATATAATTCGGTCTTCATTGAATAGGGTGGAGGGAATGTTTCTTCCTCTATGGAATATTCCCATTTATGAAAATATTCCATTCTCTTTGAACTTATTTGTAAATTTTCCATGTGGAAACTTCACTTTTAACCATGTGCTACTTTCCTATTGAATTATTTTTCAACCTTTGAATTTTATGGTGGGAAAATTTTACAAATGTTGTAATGAATTTGATTGCTATATTATCTCACTACTAGCCATATAATTAAAAAAATCCCTTAATGATGATGTATATTTCTTTGATTTTATTGTGGTAATATTTTGCAAACATTAGTTTCTACTTGTCTAAATTTTTGTTTAGGTTGCTTTGCCCAATATGAAGGGTCATATCCACACGTACGAGGTATTGATGACCTTTGCTTTGTTAATCAAACTCCTCAATAAATACTATAACCCAAGCTTGTTGTTCTCTCTGATTTTAGATACATTGTCTCGTTTCATCTTTCTTCCTTTCTCTTTCCTTCACATAGTTTTCAATCTCTCTCTTGTTATAGTGTTGGGTAATTATTTCATTAGGTGAGATGGATTTGTATGCACTAAATCCTAATTATCTGGAAAGAACTTCTTTCTTCAAAAAAAACTTATTTCTAAATTTCTTTGTAACAACCCTCCTCGCACGACCATTGGTTATGGATTAATTAATGGATTAAACTTACCTTTATCTTTTGGAGCATGGTACTGTTGATATCCTTTGTATGTGTAGGATCGGGTATGTGCATTGGATGGATAAGTTGCTTAGTGGAAAAGATGAGTAGGAAAGTGATGATCTAGCTCAGAGGTAGACAAAAGCCCCATAATTGCATTTCATATAGGATTGCATGAATGATTTTCTGTGGTATACTTGTGTTTGCTTCACTTGGAAAAATGCTATTGTATGTTTAAGTGATGCACTATTTTTTCATTGGCAATAACGATTCTACGCATAGGATCCATTGGCAGTGAAGATGCTAAGAATGGGAGACTTTCCTTATGAGATATCTGGCAGGAAAAATATTATTAAATGCTTATTAATATAAAGTTAGAAAAATATAAAAATAGGCATATGTCAATGATTATATGTATATATGTGATGATAGGGAAAGATATGCAAATCGTTACCATGCTTAGGAACCCAAAAAAAGTATGCATATTCATACATAATACGAATGTATTATACATAAATGTTATGTGATATTAATTTTAGAAGTGAATGTTTGAATCAAAATAATTCTTACCCAAGGATTTAGAGAATATGATATGTATTGGTTGTCGACTTACCCACTCTAAGGTTCGGGCATAAAGGGTAATGATGAAACTAAAAATCCTCCATACCCAATTGTGAAAAGGAAGGAACTACAAAGTGAGGGACATAATTATTTTTGTTTTTGCATGTTCATGAGGAGAGTGTGGGTAAAAAAAGAGTGTTCTTTGTTCATCATTAGAAAAAAATAAGAGGGGATTCAACGTTCAAGAGAAACGATGGAAGCACTCTAGAAATTAGAGTTTAGAAGTAATCTTCTAGGTTGATCAATTACTTGTTTGTGTTGGAATTACTTGAATCTATGTTTAAATTCTGGTTTGGAACCAAATGATTTGAGTAGAAATTTGTTTCCACTATATGAAACTTTTATGTTTTTCTTAATTGATCAAATATGGTTGTTATGTTTGTTATGAAATGAAATCGAATAGTTTAAATAAAACAGTCATAATTATTATTTTTGGAAAAAGAAATGAACAATGGTGGAAAAGATTTGTGAGACCTGCTTTATAGAAAAATAAGCTTGTTTGCTGCCTGAAATTGATATCATTCATGATATTTGTATGTTGATTTAAGTATTTAATGGAGCATTAATGTTGAACGACTCTTTCCTGAATTTTATATAAATGTGATTATTTGTAGAGACAAAACATACCATTGGTGCATGCATAAGAATATTGCCTTGGATTTCAATGGTGGCTATCATGAATGATTGGTCTTTGCATTTCAAATTGTTATGGCAATGAGAAATAGTTCTATGATTACTCATGAGTTTGAGCTAGGAATTGTGTCATTGCATGAATTAACATTCTCACATCCTCAGTATGAAAATTTGAAATTTGTGAATAGCAAAGATGGTTTAATATCATGTGTGCATATTTAAAATGAGCTAAATCTGATCCCGTCATAGTAAATTGATGTTTGTGGCACTGGTGGAGAGAAGGGAATTTCTTATGGATGTCATGAAAAGAGAAATTTAGATAATTTTCCCCTTGTAAAGTATAGCAGCAACGTAGTACAATGATATTTCATTTATTGAAGTGCAAGTTGAATCTAAAAACATCTTGCCAATTGAAAGAAATTATGAGGATGAAAACTGAGAGTTACATATTGTATAACTATCATAATCTACTCTGAAATTCAGGGAAAATTATGTTATAATTTTTAATTATTGTGAACAAGTTTCAGGTGAAAATGATTGCCTTTTCCAAACGATGTTTATGTAAACCAATCCCTTTAAAAAAATAGGAAACAATGCCATATAGAACTTATTTAGAGTTGGCATCAAATGTCCTTGTACTGGCTATGAAATCTAAAGTTATGTAATGTTAGAATTGTCTTCTTGATGGTATAAATGCTTTAAATACTATAAGCTTAAAAGGCTTCATCTTTTATTTTATTTGGAATTATTTTTCAGAAAATCAAGAGCACAGATTATTAGTAATTTAAAATTTAATGATTTAATAGTTTTACTATATTATGACTCTTGATGCTATGTGAATCTAGAAAATGTAACAACATTGAATGTAGCTTGTGAGTCTATCTATGCAGTGAAACCTTGTCATTTCAATAGTAAAGAAGATTCAAATATTTTATGTTATGCTTATATTCTTGTTTTTGATTTGTGTATAGAGGCTATCAGGAAGGTTTATACGGGATTCTATTATGTTGTGCTCATGGAGTTCGAGTGCCCTCCTAAAACATAAAGATAGTAGCCACAACTATTAGTGAACTAAAGTTATTATAATAATGACAGAGATTTTAGGAGAGTAGAATTTGGCCTATTGTTAATTCAAACTTGAATATGAATTAATAATTATAGTTCTTTAATTTTCAGTACTATATGATGTATTTAAATCAATTTAGGGTTATCTGTAAAAGAAATAGTGAACTAAATCAATATATTGTTGCCCTTTATCAATACCTTGTAGAATATTGTATTATTTCTAAAGCGATGGTTGGAAGGTAAATAAAGGAAACTCGAAAAGAGTAATCCAAGTAATGTGTTGACTACTATGTTATGGCTAAAAAATTAATGATCATATAGACTAAGTTAAATATTGTCTATAGTATTTGAGTACATGTTCTAAGGAATCAATATGTTGGATATGAGTCCATGTGACCATGGCATGGATTTGAATTAGAAACTCTTGTTTTATTTTGAGAATAAAACTTAGAGATGATTGATGAGTTTATGGTTGTCATATTGCTTTGGCACCTAAAAATAAGACCATTATTTACTAATAAAACCATAAGGCTTTCTCATAAACTGTAAATACTTGAGCTATTTATTTAACTATGGCATTGAGATACAAGGATGCTAATTAAATAAATTATGTTGGGAATATTTAAAAGAATGATTTCTTATATTTGGATACTAAGAATAGATTCATTAAGGGAAGGCTCATGTATTTAATTACATAAACTAAAAAGTAGTAAAGTGAGATTTACAAGCGAGACCATGGTGAGGAAAAGATAATGTGTTCCTATTGAAACAAAAAATTTTAGATCATTCAAATCTATTGTGGAAGTAGCCTTCTAAATCTTTGTTACTAAATTATTCATCGAGGAGGATGAACCAAATTTTATATTAAGCTTAAAGTATTGGATTACCATAAATGAAGTATAACTACTTATAGCTTTATTTGGAATAAGATGGTTATGAGATTTATGAAAACATAAACTTGGGAAGAAGTAACTTGTGAGTCAAGTTAAAGATAGAAGCAAACATTACAAATAAGGATTTGGTAATTGAGTAAATTCCAACTTGGAAAAATGGTAATAATGGAATAGTTGGTTGGTGTAGTTATATACCATAATAATGATTACAGTTAGGATATAAAATCTTGGGTAAGAAATATAAGATAGGATGTATGGATTATGAAAAATAACACCCGAAAGTATGGAATAAATTATGTGAACCCTTTTATTGGATCCTATATAGGTTCTTAGTGACGAATGTTAGCTATAATTGTAGTTAATTCTTGATCTAACTCATCATGAAGGATAAGCAAATAAATTGATGTGTGGGTAAGCACACAAGTCTTAAAGTTAAATTGTTAATCTGAATTTACTCTGGTAAGTGTACTGACCTTAATCATTAGGAAAGATGATTGAGATATTGATATACCCAAAGTGCAAATATTGCACAAAGCAAGTTCTAGAGCAACTATAGTCTGATAAAATTGATTTGGTTTAAGTATTTCTCAGAAATAGTAATGAGGGGCGGTATGGGATGCCATCTCTAGGTTGATATTCAGGTAGTACTATGATATGTCCCATGTTCATTTGACTTAGCTAGTTTAGCCACAATATTTGGTATGGGATAAACGTTTGTGAGTCACAATGGGTATGAGTGATGAAGTCCAAGGTCAAGGTATTGATATGGCACTAACTAACTCTAGGTAGGGGACAATCATTTAGTCATATAGGTATATGTATGATGATCCCTTACATATTTTATGTTTGGATAAATTGACCAGTTAGGTAATCGACCAGTTAGGTTGTGGGATTCCCAAAATTTTAAACAAGTCAACCAGTTAGGTCATGGGTTTAGAAAAAGTTGACCTATTAGGTCATGTATTCATAAATGCTAAATGATTACAGTAGTTTAGAACCCAAAAGTTGTCTGATATGTTTGTGCTAATTTAAAATAATATTATTTATTTATTGGGTGAATAAATGTGCTACGAACTCGAAAGCACTTCTATGAATAAAACTGTTGTTTGAAAACAAAAAAATTACCTTGAGGAAATGCTTAACTAATTTTTGTGGTACAACCATGTGAGTAGACTTGGGTTGTTACATATGGTATCAGAGTAGAATATATCTTAAGTTGTAGGAATTTTATCAAAACTTTTTGGTTTAAAAAAAATAAAATTGGAAAAAGGTTTTATGGCATATATGTTGCAAGAAGGAGCTTTCGATAATTCCACAAGAGGTGGGCAGGAGGAAGCCATTTTAAGACAAAATTTAAAAGGACCATGAAGAGGAAACTAAGGACAAGGTCCTCAAAGGAAAAGAAAGATGACGCAAGTGAAAGCACCTCCTTTTAATGAGCCTGATAAGGAGGAAGGAAATTTAGCACAGGTAGTACAATTGATACAAACTCTTTTGCAACAACTAAAAAAGGGGATGGTCCAACATAAAAAACTCATATGGCAACCAATAAATGTTGATAGTCCAACAATGGAAAGTAATGGAGGAATTAACCAAAGAAAACATAACTGAAGCGGGATAGAGGGGATGCCTAATGAAGCCTACAAAAATTAGTTCAAGAAGGGCCAGAGTGAGGAGGAGTTGGCCAAGGATCAAAATAAGGTTATGATTTCCAAGTCTTATGGTATCAGTAATGATAATACAGTAGAAAACTTTGGGAATTAACTATCTTGCAACTAAGGATTATTGATAGTCTGACACTATTACCAAAAATTATGAAGTGGGTTATGGAGTAAAGTAAAAAAATACTAAATAAGGATATCAAAATTGAGAAATATGGCAAAGAATACCCTAGAAGTAATCTGAGAATTATAGGAAATGAGGAAAGAGCTAGGGAAATTACTCCTCAAAGTGGGAATGAGCATAATGATAGGGGTATTTGAACCCTTGCAATGAATGTTAAGCATGCAAGAGGGACCCACTTTTCTAGCAAGTGCTCCCACATTATTTATCTCCATCGAAAAGCTCTAGAAGAAGCCACCCACAAGATCTTTGTGGTGATGGGTAGTTACCGTACTTAATGGATAAAGTTTCCCTTTTCCTTTGCTAAAAGATAAAATTTATGGTATCATGTTTGAAAACTTAAGATTTTGGCTAATGGTTGAAAGGTAGGGTTCGAGTAAGGACGCACCTACCAAGTTAACCAATGTTAAATTGCTGCTCACATTTTACTACCTAAGGAAAGCAGACTAATGAGTTGAATAGCTATGTATATTTTATTGTGTGCATGGATCTTTGGATAAATGCAAATATGAAACATCACATGAATGAATTATTCAAATAAGTTTAAATTACTGATTGGCTTGTGAATAATTATGAAAAACACGATGTATGAATTATGAATAAATTTTCATTGATGGATAGATGGCTGGAAACTGAAAAAAAACATCTTTGTGTATGTTTGATTTATAAAGTAGAGTAGCTTGTTTTTATGAATTTATATGTTTTTGATGAAGCATCATGTGATTGAATTATGTAAGTGAATATTGTAAATGAATATGTATACATGATGTATGAGATGTAAATGAATAGTTTTGGTGATGATATGATTGAATATAATGTAATTTATTTTTCTTTACCCTGCATAAAACATAGGGACTGGTTGTTCTAATTGGGGAGTATGTAACGACCCTCTCCGTACGACCATTGGTTATGGATTAATTAATGGATTAAAAATACATTTATTTTTTGAGGCATGGTATTGTTGATATCCTTTGTATGTGTAGGATTGGCTATGTGCATTGCATGGATAAGTTGCTCAGTGGAAAAGGTGAGTAGGGAAGTCATGATATGGCTCAGGGGTACATGGAAGCCCCATAATTTTATTTCATGTACGATTGCATGAATGATTTATCTGTGGTATACTTGTGTTTGCTTCACTTCAAAAAATGCTATTCTATATTTAAGTGATGCATTATATTTTTTATTGGAAATTAAGATGCTTATCATGGGAGCCATTAGCAGTGAAGATGCTAAGCATAGAAGCCTTTCCTTATGAGATATCTGGCAGAATAAATATTGTTAAATGCTTATTAATATAAAGTTAAAAATATTAAAATAGGCATGTGTCAATGATTATATGCATATGTGTGATGATAGAGAAAGGCATGCAAATCGTTACAATGCTTAGAAACTAAACAAAAGTATGCATATTCATACATAATATGAATGCATTTTACATAAATGTTATATGTGATATTAATTTTAGAAGTGAATGTTTGAATCAAAATAATTCTTGCCCAAGGATTTAGCGAAGATGATATGTATTGGTTGTCAGTTTACCCACTTTGGGGGTCGGGTGTAAAGGGTAATGATGAAACTAAATCTCCTCCATACCTAGTTGTGAAAAGGAAGGCACTACAAAGTGAGGGACATAATTGTTTTTTGTTTTTGCATGTTAGGGAGGAGAGCGTGGAAAAAAAAAAAGAGTGTTCTTTGTTGGTCAATGGAAAAAAAAGGGATTTGGCATTCAGGATAAAGGATGAAAGTGCTCTAGAAATTATATTTTAGTAGTAATCTTCTAGGTTGGTCAATTACTTGTTTGTGTTGGCATTACTCGAATCGAAGTTTGAATTCTGGTTTAAAACAAACTGATTTGAGTAGAAATCTGTTTCCACTATATGAAACTTTTATTTTTTCTTAATTGAGAAAATGTGGCTTTTGTGTTTGGTATGAAATGAAATCAAATAGCTTAAAGAAAATAGTTATAATTATTGTGTTCAAAAAATGAAACGAATAGCAGCGGGTAAGCTCTGTGAGAAATTGCTTTAAAAATAAGCTTGTTTGCTGCCTGAAATTGATATAATTCATGATTTTTGTATGCTGATTGAAGTCTTTAACGGAGCATTGTTGTTGAACGACTCTTTCCTAAATTTTATATAAATGTGATTATTTGTAGAGACAAAACATACTGTTGGTGCATGCATAAGAATTTTTCCTTGGATAAAGGTCTTTGGTGGTTATCATGAATGACCGGTCTTTACATGTCAACTTGATATGGCAATGAGCAATAGTTCTGTGATTACTCATGATTTTGAGCTAGGAACTGTGTTATTGCATGAATGAATATCCTCAATATGAAAGAGTGGAATTTGTGAATAGAAAAGATGCATTAGTATCATGTGTGCATGTTTAAAATGAGATAAATCTGATTCCATTGGAGTAAACCAAAGTTCGTGGCACCGATGGAGAGAAGGGAATTTATTATGGATGCCATGAAAAGAGGAATTCATATATTTTTCCCCTGGTAAAGTATAGTAGTGGAGTAGCACAACGGTCTTTCGTTTATTGAAGTGCAAGCTAAATCCAAATACATGTTGCCAGCTGAAAGAAACTATGAGGATGAAAACTAAGAGTTACATATTGGATAATTATCATAATAAACTGTGAAATTCAGGGAAAATTATGTTATAATTTGTAATTGTTGTGAATAATTTTTGGGTAAAAATGATTGTCTTGTCCAAGCAATTTTTATGTAAACCAAGCCTTTTAAAAAAATAGGAAACAATGCCATATAAAACCTATTTAGTGTTGGCGTCAAACATCCCTGTACTTGCTATGAAATCTGAAGTTATGTAATATTAGAATTGTATTATTTATGGTATAAATGCTTTGAAGACCGACAAGTTAAGGGGATTTGAATTTTATTTTATTTGGAATAAATATTTTTTTCGAAAAATCAAGAGCACTGTTTATTAATAATTTAAAAGTTGATGACTTATAGTTTCACTATATTATGGCTCTTGATGCTATGTGAAGCTGGGAATTGGAACAACATTGAATGTAGCTTGTGAGTCTATTTGTGCAGTGAAACCTTGTCATTTCAATAGTAAAGAATATTTGGATATTTTATTTCATGCTTATATTCTTGTTTTCTATTTTTATATAGAGGTTGTCAGGAAGGTTTAGACAAGCTTCTATTATGTTGTGCTCATAGTGCACTCCTAAAACATAAAGATATTAGCCAAAACTAATAGTGAACTAAAGTTATTATAATAATAAGAGAGCTTTTAGGAGAGTGGAATTTGGGTTATTGTTAATTCAAACTTGAATATGGATTAATAATTATAGTTATTTAATTTTCAGTATTATATGATGTATTTAAATCAATTTAGGGTTCTCTGTAAAAGAAATAGTGAACTAAATCATTTTTTTTTGTTACCTTTTATCAATACCTTGTAGAATATCGTATGGTTTCTAAAGCGATAGTTGGGAGGTAAATAAAGAAAACTCAGAAAGAGTAACCATGTAATGTGTTGACTGCAATGTTATGGCTAAACAATTAATGATCATATAGTCTAAGTTAAATATTTTCTATAGTATTTGAGTACATGGGCTAAGGAATCAATGTGTCGGATATGATTCAATGTGACCATGATATGGATGTGAATTAGAAACGTGTTTTTTTTTAGAATAAAAATTAGAGATGATTGATGAGTTTATGGTTGTCATATTGCTTTGGCACCTGAAAATAAGACCATCATTGACTTATAAAACCATAAGGATTTCTCATAAACTGTAAATACTCGAGCCATTTATTTAACTATGGCATCCAAATACAAGGATGTTGATTAAATAAATTATGTTGGAAATATTTAATAGAATCATTTCTTATATTCGAATACTAAGAATAGATTCATTAGGGGAAGACTTATGTATTTAATTACATAAACTAAAAAGTAGTCCTATGACACCATGGTGAAGAAAGAGATAATGTGTTCCTCTTGAAATAACAAATTTTATATTATTCAAATATGTTGTGGTAGTAGCCTTCTAAATCTTTGTTTCTAAATTATTTATTGAGGAGGATGAACTAAATTTTATAGCTAGCTTAAAGTATTGGATTACCACAAATGAAGTATAGCTATTTAAAGCTTTATTTGGAATAAGATGGATATGAGATTCAAGAAAACATAAACTTGGGAAGAAGTAACTTGTGAGCCAATTTTAAGATAGAAGCAAACATTGCAAATAAGGACTTGGTAATTGAGTAAAGCCCAACTTGGAAAAAGGGTAATAACGGAATAGTTGGTTGGTGTAATTATATATCACAATAATGCTTATAGTTAGGATATAAACTCTTGGGTAAGGATTATAAGATAGGATGTATGGGTTATGAAAAATAACACTTGAAAGTATGAAATAAATTATGTGAACCCTTTTATTGGATACTATATAGAGTCTTAGTGATGAATGTTAGCTATAATTGTAGTTAATTCTTGATCTAACTCATTAGGAAGGATGAGCAAATAAGTTGATGTGCAGATAAGCACACAAGTCTTAAAGTTCAATTTTTAATTGGACTTTACTCTGGTAATAGTACTAACCTTAATCATTAGGAAATATTATTGAGATATTGATACATCCAATGTTGCTAAGGTGCGGATATTGCACAAAGAAAGTTTCGAGCAATTGTAGTATGACAAAATTTGTCTTGTTTAAGTCTCATTCAAAACTACTAATGAGGAGTGGTATGGGATGCCATCTCTAGGTTGCTATTTGGGTAGTACTGTGATATATCCCATGTTAATTTGACTTAGCTAGTTTAACCATAATATTTGGTATGGGATAAACACTTATGAGTCAATGGGTATTTGTGATGAAGTCTAAGGTCAGGGTATTGACATGGCACTAACTGACTCCAGGTAGGGGACAATTAGTTAGTCACTGAGGCATATGTACGCTAATACCTTGCATATTTTAAGTTTGAATAAATTGATCGATTAGGTTATGGATTCTTAATCGACTAGTTATTTCATTGGATTCTAAAATGTTGAATAAGTTGACCAATTAGGTCGTGGGTTCAGAACAAGTTGACCAATTAGGTCATGGATTCACAAATTCTAAGGGATGATAGCAGTCTAGGATCCAAAAGTGTTTTGATGTACCTATGTTGATTTAAAATAATACTATTGATTTATTGGGAGAAAAAATGTGTTATGAACCCGAAAGCACTTCTATGAACAAAACTATTGTTTGAAAATGAAAAACATTTACCCTAAGGAAATGCTTGAATATTTTTTATGTTACAACCAGGTGACTAGACATGGGTTGTTACATATGGTATCATAGTAGAAGAGATCTTAAGTTATAGGAATATGATCAAAACATTTTTGTTAAACAAAATTAAAATTGAAAAAAGGTTTTATGGCATATATGTTGCAAGAAGGAGCTTCTGGAAATTCCACAGGAGGTGGTCAAGAGGAAGTCATTTTAACACAAAATTTAAAAGGACCATGAATAGGAAATCGAGGAGAAGTTTCTTAAATGAAAATAAAGATGATGCAAGTGAAAGCACATCCTTTTAATTAGACTGGAAAGGAGGAAGAAAATTTAGCACATGTATTGCAATTGATGCAAACTCTTTTGGAGCAGCTAAAAGAGAGGATGGCCCAACAGAAAAACTCACATGGCCAACAAAAAATTTTGATAGTCCAAAAATGGAAAGTAATGGAGGACTTAAAAAAAAAAAGATAACTAAAGCAAGATAGAGGGGATACCTAATGAAGCCTACATAGATTAGTTCTAGAAGGGCCAAAGTGAGTGAGGAGTTGGCTAACGACCAAAAGAAGGTTGTGATTCCCAAGTTTAATTGTATTAGTAATGATAATACAATAGAAAAATTTGGGAATTCACTATCTTGCAACTAAGGATATTGATATTCCGACCCTATTACAAAAAATAATGAAGTGGGTTATGGAGCAAAGTAAAAAAAAAAGACTAAAGTAGGAGATCAAAATTGAGCAAGATGGCAAAGAATACCCTAGAAGAAGTAATATGAGAACTATAGAATTAGAAAAGAGCTAAGGAAATTGCTTCTCAAAGTGGGAATGAGCATAACAATAGGGGTATTAAAACCCTTGCAATAACTATTAAGTATACAAGATAGACCCACTTTGCTGGCAAGTACCCCCACATGATTAATCTCCATCGAAAAGCTCCAGAAGAAGCCACCCATAATATATTTGTGGTAACGGGTAGTTATCATACTTAATGGACAAATATTCTCTTTTCCTTTGCTAAATGGTAAAATTTATGGTATCATGTTTGAAAACTTAGGGTTTTAGCTAATGGTTGAAAGGTAGGGTTCGAGTAAGGACAAACCTACCAAGTTAACCAATGTTAAATTGCTCCTCACATTTTGTTACCTAAGGAAAGTAGACTACTGAGTTGAGTAGCTATGTGTATATTTTATTGTGTGCATGGATATTTGGATAAATGCAATATGAAACATCATGTGAATGGATTGTTCAAACAAGTTTAAATTACTAATTGGTTTGTGAATGATTGTGAAAAACATGATGTATGATTTGTGAATGGATTTTCATTGATGGATGGATGGTTGGACACTGAGAAAAACATCTTTGTGTATATTTGAGTTACTGAGTAGAGTAGCTTGTTTTTATGATTTTATATGTTTTTGTATAATATGAAGCATCATGTGATTGAATTGTGTAAATGAATATGTATACATGATGTATGAGATGTAAATAAATAGTGTTGATGATGATATTATTGAATATAATGTAATTTATTTTTCTTTACCTTGCATAAAACATAGGGATTGTGTTTGTTTTAAGTGGGAGTATGTAATGACCCTCCCTGCATGACCATATTTTGAAGCATAATACTACTGATATCCTTTGTATGTGCAGGACCGGGTATGTGCATTGGATTGATAAGTTGCTTAGTGGAAAAGGTTAGTAGGCAAGTGATGATCTGGATCAAACATACACGGAAGCCCCATAACTGCATTTCATGTAGGATTGCAAGATTGAATTGTTTGTGGTATACTTGTGTTTGCTTCACTTGGAAAAATGCTACTATATGTTTGAGTGATGCATTATATTTTTCATTGTCAATGAATATGCTTAGCATGGGAGCCATTGGTAGTGAAGATGCTAAGCATGGGAGCCATTGGTAGTGAAGATGCCAAGCATGGGAGCCTTTCCTTATGAGATATTTGGCTGAATAAATATTTTTAAATGCTTATTAATATAAAGTTAAAAAATATTAAAATAGGCATATTTCAATGATTATATGCATATGTGTGATGATAGGGAAAGACGTGCAAATCGTTACCATGCTTAGGAACTAAAAAAAAACATGCATACTCATACATAATACAAATGCATTATACATAAATGTTATAAGTGATATTAATTTTAGAAGTGAATGTTTGAATCAAAATAATTCTTGCCCAAGGATTTAGCGAAGATAATATGTATTGGTTACTAGCTTACCCACTCTAGGGGTCGGGCATAAAGGTTAATGATGAAACTAAAACTCCTCCATACCTAATTGTGAAAAGGAAGGAACTTCAAAGTGAGGTACATAATTGTTTTTATTTTTGCACATTCAGGAGGAGAGCGTGGAAAAAAAATATAGGAGTGTTCTTTGTTGATCATTGGAAAAAAAAGAAGGGATTCGACATTCATGAGAAAGGATGAAAGCACTCTAAAAATTAGAGTTTAGCAGTAATCTTCCAGGTTGGTCAATTACTTATTTGTGTCGGCATTACTTGAATCTAAATTTAAATTCTGGTCTGGAACCAAATGATTTGAGTAGAAATTTTTTTCCATTGTATGAAAATTTTATGTTTTTCTTAATTGAGAAAATATGGTTGTTGTGTTTGATATGAAGTGAAACTGAATAGCTTAAATAAAATAGTCATAATTATTGTGTTCGGACAATGAAATGAACAGTAGCGGCTAAGCTCTGTGAGAACTTACTTTGTAGAAAAATAATATTCTTTTCTACCTAAAATTGATATAATTCATGATTGATGTATGTTGATTGAAGTCTTTAATGAAGCACTGTTGTTGAATGACTCTTTCCTAAATTTTATATAAATGTGATTATTTGTAGAGATAAAATAAACTGTTGGTGCATACATAAGAATTTTACCTTGGATAGAGGTCTTTGGTGGCTATCATGAATGGTTGGTCTTTGCATGTCAAATTGTTATGATAATGAGAAATAGTTCTGTTGTTACTCAAGAGTTTGAGATGGGAACTATGTCATTGAATGAATGAATATCCTCAGTATGAAAGAGTGGAATTTGTGAATAACAAAGATGCATTAGTATCATGTGTGCATATCTAAAATGATTAAAATTTGATCCCATTAGAGTAAAACGAAGTTCGTGGCACCGGTGGAGAGAAGGGGACTTCTTATGGATGCCATAAAAAGAGGAATTCTTATAATTTTCCCTTGGTAAAGTACAGAAGTGGAGTAGTACAACAATATTTCATTTATTGAAGTGTGAGCTAAAATCAAAAATGTCTTTCCAGCTGAAAGGAACTATGAGGATGAAAACTGATAGTTACATATTGTATAAGTGTCAGAATATATTATGAAATTCAAGGAAAATTATGTTATAATTTGTAATTGTTGTGAACAATTTTTGAATTAAAATAATTGTCTTGTCCAAGCGATGTTTATGTAAACCAAGCCCTTTAAAAAAAAGGAAACAATGTCATATAGAACTTATTTAGTGTTGACATCAAATGTCCCTGTATTGGTTATGAAATCTGAAGTTATGTAATGTTAGAATTGTATTCTTTATGGTATAAATGCTTTGAATACCGACAACTTAAGGGGATTCATCTTTTATTTTATTTGGAATAAATTATTTTCAAAAAAATCAAGAGCACAGTTTATTAATAATTTAAAAGTTAATAACTTAATAATTTTTCTATATTATGGTTCTTGATGCTATGTGAAGCTAGGAAATGTAACAACATTGAATGTAGCTTGTGAGTCTATCTATGCAGTGAAACCTTGTTATTTCAATAGTAAAGAAGATTCAGATCTTTGATGTCGTGCTTATATTCTTGTTTTTGATTTGTGTATAGAGGTTTTTAGTAAGGTTTAAATGGACTTCTATTATGTTGTGCTCATGGATTTCGAGTGCACTCCAAAAACATAAAGATATTAGCCAAAACTAATAGTGAACTAAAGTTATTATAATAATAAAAGAGTTTTTAGGAGAGTGGAATTTGGGTTATTGTTAATTCATACTTGAATATGAATTAATATTTCTAGTTCTTTAAATTTTTAGTACTATATGATGTATTTAAACCAATTTAGGGTTCTCTATAATATAAATAGTGAACTAAATCAATATTATGTTGCTATTTATCAATCCCTTGTAGAATATCATATGGATTCTGAAGCGATAGCTGGGAGGTAAATAAAAGAAACTCAAAAAGAGTAACCCAAGTAATGTGTTGACTGCTATGTTATGGCTAAAAAATTAATGATCATATAGACTAAGTTAAAGATTGTCTATAGTATTTGAGTACATGTGCTAAGAAATCAATGTGCCAGATATGAGTCCATGTGACCATGATATGGATGTGAATTAGAAACTCATGTTTTATTTTGATAATAAAACTTAGATATAATTTATGAGTTTATGGCTTTCATATTGCTTTGGCACCTAAAAATAAGACCATTATTGACTTATAAAACTATAATGTTTTCTCATAAATTGTAAAGACTTGAACCGTTTATTTAACTATGGCATTGAGATACAAGGATGTTGATTAAATAAATTATGTTGGGAATATTTAAAAGAATCATTTCTTGTATTAGCATACCAAGAATAGATTCATTAAGGTAAGTCTTATGTATTTAATTACATAAACTAAAAAGTAGTCAAGTGAGATTTACAAGCAAGACTATTGTGAGAAAAGAGATAATGTGTTCCTCTTGAAACAAAAAATTTTAGATCATTCAAATATGTTGTGGGAGTAGCCTTCTAAATATTTATTCCTAAATTATTCTTCAAGGAGGATGAAACAGATTTTATAGCAAGCTTAAAGTATTGGATTACCACAAATGAAGTATAGCTACTTATAGCTTTATTTGGAATAAGATGGTTATGAGAATCAAGAAAACATAAACTTGGGAAGAATTAACTTGTGAGCCAAGTTAAAGATAGAAGCAAACATTGCAAATAAGGACTTGGTAATTGAGTAAAGCCCAACTTGGAAAAAGGGTAATAATAGAATAGTTGGTTTGTGTAATTATATACCACAATAATGTTTATAGTTAGGATATGAACTCATGGGTAAGGAATATAAAATAGAATGTATGGGTTATGAAAAGAACACCTAAAAGTATAGAAAAAATTATGTAAACCCTTTTATTGGATCCTATCTAGAGTGTTAGTAATGAATGTTAGCTATAAATGTAGTTAATTCTTGATCTAACTCATCAGGAAGTATGAGCAAATAACTTGATGTGTGGGTAAACACATAAGTCTTAAATTTAAATTGTTAATTTAACTTTTCTCTTATAATGGTACTGATGTTATTCATCAGGAAATATGATTGAGATATTGATACACCCGATACTGCTAAGATGTGGATATTACACAGAGTAAGTTTCGAAGCAACTGTAGTCTGACAGAATTGGTCTAGTGTAAGTCTTGATCATAACTAGTAACAAGGGGCGGTATGGGATGCCATATCTAGAATTATATTAAAGTAGTATTGTGACATGTCCCATGTTCATTTGACTTAGCATGTTTAGCCACAGTGTTTGGTATGGAATCAAATTTTATGAGTTAATGAGTATGAGTGATGAAGTCCAAGGTCAGGGTATTAACATGGCACTAACTAACTCCATCTAGGGGATAATCAATTAATCACAAAGGCATATGTACGCTAATCCCTTGCATATTTTAAGTTTGAATAAATTTACCGGTTAGGTCATGGATTCTTAATCGACCAATTAGATCGTGGGATTCTCAAATGTTGAACAAGTTGATCAGTTAGGTCGTGGGTTCAAAACAAGTCAATCAGTTAGGTTGTGGATTCACAAATTCTAAGGGATGACAATAGTCTAGAACCCAAAAGTGGTTTGATATACCTTGTTAATTTAAAATAATACTATTGCTTTATTGGGTGAACAAATGTGCTATGAACCTGAAATCACTTCTATGAACAAAACTATTGTTTGAAAATGATTTAAAAATTACCCTAAGATATGCTTGAATAATTTTTGTGGTACAACCAGGTGAGTAGACTTGGGTTGTTACATTCTCACTACCTTCTCTCAAATTTCTTTCTTGTCTCTTAGCATTTTCTTCATGGGATTTCTACTACCATTTGAAAAATGCATTCTTTAATGAAGTTATGGCTTCACAAGATTTCAAAAATATTTCTTTTTATTTTTTCTCTCATCCTATCATGATTTTTTTCTTTCGCTCTTGAGTATCTTCATGTGCTAATAAACTTCTTTATATTTCTTGGTCATTCCCTGTCTTCCTCTAGATGGTTGGTGTGATCATTTTACCTCCTTTACTGGTGCATGTTTTCATTGATACACGACTTATTTAAAAAAATACTTCAATGGATTATATGAGCCTTTAAAATTTTAAAATTTTCTTTTCAATACCTTTAAAATGACTTCACTAACTTCTCTAGTTTCTTGTTATCATTAAAAGGAGCTTCATATAGCATCCTTCCTTGCAATTTTAAGGAGATTCAATGGATTCCTTTCCTTGTAATATTAAGGAGTTTCAAATGGCTTCCTTAGCGCTAAATTTTCTTGCAAAATATCTACAATGGCATCTTTACAATTTTCTTAAGGATATTCTTGTGGCTTCCTTTTCTTGCTTAAATATGCCTTTAGTAGGGGTTTTCACTTTCTCTATGTTAAAGCTAGAAGAGGATCAAAATAAAATTAATCTTCCTTCTTCTTATTTTGATACCACGTGTTAGAAATTAAGATTTGAATGATTGTATTATGGCAATGAAGGGTTTTTAAGTACATAGGATGCCTAATTTAGGTATAGCAAACCCTTAAACAATCTTCAAACTATATTATCTTATATCACATACATGTACCTTGTGAGGGATGGTTATACCACTTGACTTCTCACATGGTTTATGATGTAATAACTCCTAAGAACTAAGAGAGTCGTTGGTATTCATTATGAGGTTTTATAATTGAAAAATAGGAGTTGATATCCCACCATAAATATTGTCACTAGTTCATATGTGTTGCAATACCAATTACATGTAAATACTTCATAGGCACAATATTTTGAATCTCTTGTGTAATAGACATGTTAGACTTTATCCACAATATTATATCATCATTCTCGATATGAAATTTCAAAATCAAAAAATATATAATAAATAATTGAGAAGCATCAAATATTCTTTGTGTTTCTTGTTGAAATTACTACCATCATCTATTTTGATTTCTTTCTTGAGAATTGTATTTCCCAAAATTTGATACTCATTAATTGTATCTTAAGGATACACATACTATAAAATATTTGAGTGGTTTCTATGATTCTATAAGAATTAGAATCTAAATGTTTGTCATTCTTCCACTAATGATAACTCTAAATAGTAAATGTAAAACTTTGTATGCCAAACACTATACTCTACTCCACCCAAGATCAAAATATAGTAAAACTCCATGTTGTGCTTTGCCTAATCTGGAATGTAAATAATCTTCAAATAGCACTTTGCCCAAGTTAGTAATATAAGAAAAAATTGAGCTATGCTTTTTACCATAGCTTGAGGGAACATCAAATGTCATAAGTAGAAACTTTATCAAGCAAGAGGAAAACCATAAAATATCAAAAACCTAAACACCAAATATTGTCTATCAAATCCAAAAAAATCTAAAGATAGCTTAGGAGAAATCCTTTGTTGATAATGCAACAACACCAAAATTAACTATATAGTAACAATCTGTAGAGGCATTGATTATCAAAGACTAAAAATAAACTTGGATGAAATAAATAGTGCAACAAAAATTCCTCCTTTCCTCTTTTTATGGCTATGTTATTATAAAATAATGTAATATTAGTTGTACTATTTAGATTTTTTAGCTCCAATTTATAATGATTTACAATCTGGTATTTGTTTGGTGTTGATAAAACCAAATCCTATAAATCCTAACATATTGTCCCTAAAAATCCTAATAAGTTATCCCTAAAATTATGAATAAAGTATTCATAAACATCCATTGTAGCAAACAATACAATAATAGAAATCCATATCATGTCTATTAACAAAGCTTGTTTTAACAACCATAATATGATCTCCTTGCTTGATCTTAAATTTTGTCTCATGACTAAATTTTTTATTTCTTTCTCAATCATTTTTACTTTGTAATCATGTTCCATGCATTTATTCTCATTATATTTGTAGCTTCAAAATATGATTTTTTTTATATTCCACTTGTTAAGCATGCATTCTCTTGGTTCATGTTTAACCTAAATAAATTTTGGTAAAGGTTTTGAAATATCCATAACAACACATATCTTGCTATATATGGCATATTTTGCTACTTTGTAATTGCTCCCTCTTAGATGAACTCTCCCAGTGAATTACTAATATTATTCAAAATCTTTATATTAAATAGTTGATACAAAATTCAAAAAAATTTACATCCACTATAATCCTTTTAATTATTTTTACCTCCATAGAAGATCTCTCACCGCTCATTATCTTATACTTCCTTAATTGAATTGGAGAAGATGATGAGGAAAAATTATTTTAGAAGAAAATAATTTGAATTCAATCCCTACTTCTATTTGATCCAATTTTGAATATCATAAATACATAGTAAATGTTTATGATACTTATATATTAATCCTCTACTTTTGATAGCCATTATTGATAGCCATTATATCATGATCAACCATATCATATTTAATAATCACTTCTAATGTAATATTTAAGGTATAAATTTGATCTTTCTCATCTCTAATTAAAAACATACATACTTCTAATTAGAAAATCTTTACTTCTAATTAAGATTGCTCTCCTTATTTCTACTTTGTGCTTTTCCTTATAACATAATATCAATATAAAAAATGCATAACCAATTTACTCTCCATGAAAGGTTAAACTTAATTTTCTTTTGTTCTTCCATCAGAGTTATAAATTGTAGAATGTTGTGGTTTGTACAACAGAACACAAAGTCTGGTCAATAGTCTAAATACTTAAAATGTCATTGTCTTCCAAACAAATGCAATTACGAAACACGGCCATTAATTTCAAATTATAGCACCATTGCAACCCTAAATCTTTACAGCTTAGTAGGGTTTCACGCAAACTCCGAAGATTTTGAAAGTCTTAACAGTTAGAACCCTCTCAGCTGGGTTATGAAGTAGCTCATCTGTTTGGCATTGAATGCACTCCTTGCTAAGGTGGTATAGATGCTCTAGCTGCTACTGATCTTGCTCAAGCCGCATTATCTAGGCTTGGTAGTTGGTATGTCTGGTGATTGCCAGGTCAATTTGCTCTACTATCTTGAGCCTAGGAGGCCTGGATGCCTCTCATATGCATTTACCTCGGTCGCGATGATCCGAGATCTCAATGGGTCGCTTCCCTCTATCGAGGTTGCCAGCATTTACCTGAGGCTTTGGCCTCAGTGGGTGACCATGGTACATAGTGGGTGCGGAAGCGCATGGCTCCCGTGCTGTACATACTCGAGGAATGTAATGGTCTTCCTTGTGCTCCCTTTTATATGTGTGAAAGGGGTGGGCAGATTTAGCTCGCTCTTAGGTAAAATGATGGTCTAAGGTTTATAACGTTTAGACGTTACATCTTCTATTAAAACTTGAAGAATTTTCTCCTCTCATGTTGTTTTATCTTAAGCTTTCAGGTGATTATCACGCTTTTATTTTCTTCTATGCTTCACCTTCCTTTAGCTATATTCTTAGGTGCTTCAGTAGGCTCTTTGTCAATCTCCTCACTGGTGTACACAACCTTTACATAAGTGCTAACTACTTCAAATGACCAGTCTTGCAAAGCTTACAAAGCCCGATCCCACAAAGCTTGGAATTTTATGATTGCTTCCGGCCCCGGAGCATTTGAGCCTCAGGAAAATCTCCGAGCTTCAATGTTCGAAGAAGGCAGTAGACAGGATATCTCACGTAACCTAACAAAAACGCAGCGGTAAAAAAGGGCTTGGGGACTTCGAAGTTCCACGCAAAAAATACCATAGTTGATCAAGTAGATTGCAGGCGACGAATCTAGCACTAGATTGAGTTGTGAATGCAACAGACATAGGAGTTAAGGTTTTGTATTTTTTTGAGCCGGAAGTTTAAAATATGTATGTCAATAGCCCAAATAAAAAAATATAAATAAAATTAAATAATGCAACATAAAAAAAATGCCAAACATAATTAAATGCACGAACCTTTGGACGCTCACTCGAATTAAATACACCAACCTTTGGACGCCTCACAATGGAGATGGGTATGAAATTAAAACAAAATGGAGTAGTTTATTGAAAATAACAATTTTGAATTTTAAAAGAATATATTGGTTGGTAGTGGTTTATTGTTTAAGATCTATTGACTTTGTTTTTATTTATAGGGTTAGAAATCCTGTTTTCTAGTCTTAGATGGGAAATGAATAGACTAGCTGGTTGGTAGCAGCCTAAATACTTCATCTTTACTCAATAAACTAGGGGTCCTGTTTTTAGGTTAGACTAGTTGGTAGTCCCTTAGTGCTTGTCACCTATCTTTAGCAGCCTCACAATGGAGATGAGTATAAAATTGAAACACAATGGAGTTGCATATTGAGAATAATAAACTTAATTTTATAAAAGAATAGGTTGGTTGGTTTTCTAATGCTTACAATTTAGCGGACTATGGGTCTTATTTTTGGGTTAGGCTGGTTGGTAATGGCCCACCTTGTAACTTATTGACTTCATCATTACCCAATAAATTAAGGGATCTGTTTTGTTGACTTTATTTTTATATAGTTGACTAAATTTATAACAATTAACTTTTCTTATCCAATAAAATTTATAAAAATTCTTTATATTCAAAAGGAACTTGAAAATTAAATACACCAACCTTTAGCTGCTCATTAAAATTAAAATATAATAAAAATCTTAAACATGAAAAAAATAAACTAATTAATAGTAATCCAAAAAAATTAGTAGTAGTCCCAATATAGACTCCGTTGAACCATCTAGTAAAATTTTGGTTGTGTACGAGCATTCTTCAAGGTTAGAAGCCATCTCATATTCAATTGGAATAAGTCAAGAAATAGGGAATTTTTTTTTAAGATGGATTCTAATAAAAAAGTAGGTCGCAAGACCAATCAATATCATATGGTAAAATAAGGTGAAAAGCTTGTAGAGGAAGGTAAGATTTATGCCCTTCCCAACTTTTTTAGCCCTGGTATTAATGAAGATCATCACTTGGAATATTAGAGGACTCAAAGGGAGTCTTTCAAAACAAAATGAAATTAGAAGAATGATTCGGATAAATCATTCACATCTTGTTTTCCTTCAAGAAACAAAGATGTCAATGGAGGATATGGACTTAATTGCCAGTAAAATTTGGCCAGCTAGAAAAGTGGTTTCCCTCAGTTCCCAAGGGACTTCGGGTGGCATTGCTTGTCTTTGGGACCCAAAAGAGGTAGTTATTCACCATATGGTTGGCAGTTGGGGTTTGTTGGCTATAGATATTCAAAGTAGACATTCCAACCAGATTATGCTTTGCATTACTATTTATGCTCAGAATTTTTTTGAGGAAAAAAGAAGACAGTGGAAGGATATTACTCATATTATCTCTCATTTTCCTAAAGCTTGGATCTTGATCGGAGGAGATTTCAATACCATCCTCTCTCTGGATGAGAAAAGGGGGGAAATAGAAATTTGGACAAAAGCACTGACCTCATGAGTGAATATATTACAAACCTCCATCTTGTGGATATCCAACTAGATAATAGCCTTATGACTTGGTCTAACATAAGGCAAGGCTTAGCTTGTATAATGGAGAGATTGGATAGGTTTTTTATCTCTGAAAATTTCTTAATCCATGGTCACATTCCTAAAGTGAAGACTCTTAATAATGTTGGTTTGGATCATTGGCTAGTCATGGTGGAAATGTGGAAAACCAATGTGAGTTTCTCTCCTTTTCATTTTCAATTAATGTGGCTTAGATACATTTCATTCAGACCTCGTGTGCAACAATGGTGGAAGGAAGGTAAACCTAGGCATGGGACTAAGATGTTCTATTTTTCCAAAATACTGCAATACATTGAATCCAAAATCAAGATTTGGAATTGGAAAGAGTTTGGAGATGTTCATAAAAAAAAACATGAAGTTATTGATCATCTTAAAAATTTGAATAAGAAAATCCGTTTAGATGGCCTCACAGATAAGAGAAGTGCAGATGAAATTAAACTCACAACTCAGTTAGAGGAATGGGAAAAAAGAGAAGAAATATTATGGAAGCAAAAATCTAGAATTCAATGGCTCAAAGAAGGAGATCGAAACACAAATTTCTTCCACAAATCTCTTCTAGCTCAAAGATCTCACAACTTTATTTCTTCCTTAAAATTAGATTCTGGAGATGTTGTTTATACTTGGGATGGCATGAAATCTATTGTTGTTGATTACTTTTCCAATATTTTTATTGCTACTCCTCTTGACTCAACTTCACAACAAAATGTTCTTCAAGAAATCCCTTCTCTTATCACTTCTAAGGAGAACTCTATTTTGACTGCTCTTGTTACTATCAATGAGCTTCAATAAGTAGTTTTTAAAATGCAAAAAGGGAAAACCCCAAGTCTTGATGGTTTTCCCATTGAGTTCTACCAAGAGTTATGGGATATCCTTCATGTTGATTTATTAGAGGTGGTGGAAGAAGCTAGGAAAGCCAAAGAAATTTTGAAGGTTATCAATAAAACTTATATTACTCTTGTTCCAAAAGCTCAAGACGTTGATCATATCTCAGCTTTTAGTCCTATTGCTTTATGTAATGTTCTTCTCAAAATCATTACTAAAATCATGGCAGAAAGGTTGAAGCCTCTTTTGCATAAGATTATTTCCCCGGATCAAGGGGGTTATGTGGAAGGACGTCAAATAGTAGATGAGATAGTTCTTGCTCAGGAAGCCATTCATTCCATGGATATGCAAAATTCTCCTTCCATGTTCATTCGATTAGACTTATCCAAAGCTTATGACAGAGTGGATCGACACTTCCTTATCAAAGTTTTGAGGCAATTTGGTTTCTCTAAGGATTGGATGGATTGGATTATGGGATGTATCTCTTCATTTTCCTACTTAGTTCTTATCAATGGCAGGCCTTCTCAGTATTTCCTAGCTTCTAGAGGTATTAGGCAAGGTGACCCGCTATCCCCTTATTTATTCATCATTCTTGTTGAATTCTTGGGTAGGACTATAACCAAAAAGAGGGAAAACAAAACCCTTGAGGGAGTTACCATTGCTCATGGAGCTAGACCTATCTATCATCTTCAATTTGTGGATGACTCTACTCTTTTAGGTGAAGCTACAATTAAGGAAGCTTCTAATATTAAGCAAATCATTAGATATTTTTCTAAGGCTACTGGGCAGTTGATCAATGAAGACAAATGTAAAGTTATTTTCTTTCACTGCTCTGCTAGACAAGAATCCATGGTCTTGGATAAATTAAGATATAAGAAGACCTCTCTTCCAATCACTTATTTAGGTATTCCCATAAATATTCAAAGGTAGAAAAATAAATATTGGAATTGGTTGTTGGACAAAGTCAAGAAGAAAATTGGAAAGTGGGCCAACAAGTGGCTTTCTTTTGGGGGTAGAATCACCTTGGTAAAATCAGTCTTTCAAGCTATTTCTATTTATGTTTCTTTCGTTTTGAATATCACAAAGGCTATTCTTCGAGAATTGGATCAAATCAGTCATCGTTTCATTTGGAGTGGTACTAAGGAGAAAATAAAATGGGCCTTGGTGAAATGGGATACTTTATGTCTTCCTAAGAGTGAAGGGGGGTTAGGATTCCGGTCTTCAATTAATAACAACAAAGCTTTAGCTCCTAAATTATATTGGAGGATGTTGAATAACCCCAATGCTCTTTGGGCCAATAATATCCGTCCTAAAAATGTTGAGAACAAAAGTCCTGAAGACCTTGTTTGCTATCAACTTCCTACCAAAGGTTCTCCCATTTTAGCAGTTCTTAAGACTGGTGAGGATTTGATAAAGAAAAAAATATTTTGGATCATTCATAATGGTCAACATGTAAATTTTTGGATAGATTCTTGGGATGGTCACAAGCCTTTGATAACTTAGTTTCCCGATTGGAGGCCTTGGATGGAGGAGCTTCACTAAGCTAATTGGATAAAGGTGGCTAATTACTGTCGGTACCATACTGGTAATTCAAAGGTTGGTAGATATTGGATCCCTATTGAGGACTAGCCTATTCAAATCCCAAAAAGGCAAAGACAAGATATCCAAGGCATCCTTCATATGAGATCCCTCTCTTGGTCCCATGAAAAATATTGTTTTGCATGGAACAACACTACTAAGGGTGAGTATTCAGTTGCTCAAGGTTATTTGACCTTATGCCATAATAATCCCAACCATTCTTCTGACATATTTTCTCAATTTTGGGCTCAAAAGCTCTGGCCTAAGGTGAGGTTCTTTAATTGGCTTTTATTTCATCGTAGGGTGCTTACTAGTGAGCAACTTATGAAGCGTGGTTTTCATGGCCCTTTTAGATGTGAAATGTGTGAAGAGAATGTAGAAAATATGAACCATATTTTTATTGAGTGTACTTTAGCCTTTGAGCTATGGAGGAGAATGGCCACTTTACTTGGCTTACAAGTGGTCCAATTTTTTTACTTTTGAACAGCTTTGGAGGGATTGGCCTAATCAAGAGGGTGTTGATCATTTTATTAGGTAGTTAGTTTGGATGGGTTCTACCATTCTTCTTTGGAATATTTGGATTGAAACGAACAACCAAATTTTTAATCAATATAGGAAGGATATTCACTATATTTGGCAAAAGACCATAGCCAACTTAGTTGAATCAGTCCATCAACTCCTTAATCACCCCAAAAACTCCCACAAAATATGGGATCAAGCGATGCAAAGAAGATTGAAGATTAAATATTCTAAGGGCAACCAACTTAAAGGGAATGTGAGTATTAGTAATATGGATAGGACTAGAAATTGGCAACCTCCTCCTAAGGATTTTGGAAAATTCAATACTGATGGAGCCTCTAGAGGGAACCCTAGAAAAGTTAGTGTGGGAGGAATTGGTAGACTTTCAGATGGCTCCCTGGTTTTTAATTTTGCTAAAAATTTGGGTATTCTTTCCAATAACCTTGCTGAGGGGTATGGTATCCTCAGTGGCCTTTAGGAGGCTACCAAGGTTGGATGGGAAAAGGTGTTAGTTGAGTCTGACTCTCAACTTATGATTAATCTCTTGAAGAATCCTTCTAAGAATCATAAGGTGGATTGGAGAATAAAAAGAATTATTGAGAAGATTCAGTTACTCCAGATGGGATTTTTGAAAGTTGATTACAATAATGTGGTTAGAGATCAAAACAAGAATGCTGATGCTCTAGCTAATTGGGCTTTGGAAAAAGGTGATCTTACTTGTTATGGTCACCCTCCTATATGGTGGGCTTCTCAAATTAGGGAAGCTCTTCTTTCTATCATTTATGTGGATGGCTTTAGTTCTGAAGATACCTAGTTTCTTCTTGTTTTTTTTTTTTTACTTCTTTTTGGTTCATTCAGTTTTTTTTAGTTCCCTAGCTCATTCTATTCTTTATTTTGTTTCCTCTATTGATTATTGCATTAATAGTCTTCTGGTCTAGATAGGTCATTGTTTTTTTCATTTTTTTTTTCTTTTTTCTTTTTTGTTTTTTTTGTTTAGTTTTTTAAGGTGGGTGGCTTCTTTTGTTTTGTTTTGTTTTTGTGTTCTTTGTGTTGTTTTTTGTTGTTCTTGTGTTTTTTTTTTTGTTTTTTTTGTTTTTATGTTTTTTGTTATTGTTCTTGTGTTTTGTTCGTTCTTGTTCTTGGGTTTCTCTTTGTTTGTGTTATTTCGTGTTTTTATGTGTGAGTGTTTTCTATGTTTTTTGTTTTTGTTTATTGTCTGTTGTTGGTTGTTTTTTATTTTTATTTTTATTTTATTTTTTAAAATTTTTTAGGTTTTGGTTGTGTTTATTTTTCATGTTTTTTTTGGGTTGTCTTTGTAGTGTTTTGTTGTTTTTGTCTTGCTTGTGTTTTGTTATGTGTTTCTTGTGTTTTTCTATGTGGTTTGTCTTGTGGTTTCTTTTATCTTATTCTACGTGTTTGGTTGTGCTTTTGTTTTTGACACACTCAAGGAGCATGTTTTTTATTTTATTTTATTATTTTTGTTGTTATTTACTTATTTTTAAATTGGTTTTGTGTGTTTGTTTGCTCCTTGAGTATGTCAAAGGTGGTAATCCAGGTCCGATTCCTGGGCATTTTTGGCGAAATGGATATCCCTGCCTCCTTGGGTCTTACCCGAAAGTGGCATCCCTTTTGGGATGTTTTCCACAAATAAACAAAAAAAAATAGTAGTAATCCAATACTTATAGGAATGATCACGCTATGCCAAAAAAATAAATAAAAAATCTTCAAAATTAAACCTTTGGTCGCTTCACTAAAATTTAAACACGATTAAATGCACCAATTTTTGGCTGACTCATTGAAATTAAATACACGCCGCCTCATTGAAATTAAAACACAGTGGAGACTCACCCAGGTGTTGTATGTGAGTTGGAGAGGAGAGGACAATACCTTTTGATCCTTGGTATCCTCTTAACACTTGGAGTAGTAATGCGGTATAAATTCAACCCTAAAGTACTTCTATCATAACGTAAAGCTCCATCCTTCTATGTTTTGAATGTACCTCCTCCTCTCTGCCTATGCTTTCCCTCCCCCCTTATCACCCAAGCAAGAAGGTGGCTCCTTTTATTTCCCAACCACATTTTTATCAACCATTTCTTCATTCTTCCAGAATGGAGCTTCCAAAAATATTTTCTCCTTAATAGTATTAATTTTAATTAATTAAGAAAGCATTTAAAAATATCCACACACCTTACTAAAGAAAAATCATAGAAATTTTGTCAAATTATTTGTTTCAAATGTTATCCCCTAACATTAAAATAATCATTTAAAATACATTTAATGCTTCCTAAAACATTCTTTTTAAAAATAGCACAAGCCAAAATCTATGATTAGCCCCATTATCAATTTGAGGGTAACATTAAGGTCCTATGCTTGGTGATTCTACCCCTTAGTGGTTTTACTTGCTAAAACCAAGGAGTATAAGCATTCACATGAACACCCTTTTTCATAAATCCATCAACCATTTTGCATTGAGCTAAACCAACAAAGGAACTATTTAACTTCAAAGCATCCAATATATATATATATATATATATATATATATATATATATAATGCATGAAGATAATCATTGACCAAGCACAAGCAAAACAAGTGTGTATCCACCCCAAATATAGAAGATTTATTGATAAGTTCTCGGTTACCAACTTCTATCTAAAGAGGCTCCATTGCTTTTCTTTTAGCAAATTCCTTGCCAATGGTTTGATTTTCAAGCAAGCAAATATGAGATGCAACTACATGTAGATAAATCCTACTATGGAGTTATCATTCAAATTGTACATCATTTCCATTTTTGTGGTATCTCATTCTTGGTGGTCAATTTCCTTGCCCACCCATAAGAGTACTTGGTCTTGCAAGCACACATAACATCAACAGTACCATTGTAGCCAAAAAATTCTCATACTTCTTTCCTCAAGGCTTATGGATCTGCACCTTAGAGGGGAATGGGAGAATAGATGGCCTACTGTAGGCAACAAATCCACCTCCCAAAGAAAGAAGAAGTGATTTGCTAAAGTTTTGACTATTTTGGAGATGATCTACTCCAGTTTTGTGAAACCGTACAGTAGGGAGCAAATCGTACATAAGAATGTACAACTGAAGTGGCAAACCATACAGATTAGTGGCAAATCATACAGGGCACACCGAAATTCACTGAAATGTAAAGGAAATGCAATTTCGAGATGAAATGTCACATGGATTTGCTAACCTAAGGTGTAAACTTAGAAAAAGGTCAAAATAATGTATTCAGTTGTAATTGGACAGTTATGAATAACTGATTTTCTTAAGAACCACTTTGGAACGACCTAGGTAATGTTATATAAGGCCCCATTTTTAAATTTATGAGCCTGGCTACTAGTTTACTGGTTCATAGTTTCTAGGATAGAGAGTTAGCCATATTTTTGAGTTATTGCTATAGTATGGATAGAGTTTCCACATTGTACTAATTTGATCACCATTAATAATAAAGAACAGATGTTGTGGATGACAGTGTGCGATCCTGTACATCCATCAGTTTTGCTGAGTGCAAGATCGTACCATCTTGGCCACTGTACGATCTTAGATCATATAGTGTATGTGTGAAAGGTCATACAAGAGATTGATAGTCCGTACGAGGGTAGTTCGGGTACTTGGAAGATTGTTCGATTTGGTACTTAAGATCAAGCTCATCCTAGGGATTATTCTAACCATCGGAAGATACCTCCCCATCGGGAATACTCCACCGTTGTGTTACATTTGGCATCGTTGTCATAGTTGGATGAATCCATTGCTCGATTAGGTAGCGCCAAACTGTGTTACATTTGGTGTTGTTGCCTTATCGAATTTGGCATTTTTGTTAAAACGGGTCAAATTTTATGAAACAATTGGAGGTGATTTCTTATGACAGACACCAGTACACAAAGTCATGGGAGAAGAGAACCACGAGAGAACATTCTTGTAAGAAGTATCATAAGGATTGCTTAAAGAGGAAACACGAGTAACTCACATTAGAGGACACAAAAACCAGAGATAGAACAAGTTTGGACATTCAAAGGAGACTTTGAGACGTTGTTGATTGAGACAGAAGATGAGGAGGAAAACCTACCAATCGTAGAGGAGACGGGTGACAAAGAGAAAGTGCATGATGATAGAGAGTGGATGGTAAGGCCCGAGGAAGTGGCAACAAGGTTGTGAGAGGGTGCAGAGGATGGGAGTCAGTAACCAAGGCAATAGGACATGGGGACTTAGGAAGATAGACCAAGACAATCTCCATCACATCAGGGAAGAAGGTCGTAGAGTGAGGACGCACAAGAATTTGGTCACCGAGTGATGGGACAGAATAAGATACCTCGAATTGATTCTTCTGACGACAACATAAGTAAGACACCTTAGAGGAGGAATTCGGTCGAGATTCCATGGGAGACCTCGAGTGAGAGTGACAACTCTTCCAAGATGTCTAATAGAGCAGCCAAGCAAAGATGTCCATCGTTTTCAGGTGAGGGTAAGGAAGACCCCACATGGCATGTAGGAACTTGCATAACCATTTGGAGGGAAAATGGTGTAAAGAGGAAGGTTGTCACTAGTGATGTAGTTTGTGACACTCCTCACAGTAATAAAAGATGCAAAATATGGTATGACATGGAAGATGTTGACATGGAAGATGTTGACATAGAAGATGTTGTCATGGAAGATGTTGACATGGAAGATGTTGACATGGAGGATGTTTTTATGGAAGATGTTTTCCAAATAGAACAACCCATCATACACTCAAAATTACCTAAGGAAGAATGAGATTGTATGACTTTACAAGAGGGAACTGTACGGTGACTGGGTGAGATCTTACGATTGGCAGAGATTGTACGATTTCAAGTCAAGTTATACAATGTGAGATTGTGCAATAGTAAATCGTACAAGATGAAAGCTTACAGAGTAGAACCATACAAAGTGTTCCATCAGTGGTTAAGACAGGGTAAAAGGGAGTCAATGTGGAGTTGTTTAAGGAGGTTGAGTAAATAACCCCAAAGTGCTAAGGAAGAGAAAAATTTGACTTTGATAGTGATGGTCTTAGCAATTTTTCTATTGAGGTTTTGGGGCTCCGTGAGGTATGCTATCCATCGACCCTACAAGGGATGTTGTCCCTTGATCCTGCAAGGGGGTTCCCACCCCCTTGACCCCTGTTATAGGTGGTGATGGGTGTTACCCATCATATTGATGATGTTATTCATCTTTATCATGTTTAAGGCCACATGGTGGTGTAAGCTACATAATGAAGAGATGCCAGTTGTAGCAGACCTTTGGAATCAACGAAAGCCAAAGGAGTCTAAAAATATAGAGATGCCTATGTGGATGGCCGAGTACACAGAAGGTATTACCTAGGGGATTTCGTATGATTGGGGTACCTATCTAGAGTGAAGAATGCACAAAGCATTGACAAAGAGACCAAAGAACTTTGGGATGGCCTTTTAGGCTATTGGTTTGCTTCTCAATGCAGTGATGGAAGTAGGGATGACATTCCCAGGGTTGACGCAGCCTAGGGATATTAGGCTAGATCAACCAACTATACTGAAATGGGTAAATACTGTACCCATATCCAAGGTGACTCCGGAGAAACCATGGACACAAAGTGAGTGACACAAGAGTGAAGCTCAGGAATATACTTCTTCGAAGAAGGATGCCGATGTACATCATCAAAGGAAATTCCCAAGACAATTGGAGCCATAATTGGAACAATCGGTACTTGCTAGAAGGCAGTAGGAGCAGCCTATCGAGAAATAAAGGGAGATAAGTCCAATTTAGATCAGGACAAGAAGGTAGAGAGAGAGGATGGTAGGAAAACCAACTCTCAAAGTACAGAGAATAGAAGAGTCAGATTCAGAAGTGACGAAGCTGGATGAAGTGTATTGGGTAGAGGCAGAGAAAATAGTATGCTCGTCAAAAATTTTCTCTCAATATGAGAAGATGGATGCCTCTAAATTCTTTAGAGGATTTGAGGTAGGGCACGATGGAGTGGCCACTACCCAAGAGGAAGCAGTAGTAGAGCCGAAGAAGAAGACGCGATACAGATTTGTATAAGAAGGCTCTAGTAGACATGAAGTCTCAGAGAAGGAACTGCCACAAGAAAGTGAAGCACTTGTTTCCTCAAAGGTCACAATGGAGGGTGCACAGAAGCTACAGGAGGAAAGAGTGGCAAAAGATCAATAAGTGGAGGGAAATGAGGAATGTTGAGATAATACGAAGGAGCCATAGGGAGGCTCATCTGGAGCAGAGAAGTCTCAGGGACAGGACGAACAACGATCTCAGGAAGAGATCATAAACATTGAGATAACAAGGGGGAGGAGGAATAAGAGAAACAATATTTACCTCGAGAAAATATTGATACCGAGAGAGTACTTAGAGAGCTTGGAGGAAGCTCTAGCTACCTTAGAGAAGAAGATGAATTGAGGACTCTTTCAGAGGAAGAACGACGAGGAATACAATCTAGTTATCTCTTGGAGATACCGTGGTTAAAAATAATTACGACAAAAGAGGAGGTACGAGGTGTAGAGGATAAGGTGGAGCACTTATTAAGTCAATTAATCCATGTGATGAATAGTGAAAGAACGATATTTTATATTGGCCATGTAGGATAATTGGCGTTGTGGGAACAACAAGTGTCTCTCGAGTTAGAGCGTATAACGGAATGGGTGAGTGCGGAGCGGATAAATAAGACAAAAGAGATCCACGCACAACATCCATGGAGGTTACCTAGGAAAGAGGTAAAAATAATGTTGGGAAGAGAAGACTTGCTAGAAGGGATGGTCACAAACTATAGGAGGGACCCAAGGATTTACCTAGATAGAGTGAGTCATCCAACCTACCCAACCAATACGGTAGATGTGGAGTATAGAGGGGTTGCCACTGGTGTGTCCATTACCCTACAAAAGTTGAACTTCCTGACTCACTGGATAGAGCGGCTGAGCGTTGGGTTGACAGAAATCCATCAACTCAAGGAGGCACAAGTAGAAGAGACTGCAACCACTCAAAAGGAATTGGCCGCAATGGAGGAAGAACTACAAAAAAGCAGGGCAACGATAGAAGAAAATATAAGGAAATTAGAGTAGGATCTATTGGGTTTCAATCCAGAGTCTGACGCCAAGATTACAATGCTTGAGGAAGATAAGTGACAGATCGCTTAGACGGCAGAAGACGAGATCAAGGAGTTGGAGGTATAAATCAAAGCAAAGGATGAGCAGATATTAGCTTAGTTGGCCAAGAAAGATAAGCAAATAGCTATGCAGGCCAAGCATATAGAGGAATTGACGATGGAAGACAAGAAGCTCAATGAGATGGTCTTGGAAAAGCAGGCTCAAGTAAGGACCAAGGAAGACCAAATACGAGCTCTCGAAGTTGACATTGAGCATCACTTGAAGACGATTGATGAGAAGAACAAAGAGCTTCAAATGGTTTCTAGATTCGAGGCTCATTGGAAAGATAAGTTATCAAATAGTACCTCTAACCAAGAGAAATAGATGGACTTTGTGAAAGCCATTGAGGAAAAGACTAACCTTCATGGAGCCAAAGTCGTCAAGATGGAGAGCTATGCAGCCAAGCTAAAAAATGAGAGAGAAATGTACAAGACCCAAGTTAAGGACTTGGAGGCTGAGGTAGCTCAACTGGAAACATTACAGAAGAAGCAGAACGAGGCATCGAGGATGCTAACTCAAATAAAGGGGAGGGTAGACGTAGGCAGCAAATCCACCTCCTAGAGAAAGAAGATGTGATTTGCTAAAGTTTTGACTATTTTGGAGATGATTTGCTCTAGTTTTGTGAAACCGTATAGTAGGGATCAAATCATACATAAGACTGTACAACTGAAGTAGCAAACCATACAGAGCAGTGGCAAACCATACAGGGTGCACCAAAATTCATTGAAATGTAAAGGAAATGCAATTTCGGGATGAAATATCACATGGATTTACTAACCTAAGGTGTAAACTTAGGAAAAGGCCAAAATAATGTATTCAATTTTAATTGGGCAGTTGTGAATAATGGATTGTCTTAGGAACCGCTTTGGAACGGCCTGGGAAATGTTATATAAGGCCCCATTTTTGAATTTATGAGCCTGGCTACTAGTTTACTGGTTCATAGTTGCTAGGATAGAGAGTTAGCCATATTTCTAAGTTATTGCTATAGTATGGATAGAGTTTCCACATTGTACTAAGTTGAACACCATTAATAATAAAAAAACATACATTGTGGATGACAGTGTACGATCCTGTGTATGGTTGATGCATTGTGGATGATTATTGTGTGATTAAGTTTCTTCCTTATTGTCATATGTTAGTTTTAGGCTTCATTGCAGGTTGTGAGAAGATTGCTACTGGTGGGAATCATGGAGAATGATCTAGGAGCATGAGGACATTTTCAAGGATGTACTGAAGTAGAATGTATAATTTTTGGGCGTAATTGCTTGAACGGAATCACTTATAATCCCGGATTGGATGCTTTGCTTGTGTGTGGAATCATCTTGTTTGTACTGTTAAAACCTTACAAAACCTTACAGAGAGAGATTGGAGTAGAATATCATAGCAAATAATATCTTATTGTACCTTTGGGTCATACATATCGTAAATCATACAAATCGTACACAAAATCCTTACCCGATTTGATAAAATAGGTGATTGATAGAAACTTATCTGATTTAGTAGTTTTGATAATCGGCTTGAACGATTACAAAACTATGTATGACGACATATAAAATAGTATCCATAAATTTTTTTGAGTGCAAGATCATACCATCTTGGCCACTGTACAATCCCAGATCATACAGTGTATGTGTGGAAGGTCGTACAAGAGATTGACAGTCCGTACGAGGGTAGTTTGGGTACTTGGAAGATTGTTCGATTTGGTACTTAAGATCAAGCTCATCCTAGGGATTATTTTGACCATCGAAAGATACCTCCCCACTAGGAATACTCCACCGCTATGTTACACCTACACCTTAGAGAAGAGGTACTTGATTTCGTACCCTCTTATGGTGATTTTTTGATGAATGGGTTGGGTTCACCAACATACATTTTGTGGCAGTTTCTAAGCCTAGGTTTGGGATTTGTTTTGATGTGTTTGTTTTGATCAAATCACCCATACACCTAAGTTTGGCCAATATGCAATTAATCTAACCTATATGTAATTTTAATTCAAATGCAGACAACAAACAATAGAAAAATAGAATGCAAAATACAGTGTAGTACTAAAAAAAATTGTTTTAAACTCTTACCTGTATCCGGATGTCTGATGAAGATTCTGATTTTTGTATGTAGTCTAGATTGTACGTAGTAGGTCGATATCTTACTATGAACCTGTAGGATCGTATTATGATCTGCAAGATCATATTACGAACAGGGACATACAAATTCAATTTTGATAGACAACAATAGATTCATGGATAGGGGATATAAAACAAAAAATCTAGAGATTTACTTATGATTGTAAGCTTAACTAGGATTAAATGAATACACTTAAATAACTATAATGATATGCATTGATGAATTAATGTATTGCAATATATGAAATATGTAATTATATGAAATTAGGTGAACTCTAGGAATGCAAATGATTAAATCTAATGCTTTATGTGATAAAGAATGCTAAATGCAATGTAGATCAACTAAATAAATAGCAGAATATGTAAACCAGAGCTTGAGGTTGCCCCCAAGCCAAATGTAGGTGAGATCATAGCCTTATGAGCGTGATCATATCCCGAACTCGTAAAATCATACTACAATCGCAATATCGTAACCTTCGATCTGCAACAAAGTCCTTTGATCCTGCAACAATATCCTCCGATCCTGCAAGCAAATAATGAAATAACTAGAGCTAGGATGTAAAATTATGTGAAGTTTTCTAAAGTGCAAGGAGCCAAGGGAAATTTAGAAGCAAGGTGTTTGGTTAAATAAGCTGGGAGGAGCATCTAGAATAGGGAGGAGGTTGAATTTTTTGCAACTCCTTCTAAGTTGAGAAAGACCGAACGGATCCGATCTCCTATTTTTTGTGCAGTTACACAGTCGGGGTTAAAAACCGTTAAACTAAATTTGTCATTTTCCAATTTTAAATTTTCTATTTCAGGGCAGATATCATATTACGATCTGTAATATCATACGACGATCGCAAGGATCATAATATGGAAATAGTGCTACGATTTTGGAGGTCATACTACGATCTTGTCAATGAAGCACAAATTCCATGGTAATAAATGCAAATATGATGTTTTTAAAAATTTTTATGTTTTCATGCAAATGGGTCAAATTTAAGGTGCTACATTTTGCCCCCTCTTTAGCATAGTTTTGAAAGAAAATTGCGTTAAAGAAAAGTGCGACACGCTTTACGAGAAAGTAAAAATTTATTGCAATTTTCATTAACGATTTTAAGTTTTTATGCAAGTTGTTTTAAAATATGATGTTTATGGTACCCCCTTCGAGTTTTTATACCAAAATTGATGTTTGGGTAAAAACTCAAAAATTAGGAGTAAGATGAAATAAATAAGAAAAGTAAAATGAAAAAGTAACTCATTTGCTTTTTACCTTTTCACGAGTCAGAGCTCTGGAGAAATTATGGCAGGAGTTACACATTGCGTCGAATTGGTCCAGGCTGGAGACAGGGCACTCTGGGTATGAATGTCTTACTTATTTATCTTATATTTTGCATGTTTTTAGTTTAATTTTTGATTGAATTTAGATTTTTAGGGCACGACTATCATCGCATAGCCCTAATTATGAAATCATAATGATTTTGCAAAATCGTAATGATTTCGTAATATCGTATCATACAATATTGAAGAAATCAATACGATTTTGTCAATATCATATCGATTTTAGCGATATCGTATGATACGATATCACAAAATTGATACGATATTGCAAAATCGATACGATATTACCTATTTTTGATACGATTAAATATTTTTAAATCTGGTTACTAATATTTTGTTATTTTGTGTTTGATTTTGATAGTTGGAGGAACTAAAGAATAGGGAATGGAGACATGCTACTCTCCAGGCAGATTTGGATGCCCTTTCAGACCTAGAGTTGACCTGCCTAGAGGTAGTGGGTCTAAAAAACGTGGCGTAGATGCCACAAATTGTGATAGATATGAGGTTGCTGATAGCCTTAGCAGAGAGATGGTATCCAGAGTCATCTTGTTTCCATTTACCTATAGGAGAAATGACTCCTACCTTGGAGGATGTGTGGTGGATTTTGAGACTACCACTGAGGGGTGCACATATAGTTGCGTCTAGAAACCAAGGCTAGGTGATGAGGAGGTTGATAGGAGATCCCAACTTTCTTCTGAGGAAGGGTGGAGTTCCTCTTGAGAGACTCGGTAGGACTGAGGGAGTTTCTCGATTGACTGTGCTATTGAGTGGTGTTGTGGGGGGCTTGATTTTATGCCATCCTAGTGGGGTGCAGTTACCATGGATATTAGTAGAGGTAGTCTACGATATGAGGGATCAGAGTATCCATTTTGCTTGGGGTCCCTTCCTCCTATGTAGACTATACCAATTTTTGCATAGGGTAGTCTACAAGGGTGGGAAGGGATTGATATTGACTTATTTTCTTCAGGTGTGGTGCTGGGAGCACATAGCTATCTAGTGGCCTACAGGGCTTCCTCTAGTTTGAGTAGTAGATGGTGAGCTTGGTGTAGAGGATGATAGGCCTAGGGTGTTCTATTGGCCTTTACAGGGAGTACGTGGGATACGGATTAACCTTAGTGGAGCGAGGTGGCTCCTGGATGAGTTATTATCGGATGACATTACATGGAGGCCTTGGAGAGGACTACCGAGATGGGGGGAGGATGCATTTGAGTTGGCCCATGTCAGGCGGACCATTTGGGTATAGATGCATGAGGGAGAGGTAGAGTTACACCATGCTGATCGGGTGCAATGCCAGTTTAGGCTTAGATAGGATATTCCTCATCATAGGAATATCACTTTTGCTAGATCTACTTGGGATCCTACCACCTTCAGTGGGGCTCCCAACTTGGCTCAATTTTTGGACCCTGAGCCTGATGATGCTCCAATAGAGATAGTGGTCGGAGATGACATTGGGGTTACTGACAGATACCAATAATGGTATGCTAGTATATGTCCTGCCTGGTTGACACCATGGAGGAGTGCAGTGAGGTAGGCAGCTAATCAAGTTTTCAAGTAGCATCATGCAACTAGTCATCAGAAGCAATTGGCTACACATGCTTCTTCGAGGAGACCAGGTCCTCGCACTCGAGGTGGACACATATCTCAGAGGTGACGGATCCACCAGGATAGACATGAGAGGAGAGTATCACCCTAGTAGGAGGGAGGAGCATCTACTCATCAGGAGGAGAGACCTTACTCACCTAGGAAGGGCAAGAGGGTATTGGAGGAGGGGGAGATAAGTGAGATGGATGCTCTACGATATGGGGTTACTAGGCTATAGGGGGAGAATAACCTCCATAAGACTGCAATAGAGTCTTTTGAGGTAAGCCTAGCACAAGCTAGAGCTCAGGATGCGGGTCTTCATAGTAGGATTCAAACTCTAGAGGGAGAGCTAGCAAAGGATAGGGCTCAGGATGGACATAGAGCTAGGGTTGTGACATCAACTCAGACAGGTCGATCTGAGCGAAGTTGAATAGGAAATGATCTTTTGGATGCAACAGATGACCTTTTATCAGACCTTGTACTTTATAGCAGTACCTACAGAGCAGAGACAACCTTTTCCTGTAGATATCGCGACACCGATTCACTTTGGGTCGTCATCCCGCTCTACATCCAGGGTGACTTCCTCTAGGACTACTATGGAGACACGGGAGATGCGACCACCACCTCCACCCCCTGGTAGAGATGATGATGCATAGAGCTCTAGGGCTTCTAGGGAGTGAGCCTAGATATTTGTATATTTGTATGGTGTATTTAATTGAGTATACTAATTTTTGAGGATTGTGGCATATCAGTCTAACTTTATTTTTGTATATGGATTTTTGAGATATATATATGGATATTTTGTCTCTATGTGACTTCATGTATTTTGTTTTTATTACTTTGCATTTTAATTTTGGATGGTCATGTTTTGGTGTTTATGAGATGTTATTAATCATGCTTAAATAACATAAATGAATTAAGTAAAATGATTTTATTTTGAAGATGTGTTTTTGAAAATGTGTTTTGGAGTGATGATAAATTTTGATAGATTTAGCAATAGACCTCGAAGGATGTTGTGTTGTTATGTGACTGTTGGTGGAGTTCAAGACTCGCTAAGTCATGAAGCTAATCATGTTTGTGAGGAATATTTTGATATTGCTAAAAAATGGTCATATGCTTAAGAATAATCTTAAGGCTTTTATGATGAAAAGAAGATGTTTGATGTTGTTTTGGAACAATGTGTTCGATAAATGTTTGTGAAATATATTTATCGAAGCATGAAAAATTTGAAGGATGATTTTGTGCTAGGCATAGAATTCCTAGATAATTACTTAGGAATTATACCATCATCGCGAAAATCAAGATGAAATGTAGGATGGTATAAATTTTGTGTATTCTTTTAAAATGCAAAATTAATGTTGGATAGATCATTATGTCACATATTCAAAATATCTTTATAATAATTTTATAAAATATGTGAAATCATTTTGGGCATGAAAAATTAGAAAGATGACTTGCGCTAGGCATAAAATTCCCAAGTGTGAAATTTTGAAGAAAAATAATTACTTAGGAACTATACCATCATCGCAAAAATCAAAATGAAATGCATGATGATTATGTTTGATTTTGCAATATTATTTGAGATAAATTATTGTGCTATGATGATAAAACAATTTTTAAGAACTAATGATATTAATTATCTAACAAAATCTCAAAGAAATATTTTAACTTATTTCAAAGACAAATTCAAATTTATCTAGACCAGTGTGTGAAATGGTGAATTCATTATTTATTTTGATTTTCATGATGATACAAAATCTCTCAAGTAACAAATGTGTGTGCTTTAGTGAGGTTAATTTACCGATTTTGAGTGAGTTAATGATAAAGTGAACTTAAATGAACCAATGTGTGTGCAAGTGAAATGTTCATTTGACCATGATTTTGTGCATGCATTGGTACTGAACTACTATGTAAATCAAATTACCAAAAGCTAGCTGATCCATAAGTGGACATTGGTATGTACAAAATAAGGTTGCTAATGTGACAGACATATCACCATGTGAAAGGAATTACCCAATGTCAAGCAAGTTGGGCATAAATCACCTATTATGGGGCTTACCTCATGGTTTTCGAATAACTGAGAAATTCCAGGGATTCAAGTTCAATACCCCCTTATTTTCTTCATATTTATAGAATAGGGATTTCTTGTCCATTTCTGAACAAGGGGATTTTATTGCTTTGGAACATTTTTCTTGTTTTTCTTTTTCTCTCTTTTTTCTTTTCTTTCTTTTCTTTTTGGGGTACTTGCTCAGATTAGACGTAGAGCAAGGGATTTTATTTGGGGTAGGGAGGAACTTGTCCTTTTGCCAATTTCTCAGTATTCTAGACCATGCACATGATAGGATAGCAAGAAAAAAATTTCACTTAAGGTATTAAGACTTACTATGTAGAATCACTTTGTTGAATTTTGCAACAAATCATTTTAAGATGTAAAAGTGTGTTCTTGGTTCAAAAAGTAGCAAGATCATTCTCAAAACTCAAAATTATTTAATGAAGTAATAGTGTTCTTTGGTACAAGAGAGATTTATAATCAAAACAACGAAATCAAAATTTATTAAATATGTGAATTTTAGTGCGTGGTTCAAGATAACTTGTGAATTTATCTGAAGTAAACTAAAATATAATTTGCAATCTTAGCAGATAATAGATGTAGAGATAATGATCTAATAATGCTTTGGAATATATTTTTTTGTAGATTTTTAGATTTTGTAATTTTTTGGTTGTTTTTGATAATATATTGAAATGCATGAGAAAATTATTTACAACTATGTACAATGATGAGACTTTTTAACTTTATGCATAATATCTTTTCAGATGCATAATATTCATGGGTTCCTTGAGATATTTTCCATCCAAGGTAGCCAATCTATATGCACCTGATCCAAATTTAGTAGTGATGATAAATGGTCCAAGCCAATTTGGTTGGAATTTTCCTTTAAGATATTTTCTTGCATTAGTATTTTTTTGATTTTCTTTTAAGACTAGATCACCAATTTCAAAATATCGATTATGAAATTTCTTTGAATATGCTCTTTTAAGTTTGTCTTGATAGGCATGAAGGTGCTCTAAAGCATGAATGCATTTTTCATCTAGAAGTTCCAGCTGACTAAGTATGCCAGTGCGATATTCATCTCCTACTTCAACATCTTGAAGTAAAAGATCTAAAGAAGGAACTTCTAGCTCGAATGGAAAAATATCTTCAGCACCATAAACCAAAACAAAAGGTGAAGTGCCAGTGGGAGTACGAATACTAGTTCGATAAGCCCACAAGGCAGGATATAATTGCACATGCCAGTCACGACCTGATTTATTAACCAATATTTTAAGGATTTTAATTAGAGTTTTATTAGATGCTTCAACTTGGCCATTACCCTATGGATAATAGGGAGTAGACCAATGATGTTGAATTTTATATTTTTGACATAATTTTTTAACATCTTTGTTCTTAAAACAAGTTCCATTGTCTAAAATAAGATTTGATGGGATTCCAAATCTACAAATGATTTTATTAAGAATGAATTTGGAAACTTGAGCTCCCATGCAAGAAGCTAAAGGTATAGATTCTACCCACTTTGTAAAATACTTAGTTGCAGTTATTATGAATTTATGACCATCAGATGAAATATGATTTATTTTACCAATAATGTCTAGACCCCATTTAGAAAAGGGCCAAGGAGATGATATGGCTTGGAGTTCTTGAGAAAGAGCATGGACAAGGTCAGCATGCTTTTGACACTTGTCACAATGACACACATAATCATTGGCATCCTTTTCCATGGTAGGCCAAAAATATCCTATCCTAAGGAGCTTCTTAGCAATGGCACTACCACTAAAGTGTCCTCCACAAGATCCATCATGGGCTTCACTTAAAGCTTTCTTAGACTCTTCTAGGTTAAGACATATTAACAATATGCCCTAAAAATATCTTCTATATAAATTATTACCAACAATTACGAAGCGAACAACTCGCTTACGTAATATCCTACACTGGTTTCTATCTATCCCTTCAGGGAAGGTTCCTTTCTAGAGAAAGTTGAAGATATCTATATACCAAGGCTCAAGAATAGTTTCATTGATTAGAAACACATCTAATGGTTCTAGATATGACTTAGCAAAAGTGGGTTCTTGGAGTCGACAAATAATGATAGTAGCATATTCGTCATCCAACTCCAAAGGCAACAGAGAAGTAGTTGCAACCATAGCATCGACAACATAGTTACTAGTTCTAGGAATAGCTTCTAAAGTGACTTTTTCAAATAATGATATTAATTGAAGGACATAAGATTTATAAGGGTAAATTTTCTCATCTCGTGTCTGATAAACATCATTGATTTGATTTATCACAAGTTGAGAATCACTAAAAACTAATAAATCTTTTATTTTTAATGCTAGGGTAGCTTGTAATCCAAGAATTAGAGCCTCATATTAAGTAGTATTATTAGTGCAAGAAAATTACAATTTGAAATATAAAGGTATGAGGTGCTTTTGAGGAGATATTAAAATAATACCTACACCGACACCACTCATGCATCGAGCTCCATCAAAATATAAAGACCATGTTTCAGAATGATCTTCCTCTAGATTGAGGCATTCATCAGGGAACTCAATGGTGAGGGGATGAGTAGATTCTAAAGGTGCAACAACTAACTGATCAGCTATAACTTGGCATTTTATGGATTTTTGGCTGATAAATATGAGTTCAAACTCACTGAGAGCCAGAACCCACTTAGCTATGCGTCCTGATAAGTAAGGTCTACTCATCAAGTACCTTAATGGATCAGATTTAGCAATGACATATGTTTTTTGACTAAGCATATAATGATGCAACTTCTGTGTAGAAAAAACAACTAGATAAATATTTTCTAATGGAGTATATCTTGTTTCATAACTTATTAAAGTTCTACTTATATAATATGTGGCTCGTTCTTTCTTTTCATCATCGATTTGAGCCAACATAGCTCCAAGTGCAAGTTTCAAAGCAAAAATATATAAAATGAAAGGACAATTTGGTCTAGGTGGAACAAGCACTAGAGGGTTGAGAAGATATTGTTTAATTATATCAAAAGATTCTTGACATTCCTTATCCCTTTGAAAAGAAATGTTTTTCCTGAGTAATTTAAGAAAAGGTTCTATTCTATCTGCTAATTTATCAATGAAGTGATGAATAGCTTGTAATTTTCCTTATAAGCTTCTTAATTCTGATATGTTTTTAGGAGGTGGAATATCACAAATAGCCTTGATATTTAAAGGATCTATCTCTATGCCTCACATAGAAACAATAACTCCTAATAATTTCTTAGATTTTACTCCAAATACGCATTTAGCTGGGTTTAAATGGATAAGGTATTCTCTTAACTGATCAAATACTTTTATTAAATCATTTATGTGATCATCCTCTTCATTTGAGTGAGCTATGATATTGTCTACATAATCATGTAGAATATCATACATCATATCATGAAATATGTATTCCATAGCTCTTTGATATGTTGCGCTTGCGTTATTTAAACCAAAAGTCATTACCTTCCAACAAAATGTCCCTCAAGGGGTGATGAAAGCTATTTTAGGCTGATATTCAGGAGCTATTCTAATTTTATTATATCCTGAAAATCCATCCTTAAGGGATAAAATTCCACTTCCAGCTATAAAATCAATGATTTTATCCATATTAGGAAGAGGAAAATCATCTTTAGGGCATGCAACATCTATGTCTCTAAACTAAATACAAACTCTGACCAAATGGTGTTTCAAAATCTTTATTAGGTATGAAACCACTAATGGTTCCCACATACCTAGTTGGATGAGGAACATTATGATGTTCAACTTGATTTACTGCTTCTTTACCATGCTTAGGTAAAGGATGTTGGAAAATATCCAAGGTTTGATTTGCATTCTGAGTTTGATTTTGTTGTGTATTATTCTGAGTATTATTTTGAACATTCTATTTTGATGGGAAACTTTCCACCGATGTTTTGTTATTATCAATCAAATATTGTATCATATGTTTCAATATTTTGCAATAATTGGTTGAATGTCCATCAACTCTATGGAAATTGCAATGCAAATCAGCTCTAAATCTAGCTGCAATTGTATCTGGTTGCCATATGTTGGGCAAATGAATTAAACCTCATTCCAACAATTGAGGTAAAATTGTGGTTAAAGGTTGATTTAAATTAGTAAACTCTCTTGGAGGTTTATCTGGAATTTTCAATTCAGATTTGTTCATGGCTAGTGTTGACAAGTGTGGTATTTCTACTATTAGTGACTCCATCACCTACCTCTTGTTTATTCTTGTATTAATTTTTAGAAGACTTATCTTCATCTTTCTTCTTAAATTTATCTCTTCTAATGAAAGCATCTTCAAATCTCCTTTCTAAATCTATAGCTTGATAAAAATTGGTTATTGTAGCTGTAGAAAGTTTATAATACAATTGCTCTTGCAAATTACCGATAAAAATGTCCAACATATCATGATGAGGTAATAAAAAATGCAAATTTTCCAGAAATTATCTCCACTTAGTCAAGAATTCAGAAAAGCTCTCATATTTACCCTGTTTCAAGTTGTATAAATCCATAATGGTCACGTGCCTCTATATGTAGGCACTAAATTGATGGACAAACATTTATGTTGTCTCTTCAAAGTTTCTCAAAGAATTTGTAGGCAACTGATTGTACCACTCTAATACCATGCCTTCGAGAATTTTTGGAAACATTTTTAGCAACAATAAGTCATCATATGATATATCATGACAAGTTGTCCTAAACATACAAAGATGCTCAATATGATATTCAGTTCCTTTATATATTGGGAGAACAGACATAGGGAAGTGCTTAGGGTATGGTTGGGCAACCACCATAGTATCCAAGGGTTGGCTACATATCTCTCGATAATTGTATGAGGGATGGTAGGGATCTATCTGGTCTAGGTGAGAAGCTAAATGTTTAACCATAGCTTCAAGGCCATGTGGTTGTCCAACAAGTTGTTTATGTTGCATCATATTATTAAGTCTTCGAAGATAATATTGTGTTACATAAGGATTTCCAATTGAAACACTATTATGTAAATTGCTTGTAGGAATGGTGTTATAATATGGAACTATGTTATGTTGAACCCTTTGTTGATTCTTGTTAGGATTTGGTATTTTTCTAACCTTTTGTGGTATAGAAGTCTTTTTATTTGTAGTAGAAGTTTGTAATTTTTGTTGAGGATTTGGATTTGTTGTAGGTGTTGATTGATTGATGTTTTGAGTTGGAGTTTGATTCACATTTTGAGATGGTCTAGCTTGACTATGTTTTATGTATGGCATCGGTCTTCTAGAGAGTATATTCTAAAGCAATCTTCACAGAGTAATATCCAGGGGAAAGTTCACCTTCTGTTTCTATTACTTGATTGATGCCTTCTATGTTATTCTTTATGAATTTGGTAAAATGTTGTGTGGATTTAAAAATGAGATTACCTTCCATATCCGTTTGAGGTTTAATATTGTATTGTCCTTATTCTTCTTTATTTATGTCTTCTTCATCTGATTTTAAAGTTACATAATATTCAATAATTGATATATCAGGATCACCCTGAGCGGGCTCTTCCCGAGGTGGTTCTTACATAAACTCATCTTCTATTTGTTTACCATTCCTTAAAATTCTAGGTATTTTGATAGATTAGGTTTTTGCAAATATATATGCTTTATATATATATGCGTTTAAATTATAGGGGTATATATTTTATATATATACCTAATTAATATAATATTGTTTTTGGGTTTTTGTAGTTTTAAATTGCAGATAATTAAGAAAAAGAATATAAAATATTATAGTGTAGATATTATATCTTAATTTTCTTGAAAAAATTTATGAATATCATTAATAGGTTCCAACTCTCCAGGTGTCATATAGTGTTCTTCAAATTGGAAATTTGTTTTCAAGAAATTTATGAAGTGAGCTATGGTGATACAGTCAACTTCATAATCAGGCATACAAAAGTATAGCTCATGACAATATTCACGATAGAGCACAACTTTGGGAACTCTATTAAATCTTCTTTTATCTTACAAGACAACTTCTTGATCCTCTACATGAGACAAGAACTTGTGTACTAGTATTGCATTCTCAAGATAGTCTTCAAAAGAATATAGGCTTGGGGAAATAACGACTCTCTTATCTACTAACCATCTCTCACAAGCTCTTCTAATATTATTATAAAAGGGTAATCTATAAGTATCCAAGATTCTAGATAGATCAAACATTATGATTTGTTTAAGTTCAGATTTTTTGGCTTCTATGCTATCTAATCTTCTATCAAGTTCGTTCCAATGTTCTTGAGATGTTAAGTTAGGACTCCCAACTATTGAAGAGATTTCTTGGATTTAAAGTGATGTACTAACATTAATTAGAATGTCTCTTATTTTGTTGTAATCTACCATATATGATGATATGCAAATGTGTAACTAATGACTTTGATTTTTTTGGTTTTTTGTTTTGTTTTATAAATTAGAACAATATTTATGTGTTTCACGTCGGGTTCACCAAATAATGTAGCCCAAAAATTATAGCACTCCTTTCCTCAAGGTTGATGGATTCGTGCCTTAGAGGGGATGGGAGAATGGATGGTATACACCTCAGAGGAGAGGTACTTGAGTTCGTACCCTCTTATGGTGATTTTTTGATGAATGGGTTGGGTTCACCAGGAATCATTTTGTGGCAGTTTTTGAGCCTAGGTTTGGGATTTGTTTTGATGTGTTTGTTTTTATCAAATCGTGCATACACCTAAGTTTGGCCAATATGCAATTAATCTAACCTATATGCAATTTTAATTCAAATGCAGACAACAAACAATAGAAAAATAGAATGCAAAATACAATGCAGTACTAAAATAAATGGTTTTAAACTCTTACCTATATCTGGATGTCTTATGAAGATTATGATTTTTGTATGTAGTTTATATCGTACATAGTAGGTCGATATCATACTACGAACCTGTAGGATTGTATTACAATTTGCGATATCGTATTACGAATAGGGACAAACAGATCCGATTTTGACAGACAAAAACAGATTCATGTATAGGGGATATAAAATAGAAAATCTAGAGATTTACTTATGATTGCAATCTTAACTAGGATTAAATGAATACACTTAAATAACTATAATGATATGCATTGATGAATTAATGTATTGAAATATATGAAATATGCAATTAGGTGAACTCTAGGAATGCAAATGATTAAATCTAATGCTTTACATGATAAATAATGCTAAATGCAATGTAGATCAACTAAATAAATAACATAATATGCAAACCATAGCTTGAGGTTGCCCCCAAACTAGGTACAGACGAGATTGTAGACTTTTGAGTGTGATGCTATCTCGAAATTGCAAAATTGTACTATGATCGCAATATTGTAACCTTCGATATGCAACAAAGTCCTTCGATCTTGCAATAATGTCCTCTGATCCTGTAAGAAAATAATGAAATAACCAAATCTAGGATGCAAAATTATGCGAATTTTTCTAAAGTGCAAGGAGCCAGGGAAAATTTAGAAGTAGGGGGTTTGGTTAAATAAGCTGGGAGGAGCATCCAGAATAGGAAGGAGGTTGAATTTGTTGCAAATACTTCTAATATGAGCAAGACCGAATGAATTCGATCTCCTATTTTATGTGCAGTTACACGGTCAGGGTTAAAAATCGTTAAACTGAATTTATCGTTTTCTAATTTTAAAATTTCTATTCCAGGGCAAGATTGTATTATGATCTACAATATCATATGACGATCGCAAGCATCGTAATATGGAAATAGTGCTACAATTTTGGAGGTCATACTATGATTTGGATGATCATAGTACGATCTCGTCAATGAAGCACAAATTTTGTGGTAATAAGTACAAATATGATGTTTTTACAGTTTTTTATGTTTTCATGCAAATGGGTCAAATTTAAGGTGCTACAACCATATTTTTATAAAGTATAACTAAAATAATAAATTAAATTAGACATCAATATTGCAAATATTGTTTTTTGGTAGATAAGATACTATAACATTAATATCGGGTTTTACAGGTTGACCCAAAACCTTTTACAAAAATCAGCCCAGGGCTATTGATGAATATGTCCTTACTAAGGATCTTATATATGTAAAATCTACATGCTAAAAAAGCCATTACATCCGGTAAGGCACATAGCATGTTATCAAAAATAAACTTCCCATACAACATTTTGGGTATACCCCGAGAAAACACACCTACATCATAATTACAAAAAAAGAAACAAACATGGATCCCTTCTTTGAAACAGTGGAGAAACAAAAAGTTGCAGAAACACGTAGCAGAGTACTGAAAAAAACTCCCACAAGCTCTGTATTGATAGTTACTCTTAATAATTCTTTGGTAATTTCTTTATTCTGTATATGACATGCTTTGGGACCACATCCCGTCTTGGCCAATCAGCCTTGGAGAAGTGAACCTGCTAGCTATATTTATGGCGATGGCTATCTGGTGGTCCACGTGGCTCTGGTTTGAAGTCTTATATTTTTGTTTCTTTCTTGCCATGTGATTATCAACCAACCTCAAATTACTAAGAGGACTAGGAGCCATGTTATCTGACATGTGATTGTCCCCATTAGTCTTTATGGTATTTCCAAGTAGCATCCATGAATACTGATAGCTCGACTAATTTTTATTGTGAGTCCATTTCAAAAAAGATGTGAGAATACTCCTAGCCTTCGAACTTACAATGCCTTCCCTGTTGGTAAATTCAACTATCATTCTTGGAATTCTTGTTGAATAAGCTCCTCTACTTCACTCGGGACACCGTGTTCCAATTTGAAAAGTTTGTCACCATCGACACCCAAATTGGCTAGCTTATCATCAATTTTGTTAGCTTCCCGAAAGACATGTTGGGCTTTTCTGTCTTGTATTCCCTGGAAAAGGATCCTAGCCTCTTCAACAATTAATCAATACATAGTCGATCTCATAAATGAGTCCTACCAAGGTGGCTCATGATACATGTTAGATGTTTTTCATGCTTTGTTGGACACTCAAATTTTATCAAGCCTTAATTGACATCAATATTTTATGTTTTGACAATGTTTCATACATAGTCAATATTTGAGTCTGATGTGAGAATCAATCCATAAAAACTTTTTCCTTTGATTGTTGGATGTTGTATGCTTTCATGCTCATTTTTGAAATCATCACCACAAAATTTTTGGTAGCTTTACACACTTAGAAAAATTTAGCATTATGATGTTGCTCATTCCTAGCCTTCCATTATTTTGATTTGGTAACTGTTTCAGGTGTTCGACTGTGCTTCTAAGGATAACTTATAAAAATGGTAGAACATTCTATTGGTAAAATTTATATCCAAGGATATTGATGTGGGTGAGCAATTATACCTATTTTATCGACACCTTGTAGGGGTTTTCTACTTATAAAAGAATAGAACATATATAGCCTTATCTTATTGGTCCATGGATTCAAAATGAAACAAAAAAGATAAAATAAAGTTAAAATTTACCTATATAATAGTCGACCTTCTATATACTTCCCATTTTTGAAGTCTTAACTATACCACTAAATTGTTTCTACCCTTCTTCTAAAGCAACTCTAAATGTTTTGCCCTGTTGATTGGTTGGTTGAGCTATTGAAGGAGTTATTGGCTGCTAGAATAGCCTGCATATTTTTTCCTATTCCTTTTGACAAGGGACATGTATTACTTATGGAGGACTTATTGTAACTCAAAGTAGTTATCATAGGAAGGGTCCTTGTATCTTCGCACCAACTCTTCATATTTTTATAGTAGAATAGAGAGCCTATGTAAGAATGCAATGATTTGATATATTGTTAGAGGCTTAGGTAATGTATCATTCTCACTTCCATTATTGAATTATTGGTCTAGTCATTGCTAAGTCATCGTTAATTATAAAATTATCCATTTGTATCCCAAAATATTAGGAAACTGATATTCATGACCTCTTAGACTACCAAATTTATTTTATCAGTGTTTATTTTGAGGGCACTAACTATTTCTCCTCTCTCTATAATCATATAGCTTCAAAATATAACCTAATCTATGTAAAATTTAAACTCAACCAAGTATCTTTGTGAGCACCTTGCTAGTTGAGGGTATTCTCATTTATTTCTTAGCATATGTCATGCAACCTCTACTTGTTGCACTTTACTCATCAACTCATATTTACCTCTACTAAATTCTCCCTTGGCATATTGGATCAATTTTGTAATGTTTGCTATCCTTTTTACCAAAGGAAAAACTCTCATTGAAACACTTTTGATTTTGATCCAATATTGGCCTTTGATTTGCTTTAGCATATATTTGGAGATCACATGTCTCTAAGGCTTTTATATTTCTTTCTAAAACTTTTATTGAACTACTACTAAAATCTCTTCTTGGCTTTGGAGCTTTAACATCAATTCTTGCAACACTTTCTCTTGTGCTTGCATCCTATTGCTTTCTTGTTGTAATTATTATTCCAACCTCTAGATATTTTTATCCCTCTATTATAGTTGTTCTTCAGTGGGATATTTATCTCGTATGTGTTTTAGATACTAAATCTCATTTGTGAGACTATCCTTTTTGATCTTTTATTTATTCAACTTTTGGTCTAGAGATTCAATATTTTTATTTGTAGTTGCAAGATTTATATCCATCTAGTTGCTTTGGAGGAACAATGTGTCTGCTTTTGTGTGAAGGGCCCAAAGTGTATTAATAGTGGAGATATTTAAAATATCATACCTCTACATATTGATATGGTAGTTCTCCACTATCATTTCTACAACCAACTTCTTGACTTTAGGAAATAAAACCATCGTGGCCCATTCTCTAGTAATTGGATCCACTCCATCATACATCTGGGTGGTTGCCTTCTTTGTGCCATCTTGTGGTTCTTGTTGATACCCATTTTGATTATTTGTCTCAATTTTTTGGATCATGGAGAATGCTTCTGGTAATGGATGCTCAAAAGCAAGGAAATAAGTGAAGACAAATTGGAATGGTGAGAAAATCATGGATGGGGATTTAATGATACTATGGTGGTATTTACAAGGGTTCGCATATATACATATTTTGGGGTTGTTTAGGTTTCTTGTACATGGGAGGTGGAGATTATTCCTACAAACATATTATACAAGGAAAAAACTTCATCAGTAGGGAAATATGGTGGGGGTGTCTATTTAGGTAGAGGTTGTATAGGTGGTGGAGAAATTTAAACAAAAGTGGAAGAGGAGGAAGATATACCTAATCCTCTCACTTCCAATGTTGGCTCCTAGACTATTGCATCAAATATTTCAATTTGAATCATGGTCCTTAGTACTTTTTGTTCTAATTATTGTTTTTGGTTGCTCTTATCATCTCCTTCTATGTAGTACTTGGATGATTTTTCTATTTTAATTTGTCACTGGACTTCTTGTGCTAAGCATATTGCTAGGACTTGGCCTTTTCTAAGCTTGTTATAGTGGCTAATTTTATTGTGAATGCTACTACCTAAGTTGTTTTAGCTTTTGAAACCTACCCTATTTGCTCTCATTCACTAGATTTTAAGGCAATATCAACTATTAGAACATTTTAGGCAAACCATATTTCTTAGCTTGGGTTATTCATTTTCTCTCTAGAGGAAGGTCGTTCAAGCTTACATCTTCCTTTGGATCCTTGTAGCCAACCAAGGAACTTGCTTGTGTGGGAGTCTATTTAGGGACCTATTCTTCTTCTTCTTAATATGCATCTTCCTTTGGGTATCTTAATATCATTAATTCTAGATATACTTCTCCCTTTTGATCTTCCACCCACTCTTCATATTTGGCTTAAAAATTATTTTCAAATATCTTATTAGAGGCACTGGGAAAGGCTTCATTTTACTTATCATGTTCACAGTGTGAGATATATGGGTAGAATTTCTCACCCACATCCATCTCCTTAGAATGAGATGAATTATTTCAATATTTTTTTTGTCATTTTTGCTAAGAAAGGTAACCAAACACCTCAAATAATTGTCATATCAAAGGAAGGCAAAGTAGGCAAAAATAATATCAAATTTTGTTAAGTGTAAAAAGCTTCCAAACACTCTGAGAAGATGATGCCAACAATAAGCATGAAAGTATCTAGTATACGATAGTCAAAGGTAGAAGAGTCTAGCCTTAAATTTTCACTAAGTATCAAACACAACCAAAAATATAAAATTTTTATGTCAGTAAAGGCCTGATGAAAACCCATCATTTGACATAGCATGAAGAAGCACCCAACACATTACAAGAGAGTTTTTTGGCTAAGTATGTGTGGAATTTCAATATTCAACATAGTAGCAAATTTTTTTAAGTATAGTAAGTTTAGGCTATAGGGAAAAGAGTGTTAGATAATTTTGGATGTTGATGTCATTAGGATTGACATAAAAACTTCTCACAATAGAACAAATACCAAATAGAAAATATTATAAGGTATGAAAACCTCACACATTGGGTAGTATAAAGTGGATTCAGCACTCAACATCCAATAAAGTACTTCACTCAGCTAAATATCAAACTAAATAATTTTGAGTGCTAATGTTAGCCTAAGGTGCATAAAAATATGGTAGAGATAAATAATGCTAAATGAAGATCAAAGCCCAACAATGAAATACCTTGCCTTTGTCTCTTGAATTCAAGCATTAAGGTATGACTAGATGAAGAATATGGATAGATTTAAAAAGATGCTAACATCAGCAAAGTGAAATTAGAAACTTGACAACCAAAAAAGCATGTAGTAGAGGTTAAAATGATGCCAAACAAAAAAGAGAGATAACAATATGTGCATTGTAAAAACAGTATTGAGATTAGTTGGAGTGCCCAAGCATGCTCCTAAAAATAAAAATCTATTGTAAAAAAATCTTAACCCAAAGCTCTCCTAACTGACACCTGTATTGATACAACTAAGGTAGTAGTGGGGAAACTAAAGATAGAACAAACCTATCAGAAGATTTAGTGCACCAGATGAAGGCACAACAACCACAACTTCTTGTGATGAAACAAAGGCAAGCCATGCCAACATCATGATTCCAATTTATTTGTAATAGAATGAGTTGGAAGAGATGCACACATGTTGAAGCAATATGGTAGACCTGCAACCCACTCTTAGAACAATGATGCTAAGCTAACTAAATGCATTTATAAAACTATATATACTTGAATGTAAGGCATTAAAATGGTTAACCTTTTAGCATTTACAATTGCATAATTGTATGATGATGTTATATTCATTTTAAATTAATATTGGATTGATGTCTATCCTCTTTATTAACTTTTACAAAACATGCATGTATGTCAACTAAGTGATTAAGCAATTCTGTTAAAGCTATGAATGGTTAATTTTGTTATAGTTATTCTACTTTTTGGATTTCTCCTTAGATTTTTTTCATTATTTCATGTAATGCTCAATAATGCTTAACATTTATTATGATTAATTTTTTTATTATAAGGAAAGTAATTTGGTATGTTAGGCAATCTAGTTTAGTTCAAATTGTGAGACTATCATGCACTATGTCTCTTGAAGTTGCTAGATTTTTTTAGCTTAACTTCTAAATTTAGGAATCCCTTACTTTATTTTGTAACCCCATTTTAGTTAGTTTATGTATGACCATAGGAGTAAACCTACTCTAAATTTTGAATCATAGATCCCTATTTCTAAGCCATCTAGTTTTGGTGAAGGTATTGAGGGTGCAACTCATCCACTAGGTAAATTTTAGGCCAAGAGTTTTTTGGGCACACCTAATGGGATCAAAATTCCATAATTTCTTAATTTAGTAGGACTATGGTGATATTATTATTTAATAGATAAAAAATAATCACCTAGTAACTCTACTGAAATTATATTCTAGAGAAACACATCCATTATTTTACTTGTAAGATTATTGTCACATGAGTAGCAACTCAGATACTGGAGGAACCAATACTATTTATTTAATTGCCTCCTTCAGAATTTTGATTATGTAGATCCTCATATCGTATATCACAATACTCTATACTCCCTATAGAAAGTTAAGGATCTACACATTTCACATCTCCAACTTCAGTCCACACAGCTAAATCCAAACAAATGGCTCACAACTTACCTCCATAAAACTATCCCAATTGGAATAATTTTAGACCACTCAACTTGATCAATTAGAATCCCATTCCTTCAATATCACTAAAGGATTTTCCAATGTATGATGATAGTTGAAAAACATCCTATAAGCATTTTCAAGATGTAACCTCATTATCCGTAGTCCATAAAATTCATGATCACGATATTATGATAATACTATTAATATAATCATTAAAACGTAAGGCACTATATTGGTACTAGACCCTTTTGGATGGTTGCATTAATTCATGGGAACAACTTGTTGGTAGACTAGTGCAAGAATTTAATGAACAAGTATATTTGTTTTCATTATTAACCTAGTTCACTACCATACAAAAGCATCCTCATGAGGTGGTAATGGATTTTAATTTCATATTTAGAAAAACATAGAAAAGAGTGCTATAAAAAATTAGGTCAACTAACGCCCAAGAGCTATACTAGTAGTATAGCTCTAGCTAAAGGTATACTTACTTTAAGGAGTGTTGTAGCTAGATAGAACTCTAGTAAATACTGATGGAGTAACTAAGAAGGAAATACCTTTTGTGCTACATAGAATGAACTAGATAATAATCATAAAGAAGGTGGTTGTAGTATATTTGGAGCCCTACTTTGGTATGTGCTTTTCGTATGAATTCACATCAAAACTAGGTGGATACTTGTCCTTAGATTATTCTCATATGGAAATTCCCCATAAGGGTAAAAAGGTGAAAATATTTTCTAAAAGGCCATCCACCTACCATATAGAGAAAATCAAATATGAGGTTCAAAAATATGAAAATATCGATATAATTAGTGAATAAATTGATCTACCAGAAGGAATCATAGATGGATGCATATTAAAGATCAATTATTGCTTAAACATTTATTGCTATGGTTGAAATAGAAATCAAAACTTACTCTATTTCAAAACCAAAAAAAGAAAAATTCTCTAGCCATTGCAAAAAAGGATCTTTGGCAACCTGAGATATGGAAGCTTCACTTTGATGGAGTTAGGTGTAAAAATGATGCTAGAGCAGGCATTATGCCAACTTTACCATATGAAGGAACTAGAATATTATCATATTGACTAACCTAGAGTTGTACCAATAGTGTAGTAGAGTATAAGGGACTATGCATTGGAATCAAAAAAGAAAAGAAGATAGAATCAAGCTATTAATGATTTTTAGAGTTTCTGAATTGGTGGTAAATCAAGTTACAAAAAGTTGCAACAACAAGCAACATTATCTAAATCTTATCAAAATAGAATTTGGGATCTATTTGAAATATTTGATGCACTAAATATAAAAGTAATTCCGAGAGAGAGAAATGTGTAACCTAATGCGTTAGATTCATTTGGATCCAATTTTTGTTCAGCCAAAAATCTACGAAAAGACTCAATATCTATTAAACTTACATTTAGGCCATCTATGCTAGATTAGTATTCCTTCTGGCAAGTATTTTATAATGATAAATAGATAGTAGACTTCTTAATTTAGAAAAAAAATTGCATAAATGCAACTTATGACATAAGCAAGGATGAAGTGATTCAACTAAATAATAACCATATTCCCAAAGGATTGATCACCCTCAAGAATTTATTTGATAGTAGTAACTATCCAATTGGCCAAAAGATAAATATATATATATATATATATATATATATATATATATATATATATTTAATTTACATGGTGGAATCGGTAGTCACCACGAATTCGGGCAGGTTTTCCAACTTTTTATGGCCGCCATAGTATTCTGTGTTGTCCACCCCATAATCCGCCACATAGATTTTTGTGCAGTCCGCCCCTATAACCACCATGCCACAATCATTTTAAACCTTTTACGTCACTAAAAGCACCAGGAAAGGGACAAGAATTTAGTCCGACGAGGCCTAATATTTGAACCTTGTACCTCCGCCTCCCTTATGGGGTTTGGATGAACCAATTGGTCTACACCTCGGACCTCCCAAAATATAAATATTAATGAACAAGAATTCAAATAAATTCAATTCAAACCCAAAAATAATTTAAAGGTTGGTGTACGATTCTTTAAAGAAGAGGTTCATCAAATTTAAAATTTATGAAAGTAATTTAGTGACATCATTGCTTGAAGTTATAATGATTTAAAAAATATATTGTAAAGAAACCATTCATCATACTATACAATTGTTGCCCAATGCTGATCCATTTCAATAAAAGTAAAGGTCGATAAATATAAAAATAGAAGCACCGATGAAACAATAATTATTGAAGTTTATAAATGCAAAAATAATTTACCCAATCCAACATTCCACTTGAGTATTAAATCTGGTCTTGATCAAAAAAATTATAGAGATATTCATATTTGTGTGGATTTCAAGAACTTGAACAAGGCATCTTCAAAGGGTTACTATCCTTTGCTCCAGATTGATCAGATCTTGCATACTATTTCCAAGACATAAATATTTTTATTACTGGATGGATTTTTAGGTTTTAATAAAGTATGAATATGAGGATTAACATAAAACTGTGTTTATGACCAAATGGGGAACATTTGCTTATCAAAGAATGTATTTCCAAATAACTATGAATCTAGCTTTTGGTGAGCTTGTGAACAAAGTCATACTGACCTATCTAGATGATGTGACAATCTTCTCTCATCAAAAGGAGAAACATTTTGATCATCTTATACTGGCGCTAGCCTACTACTGGAAGACATGCATCAACCTGTTGCTAGAAGATAGGTACCTTCCTATACCATTCACCACAGTTCTCTTCAAGATGTATTCCTACATTGTCAAGTATGAATGGAATTTTAACTCTAAAATGCCAAATTAATAGCAAAAACCTACGTCTATGCACATTTTCCACTAAAAACACCAGTCAAGCATAATACTTCATTTTCTATTAATTATAAGAAAAATTTATATAAAAATACATCTCTAATGCTAATTAAACTAGTAATGATGCCCTTATAAATGTAAATAAAATGAGCATTTTTGGTGCTCATCAATGATATGGAAATATTAATCCCTATCATAAAATATTAATCTATGTTTTATTTAAAAGTATACTATGTTTTTAATTGGTAAGTAGATTAAAATGAATTTATTTGAAAGTATGGTGAGCCAAAAATTTAAAGGGAATTCATTTTATTGGAGGAAATTTTAATGGGATTTATAATAAGAGATTAATTGGAGAAATAAATTATTATAAAGATTACAATTAAATAATGTGAGAGAGCGTACAATGTCAAGCTTTCAATCCATTCAAAAATATTGAAAGCTTGAAGTCCATAGTTGTATCTAGTTGTCATATCAACTTTTTCAGAAAGAATCTATGGGAAGTAAAAATGCAACGTATTGTTTGAGTAACCCAAATATATAGAGGTACCTTGAGAAATACAATTCTATAGAATGTACATGTTTTGAACCATTTTTCCAATTTAATATTATAGCTCGTTATGAATCTGTCTCTCCTACCTTGGAAGAACATGGTTTTGAAAGCACTACAATTGCATATATTCTAAAAGAAAAGGGTAAAAATACATATGGCTCTTGGTTGTGGTGTAATAGTGATGAATTAGTGTATAATTCTATGAAGTTGATAACTCAACACAATGTAGGTGCAATATTGGTGGTAAGGCTAGGCATAGAGAATTTGATTGTAGGAATTATTACATAAAGAGATTATCTTCAAAATATCATTATATAGGAAAGATGCTCAAATACAACAAAATTTGTAGATATTATGACTAAGGAAAATATGCTTAGCACAATAAAACCAATCACAATAGGAGAAGTTGTTTTGGCAATTGCATAATATAAAGAATGTCATAGAAGTGGTGCAGCTCGATTGATGACCTTGAATAATGACTCTATTATCTACTTATCTAATGTGGAAATATTACAACTCAACTCCAAAATTTTCCTTTGTCATGAGCCATATCTAGAAGAATATTTGAAGTTTTTATGATCTCATGGAAATCAGTTGTTTCATATTAGAATTGAAAGATACAAGGATTATTTTATAGAAACACCTAAAGATGCAATATAGGAAGCATTACACATTTTAATTGATAAAAGGAATCATCCAAAACTAATTCACTATAAAAAAAATTGTCCTACACATTGCCCAGTGGGATGCCTATGTAAGATATATAATTGAGGAATACCAACAATTTACTGGAATAAAGTCTAAGATGTTGGATTTGCATTTTATTGAATAGGTTAACATGTCCCTCATGAAGGAATATATTTGTATAGGGATTCTATTTTCCTATCGACCCAATAAAAGTGCATAAACACTACTAACTACAAAGTCTACCTTTGGAAATTCAACAACAAATATTTCACATACGAGGAATTCAAATATTGAATAGACATTTTTTTAGAAAGATCAACAACATATCAAATAATGTAATATGAAGGATTTTGGAAATATTACATTATTTAGTACCTTGTAATTAATTTAAATTAGGAAATGTTTAATATTTAAGTATTTAGTAGGTGTCATGTTTATAAATAAGGAGTTATGAGTTATGAGACATCATGAGAGTCTTTATATTTATATATGCATGTGGAAGTATTATATGATTTATTATTATATATGAGAAATATAGAGTCGTATCTCTCATGAAAGTTAGGAGATATAAAGGTCAAGAGTCATATGAACATTGAGAAATTCTTATCTAATGTATATATTGAATACAAAGTGATGAGGGCATCAAATATCATATAACCTAAGTATTAGCTTAGGCATATTTTATTTAATTCATGCTAATGATGTGAACCTCATTGCTCATGCTAGCTTCTAGTTGGTAGGTTGTTTTAGAAAACCTCCTAGTTGTTAGTTATTAGCACTTAATTAGCATTCCTTTATCTTTTAGCTAACTAGGTGTTGCCTTTGTTAGCATCTTGTTAGGTAAGTTAGCTTCTAGTTGCAACTTACCTTATCTTCTTCCAAATATGTTCATATTTAGAAGAACCACTATTAGTTGTAATATACCTATAAATTATTATACTCAATGAATAAGCACAGTCTTGGCTTTGAAATTTCAAACTTAGTCTCTCCATATTTGTGTGGTAGTTTATTGCCACATCACTGGTATCATAGTAGCATGATCTAGATGCATATAAGGGGGAATTTTTCTCTCCCCTTATTTTTTAAATATAATCCTTTTGAAGCTCAAGAGGTGTAAGAGATTTTACAATTACAAAGGTAAGATAATTTTGAAGAACATGCTTTATCGTTCAATAAAAGAACCCTTGGTTTCTCAATATCCCATAGCATATTGAAGCTAACAAAAGGACTTGAGTTGTTTTGATGCATGGTTTCTTAGGCTAACCAAATATTAAGAGATAAATTATTGGCCAATTTGAGGTCGAGGACTTGGCACTCCTTGCTGAGAGAGGACGCAACCAACCAAAGGGTGCATAGGGTCATAATGGAGGAAATAATCAACAATCAATTCATTATCTATGATACAATATTTCTTAGAGGTTTTACATGATCCCCTTTGCCTTATTGGCTTCCATTGCCTCATCGACTCCCATCATCCTTGCCCAATTGAACTTCTTTTCGACTTCTCTCCTTTCCTAATTAGCCTCCATGCTTGAATGACAGATGCATAGGTTACCCCCATTACCATTTTCCATTCCCCTTATTCTACCTGGCCCCTTACAAGCTTACGCTAGATGTTGCCCCCTCAGCCTAGTGAATGCCCTTGACATATGTAGCTTCTAGCAAACGTCATCTACAAGAGATCGAATCATGGTCTCCTCAATGCTATAACCTCCACCATGAGCTCTAGATAATTTTTTCTCCTCCATAGGGCACTAAGAGAAATTCCACTAGGTTCCAAGACCTCCATATCATTGGTAATGTTGATCAAAATATTGCATTCATAGATTGAAACCAGTTTGGAGGTGATAAACAAAGGAAAATTAATTGAATTTATAAGGTTTAAATTCCTACAATTCATAGTGCAAATTCAAAACCTAAATTCTTCCCCAATTGACACATGATATGTGGAACTTTCTAGACCTCACAGTGAGATCTACAACACCCAATATTTCATGGACATATGGTATTAAGAGATTTGTCCTTATAGTTGTGGTAAGAAAGGTTTATGTAGGTGGATTTTAATTTTTAGTTGTGGTAAGCAACAACCTGATGGTCAAGCTAGCCCCTGCACCCATGCACATGTGGCTAGGTGGTAAGACACACTAATGGTTGGCACAATCACATGTTATCACATGATAGTTGAATTGGTGTACTTATGGCATGTTGTAGTTGAATTGGTGTACTTATGGCATGTTGACCTCAATAGTTGATTTTCACATAGATCGTTGACCTTGGTATTGTTAACCAGCCAATGTCATTGACTACAAATAATTTTTTATTTTTTTTTGCAAGGTGAAATTATTTTTTGCCTTAATCTAAAATTACTTTTGCCTCCAAAAATTAGATTTTGTAAAATTAAGGGTTAAAATTTTTCATTTTTAGTGCTAATTTTTTTTACCACTTCAAATTGAAGGGTAAAATTTGTTGTAATTACACAAATTGATGTAATTTTGAAAGCACTATAGTTACCCTTTTTGTAATTTGGAAGGCAAAATTTTGTACTCTAGGAAATTGTGGCATTAGAAAACCTTCAAATTTGTTCCTAATAGCTACCTAGACATTTATTGCAACCATTTTAGTGCCCTTCTAGACTGGATTAAACAAAATTTCAAATGTCTTCTAATATCATAGAACAAATGATAATTCTTGCCAATGTAGTAGAAGAATTGATGAATAGAGTACAACACATTACAATACATATGGCTCCTAGTAATATTAAGATATAACAATGAATTTAAGAATAAGGTAAAGTGTGAAGTAAAGCCTTATGACAGATTTAGGAATCCTAATGTCCCATCTAGATGGATCCTAGATATGGATACTTGGTTCTCCTATTCAAAAAATCCTCTTGAAGAAAAGGTTCCCTTTGCTAAACTAAAAATCACAAGTTTAGAAAAATTCTTAATCATGGAGAGAAAACAAAGTCAAGACTCCATAAAGATGTGGAAGGAACTTCTTGAAGCCTTGAAGAATACATTTTACAAACATAATTACCAAAATGATCTCAAAATAAACTGGTATAGAATGAGGTAAACTCATAACATATCGGTCTAAGACTACATCTTTGAGTTCAACAAATTAAGTATTCTTCTTGGAGTGACTGATCCAAATGAGGTACTAACAATAAAATTTTATAGTGGTTTGCAAGAAGAGGTATTTAGGTAGTTAAATTTCACTCCCTTGGCTAATTTGGATGTGGCATTCAATCATACACTTCTAGTGGAGGGTAAGGTGGCTACTAAGTATGTACGCCCTTCCAAGGTACCAAGTCTATAATCAGGAAAAGACAAATTCCTCTTCTTCTATATCTCCTCCCCCTTCTTTCTCTCCTTATTCTTCTTTTTTTTTCTCCTTCTTATTTCAATGGAAAAAATCTATAATCATTGTAAAAGAAGAGGTCATGTAGAAAAATATTGTTTTAGGAAGAAGACAAATTTAATAATACAAACACCAAATGAGGAACCACAAGATCATCTCATTTGGTTTGTAGGAGAGGCAAGATCATATGATGGGCTTAGTGAAAAGCTCGATAATGTAAATCTAAGTCACATCCTTTCTATGAGGGTACTCATGATAATTTTTTCATCGTGAGGGCCCACTTGATGCATAAATTTTACATGTAGTGTATCCTTGACAATAAATCACAAAGGAATTTAATTTTCAACTCTGTTATCAATGGATTGAAACTATCAGCAAAATCACATCCTCATCCTTACTTACTAGGATGGAAGGATAAGGGTTCCTCCTCATACATCAATGAGGCATGTATGATATCATTTTCTTTTGGTCCATATTGTGTGGATAATGTCACATGCGATGTGACTTTCCTGGATTGTTGTGGTATAATTTTGGGCAAGCCCTATCAATATGACAAGAGGGTTGTATATAATGCTTTTGAAAATACATACACATTGCACCATGAGAACAAGACTTTTCTTATTGAAAGCATTAAGTATAACACACTTTTGATGCACCCCATTCAACCACAACCAAAGAAGATTACCTTAATATTTGGTAGACCATGGGATACACCAAAAATAGTTGCACCATATCTTCCTCATTCTAAGGATTCAACTTATTCATCATTAGCATCTCCTCCTATTTCTCCTCCTGCTCATCCAGTTCCATAGAAGACTCAACAACCTCAGATATAGGGCATTGCTCCTCATTGGCTTCCTCCTCCTTCTCAAGGTGGTGATAGAGTTATGACCAACCATGGAATTATAGCACATGCACTAATGGAATTCATCAACCTTATCTAGGACAATGATAATGTGGCACCTCAACCTTTGCTCCATATAGCCAATAGGATTTTTTTTTAGCGTTTGATGTCTCAAACTCTCACTTTTGTTGTAAAAGCATTAGAGTCCAATGCTTCTATTGTGGGGAGGTATGATGAGGATATCAAATATCATATAGCTTAAGTATTAACTTAGGAATATTTTATTTAATTAATATTAATTATGTGAGCATCATTGCTCATGCTAGCTTCTAGTTGGTAGGTTGTTTTAGACAACCTCCTAGTTGTTAGTTATTAGCACCTAGTTAGCATTCTTTTATATTTTTTCTAACTTGGTGTTGCCTTTGTTAGCATTTTGTTATGTAAGTTAGCGTCTAGTTGCAACTTACCTTATCTTCTTCCAAATATGTTCAGGTTTAGAAGAACCACTATTAGTTGTAATATACCTATAAATTATTATACTCAATGAATAAACATAGTCCTGGCTTTGCAAATTCAAACTTAGTATCTCCGCATTTGTGTGTGGAATTGTGTTGCAACATCATAAAACATTGTAACACAATATCAAAAAAGCATTGAATTCATGCATTATTTTAATAGATTTTAAAATAAATATTTTAGTGTGTTATTCATTATTTGAGTGATTTATTATTTGGAAATATTGTGAGATCCTGTGGAATTATAATGTGAGATAAAAGTGTTGATTTTCTGACATGAAGGAAGTGGTGTTGAGAACCAAATAATATTTTGCAAGTGAGGTACAAAACCATTGTTTTTTCTTTTTAGAAGTCCCAAAAATAACTACACTTGACAAAGTACCACATATTTAGGTTATAAATAGATCATTAGTGTACTATAAGAAAATTTCTCTCCTTTTTGAGATATAAAGCAACTTGGTGGGCCTAAAATCCATACAAAATTTACACAAATAAGCTATAGATAATTAATTTTAATCCTTTAACAACCACTAGCGATAAATTGCATTGTTTGAGAGAGAAAGAACTACACATGTGTGTATATATATTGTTGAAAATTGTAATTTGACTATATTATCTAAGGTTAATATTATATTATCTAATCATGTGTAAGCCTCGAGGAAATCAATATATAATATATTTCTAAATTATTTATTTATAAGCCTAAGGGACCATGGTTAATCTTGTTATGGCTAAACTCAAACTTGTAATTACCCTTAGGCCCTTATGTTAAGATGGCTTAGGTTAATGATAGTATGTAGTAATTCTTATTGTGGTTTATGTATCTATATAAATAACCCTCACCTACCCCATCCATTATATCAGAGTGTAGTGATCCTTATCTATAGGTAATACATTGATTATTTGGTGCTCAAGGATATCCATCAATTGTGCATCTATCTTATTTATATTTTCACCCTTTTATGCTTTCTATATAATATTTGTGTAAATGGATTGTTTTAGCTCATTATTGGAAATTAGTGTAAAATCCAAAATGGTATCATAGTGAGTGTGAATCATCATTGCTTGGCCTTGTAGAATTTTTCTTCAAAGCATATAATTTGTGTTTCAACTCCTAATATGAATTACGTTTTAGAGCTTCATAAGCACGTTAAACAAAAGAAACAAAAAGAAGATTTGATATTTTTTCTTCAACTAATTATTCCCATTTTTTGGATAATTCACACCTAATCTAGGTTATGTTCCATTATTATTGTAGTGTTTGTGATCTAGTTTGTATATATTTAAACAACTTAGAACAAAATAAGTATTATTATTTTGAATTTATAAGTGTATTTTGACTTCTTCATAGAGAGTAAAAATTTGTTATCTCATAAAAATTACTTGATGCCATTGTGAATGAGGAAGAAATATGATATTTTCATTCCATAAGAGAGATTTGTTACCTTATCTAGAAGAATGAAAAGGAGGCATATTTGTTTACCTCAATTCAAATATCATATGCTATACCCATTTAAATTATTGGTGTCATTTACTATTATGGATCATGATGACCTTATTAACATAGAAGACACACATTTAGACCCAACTAGTGATGGTTATAATAAGGTTGGATGAGAATGGAATAAGGGTTTCAAATCCCTTTAATTACTCAAGTTCTAGTTAAGATTTAGGGGTCCTTTGTTATTTAGAGTACCTAGTGAGCATAAGAAAAAGTTAAACTATTTTTAATTCAGTTGATCATTATTTTAGGACAATATTTTTCTAGAAGTATTATTCTATATGGTGGTCCCTTATTATTTCCATGGATTGTACACCTTTGGTATAGGTTGGGAGATTTAAAGCCTTATAGTTATTTTTCATGGTATTAAAATTATCTTTGAATTATTTTGTAAATAAACTAGATACTGGATTCCTTCGACTTAACCATGGGCTAAATTTTTACTTTCTATGTCTAACAAGTCTATTATCCAAGAGTTTTGTGCCTATGAAGTCCCTACATATGATTGGTATTGAAAAACCTATGAACTAGTAGAATGATTAGTGGTGGTCTATAAACACCCCTTTTCCATTACAAAACCTCATAATGGATACCAATGGCTCTCTTAGCCTGTACTCATGGGGGAATGACTTAATAAGTACTAGATATTTTCTCCAAATCTACACCATGGAATAAATGTTTACAAAGAATTTGAAATATTCCTATGAAGTCCAAGAAGGCCCATTTTCTCTTGTATTTATTGTATTAGATATTGTCATTAGGGGAGAAACTAAAATAATTTTATAACTTTATTTTCTTATGCATTCTTTGTAATAATACTAAGATATTTAAAAATATTTTTGGGTTTTATGCCAAAGTTGAGGAAGCCTAGAGTTGAGATTTTTTCCTATTTTCAAGCCCTTCCATCCAAAGCATTTTTTAAAGCATGCTCTATTGGGTATTTCCTTCACTAGTTGATTAATATTGACTAGTTATGGCATATTGTTAAAACAAAAAATATTTTTAAAGGAAAGACAAAAATGTAGTTGTCTTTTTAGCTCAAATTTATTCTATTTTATCTATTATTAATAAAATATTTGTGGGTGTCAATTCCTTATCATATATTTAGTCTTAGGTACACAAGGTTTCTATGGAGTTACAAATTTTTTAAGAGCGATTGGATTATTAGGAAATGCCACTTACACTATGATTTGAGCCACTCATGATAATTCTAATGGCACTCTCCTATAGAGAGGGAAAATTAAGAACACAAGCTTATACTGAGAGGGGCGGGGGGGTGAAAAATATAAGATAACTTTTTATTTTCTTTCCAAATCAATATCAATTAATGTCCTTAATTGCAATAACCAAATATAGTAGTGTGCATTAATAACTCAGATAGCAGTAGTAAGAAAGAGCACAAGTCACCACACACAATTGAGACACATGATTTAATGTGGTTCCCCAATGTGGGGTACTCCACCAGATAATCTCTTTATAATATTTCACAAAAAAATAAGGATCCTTATCCAATACAATGATTTCTTTGATCTGCTCAAATTTAGGCAATAACAAGTTCACACAAAACTTGTCCAAATATGAATAACAAGTTCACACATAACTTGTCCAAATATGAATAACAAGCTCACATAGAACTTGTCCAAAACTGAATAACAAGATCACATAGAACTTGTCCAAAACTACTCCAACAAGCTCACTAAGAACTTGTCCAAATATGCTCTAGCAAGCTCACCAAGAACTTACCCAAAATTTGCTCCAACAAGCTCACCAAGAACTTGTTCAAATCTGCTCTAGCAAGCTCACCAAGAACTTACCCAAATCTGATCTAGCAAGATCACCAAGAACTTGCTCAAATCTATCCCAAAACTATCCCAAAAATGTCCACAAAGTTGTCCCAAAACTTTCCACAAAGTTGTCCACAAAGCCTTCTCAAAGGCTCAATCAATCATGCTCAAGTAGTACTAAAATTTCATCCACAAATCTATCAAGGCAAAGCTCAAAATTAAACTCAACAATGAATGGCAATGTACTCTTCAATGGATGACAATAATGATACACAATGATCTCAACTCAACTCAACTAAAATCAACTCATAGAAGCATAAAGAGAATTGTTACGGACTCTATATGTTCTAAGATCAATCTCAACTCAACTCAAATCAAATAAATCTCAAATAAACTCAAGTCAACTCATAGAAGCATAAAGAGAATTGTTAGAGACTCAATATGTTCTAATCTCAATCTCAAGTCAAATCAGGATTATAGAATAGTTTGTTTCATGGAACTTGACCAATCACCTCACACAATCACTTGACTAGGCTCAATCAAATTAACTCAACCAATCACCACAAGGGACTACTCTTTCTCATAAAAAACCTAGTCCAAGTATGTATCAATCAACTAAAATGTTTCCAACAATGCTCAACCACAAATCTCACATAACAATGATACTCATGTTCTTTTCAAGTTCTTTCACAACCAATGGGTTTCAATGACTAGTGCTTATAAAACAAGGTTTAAACACAACTCTCAAACCATAAAACCTTGAATAATTCAACCATCCACTTTCGAAAATGAAACCACAATCAATTCTTTTCACTCCAATGATATTTCAGAAATCAACCACCATAAACAATCAATAGGAGAATGTGCCCATACATTTTTGATGCCAAGAAGTTGTCCACAAAATCTGCCACACTAAACACAAATTTCCTTTCCAATATCAATAAGGGTTAGTGGACTTCAAATAATAATCACAAGATAAGCATAACTCAATTTACACCTTTTTACTCCAACTTAATAAACACATCCACCAAAGTCCTTTTTAATAAAAACCTTATAAAAAATAATAATAAATAAGGATCTCTAAAATATTTTATAAAAACTCCTTATTTCTCCTAAATCTTAATTTTCAATTTCATGAATATCAAAATAAATCAACTCATCCACCTCTGAAATAATAATCACAACCCTTATAAAAATAAAGTTTAATTAAAAACTTTAATTATTCCTTAACCACCTTATAACTCCTATCCTAGGGCATCAACAAAATTGAATTAGAGCAAAACATAATTACCTCCTCAAGGGGATTCGAACCCCCAACTTGCCCACACCGCGAGTGCCTTAGCCGTGGCTAAGGTTGCCACATGAGCTAGCCGCTCATTCGAAAGGAAAAGGCACGACGTGCCTTAAGTCCTTCCTCCCTTCCATGCAAACCAAAAGTGCTTCGAGCGCTTTCCTTCCAATGCCTTCGAATGCAGTCAAGGAGATTTGAACCTTGACGTAAAGCGTTGCTACACACCTTAACAAAAAAATCCAATTGACAATGTGCCACTCTGCCCACAATGTCTTGGGCTTACGACCAACCTTGGATTTATTCATTGTCTCCCTTTCAAAATGATTTTTGCATGAGCTCTCTTCGGATGCTTAGCCAACGATTAACACGAGCAAGGATTAATTTAAAATAAACCTTAGGATCCCCCTTTATATAGTATTCTCCTCATTTTCGATGATGTCGATGCATTAATTATTTTCCCTCTTTATTTAGACGTCAGTGCTAACTTTAATTTTAATTTTAAAATTTAAATTTTAATTTTAAATAATTAAAATTTAAAATAAATATTTAAAATTAAATATCTCCATCACCGGGGCACCTTTTTTGACGAAACGAAAGGCCAACCTGGGTTTTAAGAAAAAACCATTTCAAATCTACCATCCATGGACTTAAATAAAAACCTTTTATTTTGCCTACCTTGGTTTTCACAAAAACCCTGAATTTATCCATGCTTTCCAAAATATCATTTGCCCGTAAAAACTCAATGTGATCCATATGACATCAATGATTCATGTGACATCAATGAAAACATAAAATAAATCAAATTTCCAACAGAAAATAGGATCTTGAGGCCCTAATACCACTTCCTCAACATAGTAAAGAGAGTCTAGAGGGCCTCGTTATCATGGTCATAGCAAAAAAAAAATATTGAGTTGATTGGACAAGGCCTAGTCCCAATATTTTATGTTCAAGATTTATTTTGGGTTGGTAATATTTGTAAACCTTAGTTGGTAAAGATAAAGTCAACAATATCCGACCATCCCTACAAGCTCTAAGACGCTACTAGCCAACCTATCCCTTTCCAATTCAAAATTGTTATTCTCAATACACACTTCATTGGCCATCAAAGGTTAGTGTATTTCATTATGTATTTATTTATTGTTATTATTTATATAGAAAAATCTAGATTATATTAATTCATTAACTAGAACATTACAATATTATGGTGCTAACAATGTCCACCAACTAAAATAAAAATGAGGTGGATAAGGAGTAAAGCATCCATAACTGAATATACATAAGAATAGAAACTAATAGCAACAAGAATATTATAGATATATCTTGATGCAATACGCTAGATATCAATACTCATTTATGGTAAATCCTCTTATATGGGAAACTTTTGGGCGTGTCTTTTGTGATATCTTCTGAAGTCTTAAAAGAAGAAATAAAAGTAATCAAATCCTAAACTTGCTCATCATTGTTAACTACATTCTTTTTAGTTTCTTGTTGGACCTTCTGAAGATCCTAAACCATATGAGAAAGTTGATGAAGTCTATCAATAACATCTCATGGTGTGTTGAAAGTTCCATAGACTTGGGAATGAATGTGTCCCACATGTAACAAAATATCAAAGGTCAAGTCTTCTAAAAATTTATCCCATGGAGGAGTAGAACCAATAAACACCTTTTTGCATCTACACTTCCAAATGTGCTTGATAAGTATGAGTCTACAATTATCCTATATTTTGAGGCATTGATCTAGCTAAGAAAATAAAGCAGAGAAAGCTTCCAAGATCTTGTTAAATAGGGAAAAATAAAAGTGTAGAAGACATCCCAAAATTATTTAGCCATGTCATAAAACCAAAATAATTGAATTAAAGTTTCTAAAGCATTACAAAAATTGTATTGAGGGGAAATCAAAGTCAGAATTTCAAAAGTTGGAAGTTTCTGATGCAAAATATCCCATCCAAGAAGCTGAATTTTGGATTCAATAGGAACTTTCCAAATTTGAGTAGTAAGAGGCTACCATTGGGTATTGGTAAAATTCACTTGTCACTTGACATTGAGATTAGAGTCTAAAGAGGTAAGACACGAAATATTTTTGTATATCCAACTAGAAGTAATGGAAGAGATTATATGACCATTAAGCCATCTCCAATCATTCCATATATTCATGGGCAGTTGTTCCCAACTTTATAAGGACTTGACAAGGGATGAAAGACATAACTAAGCCATAATACATTTTAAACATAGAGGGAAGGGAGTAATAATTATAGATCTATTTCCAGGTAAGAATTGAATAGCTACCTAGATCTAATATATATCTAATTCTATTAATACCTTTCTTCATAAATTCTAGATCATGAATAGCCCCACATAAAGCTAAAGGTTTATCATTATGGATGATAATTTTATTGCACCAAAGAATATTTAGACCGATGCTTAGACCATATCTCAAGGAGTTAGACTTCCAAGTCCATAAATGAGAAACTAATTTCTAAGCTTTCCATTTTTGGGTAACTAGAATAGATCCTTTAACCAAAAAGTAAGGTGTATTAAGGACCTTATATTCCCATGGGTTTTCTTTTCATTTACCTTTGTGAGTAGTTAGAGAGATTCTATAATGAAATAAGTGTTTCCAATTTTCATCACCAGTGATGGCTCTAGCAATCCATTTTGTAGCCAAACTTTTGCTTTGGGTAAGAGGATCAATGATGCCTAGACCTCCTAAAGCCTTAGGTTGAGTATAAATTTTCCATGAGATGGTTGCCATTCCCACATCCCCATCCCATTTGGTCCATAAAATTTTATGAATGGCTTGAGTTAATTTGTTATAGGCTACCTTGGAGGCCATCCAACAAGAGGAGTAATAAAAATGAGAGTATGCCATTATTTTATTTGCAAATTGAATTCTTCCATCTAAGGAAAGAAACATAGCTAGCCAAGCATTAATTTTTTTTTAAGTCTTTTCATAACCCAGTTCCACATATCCTTAGGAGATATATTAATCCCATTGGAAATTCTCAAATAACACACAATCCTACCATGAGGGATGATCTTCCATTCAGTTAGGAGTTGCATCTAGGAGGAGAGGAAGGTATAGAAGACTTTGGTTTTAGATTCATTGATACAAGAGCCAAAGACATCGCACAATAGTTGAAAAATATATTTAGCCATTTTCACCTCTTGTTAGGTATTTTGAAGAAAAATAAGGGAATCATCAACAAATTAATATTTAAGTGCACATTTATTCCCATGAAGCTTAATACCTTGAATGAGGCCATCAGAAGGAGCCTTGTGAAGAAGGTACCCTAGAGCATCAATAGCCAACACATACAAAAACAGAGCAAGAGGAAAACCTTGTATGATAGACCATTCAAGAGGGAAGGAGTTGGAAAGAGCTCCATTAACTTGAACATAAGTTGAAGCATCACCAAAGAGCATACCAATATGATTACAAAATTTTAGACCGAAACCAAACCAAGAAAGCATACTAAGAATAAAATCCCATCTGATTCTATCATAATCTTTGTCAAAATATAACTTAACCAAGAGGGAATATTGATTGGAGTTGATATCCCATTGCGAAGTTTTCCTATACCATCATATGATTATCTAAAATATAACGACATTTAAGAAAAGTATATTGTTCTCGATGAAAAATTTCTTGAGCAATAGTTTTGATTTTTAAAGTTATAGCTTTAGCTATGATCTTGTATGAAATATTGAGGAGGGTAATATGTATTCAATTGGAGATTTTATTATGATTTGCACCTTTAGAAATCAACTTGATCAACCCTACATTGATATAAGCTCTAATGGAATTACTATGGAGAGCTTCTAGGTAAACATGATGAAGATAAAATGAAATAATATACCAATTATTTTTATAAAACTCTACTAGAAGACCATCCAAGCTAGGAGCTTTATCAATATTCATAGAAAAAATAGCAGTTTGTAAATCATTCACAGAAAGAGGATATTCAAGTTGATCCTAAACAATGGGGTCTATAAGGGAGAGAATATATTCTTGCACATGTTCCATTAGGATACATTGGATGGCATCCCTTGGCTTCACTTAAAAAATTGAGAGAAATGAGATACACAAAGATTCATGATATCTTCAAAGTGGGGATTATAATGACTTGAAGGGTCCTCTAACTCAGTGATCCTTTCTAAAATATTCTTATGTCTAAGGTAGTTAAAAAAAATTGATTCCTTTATATCCCTGGGAGATCCAATTGAGGTGAGATATAACATGCACCCCTATAGCACAATAAGACTCAAACTCTAGCCTGATTTCAACATTAGCTAGATTACATTGAACAACATTGTTAGTAGAGTCTTTCATAAGCATGGAACGAATACGAGAGATCTCTTTATGAAGATGACTCCCTTGAATATTCTTACTTTTAGCAACAAAACACCCATACCATCTAAGGGATGAAACCATATTAGAAATAGTTATTTCAAAACCATTTGCTCTAGCGAGTATTATCAGTTGATCTGGGAAATCTATTCCAAACATGCTTTATGAGGTGGCAGTAGACACGATTGTCAAGGTGGGACACATTTAATTTGAAAGGAAGTGGCATGGAATTAAGGGAGATAGAGGAATTTTGGATAGAATATAAGATATGAAGGTGATCAAACAAAGTTGTGTGAGAAAGGATGTGAACTTAATCATGAATGGAGAATTTATCTAGGAAATAATTACTGAAATAAAATCTATCCAAACTAACAAACTTCCTAGAAAAACCTTGAAGATAGTTGGACCATTTAAACCAATTATCTTTATGAGAGGGGACTTTACAAAAAAGAGGGTCATGAACACCTAAATGATTACAACAAAACAACCAACTACCAAATTCAGCATTAGAAAGGGGTTTACTACTAGTTCTACTTTTATCACTAGGATTATCAATCATATTAACATCTCTAAGGATCCATTTTGTAGGTGGGAGAGAAATAACTAACCATTACCAGAGGGATATATGCCTAGTATGGTCATTGGGAGCATAGATAGAATAAAATACAATAACCTAAGAGTTTGGAGCTAATCTAACCCCTACACAACGATGAGTAGGATATTCACCATGGTCTAGAATAGCATAACAAAAAGAATTGGTTATGGAAAGGGCAACACCTCCCTTACCATTAATATGAGTAGTAAAGGTGGATGCATATCCACCACCAATGATGTCCATACAATGGACAAGAGTGCGAGTAGTGACTTTTAGTTCTTGAAGAAAAAGAACATAAATATGATTTTCAACAACTACTTTTCAAACTTGAAACTTACGATAAGGGAAGGAGAACCCCCTAACATTCCAAGATAGAATATTTAAATTGATGAGAGGATATTTATATGTTGCTCGACCTCATGAATTAGAGATTGAAATATATTTTCACTAATTTGCAACAATTGTGTGTTGTCCAAATGGGTTTGTTGAGCAATAACCTTATTTTTAGCAACTTGAGAGAAGGATCTAGCAAGATATTTGATAAAATATTTTTTCCCTCTGTATGGATGGAGTGATTTTGGAGGGGGTCAATGAAAGTTATCACTAGTGTACCATTATCCACCTATTTTTCATATTATTGTCTTTCAAGAGTTGCAATGAAGGAAGGATAGTTGACTCAAGACTTGTGGCTCAATTTGGTGGGGCTTGTGGATTAACAGGAGTATCTAAGGATTTAGTCCAATTTGTGGAAGAGGCAAGAGGGTTCTTAGGGGGAACAACCTGAGAAAGAGAAGGTTTTTCAAGAATAGAGGGGTGTTGAGGGCCATATGTAGGGAATTTATTGGCTATATATTTAGCTACAACTTCCATATAAGGGCCATTAGTTAGAATTTTTTTATAATTTTTTAAGCAATGGCTTCCATTTGTTCCTTTTTAGATTTTTTTTTGGAACATTTTTGATAAGTGTCCAACTTCTCTATAGTAAAAACATGCATTAGGTAAGTTTAAGTAGATAAGAGGTTGACTAACATTCAAACCTGGTCCATTGAGGTTAAGGGATGGGGCAACGACTTGGAAATATTCATTTCTACACAAATATGAGAGTGCACTCTATAATTAGATAGTTTTTTTGAAATAGGGTGAGACCAAAAAACCTTACCAAGAAGAGCAACAATTTTATTGAGAAAGGGGTAACATGAAAGAGATAAAAATGGTAACTCTATCCAAAGAGGGAATTTTACCCTAGATGGACCCTCTAGATGAAAATCCAAAGGTCAAATTTGCAGATAACCCAATTTCTATATTGGAGGGTCTTTTTGGCATGTTCATGATTAGCAAAGGAGACTACTATATACCCAACCGTCAAATAACCTCAACTATACAACCTCTAGTATATTCCCAAACACCACTAACCCATTTGAGAAACTCAACCTTAAGTGGTATCTCCCGTAGAAAAAATAAAATGATAGTATGTTAAAACAAATCCGTAGCTACTTCAGCAAAAAAAATCAAGATGAACAACTGAAAGGGACTTACCTTACTTTGCATGTGGTTGAGGTGTTCTTAGATTAGGGTTTTACAACTCAACAATGTAGCCCTATAGTAATCTCCTCTCGCTCTCCGAATTTGCAAGCTTCTCCATGGAATTGTTTGAAAGGTTCACAAGGGCAATCAAGGGAACTTGATATTCAAGAACATTGAGGGATGGAGTTTTTTCCATCATAGAAACCTCACATCTTGTGAAAAGTATTTTTCTATACCCAAATGCTTCTCCATTGCAGAGTTGGGCTTGTCGTCAAATGATGACAATTGTCCCAATTCTTCACTCTAATCCCCTAAGATGCAGACCTTTTGGCAAGCTCCAAATATAGACAAAAATCTAAAATTAGCACAGGAGTGCCCTATTCTTTTCCACAAATATTTGAAATATTTTTATTTTCACTAGTAGAAGGGAAATTCCCTCCAAATGTTGAAAGCTAAAATTGTGAACGCTCCTGAAAGCAAAAGCAATCGTAGAAGGGCTCTTCAAAATAATATTCAACCATGGAAGGGCTCTTCAGAAAAATATTAAGAAAGTAAAAGCAACCATGGAAGGCCTATTTAAAACCCTATTCAAAATATCCGTTATTGTTCTAAAAATATCCTAGATTGAAATATGGATTGTATATTTAATTTCATTTATACTCATCTCCATTGGTAGCCAACGGTTGTATATTTTTTTTGAATTTATTACATGGTCTTAGCTCATTACATAGCATATCCGCAACATGTGAGGGGAGATATTTGAAGAACACAAGCTTATATTGAGAGGGGGGGTGAACAGTATAAGACCTCTTTTTACTTTTTCATTTATACTTCAATACAGTAAAGCAATATATCCAAAGCAATATCAAAGCAATGCACAAAACCATCCACAAAGTGACACAACAATTTACGTGGTTCACCCAAGGTGGGCTACTCCACGGATAAAAATTTTCTCTAAAATTTATATCAAAGTCCTCTAGGAATCCTTCCCGATTACAATGTTTATGAGCCTCGGCTCAAAGGAGATACCTTCCCCCAATCTAAATTTATGAGCCTCTGCTCAAAGGAGATACCTTCCCCTACATCTGCTCTGGCTGGTGATCCTCTAGAAGACCTCTGCCTCTGCTGCCCTTAGCAAATGGAACTCTATCCATAGAAGACACCTGTCTTCCCTACTCTGGCGGGAGACCTCTATCCTCAACTCTATCACCTCAAAGCTGGTCCTCGAATTTGCACTAAACACAGTCCTTCGGTCTAGCACAAATGTCCTCTTCCTCTGTTTTTTATCTGCACCAAACATAGTCCTTCGGTCTGGCACAAATCAGTCCTTAGGTTCTTCTCATAGAACCAAAGCACCTCTGTCCTCAAGTTCTCTTATAGAACTATCAAACTTAGCTTCACAAGTCCTCTGCTAGGACCTTTCCAAATCTGCTCACAAGTCCCCAATGGAACCTGTCCAAAACCTGCTCACAAGTTCATCAAGAAAAATTTCTTGGCATGAACCCACAAAGAGAATTGTTAGAGACCCAATGTGATTCATCAACCTCATAGAAGCATAAAGAGAATTGTTAGAGACTCAATATGTTCTATACCTAACTCCCAATATCAATCTCAAATCTCATAGAAATAAGATAGATGTAATATACTTTTCTCAAGAACATGAAACACAACCCAACAATTGCCAACCATGCAATATCTCATATAACAATGATACTCATGTTCTTTTCAACAACCAATATCTTTTCTCAACCAATTAGGGCTTCAACAACAATGCTCAAAGACAAGGTTTAACCAACATCATACAACTCAACATTAACCTTGAAGCATTCAACCAATCATCACAAGAAAATGAAACAAGTAGAAATCCTTTTCCCTCCAAAGATATTTGAACAAAACAGCCACCCACACCAAATGCAAAGAATAACTTGTTCAAATCAACTCAAAGGAGTAAGCCCAATATCATGAATCAAGTAAAAGCAATTACTTGATCAAACAACCTCTATGGAATCAACTCAACCAACAACCTCAAAACAGCCAACCAAGGGTTTCACCAACTCAAAGCAAGTAGCAAGACTCACAAACATAAACCCTAGTGCACAATGCTTCCACTACCTCAAACCAGAATTATGCATTCACCAAAACTCTCATCAATGATAACAATGCATAAGTAGTCTTCAACAAACCAAAAAATAGGATTTACACCCAACCAAAGGAAACCTAGTTGAATACCTTTTCACTCCAATATTATTTCAAGAAAAACATACACCAATCATACTCATAAGAAGAATGTGCCCATACCTTATTGAATATGAAGAAGATCTCACAAGTTTGCCATAACCATAACCATAACCACCTTTTTGCCAAACTCAAGAAGGTTAGTAGACAACATATTTCTTTAATATTTCCTCAATAATATTCCTTGGTTCAAATATAATCAAGGTTCTATGTCTTCTTCATTCAACATTTCAATATTAGACACTCTACCTTATAACTCCTTTATTTCACTTAATCTCTCACAAAAAACTACCCTTATACATATATCCTTTCAAAATATAATCAATATATTAATAATCAAAACAACTCTCACACCTTATAACTCCCTTACTTATAATTACATCAATTATTTACCCCTTCCAAAACATAAAACCAAGCATTGTCTAGTACGAATTTGCATACCTTAACCTTGTGAAATTATTGGGCAACTTAGCGCATGGTTCAAAACATTCCTTGGTGCGAAGTTCAAAAACAACCCTCGGCACGTAGATCACACACCCCTTGCACGGAGTTCAAAACACTCCTCGGCACACTCGTCCACTTATTCCGAAACCCTCTACAAATGCTTTCTCTAAATTTTGTGCGATCATCAATTTCCGTATCGTAGAAACACGTGCACAGGGTTTCACTCAATCCACCGAGTATCTCAGAATTTCATCGTAATGCAAGGTGCCTTCGTACTTCGTGTCGCACCTTTCGACTAACCACTTTTACCAAAAATATTAATCACGCTTATATTGTTTTTCTCCTTTGCTGGCGTAGACGATGTCGAAAACGAAATGCACACCAATTGATATCGATCACTTAGCCCAAACTGAAATGAATTTATTAGCCTCATTATATATGCAATTCGAAGCATTTCCAAATACGTCGGAATTTCCAAACATGACGAAAAATTTAATTTAATTTTAAAATTTTAATTTAAATTTTAAATAAATAAAATTTAAACTAAATATTTAAAATTAAATATCTTCATCATCGGGGCACATTTTTCAATGAAACAAAAAGCCGACTTGGGTTTTAAGAAAAACCCATTTCAAATATGTTGTCCATGGTTTTAAATAAAACATTTTATTTTGTCTGCCTTGGTTTTTACAAAAACCCTTCCGCTTCTTGACATCAATGACAACATCAACACTTGAGCAAAGACAATGTACCCAAAATTGCCAACAATATTTAAGCCTGGGCCTCTTCAACTTGAAGAATTTTAACTACGTACTTGCTCTCCAACTCCTCTAAATGAGCGGATAAAGGTTGTATATTTAATTTCAGTGAACCAACCAAAAGTTGGTGTATTTAATTTTCAAGATTTTTTTCTTGGTAAAGAACTATTATAAACCTTAGATGAAGTCAAAACCCGGTAAGCATTATCCACTACCAACAAAGATGCCACTTGCATGATGAGGGGTTTGAACCCCATGACATATGTGTATAAGAAGTACTGATCTAAAAAAAGACCAGTAAGCATTGGACACTACCAATCAACTTATTTCTTTGAAGTTAAAGATTTTTATTTTCAATACACATTTCTATTGTGTTTTAATTTTATTGAGGCATCCCCATGAGTGTGGTCTACCGAAAAGGACACCACTTGCATTATAGGTGATGTGACCCGGGTTCAATCCCCATGGTGGATGTGTATAAGAATTATTTACTTTAAAAAAAATTATTGAGGCAGTCAAAGGTTGCTGTATTTAATTCAAGGAGACCCAACCCCAACGGGCAAACACTAGGCCACTTTCAAAATTGTTAACACTAGGCCACTACCAACCAACTTTTCAAGTTCAAAATTATTATTCTCAATCCATCTCTATTGTGTCTTATTCATATAAGATACCTTATAGTTAGAGCCTTCGATAATGGCTGTAACTAATTCTTTTATATAATAAAAAATAATTAGAACTTTAAGAAACTCATATTTAAACTACAGGCTATATTAGAGTGAGTTGGCATAAAAAAATTGTTTTAATTTCAGTGAGGCTCTTTGTATTTAATTTCAATGAGTCTCCACTGTATTTTCTTTTTAAAGTGAAAAACCCCTTGTGGGGCCGCCTTGGTATGAGAGACCATGAACAGGGGGTTTTACACCGTCAAAGTCACCCGGAGTCGCACCCGACCCTGCCGCACCAATATTATCATTTGGATTTTGGATACCCAATTCAGCTTTTTGGTAGGGTGGATATTTGAACCTGGGACCTCCCTTGGAGGAAGCTTGCAATGCTCTTTATTTTTGTTGCACTCTTGTTTTTGGCCTAGATAATTCTACTTGAAGTGCTATGAAAGAATTATCCGATGGAGGCTTCTAGGGAAATGTATTTTTATGTAAAACAATTATGTAATGCTCCCTTCTATCATATGGTAGTGCAATGCTTGTTGCATGTGTGTTCTTTTTGAAATATTGTATGAGTTTGTTCTATTTTTTGAATTCATATGTTGTTCCTTTGCTTTGTACTGCTTTGTATTGCTTTATCTAGAATTATTTGCTTTGTATTACTTTATCTGGAATGATTTGCTTTGTATTGCTTTAGCTGGAATGATTTTCTTTGTATTGTTTTAGCTGGAATAATTTTCTTTGTATTGCTTTAGCTAGAATGATTTTCTTTATATTGCTTTAGCTGGAATGATTTGCTTTATATTGCTTTATCTATAATGATTGGATTTGTATTACTTTAGCTGGAATGCGTGCTTTGTATTACTTAAGCTAGAATGTTGGCCTTTATTAATAGGTTGGAACATGGCTAGTTTAATAGGCATTCTTATTTTGCTATGCTATTTGAGATTGTGTTAAGTTTCAGTGTGCAACCAAAACCTATGTTGTTGGGTTTTAGAAGATGCTTGGGTTGTTTAGGATGTAGATGCTAGTGTTGCGGTGTAGGAGTGACTTGTTTTATTTTATCTTTTTGAAATTAAGCTTTCTATTTTGGTACGTTAGCTCATGCATTGTAATTATTCTATAAAGACCTATGTGTTCCTTATGACAAAAATGATGATCCTATGTAGTGCTTGGAACTAACCCTTATTAAGCTTTCTATAATATAAAAAATTTAAATAGTTTCTTACCTTTAATAGCTTAAGCTTATTATTTTAAAGAAAGATATTACCTGATTAACTTGAAGAATAGTTTTGGGTTACTATATGATTAATTAGGAGAAAATATTTATTTATTTCTTGTAAAGGTTATTTGGTAGAATAAAATAATTATGTGAATTTATTGATTCCTCATGTATGCAAGAAAGAATAGACTGATTTAGTTATTTAAAAAACATATGGATTTTAAGGAGTTTTACTTGTATGGTCATTCATGAGATTGTCTTTTTAGATGCATTATTTTATAAAAGAGCATATAAGTATGCATTTATCAAGAAACAAAGAGAGTTGTCCTAATCCCTCTTACTATTTGGTAAAAGTTGGAATATGGATAGGTAGTTATGCCTTCAAAGGAATGGACTTGCAGTTTAATATTTGGTATGGTTCTTTGCAATGAGCTTGCTTATTTATGTAGAATAAATGTATTAAGATGGAGAAAGAATAATACTTGATTATTGTATATTTTAAGTTGTTATAGTGAGCTCTTTCATGCTCAAATCAAACCTTGTATTTTGGTGATTTAATTAATGTACAATGAGTTACATTAAATATTTTTGAATATGGGTTATGAAATAAAGGAATATTTATATGATAGATGTGACCTTGGTATCAACTCTCTTGAACATGATGGGGTTTGATGATTCTTTACTTATGAGTAATGATAATATTTGCTACTCTTTGTAATGCTTGAGAATGTAGTATACATAATGTGGAAAGGAAAAGAATGATTCCTTTTGAATGGAAAAATGAATATTAAAATAGATGGAGCTCCTAATGCAATTATTGTTTATGATCCAACATAGGTGTTGTTGAAATATATTACTTTATATGATTATATGGAATGCCATGTTTTTTATTTAGCTAGCATGGTTATATTTTAATGTTATGGGAGAGTTTTTCTTTGGGTTAGGTGGTATACCTTTTGTTAACCTTGAATTGAATCCCTAAAATATGAAACCAATCCTAAGGGTGTTGCAAGGAGATGACACCTAGGATAATTTATAGTGGGTACGATGAGTGGGAAAATTGATCATTAACCTAAGATGATAAATCTTTGTTAAAAAGTCTTAAGTGGTGTAGTTTGAATATTACATCCTCCCACAGAAGTTAGAAACCCATTTGCAAAGAAGATAAGTGATGGTATCATGAGCAGGTAGGCTCTGGTGTCCATCATGTGGAGTAATAAATGCATTATCTAAAATTCATCATGAATATAGGGGTAGATAAGCATGAAAGATATAACATTTTCATCACGAAGGTGCAACTAACTAATCTTAAAGATATTATGCCTAAAAGGACCCTCATAGACTAATTTATGTTGGTTAAGGAAATTGGTGTCCCCTTCATCAAAATGCTAAGAAGGGATACTCCCAATGCTATGGTCAATATATATTACATTCGTAAAGAATGTAAGAAATGTGGGGTGACCATGTGAGGCATCCTTTATACTATGGAGGTATACAAAGTAAACTTGAGAACCTATGGGAGATAGGCCACCCTTGTTCACTCGACAAACATATAAAGCATTGTAATCTCAAAATGTGGTTATGGTTTGTAAAATAATATTATCCTAGATATATCTTTGGTGATCCCTAGTGGTGATATTTATATTTGGATAAACAAAGAAAAAAAAAAGACTCTTAGGTTAGTTATTTTTGGGTTGTTATAGTTGGTATCAGAGCTCTAGGCCATAGGATAAAAAATTTCCATGATTAAACTTAGGATTGGTCAACTTTATGAGTGACCTTTGGAAGAAAATATCTTCCATTGGGGATGGTATATTACATGAAGAAATATTGACCATCAATATTATTAATAGATGATAATACTTTTTGGTTAGTTCACATGGATGATGTAACTAACTAGGGGTTAGAAGTAGAATTTGAAGAAGAAATTGTAATATAACTCAATATTTCCTTTGTATTACCATGGAATATGATATAAAACTTGAGAAGAGGATCTTCCCAAACACCAAGGCAGACTAGGTAGGATAGTGTCAAGGCCAGACCCCAAGGAGAATGTTTAGGGAATTCAAACAGATATGTGGAGAACCTCACTATTATTTTATCTCTATTACAAGAGCAAATGGAGCAGTAGAGGGAACAAATGAACCAACAAAAGTAGCTATTGGAAACTATAGTAAGTTAGAGTTCATTGAATAGAAATCTTGAGGTTAGATAGGAAGGAAATCCTACTTTACAAGAGATGGAAGTTAGGACCCTTATAGAGGTAAAATTTATTAAGGGTTTGAAGAATGTGAAAACCTCTAAATTCACTGGAAAAGATGGGGGTGATTCGGTCAAGGCTTGGTTGAATGTTGGATTTGTATTGCTTAAGTTGGAATGTTGGCTTGATTGATGATAGCTAGAACATCAACATTGCTTAATAGGTTGGAACATGAATAACTTAATAGGAATTATTGTTTTACTTTGTTGTTTGAGACTATGTTAAGTTTCAGTATGCAACCTGAACCTGTCTTGTTGGTTTTTGGAAGATGTTTGGGTTTTTTAGGGTGCATATGATAGTGCTGCAATGTAGGAGTGACTTGTATTTTCTCTTTTTGAACTTAAGCTTCCTGTTTTGGTACATTAGCTCATGCATTGTGATTATTCTATAAATACCTATGTGTTCCTTATGATGAAAATGATGATCCTGTGCAGTGCTTGGAATTAACCCTTATTAAGCTTTCTATAGTATGAGAAATTTAAATAGTTTCTTACCTTTAATAGCTTATGCTTATTGTTTTAAAGAAATATATTACCTGATTAACTTGAAGAATAGTTTTGGGTTACTATATGATTAATTAGGGAAAAATATTTATTTATTCCTTGTAGAGATTATTTGGTAGAATAAAATTAATATGTGAATCTATTGATTTATTAAAGGGGCATGGAGTCCATTGGAGAAAGAATATTATGGGATATTATTTTCTTGTTTTGATTTAAGAATAATGTATGTTAAATAAATGTGGTATCTATTTATCTAGGTAAATTTATGGGGCTTTCCTCATGGATGGAAGAAATGGTAGACTCATTTAGTTCTTTAAAAAGCATATAAATTTTAAAGAAGTTTACTTGTATGTCCATTCATGAGATTATATTTTTAGATGAATTATTTTATAAAAGAGCATATAAGTATCTATTTATAAAGAAATAAATATATTTGTCATGATCCCTCTTATTATTCAGTAAAATCTAGAATATAGATACACAGTTATGGGTTCAAAGGGATGGACCTATAGTTTAACATTTGACATGGTTCTTTGCAATGAGCTTGCTTATTTATGTAGAAGAAATGTATTAATATGGAGAAAGAATAATACTTGATTATTGTATATTTTAAGTTGTTATAGTGAGCTCTTTCATGCTCAAATAAAACCTTGTATTTTGGTGATTTAATTAATGTAGAATGAGTTACATTAAATGTTCTTGAGAATGGGTATATGAAAGAAAGGAATATTTATATGATAAATGTGGCCTTGGTATTAACTCTCTTGAACATGGTGGGGTTTTATGATTCTTTACTTTTGAGTAATGATAATATTTGCTACTCTTTGTAATGCTTGAGAATGTAGTATACATAATGTGGAAAGGAAAAGAATGATCCTTTTGAATGGAAAAATGAATATTAAAATAGATGGAGCTTCTAATGCAATTATTGTTTATGATCCAACATAGGTTTCATTGAAATATATTGCTTTATATGATTTTATGGAATGCCATGTTATTTTATTTAGCTAGCATTATTATATTTTAATGTTATGGGAGATTTTTTCTTTGGGTTAGGTGGTATACCTTTTGTTAACCTTAAATTGAATCTGCTAAAATATGAAACCTAGCCTAAGGGTGTTATAGGGAGGTGACACCTAGGATAATTTACAATGGGCATGATGAGTGGAGAACTCAACCATGAACCTATAATGAGGAATATTTGGTTAATATTCGTAAGTGGCGTAGCTTGAATCTTACATCCTATCATAGAGGTTAGAAACCCATTTGTAAAGGAGATAAGTGATGGTATCTTGAGCAAGTAGGCTCTAGTGTCCATCATGTAGAGTGATGGATGCCTTATATAAAACTCATTACAGATATGAGGGTAGATAAGCATGAAAGATATAGTAGTTCCATCATGGAGATGCAACTGACTAATATTAAAGGTATTACACCTAAAAGAAACCTCATAGACTAATTTATGTTGGTTAAGGGATTTGGTGTCCCCTTCCTTGAAAGACTAAGGAAAGATAATGCCAATGTTATGATCAAGACATCTTGCATTCGTGAAAACTGTAATAAATATAGGGTGATCATGTGAGGTATTATTTATACCACAGAGGTATACAAGGTAAAGCCCAAAAATTATAGAATATTGGCCACTTCTATCCAGTCGAGAAACATCTACAATGTTGTAATATAAAAATATGGTAATCCTTTATCAACTAATATTCTCCTGGATACATCTTTGATGATCCCTAGTGGTGACCTTTATCTTGGGATAAAAGAATAAAACAAAAGACTCTCTCCCAGGTTGGTTATTTTTGGATTGTTACAACATATTAAAAAATAGTTTTTGACTATGTATGGATGAAAATATAACACTTGATATTGTAGTAAATACTGCCAGGTATAATAGAGTTTAGGCTACACAACAAAGAGTGTTGAATATTTTGGGTTATTGACATTAGCAAGGATAACATGAAAACCTAGCACAATAAAAGAGATCCTAAATAGAAAATATTCTAAGGCATGGAACCCAACACACTGGGCAACATAAAGATGATTTGGCACTGATATCTAACAAAGTGCTTCACTCATATAAGTATCAAAGAGTGTTAGGTATTCCAAATACTGATGTCATCAATAGACACATATAATTTTAGCAAAAGTTAAGTAGTTTCAGATAAGGATTTGATATAGAGTAAAGCTCGACAAATAATTTTTTGAATTTTAGCTTAGAGGGTCATGCATAAGGATATGACAAAGCAAAAGAGTGGATGTATTCCAATAATAATGATATCATCAATAAAGGATAAAAAACCTATAATTTGGCTAAAAGGATTGAGAGCACTAGAAAAAGGTTGAATTTGAAGGTGCTATATAGATTGAAAGGCTCAAGTGTGCTCTTGGAAGTTATGATCTGTTATTAAAAAAATCTCAACAACCAATAGCTTTCTGACTAACACCTATGTTTATACATCTAAAGCAGTAGTGGAGCAATTAAAATTTGAATAAACTTATCAGAAATCTAGTGCATCAAATGAAGACACTTCAACCACCACTCCCTTAGATGAAAAATAAGTAAGTCATATCAACACCTCGATGCCAAGACAGTTACAATAAAATGAGCTAGAAGAGGTGTGCATGTGCTACAACAACTTCGAAAACCTTCAATCCACTCTTAGAGCAATGATTCTAAGTAGCTAAGCTAATATAATGCATTATAAAACTATATATACTTGAATGTAAGACATTCAAATGGTTGGTTATTTAGTGTTTATAATTGCATAATTAGAGAAGACTATGTTAGATCCCTTTTAAATAAAGACTAGATTATTGTTTGACCTCTTTATCAACTTATTATAGAACATGTATGTATGCCAACTAAGTCATTGAGCATTTTTGTTAAAGCTATATGAATGGTTTATTCTGTTATAGTTATTCTACTTTCTAGATTCCTCTTTGGATTTATTTTTCATTAGTTCTTGGAATGCTTGATAATACTTAGTGTTTATTATGATTAATTATTTATAATAAGCAAAGCAAGTTGGTTTATTAGGCAATTTATTTTAGTTTGAAGTGTAAGACTCTCATACTTTATATCTCTTGATGTTGCTAAATCTACACCATTTTTAGATTAACTTCTAATTTTATGGATCTTTTACTGTAGTCTACACCCATCATTTTAGTTATTTCAGCTAGGATCATAGGAACTAGTCTACTTCATAGGTTGACTCGAAAACCCCTATTTCTAGGTCATCCAATCTTGGCTAAAGTCTTGAGGGTGGAACTCATCCACCTAGATGGATTTTGCACAAAGAGTTGTATTAGTTGTTTAAATTATCTTATATTTATCACTTTTTAGGGTTGACATTATGGCCCATATGCTAGTAATTTAAATTTTCTTGTATTTATCAAATGATGGGGTTGGTAGTAGTACATTGGTTGTTTATGCATTCTTGTGTTTATCACTTTTTGATGTACATGTATTGATATTTTTTGCTATATAAAATTTACATCCTCTAACATGGTAACAAACTTGTCATGTGTTTGGACATAATTTTTTATTGTTTGAGCTATGAATTTTTATAGTCTTTGGATAAATCAATTAATAGCAACAACTACTATTTTTGTATTATAATAATTATGTTTTTTATTAATTAGACATCAATTTAAAAAAATACATTAATTGTTCAAAGCTTTAAAAAAAGAATTAACCTAAGTTGAAATTTTCATTTATAAAAGACTTGAGTTACATTTTATAACAATATATTAAATTGCTTCAATTAATTTTTGTTGTTAATGTGGTATGTTGTAATTGAAATCCTATGCTTAACCAACTAATATATCTCTTTCAAGAGATCAACAATCTACCTTGTTCTTAAACCTTTAATTATTTTGCTCAATGCAAATCCTATTACAAAAAGTACAATGGATGTCTCCTCCCAACCATGACCCCTTGTAAAGCCCAGAGCTATACTTATCAATAGGGAATTTAATTTAACACAAAGCCACCACACACCCACCCCTCACACACCCACCCACGCCACGCCACGCCACGGTTTTCACCCCGAAAGAGCCAAGTATAACCTTATATAATCTATTTTAAAAAAAAAAATACATTTCGTGGATTGGACAGGACGGCCGAAAACACTTCAATACGCATCTCCATTGTGTTTTAATTTCAGTGAGGCCGCCAAAGGTTGGTGTATTTAATTACGTTTGCATTTAACGCAACCGATTGCTAGATTCCTCGCCCGCAATCCATTGGTCAACTATGGCATTTTTTCGTTGAACTTCCAAATCCCCCAGCCCTTGCTCACCGCTGCGTTCTTGTTAGGTTATGTGAGGCATCCTGTCTATTGCCTTCTTCGAACATTGAAGCTCGGCGATTTTCCTGAGCCTCAAATTCTTTGGCCACGGCCGGAAGCAATCATAGAAATCCAAGCTTTGTGGGATCAGGATTCTGTCCGTGGAAATAGTCCTCGAGGTCGCATACCATCGCAGAGATTTGACTGTTCTTCTGGGGAGGTAAGCATTTGTCCTATCTGTTTAACGGATTTGCAGAGGGATGAAGAGGTTGGGGTGATCAGAGATTGAGATCATATTTTTCACGCGGAATGTTTGAAGAAATGGGCATTTGGTTATCAGCATAATAGCTGTCCAATTTGTAGATCTTCCATCTTATAATAAGGGCCTAACTGTTAAGACTTTCCAATTCTTAGGAGTATGCGTGAAACCCTACTAAACTGTATAGTTTTAGTGTTGTAATGGTGCTATGATTTGAAATTAGTGGATGTGTTTCGTAATTGTATTTGTTTGGAAGACCATGCCATTTTAAGGATTTAGATTATTGAGCTGACTTTTGTGTTGTGTTGTGCAGAATTCTACAATTTATAACTCTCATGGAAGAGCCTTAAAAAAAAAATTAAGTTTATGCTGTATGGAGAGTAACTTTGATATTTTTTTTTATATTGATATTATGTTATAAGAAAAAGCATGGGGAGAACAATCTTAACTAGAAGTATGTTTGTTTTCAACTAAGGATGAGAGAAAGATCAAAGGATGAGAGTAAGATTAAATTTATCCAAGGATGGGAGAAAGATCAAATCAATATTAGGAATGAGAGTAAGATCAAATTTATCCATCAAATGTCATACTAGAAATGACTATTAAATATGATATGGTTGGTTATGATATAATGATTATTAAAAGTAGAGGGTTAATATATAAGTTCCCTAAATATTGATTATGTATTGTTATATTCAAAATTAAATCAAATAAAAGTGAGGTTGAATTCAAATTATTCCATGATTTTTCTTCTAAAAAGATAAATAATTCTTCATCGTCTTCTTCAATTAAAAAATGAAGGATAAAATAATGAGTGGTGATAGATCGCCTATATTTAAGACCATGGAGTGAGGCTATTCTATGCAGGTAAAATTTATTAAAAGGATTCTAGTGGAGGTTAGAATTTTTTGAATTCTATATCTACTTATCAATATAGAGGTTTTGAAGGATAGTAGTAATACACTAGGAGAGTTCATCTAGGAAGGAGTAATTACAAAAGAGAAAAATATGCTATATATATAAAATGTTTTGTTATGGATGTTTAAAACCTTTGCCAAAATTTATATAGGTTAAGCATGAATCAAGAGAATGCATGCTCAACAAGTGGAATATAAAAATATTATATTTTTAAGCTACAAATACAATTATAATTAATGCATGACACATGATTACAAAGTAAATATGATAGAGAAAAAATGGAATATTTTAGTCATGAGACAAACTTCAAGATGAAACAAGGAGGTTATATTATAGTTATTATGTAGACACCAAAACAGCACCAATCCGATTATGTGACTACAAACACTGATCGCATTGACACACACAGCCTTCAGGGAAGCCCTCAGAGGTCAAACAATGGCCCTAGCCACTTACACAACAGTTTTGGAAGGTACCAATCTGGTTACATGACAGTGCTTTGGTTATTTCCCGTTTGCTTTCTTCGACCGTTTCGCCTTCCCTGGTGAGAAGGCCCAACTATCGAATGTATCCTCCAAGTTCGGCTCAAGATTTTAACACTTAAGCAAATGTTGCACTTAGGAAAATGTTGCCTATCGCGATATCGTGATGGTCGCGATATCGCGACGTCGCACTGTCGCGATGTCGCGACAGTCGCGATTTCGCGACAGTCGTGACGTCGTGCTACCGCGATGTCACGACGTCACGCTGTCGCGATGTCACGACGATCACGATATCGTGACAGTCACGATGTCGCACTATCGCGATGTCGTGACTGTCACGATATCACGACAGCTCCTACCACTGCACCCTGTTTCCCTTTTGGTGTCACGATATCGTGACAAAAACTTTGCATGTATGCCTGGGCAGACTTAAACCAATCAAAGGCGGATTTTAAGCATTTGAAAGCAAACATTAAACCATTAAAAGCAAACATTAAACCATTAAAAGCGGACATTAAACGAGTGACAGCCGAAGACAGTCAATTATTGCCTCCTGCCATACCTGCACGCGTAGGTGGGCAGATTGGCAGTTAGAGACTGTCACAAAGGCAGTCATGTAAGCCCAAGTCAGGGAGGAGTTTTCTCCCTCTTGGGAAGGCATGGTCGCCACGTGGCATCCCTGCGTGCCCTTCCAAAGAGACCCCATGGGTCTATAAAATGGTGGAATTTTCCCACCCAAAGAAGAGACAAGTTGGTAGACATTAAAAGCAACGAAGTGCTGCCAAGTTGAACACCCGATTGCACTCCTTTTTGATTCATCTCTTCTACACCCGTAATATCTTTCGCAAGAGAGGTTATTGGGTGGTTTTTAGAAGTGTGGATCCGGACCTAAACCCGACATTTTACCACATTTGATCCATCAATTCGATGACACCACATTCTCTGAGATTTTGGGCCCATCCCTAGTGGATTGGCGTCAAATTCAAGTTTTAACGGGGCGGCCCGCTTGGGCACCCCACACTTTTTGTTAGTTGCATGTTAGTCTATTCTGTCATTGCGTGTTTATCCTGCATTACGTTCTACGCTGTTTAGATAGCTCACAATCTGGATTTCAGAAGACCTCTGTCGAATATTATCATGCTCTCGCGGCTTTTGCTATCCCACTAACTTGCAGGTAGCGACGTCTAATTGGAATGCAGATCGGCTGACTGTTTAAATAGTTTATCGAATATATCCTGCATTACGCTTTATGCTGTTTAAATAGTTCACAATCTGGATTTCAGAAGATATCTATCGAATATTATCATGCTTTCGCGGCTTCTGCTATCCCACTAACTTGCAGGTAGCGACGTCTAATTGGAATGCAGATCGGCTGACTGTTTCAATAGCAATGGCCCTCTGGTAAAGTTTTCTAGTTTCTGTCAAACGTGCAAGTCGTTTAAAATCATTTTACTCATCGATTTAGCTAATATTTTACATGTATCTTTTATCATTTTTAGAGAACAAGTTTCTCTTCTTTGCAACAGGTGCTACTAACAATGTCATTGTGTCTCTGAATGCAGGATAAGCAGCGAGAAGCAAGGATTTATCAGCATAAGCGACGGCAACACTTTGGCCCGCCCATTTCAAATGTGGGCATGCGGAAGAAGGAGTATTGATCATGATTGTAACCAAGACATGCTAACACTCCTAGCCCCTGAAAAGGGAGGAGATGTATTGTAACCGAGTTTGGAATTAATATAAAAGGGCTGTGCTCCTGCTTTCTCTTTATATTTTGTCTCGATTTGATTACGTTCTTCCTATTTCATGCATCGAGTTAGTTTTTGTTTATAGTGCATCTCAATACTGTTTTTCTTCCGAAATCTCATGCTTTCATATTCAAATTAAGTTTGTTAATAGACATGATAGAGATTTCTATTATTGTATTATTTTCTACAATGGATGTTTAGGAATAACTTATTCCAATTTTTAGGGATAACTTATTTCATACCAAATTTTAAATAATTATAAATTAGAGTTCAAAATATAAATAATACAACTAATATTACGTTCTTTTATGACATCACAACCACAAAAAGGAGAAAGGAGGATTTTTTTGTCACACCATTTATTTCATCCAAGTTGATTTTTAGTCTTTGATAGTCATTACCTTTGTATGTTATTACTCTATAATAAATTTTGGTTTTGTTGCATTGTCAATAGAGGTTGTTTCCTTAGTTTTATTTAGATTTTTTGGATTTGATAAAAAATATTTGGTGTTTTAATTTTTTAAGTTCTATGGTTTTCTTCCCACTTGATAAAGTTGTTATTCATGATATTTGATGTTCATTCAAACTATGGTAAAAAGCATAGCTGAAATTGTTTCCAGGTTTTTAGCTTGGGAAAAGTACTATTTAATGGTTATTTACATTCTAGCTTTGGCAAAGTACACCTTGGAGTTTTTCCAAGTTTTGATCTTGGGTGGAGTAGAGTGTAGTGCTTGGCATTCAATATTTTCTATTTAATATTCAGGATTGTCATTAGTGGTAGATGACAAACAATTAAACTCTAATTATTCTAGATTCACATAAACAACTAGAGGAATTCATAGTATGTGGATCCATAAGATACAATTTATATTGATATTTGGAAAATATAAGTATCAATAAAGAAACCAAACTAGAAGATGATGCTAATAACTTCAACAAGAAACAAAAATAAGATTTGATGCTTCTTAAATTGTGTGTTGTATATTTTTTTATTCCTAAAGTTCACAATGAGAATGGTGATATAATATTGTGAACAAATTCTAACAATTCTATTATCCAAGATATTCAAAGTATTGTGTCTATGAAGTATCTACATATGATTAGTGTTGCAACACCTATGAACTAGTTGAAGTATTGGTGGTGGGCTATCAACACCCCTTTTTCAATTATAAAACACCATAATGAATATCAATGGCTCTCTTAGTTGTTAGGAGTTATTACATCATAGACCATGTGATAAGTCAAGTGGTATAGGACATGCACATGATATATGATAATATAGATTGAATATTACTTGAGGGTTTGTTATACCTAATTTAGGCATCTTATGTACTTAAGTACCATTCATAACCATAATACGATCATTATAAACTTAAGTTATAACAAGTGGTATCAAAGCAAAAATAAGGAAGAATAATCCCCCTCTAATCCTCCTCTAGCTTTGATAGAGAGAAGGTCAAGGTGCACTCTCTTTAAGAAAAAATTCAAGTTTGAGACAAGATGTTTCACGGGAAAAAGTACGCTATATAAAATTGTTACCTATGAAGAAATATTCTATAGGAATATTTTTAATTATTGAAAGGTTTGAGGGTGGAAAACCTCTACTAAGGACATATTTAAGAAATAAAAGGAATTCATAAGAAGATCTTTAAAAAATATATAAAGAATCCATTGTAGATTCTTTGCAAGAAGAAAATTTAATTCCAAGGAAGCCATTTTAAGCTCCTTAAAGTTACAAGAAAAGGAAGCCATAGAAGCTCCTTAAAATTGTAAGGAAGGAAGTTATTTAAAACTCCTTTTAAAGATAAAAATAAAATATATAAGTTAGTGCAACCATTTTAAAAGGTATTGAAAATAAAATTGGAAATTTTTAAAAGATCATATATCCCATTGAAGTTTTTGTTACAGGAATTCAAAAAGAAAGTTGAAAAATATTCAATAGAAAGCAAATTGTTGATATTCAAAAGGTTTCAAATCAATAAAGTAAACCTACAAAAATATAAAACCAAAAATAGTCTGGTTCAAAACACTCACTCTAAAAAAAAGGAATGTGTACATAAACAATGGAAGTTAGCAACCATTAAAGGAAAAAGTAGCAATAAAGTTTTAGAAGGAAGATAAACATTCCAAGCTTAAAATGGCATAGAAAAATTCATCAAAAGTAGCATTGGATCTACTAGAAACACAAAGAGATTATTAAAAAATTAACATGCGTCTCATTCTCAAAATTAAATAAAAATCACTCCAAGAAAAATAAGTGAACATATTTTGTATGAAGACAAGGTGCCCATGGATTATACTTAACAAATTTATAATAAAAAAGAGTACCCACAATAAATTAACAAAGTAGAAGCATAAAAATTTGTAGAACTTTCCAACTAGAACACATAACTCACTGGATAAAGTGGAGAAACATCCAAAGTTAATAATTAACATTAGAGAAACAAGTGGTGAAAAATATAGTGTAAAGGCTTCAAATATTTCAAATAAGAAAAAGGAGCCTATGGATGTTTATTCAAATAGAAAAGCACAAGCAACATATGAATGCAAAAAAAATAGAGAAGGAGGAAAAATAATCACACCAGCCATCTAGAGGAAGACTAGGAATGACAAAGAGATAGAAATGAGTTCAATAGAACTTTGAGATAATCAAGAGAAAAATAAAAAATAACAATAGGATGAGAGGAAAAATCAAAAGAAAATATTTTGAAGCCATAGATTCGTCACAAAATGCATTTTTAAATAGTAGCAAAAATCCCATGAAGAAAAAGCTAAGAGACATGAAGGACATCTGAGATAAGGCGATGAAAAAATTAGAAACAAGTTTTTTTTGTGAAGAAATAAGTGATCTCTAGACCACTAGGATCCATTGCCTCTAAAGCCATCTCACCTAGTGAAATAAAGACCCAACACTAAAACAATTTGAAACATATGTAAAGGCAATAGAAGTAAATAAATATGAACAAAGATAATATCTCAAAAAGTAGAGAGAACATCAAGCTCCAGGGATAGTATTCATTGAGGATAATTTTTATCAAATAAAAGGTCAACAACAACTCATATTTGTGTATATGAAAGTTTGAATTGGGTAAAGCAACCTCAACAAAAAATCAGACAAGTAGAAATTGATGCTTGTAAAGTATTACTACATGGAACTCAAATAAATAGACATCATCATTAAAGATATTTTGCATCATATGGCTAGTAGTGAAAGAGAGTAGTAGTCAATATTCATTAAAGCATTTATTTAAAAAAATTACCATAAAATTCAAAGGTTGAGAAATAATTCAACACAAAAGTAGCACGTGGTTGTGAGTGAAGTGTCCACATAAAAAATTTACAAATAAGATCAAGTAAAATAGAATATTTTCATACATAGGAATATTCCATAGAGGAGGAAACATTCCCTCCACACTATTCAATAAAGACACAATTCTATTGCACTTTTGAAGCATTAATTGAGATCCAAGTATATGCATATTTATACTCTTCAAAAAGAGCATTTCAAAGTGGACTTAGTAGAAGAAGAAAATTTAGATTTAGTAAAGGTTTATAATGGCTAGTAGATCACCAAATTTCTTGTTACCTAATTTCCAATTGTTTAGGGGAAACAACTATTCTACTTCAAAGACCAAACTCATGATACACCTTGAGTTTGATAAATTTTGTATAGTATTAGATGGAAGCATTACCATCCTATTACAGAAGGCAGGGTTATGCATAAGGGGTTGGACTCAAAATGTACTTGTAAAAAAATGGTGAATCCTAATCAAAATCAAGGTGAATCATGGTGAATCCAAAGCAAATCAAATCAATCATCTTCACACCAAAATTTGGGGTATTTGAAGCCCTAAAAAGTAAGTTCATATTTGGGATAACTTTTGACCTATTAAATCATATTATAACTTCATAAAAACACCACCATTAGATCAGACTCGAAAAACACTTTCCAACGAATACAAATATGTCTATGTTTGGATATATATTTTGGCGAATTGACCCTAATAAAAACATTGGTCATAAAAATTTTAGGTGAATGGGCCAATGTCGAGGGTCCTCATATTCGCAAATTTTCAATTTTGAAAATCCTTATATTTGCCCAATTGGTGAATATTTACCACTATGCATAACCCTGACAGAAGGAGAAAATAGAGAAACGTTTGACAAGGTCGACATAAAGGAAAGAATCATAATCGTTTTTGAAGTAGTAGATAAGGTCCAAGTATCTTGTATAGATACGGCCATAGCCAAAGATGAATAGAAAAAGGTGAATATAATATTTGCAGCCAAAAATCAAAATTAGATTCTATTCCTCCAAATCAAACTCCATTGTCTAAATATGAAAAGTGGATAAAAACTTGAAGTATTAATTAGGAGGATAACATAATTACAAGTATCATTGCAAACACTATAAGCTTAGGTATTTGATGAAATGTTAGTTCATATTATTTTGAGATCACTCACATTCAAGTATAATATTTTTGTGACTACACTAAATATTACTTGGCAAACACTGAGATTTGAGAAGTTGGTGAATCTACTTCAAAAGTAGAGACATTGAACACTACAAAATAATAAGAACAATTACTAATTAAAATTTAAAGAGAGAATCAACTATTCAAAATAGGCATGAGATCTCCATAGTTCTTACAACAAAGAAATATTTTTTAGGGATTTCAGAGTCAAATGATTGACTCTCAAATAAGTACTCTTAATACCCAAAAGTTGCATGATTATTGTGAAAAAATGGACACACTGTGGAATGTTAGGATATTCCATTTAGAAATGGATCCCCTTCATAAGAGATGAACTAGTAGCACAATCAAAGATGGAGAAAGGAATAACAAACCAATGTAGCTGAATAATATCACATTAACGAAGAAGAAATAGAACATGTGTATGTTGCACAAGTACAATCTAGTTAGTCAAAACAAGTTTAGAATAATTCATAAGAAATCAAATATATCATAAAGGAACTTGAAGTAGAAGCTAACAAAGAGAATGAAGAATCAATATATCTACATGAATACATCATGTATGATCCAAGTTTGTACCTCAAAAAGCAAAAAAGGGAAGTTTTAATTATCAAAGTATATGTAGATGATTTGATCATCATAGTGAATTTTGAAAGAATTATTTAGGCCATAAAGGATGTTTTAAAGAAATATTTTAACTTGACTAGCCTAGAACTAGTCCATCCTTATCTAGGTTTGGAGGTAAATAAAAATAAAGGAAAGTAACAAGCAAGAGGAAAATTGAAAAAAAAAATCTTATTAGAAGACTTAAGATAACAAGGAAAAACATAAGGAGCCAAAGAATTCACTTTAACTAGAATAAAAATAGTTGAAGACTATAGAAGAGATACCACTCCAACAAGAAAATAAATATAATAAAATATCAACATAATCATTTAAAAAATTAGAAAGGAAGATTTAAAGAGCATAAACTCCTTGAGGACTAAAAAACTTGAAATTTTTTAAGAAAGTAAAACTAGGAAGAAAAAATCACTTCAGCATTTATAACAACTACAACCTATAGAACAAGTTAGTTACTATATGCAACAATACGGTTAGGATAAGGACTTGAATCCAACTAAGGATCAATAATTATATTAGAAAGCACTGAGTATTTTATAATAAATGTATTTTTGGAGTGAATTATCAGTATAATTTGACACTCTCAAGTATCTAAGTAGTAATTCTAGCAAAGATTGTTTGAAGTTTGTTTGATTGTTTATTATTCCTAATTTAGTCATCCTATGTACTTAAATGCCCTTAACTACCATAATATAATCATTCAAAGCTTAATTTATAACATTAGCTTCTATTCATGGGGGAACAACTTAATAAGTACTATGATCTTATCTCCAAATTTGTGATATAGAATAAATCTTTACAAAGAATTTGAAATATTCCAAATAATCCCATGAAGGCTTATTTTCTCTCATATTTATTGCATTATAATTTATCTCTAAGGAAGTGATTGGAATATTTTGCTAACTTCATTCTCTTATGCATTTTTTGTAATAAGCCTAAGACATTTAAACATCATTTTTGGTTTTATGCCAAAGCTATGCAAGCCTAGAGTTGGATTTTTATTTTTTAAAGCCCTTGCATCCAAAGAATTTTTATTAAAACCATTGTCTCTTCAATATTTCCTTTACAGCAGATTAAGATTGGCTATTTATGACATATTTTTAGAACATAAAAAAATTTATTTTATGGAAAGATGGAATTTTAGTTGTCTTACTTGCTCAAATATCTTCCATTTTCTCTATTCTTAATAGTCTTTGTGGGTGTTAATTCTTTATTATAGATTCACTATTAGGTACACATGGTTGTTATGCAGTTGCAAACTTTTCAAGACCTATTGGACTACTAAGAAAATACCCTTTACACTATGATTTGAGTTACTCTCAACAATCTGAGTGACACTCCCCTATAGAGAGGGAAAATGGAACCTTGAGTTACTCATATCACTACCTAATTATAGTAAATAGAGTCTATAGGTGCTATTTCTCATGGTCATAACCAGAGCTATTCATAATAAATCTCTCAGTAATCCCCTAAACTAGGGTATCTCTTTAAGACTCCTCAATCCTTGGTGACCTAAGAGTAGTAACAAGACCAAAAAAAAAGAGAACTAAAAAAAGTAGGTGGAGTACCAACAAGAGCAACCACATCACTTTAGACCATGAATGGATTACTCCATGAGGTCTTGGCTCTTCCTCTAATTAGAGGGACTTAAACAAACAAGATCCATTGTCCTCAACTAGTGTTGTGTTAGTTATTTAAACTGTGTTATATTTATCACTTTCTAGGGTTACCATTTTGGTCTGTGTGCTGGTTGTTTAAACTATCTTGTATTAATAATGTGATGGGGTTGGTAGTGTTGTATTGGTTGTTTAAACATTCGTGTGTTTATCGCTTTTTAAGATTACGTCTATTGATTATTTTTGCTATATAAAATTCATATCCTCTAACATGCTAACAAACATATCATGTGTTTGGAAATGCTTTTTGGTTGTTTGAGATATGAATTTTAATAGTATCTAGGTCATTTTATTGATGCAACTAGCACCTATTTATTGTAATAGTTATGTTCTTTGATTAATTAGGCATATATATTTCAAAAAACACATTAATTGCAAAATGTACTTTCACCATCTAATGCATGTTTCCAAAAATATCGAATATTTTTTAATGGTTCTCTCTATCTCACCACTTGGTAAGACACTAAATATTTAAAAACAAAACACCATCATTTGAAAGTGAAAGACAAATAGTTGTAATAATTAATTTTACTCACTATTTAGCAAATATTATAAGTCTTTGTATAAATATAACACCATGTATGAAAGTATGAGATAGGTAAATACTTATAAGTTTAGATATACATTTTCATATTCAAAAAATAATTAATAATTATTAGATATTAATTGAATAAGATTTGAAATGTGACTTTCATCTTAAAAAATTATATATCTAACTAGTTAAAATTTTACCATTTAATAAAATATTATTAAACATATTTAGTCTAATAAACATAATTAAAATTTATTAATTTTTAAATTGTTAATAACTTTTTTAAATATTACTTTTATAATTATTTTTATATATTAAAAAAAAAACTATAACTAATATGATTCTTGCAATGATGGTCTCATAAAATATATATATATATAAAACTTGAATAATTCTATCAAAGCAATTAACTACTATGAAGGAAAAGAGAAGAATATTGCAAACCTTCATGTTTATGGGGGAAAATTGAGAGAGTTTCCCCATGTGCATGGGGCCAAATCGAGAGATTCACCTTTTCCCATCCATGACCCCTCATAAGGCCAGGAGTTAAACTTATCAATAGAGGATTAACACACAACCACACACACAAGCCACCATTTGAACCTTGGACCTCTCGAAGAAAAAGCAAACCTCAAAACATTGGTTTTTCCCCCTAGGACAAATAATATATAATTATATAATCAAGGAAAATCTCATATAATCTATAAGAAAAAAGAAAAATTGCATGGTTTTGGATAGGATGGTCAAATAACATTAAAGGTTGTTATTATTGTTGGAAATTAATTCAAATTTCACCTAATGTTGACATATTTTTTGTTCGTAGATTTAATTTCCATACTTGATAACACTTGTATTTGATTTTGGTAGCTACAATTTTTCAAATAATAGATAGACACATGTTCATTAATTAATGCATGTCATAAGGATAGTTGATTTTTTTTCTCCTATTTCCCTATTTATATGTATTGGACATGATTTCATTTCTATATAATAAGTGAGAAGCTAAAAATAAGGTGATCCAAACAAAAAATTTGTTAAAGGAAAGAAGGAGAAGATAAGAAAAAACATGGAGAATATTTCTTAGGAAGTGCAAGCCACAGCCTTGTAGAGAAACGAAGACATTTTTTGTGGAAAGTTCTATTGATAAAATATGTCAAGTATTTAGGGTAAAAACTTTTGATTATCAAAATTTCTATTGAATGAAAGAATTACTTTCTACAAAACCTCTAATTTTCTTAGGAGAACATGTTTGGGAAAAAACCTAATTGTAAAGTTTCAATTTGGTTGTGCAATAATAAAATAGAGAATATTTCTCATCGGGTGTTTTATTTTTATGGTGTAAAAGTCTTGATAATTGCAAAGCTCTAGTAAGTAGAGGTGAAGAAAATATTTGATCAAGATTTTCATGTCTTTCAAATTGGTATCATAGCTAGAGCCATCAGTGGGATTTTTATAACCAACAACAATAACCTCTAGTAGTAGTCCGTTGCAAATGTAGGTACCATGATTTAATGATAAGAATTATGATTACTGGAGCATTCAGATAAAGATCCTATTTAGGTCATAGGAGCTTTGGGATATTATGGAGAATGGGTATGTAGAACCCATAGATGCAAAAATATTGAGTTATCTTTCTCAAGTTGAGAAAAAGTTGTTGAAGGAGAATCAGAAGAGGGACCAAAATGCATTGTTCTTCATTATGCAAGAAGTAGATGAGTCCATATTTCCCAAAATTGTAGTAGCAACAAATTCTAAAGAGGCATGGTAAATATTAGCAAATTCCTATCAAGGCACCAACAAGGTAAAGTTGATGAGGTTGTAGATGTTAAGAAGAGAGTTAAAAAAAAATCAGATGAATGAATATGAGTCCATGAGTGACTTCTTTACCTGTACAATGGGTATCATCAATCAGATGAAGATAAATGGTGAGAACATTGAAAGTCAAATAATTTTGGAGAAGATACTAAGAAGCCTACTAGTAAGGTTTGACTTAGTGGTCATAGCTATTGAAGAATCAAATGATTTATCAGCCCTATTAGTAGATGAGTTGATGAGATCTCTACATACACATGAGTTGAACTAGATGACATAGTTCACTTTGGAGTAGGTATTTAAGATGTAAGTCTCATTTAGAGATAATAGTAGTAAGGAGGAATCCTATAAAATAAATTTAACTTCTCAAGAAGGAATAGGACATGACTACAACAATGAAGGTCGTAGACACTATGAAAGAGAATTAAGAACAAACTACTCCAACAAAGGACAATGTATCTACAATTTCCATGAACAAAGAGGAAGAGGTAGTAGTAGAAATCAACGAAGAGATTCAAATCAAAGGTATGATAAGTCTAAAATCCAATGTTACTACTACAAGAAATATGGGCATTACAGCTATGATTGTAGGAATAAAATGGCTAGAAAAAATCAATAAGAAGCTAGCTATAAAAATATGAATGAGAGTGAAGAAACCAAAGTTGCAGGTCTTTCTTTGATAACTTGCAATGGTGATGAAGAAAGTCAAAATTATGTATGGTATTTAGATAGTGATTGTAGTAACCACATGTCTGGGGATAAATAAATATTCTCACAAGTAGATGAGACCATCAAGTCTAAAGTAAATATGAACAATAGCAAGGCACCTATCATGGGCAAAGGAACTATTCAAATTTTTACAAATAAAGGAGAAAAAACACAAATATCTTATGTTTATTATGTGTCAGGGCTAAAATATAATCTACTAAGAATTGGGAAAATTATGCAAAAAGGGTGATGTTTCTATTTTGAAAATGGAGCTTGCATCATTATAAATATTGCAAATAGACTCATAGCAGATGTGGCCATGACAAAGAACAAAATGTTTCCTTTGAAAATTTAAAGTGAAATGTTGCTTTTATTTAGTGCTATTGTAAAGAATGCTACATGGTTGTGGCATCTCAAATTTGGTCACTTGAGTTTCAGTGGCCCGAACTTTACCAAAAAAATGGTTAGAGGGAAAACCTCTTATAAAGCAACCAAATCAAGCATGTAAGGGTTGCATTATGGGTAAGCAACATAGGGATGCATTCCCTATAGGAAATTCATGGAGAGCTTCACATCCTTTGGAGCTGGTGTATTCAGATATTTGTGGGCCAATGCAAACCAACTCATTAGTCAACTCATTAGTCAATAACAAATATTTTTTGACTTTCATAGATTATTTTAGTCAAAATACATGGGTATACATCTTGAAACAAAAGTCAAAAGTAGTTGGAAAATTCAAGGATTTTAAGGCTTTGGTTGAAAATCAGAGTGGCTTTTACATGAAGACTCTCAAAATAGATGTATTAGGTTAGTACATCTCCAACAAATTCCATAACTTTTGCAAAGCACTTGGAATCATAAGATAATTCATAGCCAGATACACACCACAATAGAATGGTGTAGCAGAGAGAAAGAATAGAACAATAATCGATATGTTAAGGAGCATGATAAAGGAAAAATTATTACCATATAAATTTTGGGAATAAGTTGTCGCCTATGTAGTTTATCTACTAAATAGGTATCCCATAAAGAGTGTGAAGAACATGATCCTAGAAGAGGCATGGAACAAAAACAAGCCAAGTTTTGTTCACTTAAGATTATTTAAATTCATAGCATATGCACACATTCTAGATGATAAGAGAAGAAATCTAGATGGCAAAGAAAAATACATCATTGTTGGGTACAGTGAAAAATCAAAGGCTTATGAAGTTTACAACCCTATTACAGAGAAGAATAGCATAAGCAGAGATGTAAAATTCTTGGAAGATGAAGCTTGGAATTGTAATTCCAAGACTAGTCAATAAGGGACAACAAGCATAGAGATGGAAAATCAAAATGGAGAAATCATGGATCATCCTAGAGCTTCAAGCAGCAGTATAAATGTGGCTAGTAGACCTTCTTCCTCTTTGATTTCACCACACTTGCAAGAATGATATCCAACATGAGAATGCCAACAAAGACAAGGAGCTTGCAAGAAATATATGAGGTAACAAGAAATGAAATAGAAGATGAAGAACATTATGATTTTGCTTTATTTTTTGAATGTGATCCTATTTCATTTGAAGAAGAAATTAAAGATAAAAATTTATTGAAATCCATGGATGAAGAGATTAAATCCAAAAAGAAAATCAAACTTGGGAGCTAATGGATCTTCCTATAGGAAATAAAACCATAGGAGTGGATTGGGTATACAAAATAAAGTTAAATGCCCAAGGTGATATTGAAATATATAAGTAATACTAGTTGCAAAAGAATATAAATAGAAGTCAAGCATTGAATATCATGAATTCTATGCACCTATAGCAAGACTTGACATAGTGAGGATGATTCTGGCTTTGGTAACTCAAAAGGGGTGGAAGGTTTACTAGATGGATGTCAAGTCTTCCTTCCTAAATGGAGTTTTGGAAGAAGAGGTTTATGTAGACCAACCACTAGGTTATGAGTTGGAAGGGAAATAAGGAAAGATGCTTAAATTGAAGAAAGCCTTATATGGGTTAAAGCAAGCACCTAGGGCTTGGTATAGCCACATTGACTCATACTTTCAAGAGAATAGATTCATCAAATACCCATATGAGCATCCTCTCTACATTAAGATCAATGCAGAAGGAGATATGATAGCAATCTGCTTGTATATGGATGATCTAATTTATACTAGCAACAATAATATGTTGTTTGATCAATTTAGAGGTGCTATGAAGAGCGATTTTGAAATGACATATTTGGGCTTGATGAAATATTTTCTTGGAATTGAAGTTACCCAATCAGTATATGGTATCTTCATTTCACAAGGCAAGTATACTAGAGGTGTCTTGAAAATATTCAAAATAGAAAATAGTAGACTAATTGGCACTCCAGTTGCAATAGCTCTAAAATTGAGCAAGAAAGATTGCAACAACAATGTGGATCCAACACATTATAAATGATTAGTTGGTAAACACATGTATTTGATACCTACTAGATGCGATTTAATATTTGTAGTGAGTCTAATTAGCAAATTTATGGAGACCCCTAAGAACACTCACTTGTAGTCCAATAAAAGAATTCTAAGCTATGTCAATGGAACTAGAGACCATGGGATATTTTATGCAAGATAAGACCAGCCTAAGATTTTTGGGTACACATATAGTGATTGGGTTGGATTTAGAAATATTGATGATAGAAAGAGCACTTTTGGATATGCATTCCATCTTGGATTAGGTGTAATATCATGGTCATCTAGGAAGCAACCTATTGTTGTATTGTATATTGTTGAAACAAAGTATGTTATTGCCACATCTATAACATATCAAGCAGTTTGGGTAAGAAGAATTTTAGGCAAGTTGATGAACAACAGGCAACCACAAAAATAGCTGGTGATAACTCAGTCATAGCATTATCCAAGGATCCAGTGTTTCATGGAAGGAGCAAGCACATAGACATCCGGTATCACTTCATCAAATAGCTGGTTAAAAATAATGAAATTGAATTGTTTTTTTTATTATTATTACATAGGAGAGTTGGTTACAACCACTATTTTTAGTAACTGGTCAGCGTAAGGTTCAAACCATAGGCACTGCTCCCAAAAAACCTATTTGTCTCATTCTTGTTGGCCTGGCATGAGATGGGGACCACCGATCGCTTGGGGTTCGCACCATCGCCATCGGTCTAGCGCGCACTCAGAGGATTTAGGGTAGACTACTACCTTTGCAAAGGGTTGGCTTTCCTTCAAGGTTTGAACCTTGGTCTCTTCTTGGTAAGTGCCCAGCAATAAAATTGAATTGTTGTTTTGTAGGTCAAAAGAGCAGGTTGTAAACATCTTCACCAAGCCTTTGAACGAGGAAGATTTTAAAAGGTTGGAAAAATTATTAAGTATCAAAATTTTTGTAAAATCTTTTTTCAGGAAATTTAAATAGTTATAGTTGTTCAAATAATAGATAGACCCTGGTCTGTTAATTAATGTATACCAGAAAGTTAGTTAGGTTTTTTCCTCTATTACCTTATATATGAATGTTAGGCATGATTTCGCTCAAGAGAAGGTGAGTTGAAGCTATTAAAAAAAATATAAAATAAAAATAAAAATAAAAAGAGAAGATAAAAAGAAACGTGGACAAAATTATCCAAGAAGTACAAGTTACAGCTTTACAGCCTTTGCAGAGAAAAAAAGACATGACATTTCGTCTAGAGATGGAAAACGTACCATTAAAGCTTCAGCATAATGAAAAAACAAAAGTGTTAAATATTTTAAGGCAAAAACACTCGGATTATCGAATGTTCTGTCGATCCGAAAAATTACCTTCGACAAAACCTCCGATCTGCTTGGTGTAGCGAATATTTATTTTATCGGGTGTTTTACTTGCGATACAAAATTTTCGATAATTTAAAACCTCCGGTAAGCGGTGAGTAGAGGTGAAGAAAAGGTCCGATCAAACGCTGCGCGTGTTTCAATTCTCAATACGCACCTCCGTGGTTTTTTAATTTCAGTGAGGCCGCGAAAGGTCGGTGTTTTAATTTAAATTTAACTACGTTTGCCTTTGCGCCTGTCGCATTTAACGCAACCGATTGGTAGATTCCTTGCTTTCAGTCCACTTGATTGGCGTGAACAGAATCCTGAGCCGACAAAGCTTGAATTACGATGACTGCTTCCGGGCCTGGCCAAAGCGTCTGGGGCTCGAGAAAGTCGCAAGCTTCAATTTTCGAAGAAGGTAGTAGAGAGGATTGCTCATTGTTAATCAAGTGGTTTATGGCCAAGGAATCTAGCAATGCTTTGGTTTAAATGCCACACGCACAGCAGCATATGCAATTAATTTTCTAACTCTTTCAAAAGAATATGTATGTGTACCTAACGACCTACCCTCATATACTTAACCTTCCTTTTTTCTGTTTGTGGCGCTATTTGCTGCGTTATTAGCATATTACCATATTATATTTGTAAGTTCCTAACGTATCACTTGTTTCAATCATGTGTTTCTCGGAAACAATTAGAGCTGACAAACGTGGATTTGATTAATATATTTGCAAGTCCCTAATGTATTATTTGTTTGTAGAATGTTTTTTTTTAATAATTTAATAAATGCGTCTAATAAGGGTGAATGATTGACATGCAATCCAAACAGTGGGTCTAGGTTAACGCGGCTTAGATTCCTAATGGAATCAATTAAGGATGGTTCAAAAAGGTATTTTTTTTTTGTTTAGTTTTGCAAAAACATTTCACGTTAGGGTAATTTATTAGCATGGTTCACTTAAGGTAATTTATGAGCATGGCTCTTGGTATATGAGAAGCTTTTTATTTATTTTTTGTCCTTGGACCTATGACTTTTCTGTTTGTGGAGAAATATTTACCAAAGTCCATGTGTGGGTGAAATTTTTAGGACTCCTTTTACCTATGTGGTTCTTTCTTAGTTGAATAGTAGTTAGTGAAGGTAGACAATTTTTTCCATACACGTTTTCTTTCTTAGTCGAATAGCAACCCCTCTAGGACGTATCATTTTGGTGGAGGTGGACAAATTTTTCCATGCACACCCTCAAAAATGTGTTTGCATCGAGATTGATATTTCTTGAGATCTCAAGGAGACTATTGACATACAATTTGGTGACACTGTACTATCCCAGCGGGTCCTCTACATTAATCTGTCCAACACATGTTTTTGGTGTCAATCCTCAACACACAAAATCAGAGATTGTCCCTTGATGTTGTCGCATAACAAAGACAAGTAGAGCCCCACCACACTGAGTGCACCCACTTCTCAACCTCAAGAGGATGGTGGGAGGGTATACAAATAGTTTGGCTGCTTCTAAAGGTACACAGTCCAAGTTAGTACATGTCTCAAAGCTAGTAGAAAAAGGGTATGAAAAGGAAAAAGTTGGTCCCCTAGCTGAGCCAAAACTACCAACAATGACGCTCCTCAGTCTCAATAGATTCATACCCCAAGGGCTACATAGTGGTTGTTTCATAGTTTTTGCAACCGTCCAGTCCTGCATTACATTCCCCCTAGCTAGCACAAGGTGCTCTCGTAGCCCAAGAAGGGGATCTACAAAAGACAATGCCCCTCCCCCCAGCTAGCACAAGGTGCTCTCGTAGCCCAAGAAGGGGATCTACAAAAGACAATGCCACTCCAGAGAAGCAACGTAGTGGATCTGAAGAAGAAAATACCGCTTCATTTGACCAGTGTTCAGTTGGGCAGTTATGTTCCTAATTCATCCAACAACTACATTGTGTTGAGTATCTTAGTGGTAGTGACGATATGCCACTGGATGTAGAGCCATCATCGATGGAATTGGCAATTCCTAAGGAGGAAGAAAATTTAACGATCCCTCTCTTTATGTGCGGTTTCAACGTTATCATAGTCCTCGACAGGGGGAAAGAAGATGGAGACAATCTACCCGAAAAAAGATTTCATCCATTCAATCCAACAATTCCAACACCTTTGAAGTATTGGCTTTAAACAGATAAAGATAAAGATAATGGAGCAATAAGTCTGCTTGATTCTTAGAGTTACACTTATATAGTTTAGGGTTTTTTACTCTAGTTTATTTTTCTATGTTTAGTTATGTTGTTTTTTTGCTCTTTTAAGGGTTGGTTCCTATTTTGAGCATATGGGTGGCCTTGCGTCCCGAGCGAGCTGTGATCTTTCCAGCTCTTTTTATTGTAACTTTTTTTATTGAATATAATTATTGATTGCAATAAAAAATAATAATAATTTAGTAAATAATAATGAGATATTTATAGTTTTTGTTGAGATAATGTTATTAAAATAATAAAATATTATATTATTTTAATTCATTTATATTTAGTTTATTAAAGATATTTTATTTTATTATTTATAATCTTTATCTTCTTCAAGTCGCTTTGTCTCTATAATCAACTCCTTTGATATTGGATTTAAGAAGAAATAAATCTCATTGAATAAGTAATCTTTTGAAATTTCAATTATAACAAGACAAAAAAAACGTTGATTAAAATCTTTCTTGTTTGATTTTATTTTCTATACATATAATGTCTATAATAACATGTCAATTCCATAATTTCTTTTCTTTAGGGGTTTAATTTATGTCCTTTATATCCTAATATATCATTTTCTTCGTTACTTTATTTTTTAAACTTAGTCTCACTTCTTATTAACACTTCAAATATTAGTTGTTGTTTTCGCACCTTTTGAGTTTACTTCTCTCCTTGATTTTGCTTCTAATGTTTTTCTTTATTTTTTCATTCCCACTAACACTTTCTTATTCTTTTGAGTTTACTTCTTTCCTTGGTTTTGGTTCTAATGTTTTTCTCTGTTTTTTAATTCCCACCAACACTTTCATATTCATGGATCTTTTTTACTTTTTCATATTATTCACAATGATACTTATTATTTACAAGTTTCTCTTACTTTGAAGGATTTGAAGTGCAAGTAATAACCTCAATAACATTTTCTTTTTTATGTTGTCCTAGAAACTTTAAAGTCCAAGGACATTCCTCCATAGCAATTACCTTCTTTTGTTACCCTAAAAACCCTTAATTGCTACGGGTATCCTCCATACTCTTTTTTTCGTTAGTCTTGAAACCCTAAACTGTAAAGGATAACCTCTACACTACTTTTATTTCTCTTGAAAGGAGAGCATTTTAAGCTACTTGAGGAAATTGAAGATTTGTATAGGATAAAATTGACCTCTACCTCCTTTGTTTAAAAAAAATTCTACACATATTCCTTTGTACCTTCAATTTTTTCTTACTTTTAACTTGTTTTTATAGTTTTTGGTATCGTACATCCTTCTTTGTTTTTATAATGATTGATATGAGTGAAATATTTCTATTACAATATGATATCCTTGTTTTATCTTAAGTTTGTGTCATTACCAAAATTTTCTCTCTCTCTCCATCGTTTTCACTTTGCAATCCCTTGACATGTATTCAATCTCATAATATTTTTTACATCAAAATATAATGTTTTCATAATTCAATTGTTGGTCTCATTCTCTTGATTTTGATTTAATATTAATGAATTGTGGTTAACATTTTGTAATATCCATAGCAATACATATCTTGCTATAAAAAACATGCTTTTTCTCCTTGGTAGTGGGTCCCTTGTAGATGAAATCCTTAGGGTATTTTTAATATTATTCAAAACATCCTTATCAACAAAATCCTAACCACACTTACAAGTTTTTTAATAGTTTCTATCTCAAGTTTTTTAATAGTTTCTATCTCAAAATTAAAAAATTTACTTGATGCATCACCCATTACTTTATCACTAATATATAAACTAAAAAAAATTATAAGGAAAAAAACTTTAGGAAGAAAATTCATGGAGTAATTTGAATTCAATATCCACTTGATCCAATTTTAAATCTTTGAAAATATTAGCATGAATTTGTGGAACTTACATACTAACCCTCTACTTTTTAGAACCATTATATCATGCTTGATCATCTCATCCTTGATAATAACATTTGGTATAAAATTTGCTCCATAGATCAAATTTGTCATATATTTACTCTTCCTTTTATCTCCAACTTAGGCATCCTTAATTCCAATCATGGCTTTCAAATATGGCTTTCCTTCCATACTACCTAGTTTTTCCTTGTATAAATCCTTTATTTTTTAAATTTCTCTAAATTTTTAGAGCAAGAAAAGTGAGACTCCCTCCTCACTTGCACTTGCTACCTCTTTGCCATTACCCAAAATCTAAAATAATAAAATATGAGGCTTATATTTTTAGGCAACAATTGGAGTTGAGAAACATGGAGATTTATTACAAGTTAGCAACTCTCTTGATTTGTTTAGCTAGGTTTATTTTCCTTTTAACTATCATAAAACATGAAGTCATAAATTTTTCTTCTCATCACCATAACACACTTCTTCATATATTAATATTATTATATTGATGTTATGCACACACAAGGACCTGAAACCATAAGCAACATTGTCAAATATTGAGGGATTCAACACACAAGGACCTAAAATGATGAGTAGCATTGTCAAGTATCGAGGGATTTGAACCTTTGAATTATTGAATGTTGGAGTTACTATATAAAGGCAGAAGGTCTAGGATTTAGACTTTCTTATTGTCATGTTTGTCACTTTCTTCAAAATTTAATGTTTACAATGTTTTTCATGTTTATACATTAACAATTTTGTTTCTTCATTAATGAAATATTTTTTAAACCAATTTTTCATATTTGATAAACATGATTATTCTATTTATACAATTTTTAATTAATTATATGGGATTTAAATAGGTCCTACATATATTACATCATGACCACATAGTGATATTACAATAGCTTGGTAAGTATGCATGTAATGTTTGATAATATTCAAACCTAGGTCTCTTCCTTGAAAGTCAAGGAATTTAACCACTTGAGCTCATTCTATTTGATCTAATATTTATACATTTTTTTAATTGTCCATATGAGACTAAAGTCCCACCCATATTACATCGTGACCACATAGTGGTATTACAACAATTATGCATGTATTGCTTGAAAATATTTGAACCTTTGTATCCTCCTTAAAAGTTGAGAAATTTAAATAGTTGAGCCAATGTCATTTGATATATACTATCTATATATTTTATATTAGTAGTTGTAAAACAATTTCTAAATATGTATTTTAATATTTTTGTACACTTCAAGTTAAAATTTGTAAAACACATTTTTATGTAATCTATGTGTGTGTACATGCACTAATGAATATGAATAAAATTTATTTTTTGAATCTCTTAATGTTCTTCACTAATGAGTGAAAGGTGTTCAAATGTTACATTATATCATACCAAACTCTATTGTAGCTATTAAATCCCATACAAATATTCACTTCTCTTTATTATTCATACATAATTAAATAGTATCCTTAGGTCTTAAGTATGCTCTTGGTTTATTATACATGTACAACTTATTCACCCCAAAATCTTCAACAATGATTTGTCTCTTACTTAGTTGGTAACTTATTCTTGATAAATACTTGGCATCTCAAAATTTTGACTTAGACTTGGGACTTGACAAAAACCTCAAAAAGATATATTTATAAAAAATACTTCAAAAAAAATTAGGAAAATTTTCTATTTTCTATTATGTTTTTAGAAAAAGAGCACAATTATGATTTATGATAGTCAAATGATCATCATAAAGTAACAAAAGTACAACATACTCAAATAGGTTTTAAGTTACATTTTGTTCTCTCTTCATTATTGACCTTGAGGTAGTTAATGTAGGACCCTCACATATGTCTCACTTTCATGTTGTACATCTCACTACTTATCCAAATTTTAAGCCTCCTCCTCAGAGACCATGGGATCCTTTTACTTTGTAATCCAATTTGAAGGTGGATCTACCTCATCCAAATTCTATCACATCACGTGACTCAATCTCTTTTATCAGTTTGATGCAAAGTATAATATATATTGCACAAATATAAGGCTGGTGCTCTAGGTTAGCCTATTATGATTATCGATGTGTGTGCTCTTGAATAAGAGCCATTGTATTTACACCCAAAAGAATTAAAATATTGATACAAAATATGGATGGATATGTTTTAAATATTTGATATTTAGGCATCATAAACTTCCCACCATAAAAATGCGAAAAAACACTTAAATAGATTATAAATTTATTGTTTTGTAAGTAAACTAAAATTGCATTTCTAAATCCTAAGATTTTTTTATTAAATAAAAAAATTAGTTATTTCCATGGTAATACTTGCTTGAACATATATAGATGATGATAAAATCCTCCTATAAGCTCGTTTATATGCTTACAACTCATAAATTATTTGGTCTATAATATTTTTATTAGGTGTTACACTCTCTATACGTGTGTAGATATCATTCATAACCTTTTCATTAGCCTTAATTGAATTATTAAAAAGGAATATAAGGTTTTAGGCCAATGGAGTGTGATTGCACCTTTTCTAATAGGTTCACAATTATAATATTCTCCATTATAGATATTTTGATTGGATTTCCTGAAACTATCTATAGCCTCATACAAATAAATAACTAGATAGCAATATTTAACCATAAACAAGGTGGATATTCTTGACCAAAGGTTGTATCACATGAAAAGTTTCAACATCACATTCAACTAGAAATTAGAAATATTAATTTAAACTTATAAATAAAAATTTAAAAAGTAAGTATTATGAACTTACATTGTAATAGATTTGTTATTTTATGTTTTTTTATTTATTTAGCAAGCTATATTTAGTATCTCCTATGCAACCTTCCAAAAATTATCTTAAAAACCATCCTCTTTGCATCATCCTTCTTGCTAAACAATGATGTTAATCAATATTTGCTCGCAAGCATCCTATCAAGAGAAGTTTTTGTAGCTAAAATGCTTTGTAAGGTTATGAATGGTGCAACAAAGTGGGTTAGTCTTGGTTAAATACGTTATTTTTCCCTAGGGCGCACTCTTATTAAGTTGAGAATTTGCATGTGGTTATAGATGAATTTGATGGTTTTTTATGCCTTTTCAAATATGCTTTATCCATAAAAATTTACCAATATACTCAAGAGTTATATCAATGCAATTAGGTGCATACAAACTCTTAAATATGGTGGGGTGACTCTTAAATAATTTTCCCTTGTTATATTTAGCAAAAGAAACTTGACATCCATTGCTTCAACTTTACATAATTAATACAACAGATTATCAAGATCAAGATGTAACTAATGTAACCTCCCTTGAGGTATAATGAAATTAAGTAAAAATAAAATAATATAATAATTATCTATCTCCTCTTATTACATTATTTGGTTCTCAATTCTTCTAAAATGAACAATATTGGTCTCTAGTATTGTTGCTTAGGCTATCATAAAATTCATATCATATTGTGAAAATCACTCTTTCCCACTACATGTTGATTTGGAGTCTCAATATTTCCTTGTATTCATGCATATCTCTTATATAGTAAAAATATTAAACAGTCGATCTAGTTATTTGATCATGCCTTGGTTGGGTCCCATCATAAAGGTCCCTATTGCATGTGACATTGCTCTTCTAGTCAATATCATGATCTATGTTGTAGGTGACCTTGCTCTTTTGGCTAGCATTATGGTACCTATCATGGGTGACCTTGTTCTTCTATATGACATGGTCCTCCTTGGCCTCAAGGCAATACTTAGACTCCACTATAAGTGCTAAAGTTGTAACTACTTCCTTCACATATTTGGTTACTTCTATGGTTGTAGTATTTATAATAGTAGTAATAGGTGTAGGTGATATGTTGTGGTATAAACCAACATGATTATTCTATTAACATAAAGGGCTTAATATAGGCCCAAAAACATAACAAATACCCCTACAAAGGAGCAACGAATTCCCAAATTGGGAAGATCGGCTCTCATCCAAAGGTGGTTGACTACATCAATCTAGCTAGCCTAATCTAGAAGGCAGCTAGCAATTATTACGTGAGCACTAAGTCTCACCAAATACATTAAAATTAAAAATAAGACCAAGCCCTAACTAAGACTTAGCCTAACTAAGGAACCTAAACCTTAGTTTATTATTTGATGCCCTCATCATACCTCCCCACAAAGGAAGCATTGGACTCCAATGTTTGTACAATAGTAGTAGATATAGAGTGAAAAACTCGAGCTAGAGAGAGTAGAAGCAAAAAATCAGGTATCGGATGAGTAAGGACACTAATGACGTCAAGAATTACAAGTGATTTCGATGCTAGAGGGACTCGTCTGGTCACGACTGGAGGTCTAACTTGAGTGACATCCTATGGATGAGGTTGAGGACAAATCTCCTATGGCGACGACTGCAAGGTCTGCTTCAAATCAGTAACCTAGTGTACAGTAGAAGCAGGAGGAGGAGCAACAAGAGGAAGTACTAAAAAAGGAGGAGGATCCTCTTTGTGTGTGACTGTAGCGGGTGTGTCATTGGTTTTGTGGAATATCAACATTGTATGGCGTGGACCTGCATAACTATATATGGGCTTTGTGGAAGAGATGAAAATTTTCTTATTCTCGTGATGCAATGTATAGGTATTGTTGTAAGCATCATATTGAGCCCATTTGTCAAATTGATAGGGCTTTCCAAGAATGAGATCACAACAATCAATTGGAGTCACATCACAAGTGACTTTATCCACATAGTGTGGCCCAAATGCAAAGGACATAGTGCATGTTTCTGTAATCATGGAGGAGGTGCCCGCATCCTTCCATGCAAGTGGGTATGGGTGAGGATGGGATTGTATAGGAAGCTTCAACTGATCGATGATGGCTCTGGAAATCAAGTTTATTTGGGATCCATTGTCGATTATGCAATCTATAAAGTAATTGTGTTTTAAGTGGGCACATGTGACAAACAAGTGGTCACAGTCTCTTTAAATCATGTTGTGTGTCAACAAAGTATGATTATTAAGCCCTCAAAGCTCTGGATAAGGGAAAAATTCTCCTATAGCCTCAATAGGCCCATCTTGTGTTTCCTTTGGTTAAGCTTCTACAATAAGATTCTTATTCTTCCTAAAACATGCAGATTCTAAATGGCCTCCCTTCTTACAATAATCATAAAATTCCTTAGGATCAAAAGAAGAAGGAGAAGAAGTGTTAGAAGAATGCGAAGAAGAATAAGAGGAAGAAGAGGAAAAAGTCTTATTCTATTGCTATGGAGATTGCTTTTGTTTGGAAGCTTTGGTGGAGTATGAAGACCGAGGTCCACCGGATTGAGCAACAAGATTCTCCTCTAAAAGCTATGCTTGATTGTACATAGCATTCAAATATATGATAGGAGTATATTTCAACTCCCTAAAAAGTTGTTCCTGCAATCCACTCTTGAATTTGGTGATCAGCTTGGCAGTAGAGTCCTAAATACCATTCAAAATTCTCAATTTGTTGAATAGTCCGATGTAGTTTTGGGAATTCATGCTGTAGCCCTGACTCAATCGAAGCCATCAAAATTCAATATATGTTGCATAGTTTTAAGGATAAAAAGTGTTCGTCAAAACTTTCACCAAATCATCCCAATTATCAATTGGATTCTGATTACTAAAGTGGTTTGTGATCAAAACTTTGGCTATGCTAGAAATTTTTAAGAGAGCAAATGAAACTTGTTCGTCTTTTGGTATTTTTCTATAGGCAAACCATGTATCCATGTCGAGGATCCAACTATTTAGAACCTCAGGATCGCATGCGCCATCATAAACTTTAACCTCGCATTTTGCTTTCATGTGAAGGTTAGGGGCTTGACTGGGACCACTATAAGAAACAATATTATCGACCTTATAGGCCAATGTACTAATGATTGTGATGATTGTAGCCATTTTCTCTGCCACATCCTGAGACATTTTTCCTCTGGTGTATGTCAAGGATATTACAAGGAGATATTACAAAAGATGTGAAGGGGTTACAAAAATAGTGCTAGTTGCCCAAATAATTGCAAAAACAAAAATGATTTAATGCAATTTTACAATGTTTTTGAAATTAGCATAAATCCCCCCTTTACAAGAATAATAATTCCCCCCTTTACAATAATTTAATAGCAAAAATTTACTTTTAACTAGTCAACTAACCGCCAAGTCGACTTCCGAAGGAGCACGTGCAAATATCTTTGGAAATTATGTGGCCAATGGCAATGCTTTGCATCTCACGAAGAGCTTATCTCGTGTGCGCGCTCGTCGAGCGTATGCTAACTAGCGTAATCTAGCTATTAACAAAAGAGTGTGCTTGCCATTATGAAGCCTTCAAAGACTTTCCCACGTAAAATATGGGATTAAAGATAAACAAGAATAATTGCCCACAATATTCCCTCTAATGACCGCCATGTGGAGAAGGCAACCCTACCAAATAAGACAAGTTTCCACAAGAAGGAGGATTCGTTAGAGTTCATGCAAATTTCAAAGCAATGTGGTTGAATCTAAGTAGGAATGTCGGATCTTCGTTGGGTTCAAGTGAAAAGGCACTAAAATTCAAGGCCTCGATTGGTAGAGCGTAGAATATTGTACGTAGAGGGAAGAAAAAATCCAAACCAAGTTTATTTTAGTCTTTTCATCTAAAGTGGAAACAGAAAGTGATAGGCTATCACGGGTTGGTAGGAAACTACACTAACACATCCCGCCTGGAAGTTGGTAGAAACAACAGGCTTGGCAGTGAAGTTAGTCCTCAAAGGAGATGTTGTCACAGGTAAACACAAACGTCTGATGCGGAATCTTTCATCTCTCAGTCTTGCAACAGAGCGGCCAGAGAATATCCATTTTTTGAATAGTCATGTGTAGGGGCAAATTGTGTTAAGGCAACATTGTAACCCTTACAAAGCTCCAAAAATGAAGCTGCACATGCATCGAAATGAAGGACCCAATAGGCAATCAAGGAGAATGCTGCTATGTCAAGTTAGATGCTTAATTGTCAGGCAAAAAAAACCCTGTCAGTATCTATCGCAAGACCTCAACAGAGGGTGATCCTCAAAACATAGCAAATGTTAAGCACATGCTTGAGCTATAAAATCCATCGTGCGTCAAGTCTTGGCACGGTCGAAAGAGTAGGCCCAAAAACCTTAAATTTCAGGTATGAGATTCAGATATTTTCACAACAGATACTCTTAATAGGCCAGATTTGGCTTTAGAAAGCCAAGCATGGGCTTCGAAAGCAGATGTCGTGCATAAGGTATGCAGTCGATCGATACCCAATAAAAACTTACCAACCGGATAATTAACTCATGCTTCGGTCGGGTGTGATAGATGCGTAGATGTTGCTGGTGCAGTAATTATATTAGTAGTGGTAGAAGGAATTAATCACCCCATGTTAGCAATCGGTGGACTCCAAAACTTGTCAAAAAAAAGTTATCGATGATTTTTGTTTGCAACAATTTTCTGTCACACAAAATTGTCAACAATTTTGTGACAGAAAACAAAAATTGACAGCAATTTTCTGCAATATTTGGGAATAAAATTGCAGCAATATTTTGAGCTTCAAACAGAATAAAATTGGTTGTAAATAACCCAACCCAAGACTATGGAGGTTGGAAATGACCCAAAACCTCCAAAATTTGCCTTCGCTCTGATACCATTGTTGTGGTATAAACCAACATGATTATTCTATTAACATAAATGGCTTAATATAGGCCCAAAAATATAACAAATACCCCTATGAAGGAGCAACAAATTTCCAAATTGGGAAGATCAGCTCTCATCCAAAGGTGGTTGACTACATCAATCCAGCTAGCCTAATCTAGAAGGTGGCTAGAAATTATTACGTGAGCACTAAGTCTCACCAAATACATTAAAATTAAAAATAAGACCAAGCCCTAACTAAGACTTAGCCTAACTAAGGAACCTAAACCTTATTTTATTATTTGATGCCCTCATCATGATTCCTCTATGTTGGTATCCATCAATTATCTTGAGATTTTACATGGGTTACTCCAATCGTCTTTTGGAATATCAAAGTCCAAAATTTCAAATAACCATTCAAATTTTTGCTCTTGCTCTCTTTGCCACATCAGTGCTCTGACATGTATTGAGGCTTTTGATGTGGTTCTTGAGGTCTAGTATGGTGGTGTTTTTTAATAGAAACATACTATGGAGACACCAATTTAAAGCAAATAATGTATATTATGTATGGATTTTTAATGAAGCTAATGTCAACTCACAATGACTACAACATTAGAACTTTGATAATATTTATAAATTAATAACTAAAAAAATCTTATTGCTAACACACAAGGAGAATAATAATGATAATAATAATCCCTATGCAGCCAATAGTGAATTGGGTCAGATAATTATATAAATTTGCTTGAAAAACAAAAATGGGATGGACAGATGAATTGTCAATTACAAAATTGTAAAAGTGGGTAGGGGGAAGAGAAGTTAGAACTAAAGTGCCTTGGCCTATTTAATATTGGGGATGATTTTTTCACCAATGTGGATGGCCATGAGATGGTCAAGGCTACCCATGAGGTTGCCTCTAACAAAGACGATGGAAACTATGGGCATCTTGACACCAACCTGGCTAGCACCTTCTCCATGTCAAAGATGCGTTCCTCCTCTTCTATCTTGCACACCATCTGATTGATACCCAAGTTTTAGAAGATCCACTTCACCATATGGCACATGTATATGATATTATGTTGAATAATAGCACCACAGTTTTTGATGTCATTGATTGCAATCTCTTCATTGGTTTCTCTATCATATCCCTTCTACCTGAATCTACCGATAACTATAAATTCATATCCTCTTGCATACCACACACTATAGGGAACCTAACTATAAACTTGGTATTCTAGACATCATCACCTAATGACATCGGATCTAGAAATGGATCAGGTTAATTATGATTAGAAATATGATGACAACAAGATGAGTGATGGTTTTTGAAGCCATAATATTAATATGAAACTCATAGGATAAAATTTATAGGATCAAATAAATGATAGCCACAATATAATAAGATCAAGATAACGATGTAAATGTAATAATATGATCCAACTAATATGTAAATCAAGGCTAATAATATATCAACTAACATTCAATAATAAACAACAATATGAATGTAATAGCTTGAATCATACATGTACAAAGCATGTAGAACAACTTACAATATTATTTTCTCAAATGTATGCAAAATTTATTGCTCCTATTTCTCCTACAAATGTATCACAAAACTCTCATACAATGACAAAAATTTCTATGCTCATAATGTAGACAATGTAGACAGTGTAGACAATGTAGGTAATGTCCTATATGGAGTAATATATAGTCGTAGTAGGATGATTCTTTGTATGCTTGACTCTTTCTTTCCATATGTCAAGTCTCATGACTCTTGGCTTCTCTATTTGACACTTGCATACACATGACTCTATCTTTTATGCACACCTAGACATGAATATTCACTTAGCACTTCCTAATATAAAGACACTTGTGCACATTTACGTATGATACACTTGTGCATATATAATCACATTACACTTGCACACATAACACTTGTGTATTTCTTACACATTATTACATTACATAAAAATTTTACTCACACTCTAATCTAAGACTTGAACCTAGTCTAATATTTACAAGGTGTACCATGAAGGTACCATGGGGTACATTAGCATGTACCAAATAATGTAATATTCTCCAACACCCCCTGTATTATATTATTTGGTTATTGAAGACTTTTATCTTCAATCATGATCTTCATCCTTCAATTGAATTTACAATGTATGTGACCTTCATCTTGATCAGGTTCTTCTTCTTCTTCTTCTTGCTTGACCTTGTCTTTGGATTTAGCTTCATGTTCATCAGTTTTTTGTAGCTTCAAGATTACAAATTTCTTGTACTTTCTTATTGTATTTAGATTCTTGTATAAGAATTTTTTCTTTGCCTTTGTCCTTAGAATCATATGACTCTTTCTTTTCTTGTATAGAGACTTTTGAACATTCACTTAAAGCATCATAATAGGATCCTAAGTTAGATGAACTTGGAATATCAATATTGCATGAAGAATGAAATATATTTTCCAAAAATGATTCATCTACTTTTGCTTTCTTCTTAAGAGATTCAATCAACTCCTTTTTTTTCTCATTTTCTTCTTTATAAAACTTGAGTAAAGTAATAACATATACATTATGTTACCAATATCTAAAAGTATCATAATACTATGTTTTCCATTATCAATTGATTCAAAAATTATTGCATGTATATAGTATTCAAATGTTTCAAATTTTTCATCTATTGCTTCACTATAGATCAATTTTGAGACTAGATCTATCTTTCCTTTAAATTTTTCAATCAAATTCTTGATCCCAAATTTTATGACATTTTATTTTTCTTTTCTAATCATGAACTCTATATTGTTATCTTTTGAAGTAGACATCCTTGTGACTCCCTACATAAATCAAAAGATCTAAATTACCAAGATACTATGAAGTAGAAAACCTTATATCTCTCAAATTTTTAGAAACTAGAAAATAAGAATTTTGCAAATTTAATTTCCTAGGTTTGAAGTTCGATACCTTTTGACTCCCTAATTATTAATTTGTAAAAACTTCAAAAATATTTGAATTTCAGGTTATTTTAAATTATAAAATAAATTAAATTAATCTTAAAAAGTTTTATAACTCCAAATTAATATTTTTTTACTCTACCATTAATCTACTTATCTCTCCACTATAAAAAATAATCAAAAAATAATTCTTCTAAACCACTTATCACTCCACATAACTTAATAATTAATGATAAAAATGTTATCACTAATTATAACCTTAAATAAATAAATCAACCTTAATAAATCAAACTTCCAAAGCTTAAAATTGAATTTTACCTAATTTTCTACACTTATATTCTTTTTTTGCACTATATTGCTTCTAGACACTCTTCATACTTGTGTTAACTAGCCTTTGATTCATTTTATCACTCTTCAAGTTCATGTAAATGACCTGTTGAAGGTTCATTTTAATCACCATGTTACAGTTTGACATTCCATTTTAGGAGGTAAATCATTAGGGTTTGCATGCTTAAGATTCTAACACTCAAAAAATATTATGTCTCCAAATGAACATAGGCAATGAGCGTTTCCAATATGAATGGATAGTGAATGTTCCATGCTAATTATCATTTCTATTGATACCTCTTCCTTTCTTAGTAGATGTTACACCTTTATTAATAATGCTTCTTTACCAACATTGACCAATGATTTCCACATCGTAAAAATATAATTGCTCGGCTTCTTCTTGCATTGGTCTTTTAGAAAATATGACCAATTATGCTTCCTCATCAACTGACGATGATTGAAATTCTTTTATTAATTTCACTCTCAGACTACGTCTTTTCTGCTTCTGCTTCTGGTGATGTCTATTGTTGTGCTCACTTCAAACAATTTTTGTTGTGCTTTTTGGTGTAGGTGATGGTTGTTGGACTTGCTTAGTTACTATATAACTCACTACTTGGTTGTTGTATAGCTTGTTGGCTGGTTTCACTTGGTTTCTCATTGTATAGCACTATTGTTAGTGATCTTATCCTTTAGTTATGCACTCTAGATATAATTTATTTTTCCTTGATGATAATTCACTAGTTTGAATATCATCTACCTTATTTTGCTTTGAAATATTTTCTATATTTCCTAAGAAAGAGCACAATATTAGCACTAGAATTCCTTTCATTTAATACAATACTTTTGTTGTTTGAAATATGTCTTCCTTGCACTAGAATTCAAAACATTTGTGTTGTGTTCTTAGAGTGCAATCTTTGTATTCTTCCAACATGCTATCTTTGTATTCCAATGTGCCATCTTTGTATATTGTTAAATTGATGTCTTCAATGTTGAACATCCATCTTGAATATTTTTTTGTTCTTTCTCCTTCTATAGCATTCTCTATTTCTATTAGCTTGAAAAATGATGTCACTTTTAGTGTTTTAAATTTCTCAAATATTGCTCACTTGGCTTTATTTTATGTTGGCTTCTTAATATTGTAGAGCCGAATAGGACTTAACCTTTAAAATTCTATCATTATAGAATTTTAGCTCATATCATAGACCTTTCTTTAATGGAATCTCTTCTTTCAATATCATGTTATCCTTTATAAATCGACCTATTTCTTTGTTTCTCTAGAATCTATATATCTTATCTATATTCAAGCCTCTTTTTTCACTAATAAGGGCCACAAATCCTCTCTATAAACCTCTTTCTTTGAATATTCTCTATCCTCTTTTACCTATTAGGTCTATATCTTCTATATTGGTTTCTTAAACCAATGTCAAGGTCTCTAAATGACTTGAAATATTCTCTATATTTGAAAACTTACTGAAATATTTATATGGCTGCCAATGTCAAGTCAATTCTCAAGGTCTATCTTCAATACCTAAATCCTTTTCTTTGTTAAGGTTTTCCTTTAAGACCTAAATCATTTTCTGTCAAGGTCTACATTCAAGACCTAAAATCGTTATGTCAAGTTAGATTTATCTATGACCTAAAACTTTAATAGCCTGCAACTTACATCAATACCTGCTTAATGAAAGCTTTTTGCCTTCTCTTGCACTTGAATATGAAATTATTCTTTATCTATTGTAGGCATATTCTCATTATTTTTATGACTAATCTTTATTACAACAATGCCTTAGGTCGCACCTAAGAACTCAATCCTTCAATATCAAGGTGACATAGATTTCCTTGATGCTCCAATCAAGATAGCTTGATTGTACCAAATCCTTCAACTTTATTCTAAGTGTTGATAGAAATAAGTTGTTAAGGATTTATCTATCCCTAAAAATCCTTTATAAATATCAGGGTTGACTATTTCTCTAAATAATCAATGTCTTCAAGTTGATTCACCCAAATATGAGTCCTCATATTCATTGGTTATCATTCGACCTAGTGGAGAGACCCTAGCTGATTCTGAGTCTTCAATAGTTGTTCTATGACTGTGGAAAGACCCTAGCTTTTCTCTTTTTTCTTCTCTACTTCAATATTCTTTCTTCTTCTTCAAATTTTTTTGCAATTTTCTAGCAATTTTTTAGCTGGTTATTTTTAATTTTGGGTTATTTATTTAACCCTATACTTTTTTTAATCCTCAGGTGCACTTATCAACCTAGTTTCTCTCAATATCAAATGGATATATTATGGCTTTGATACCACTGATGGATTTTGAAGACTTAATATTAATATGAAACTCATAGGATCAAATATATGATAGCCATAAGGTAATAATATCAAGATAATGATGTAAATAAAAAAATATGAGACAACTAATATGTAAATCAAGGCTAATAATATATAAACTAACATTCAATAATAAACAACAATATGAATGTAATAGCCTGAATCATACATGTACAAAGAATGTAGCACAACTTACAATATTAGTTGCTCAAATATATGCAAACTTTATTACTCCTCTTTCTCTTACAAATGTATCATAAAACTCTCATACAATGATAATGCTTTATCTGCTTACTATGTAGACAATGTAGGTTATATCCTCTATGGAGTAATATATAGCCATAGTAGGATGACTCTTTGTATGCTTGACTCTTCCTTTCCATATGCCAAGTCTCATGACTCTTGGCTTCTCTATTTGACACTTGCATACACATGACTCTATCTTGTATGCACACCTAGACATGACTCTTCACTTAGCACTCCCTAATCTAAATACACTTGCACACACTTACACATGGGACACTTGTGCACATATACTCACATTACACTTGCACACTTACACACATGACACTTGTGCATTTCCTTCACATTATTACATTACATAAAATATTTACTCACACTCTAATCTAAGACTTGACCCTAGTCTAATATTTACAAGGTGTACCATGAAGGTACCATAGGGGTACATTAGCATGTACCAAATGATGTAATATTTTCCAATAATGAGGAGGTACCAAAAAAATGTAAAACTTAAAGGAAATGATTATGTTAAGTCTATATCTCCTATAATCATCTTCTTAATTCCCTCTGCAATCCAACAACATGACCAACATCCCAATTAGATATTATCCTATGTGGGATAGATCTACTACCAATGTTGGATTTAGCAAAAAACCTCAACATCTATTGCTTCAACATTGCATATTTAATACATCGGATCAATTATAAGAAGTTGTAATGGATCAATATCAAGATGTAACTCATGTAACATCCATGTAACCTCCCATGAGCTATAATAAAATAATTTATAAATAAAATAATATAATACTTATCTAGCATTCCAATAGCTATATAATTTTTCGCATTGCTTATCACTACTTTGGCAATGTTATCAATATGCACTAAAATCACCAACTCGTCATGTTTTATAAGTAAATGTACAACTATAAATGGATCAATTTTACAACATACGTGATTTATTTTCATTATAATACCACTAACATCTTAAATGTGATGGTCATTAGCTCCCTTAGAAACTACCCATCTATTGCGAACAACCATAGGACTCAAATGGAAATAGAATATCCCTTGGAAGTTATATTATTATCATAGTTGATCATTTACTCTCAAATCTTGGTAAATATTAGAATCAATGGAAAAAATACCTACCAAATTAATATCCATATCAATATCTTCCCATACAAATAATTAATCATTAAGAAGAAATCCAACCAAATAGGTTATATATCTACAAGGAGGTACACCATCAACCATAAAATATTAAATATTACTATACAATTATGGGACTTTGATAACCATGATACACCTATAAATAAAAATTCTAGAGATGTTTTAAATTTTACATATTTTTAACTCTTTGTATTTTAATATAGTGATGAATTTTATATATGACTTAGCCTATGTGGTGCCCTAAAGCATATAAAATTTGAAATATATATGTAAAGTTGAAATTTATTATTATTTTTATAAAGAAGTCCCATACACTTTATTGGTCAGTATATAGTTATACCTATTTAGTGTAATCAAGAAGCAACAATTACTATCATGCAACGTGCATACAAGAAAAAATAGCAATTGCAAATTCAAATCCCAACTTTCACATATGTATGTTTTATTTCCTTTCTTGATTAATGGATCCCAATAAAGGGAGTGTAAGCCTTTATTTTATTAATCCATACTTAGCCTTATAGGTGTCTCTAATTCTAACCAAGCTATCTCTAGGTTAGATCATCATCATTCACTATCTATAAATCCTTCTAGGTCCATTTAAAAATCTTTTTAAATATACAAGTTAGTCAATTTCATTCTTTTTTATACTATTTACAATAAAAATGATCTTTTAGAAATATTTATATTTTGTGAGAGTGATAATACTGCTAGCCACAATCTCACCAACATCATCTATAGATATATTATTTCTAGATACATCATGAAACATGAAATTAACCTAAAATTTTGTATATTTTAAACCATACGGGTTTTTTACTACATTATTAGTTTTTAATTTTGCCCAGTTGACTATGTTGGTTGGAACTCTTATTGAGATAGGATCAAAACTCTAATTATTATAAATACAACATCAAATAGGCCATTTAAAATTGATTTTAGACAACAAATAATTTGAATTCTAAATGAATAAAACACAAGACATAGTTCTTATTCTCCTTGAAAATAAATATAGCATTGTTATACTAGGTTAGTCTCCAAAATTCCACATCATATTATTCCTACTTATCTTCTAAAATTGGCATTACATCATCATACAAAGAAGAAATCACTTTTATTTCCGCCTAAACTAATAATTTTTTCTATAATAATATCCTTACCCAAGGTCAACGTAGGATTCTCATCAACAAAGAAATTTCTTTAGTAAAACCTCCTTAGGGAAGCCTCTAAAAGGATCAATTAAATGAAACACCAAAGAAATTCAAGCATACAAAAACAAATGAAATAACCTAATGAAAACATATTTATTAAAGGTGTTTATAGCAAAGCAATGGATGCCCAAGATCCTAAGGATGATAACATCATAGCACTTCTAGCATGTAGGCCTTCATTCCCATCTAGACACCTCACTAGATAGGAAAACACCTTTATTTCCTATGGATTCATATTTCCTCATAATGCTAGCTTGAACTATGGCATCATGTTCACTATGGCATCAACCCCCCTAGTGGCATTGTGTATAGACATACAAATATGTGGTGCTACTCCATGTGTCACTATTGAGCATTATGATACATAGAAGATATTTTTCTAGCACCAAGCATTACAGAAATGTATGTACACATGCATTCTTTCTACTTAGCTCTTCATAGACTAGCACCAACTATATAGAAAGAAAAATAAAAAGTTCTATGATTTCCATTAAATTGATTCTTCATTAGCTAGGAAGATAAATCACTTTACTTCCCAACTATTTGTAATAGTTGCATATTTATATATAATGTAGGATTGATTTAGGCTAATTCATCTTCAATTATTCATATATTTCTTCCATTTTATCATTTTAATCTCCATTTTATTCACTCATATCTCACTCTATAGAATTAAGATATCCCTATGGTGCCTAAGATTTTGTTTTGCTACTTCTTTTATTACATTGGAATAGAGTACCCTATGTTTTACAGCGCCACATCGTACATGTACTAAGCATGTGTATTATCATAAACATAGCTAAATTATACCTATATTCTCTAATGTAGATATATTTTTATTATCTATAAATAAATTTATATTCATGTACGAAAGACATTTTATGTCCTATTTTTGTTACATAACTCTAAATCATATATTTTTGGCACCTTAAGCTAGTTCAGGAATTTGTTCTCTATGCCTCCACATATAGTGGTTCTTTCCAAGGATAGAACATTTTGTATGCTTTATCACTAAATATTTACTCACAAGAATAAGGTATTACACCAAGTTCAATGTCCAAGTACCCTAAAAATATCATATTTATAGATAAATAATAGATATTAAGAAGTCATCAATAATGGATGTTGAATCAAAGGACACCAACAAGCTCATCCAAGATGCCCTATATGAACAAATAAATAAACTATTTAGAAAATTTTGGGAACTCATGATCAATACAATATCCTTATCCATAACTTCCACCTTTGTACCATTTGAGAGCCACTAACCATTCAAAGTGCATATCAATATCAACATTCTAATCTTTTCATCTTGAATCAATGTCAGATAATTAGACACATGGATTTAAAAATTTTATGTCTATTTCATCGTCAAAAAAAAAATAGTAGTAATAGGATCATTTTGTGACCTTAAATATGTCAAAATTAGTTTCCTATTGGTAGAAGCGAGTAGTAATAAGCTTATAGATTAAAAAATACCATCATGACTTAGATTATGTTTATGAATTTGGAACATGATAATTTCTAACCCTTGCATCACTATAAGGATGAATACATGCATTTATAGCAATTACACTAGTGTAGGGACCAATCTATTCAACAACACCCAAAATAAGTTCAATGAACTTCTCAATTGGATATGTATTAATAGATAAGAATCACCAAATCCTAAAGTATGTCAATGGGATTAATTATCACATCCATTTAGATATGGATTTTCTTCTACTATACTCTATGGAATAAGCATTCCTCTTCACATCAAAACTAGAATAGAGATTATTAGAAAAGTAGAAAGGTCTAATGTTAGCTCCTTACATAACATCATTGATACCAAAAGCCAATCCATAAATTACATTACCACCTGTGGCACCAATGCTTGAAGGACTCTTAGTGACATCTAATCCCAATAATCCTATATAAATATAGAATGAGTATAAAAAAATGGATAATAAGTATTGCAGACACCATAAATCTCACATTCATAGTGAAATTCAATATCAAGTTCAACATAAATCACTAGTAGTATAGCCATAGGTCAATGCTTATTCCTATGAATTAGAAGGAAAAAATAAGGGATATGTTACATTCTTGAGCACCAAAATTTAGAAATATGATAATGCCTCAACCTCAAATTCTTCTAAAGATGAATAGTTATTTCAATAAATTTTTAGGTAAATTATAATCTCTCCATGTTATCATTTATACAAGATCTAAAATATAATTTTGAAAGACATGGTCAAGAGCCTATGTTTCTAGATATATTTCTGGATAATGGTATACCCATAACCTTACTCATGAGGTTGGATTAACACAGGTAAAGGCATAGAGGTTCAACATATATGCATTATAGAGTATAGCATCAAGACAATATATGATTCAATTACTTGTTATATGGTATCATTAGACATCTATGATATATTACTACAAAGAGCATGCATCTTTGACCATAAATCAATGTACTAAACTTATCTATATAAATTATCAATGTGCATAAAAATGATGTTGTACCACATCCCAAAGTGCCTAGCTCAGAAAAAGGTGACTATTATCAATAAAGTAGTACAATAATTTGATCTCTCATAAACAAAAATTTGTCTTGCTTAACAATTTGAACTGAGAACCATGGTACTAATAAAATTAGATTTGGCATGTCATCTATATCTTGTTTAACATAATCTTAGCATATAGATTAATTTTAATTTTTGGTTATGCATTTTGAGATTGATAAGTACTTTGGAAATATTTATGTACCTAATTAATGATATTATAGGATCATTCACAGGGTCCTTTATCATTCTCTATGTAGATAACATCATCATCTTCAAAACAGTTTGGAGGATCATCTACAACATGTGTGTCAAGTTTTAGACATTTTTCTATCAAATCCTTCAAGTCAACCTAGGTAAGTACACCTTTAACATCATAGATAACCTATTTGGACTATATTATTTACTGTTAGGGTATACATGTGATCTATAAAAGATACACATTATCAAAAAATAACAAATGCCAACTAATATGATGGAACTTATATATTTTTTGGGTCTTTCCAACTTTTATCATGGGTTCATGCTATGTTTTACATGTTTTTATAGCCTCTCAATAAATTCATGTATGGGAAAGTTGCTTTTTACTAGAATTCATAGTAGTAATTGTTTCATGAGCTCAAGCACCACATTTGTTCAATACATATGCTTACATGTTAGATATTGATTAGTCATTCAAAGTTGAGACTAAAGCATTAGAATATGCACTTGGGATTATCCTAATCAAGAATGGACACTCGATGTCCTACCCTTCTAAGATACTCCCTCATATGGATCAACACTACTCAACATACAAGAAGGAATTATCAGGAAATTATCAAACTATCTAGTAATGGCACCACTACCTTATGGGTAAGGAGATCAATATATATTCTGATCATAGGCCAATATATCACTTGCACTCATAAATTAAGATAGAAAATTCATACAATATAAAATGGATAATCTACCTTAAATGTTAGATTTTTATGGTATGTAGTGTGACCACAAGATGTAAAATAACTAATCCAAGATGAATGTAAACTAATGGCACAATAATATATAGGAAAGTAATAAGATGAACATCTGCAAATAACTCAGAAATATACCATTAATAAAAGTGACAAAAATAGTACAATGCTATTTAATGGAGGACATGAACACTCCATGTATATATATGAAAGGACTACATTGTACCATACTACTAAACTATAACACACACACACTCTATAATCACTTCCACTCCTCTATAACACTCACTATGAGGCATTTATATAGGAATATAGATTCCTTGTCCCTTACTCTACCTAGGACTTATGTACATGTGGACTACATGCACATTTACAACTTGCACATTGACACTTGTACATTTATTACAATACTTGAAGTAACTAACTTACTTCACTCTAAATTAAACTCCTACTATAGCTATGTACCAAAGGTGGTACATTTACATAACCCAAATGATGTAATATACTCTAACACCCCTTGTATTATATTATTTGGGTATTGAAGACTTTAGTCTTCAATATGGATCTTTATATTTAGAATAATCTTCAACTTGGTCTGGTTCTTCTTCTTATTATTATTATTATTATTATTCTTTAGTTTTCATGTTGTTTCTTCTTATCATTTTTATTCCACTGCCTTTTTTTGTTTCTGAGTGTTTGGAAGAATCTTTGACCATGTAGTCTTCTAAGTATTCTTTATGGAATAGTGATATCATAATTTTGCAAGTCATAACTGGATCATAACTACTTCCTTTCTTGGTCAATGATTTCTTGTATGACATATTTTCTTGATCTTTACAAAAGTCAAGCTTGAGCTCATTATTAGTGGATGCTTCTGAAACAATATCTTGGAAGAAATAGTCTAATCTGAATATTAATCTCTCCTTGAATATTTTGTAGTATTTCTTTGTTGTAACAGTAGTAATAAGGATGATATTTTCCTCCACAATATTTACATGGATGGAAACTCTAGCAGTTAACCTTCTCATGACCATATTTCCTGCAGTAGGTGCATAGTAAAGATATCCCAATGTCTTTGTTATCTATTTTAGGAATATCATGTTTATCTAATTCTTTGATGAAATAGCTAAAGCAAGTGTGTACAAATGAATCTATTCTAACTTTACCTTTTTCATAGATATGTATGAGATCTTGATCAATATTCTTTTTTCCCTCTCGAATATGATCTTTATTATCATCACCTCTCTTTATTGTCTTATTAGAAGATGTTCCTGAAGAAATTAATTTCACAAAAGTATTAGTTTATGAGTTTTTATTCTTCTCTTTCATTTGCATCTTCCATTGAATTTATGAATCATCAATCTGAAGAACACAAGCTTATACTGAGAGGGGGGGTGAACAGTATAAGACCACTTTTTACTTTTCTTTCCCAAACAGTATTAATCAATATAATCAATGGCAATATCAATAGCAATAACCAAAGCAATGCACAAATCATCACACACAATAGAGACACCAATTTAACGTGGTTCACCCAATGTGGGTTACATCCACGGAGAAAATATTTCTTCTAAATATTTCTCAAATAATATCTTGGGAATCCTTCCCAATTACAATGTTTATGGACCTCTATCCAAAGGAGATGTTGATCCCCTAAATCTGGTTTGTGGATCTCTATCCACAGGAGAACTCCTTCTCCTCTGCTCTAGCTGGTGATCCTCTAGAAGACTACTACCTCCACTACACTGGCTTGTGGATCTCTCTCCACTGAAGACTCTTGTCCCCACTTAGAAGACCTATCCTCACTACCCTGGCTGATGGATCTCTATCCACTAGAGACTACTGTCCTCTCTACTCTATCACCTCCAAAGCTCTATCTCAAATATATACTAAACATAGTCTAGTCGGTCTAGCACAAATCTGCTCAACAAGTCCACTCAAATCTGCACTAAACATAGTCCAGTCGGTCTAGCACAAATCTACTCAACAAGTCCACTCAAATCTGCACTAAACACAGTCCAATAGGTCTAGCACAAATCTGCTCAACAAGTCCACACATAACTTGCTCAAATATGCTCAACAAGTTCACTTAGAACTTGCTCAAATATGCTCAACAAGTTCACTCAAAACCTGCTCAAATCTGCTCAACAGGTCCACTCAGAACCTGCTCAAATCTGCTCAACAGGTCCACTCAGAACCTGCTCAAATATGCTCAACAGGTCCACTCAGAACCTGCTCAAATTTTCTCAACAGGTCCACTCAGAACCTGCTCAAATCTGCTCAACAGGTCCACTCAAAACCTGTCCAAATATGCTCAACAAGTCCACTCATAACATGTCCAAAATTGCTCAACAAGCTCACACAGAACTTGTCCAAATATGCTCAATAAGTCCTCTCTAGAACTTAACCAAATATGTATTGTAAGCTTCTACAAAAGCTCACACAAAATCAGTCCACAAGTCTTCTCAAAGACTTGCCTCAAATCTGCTTAACAAGTCCACACATAGAACTTGTCCAATCTCATAGAAGCATAAAGAGAATTGTTAGAGACTCAATATGTTCTACTCTCAATGCACAATCACTTTCAAAATTTTCTCAATCTCATAGAAGCATAAAGAGAATTGTTAGAGACTCAATATGTTCTATACTCAATGCTCAATCACTTTCACAATTTTCTCAATCTCATAGAAGCATAAAGAGAATTGTTAGAGACTCAATATGTTCTATACTCAATGCTCAATCACTTTCACAACTCAAATCAGAATGTAGAATAGTTTGTTTTATGGAACTTGAACAATCACTTCATACAACCACTTGACTAGGCTCAACCAACTCAACTCAACCAATTGCTTAATGAAACTCCCTTTCTCACAAACCCTAGTCCAAGCATATATCAACCAACTCAAAATGTTTCCAACAATGCTCAACAACAAATCTCACATAACAATGATACTCATGTTCTTTTCAAAAACCCTAGTTCAAGTTCTTTGCACAATAACTCACTTCAACAACAATGCTTATAAAACAATATTCATATAACAATGATACTCATGATCTTTGCAAAACCCTAACTCAAGTTCTTCACACAACCAATGGCTTCAACAACTATGCTTATAAAACAAGGTTTTAATCACAACTCTTAATTCCAGAAAACCTTGAAGCATTAACTCAAGCACTTTTAAAAAGGAAACCCTAATCAAATCCTTTTCACTCCAAACTTTATTTTCTAGTAAGCCAATCAATCAACTCAACCAAGGAAGAATTTGCCCATACCTTTTTGCTTGACAAGGAGTTGATCTCACAAATCTGCCACACTCACAATTACTTCTTTGCCAATCTCAATAAGGGTTAGAAGATAATAATTTCCTCAACAAAACACAATACAAAATGATATCAAAATTACACCTTATCACTCCAACTTAAATAATATTCAATACCTTCACAATAATCTTCTTTAACACAAAAACCCCTTTAAAATTAAACAATACTCAAAAAGTCTTAATCCTTCAATATGCCAATATAGTAATTTAAGACTTTATCAAAAATAATTAAAACCAAAAACCTCCTTATTACTCCAAGTGATAATTTTCAACTACCACCACTATCCAACAAACACCCTTTCTAAACAATTCCACTTACAACCCTTATACCTCCAAACTTAGGCAAATAATAAAAATTTAATGCAAAATATTTACCTTACCTTTGGAGGGATTCGAACCCTCAATAATGCCCGTGACGTACGCCTTGCCACGGCTCCAACATCCGCATGAGCTACACACTCATTTGAGATAGAGGAAGCACCACGTGCTTCAAAATGTATCACTCTTTTGCCCCTTTGCAAAAACGTGCACCTTTGGCACCTTCAACCAACATGACTGCCAATGCACACCACCATATTTTGAACGTTGGCTTCCTTGCCAACAAATATTTTACCACTTGCCCACTTGCCACTAGGCCAAGCTACCCGGTTGGCCTTCGACCATTCGACGCCTTCCACTTTGTTTTTGTTCGTTGGCAAATCAAACACGAAATTTGTAGTCCCTTTTCACGAGCTCTTCTCTTTAACAATTCGTATGCAATTAATCGATCGAGCAAGGATAAATTTTAATGCCCTTTGGGCATAGGTATTTATATTAAATTCCTCCATGCTTTGTAAAACGTCGGTGCCTTTGAAGCTTTCATTACCATGAGACGTCGATGAAGATTAGAACCTTGATAAAGTGCTTTGAATATTTTAAACTCCAAACCCATCTTTGGGTATTGTAAAATATTAAATATTTTACTTTGGGCTTTTAACCAAATCACTTAATATTATAATATCAAACATTATAATATTATATCCTTTTAACCATTATAATATTATTGCTTCCTTCTCATTGCATACCATGGTGTAAATAATATTTATTTATAAAATTTAAATTCTCATTGAATTTAAATAATTTATAAAAAATATTATATCTCCTTTTTAACTTTGCACTGATTCTCTTGACCTTTGGCCTTCTTCCTGGATATCAAATAACAACTTTGACAACTTTGTTCCTTGACGAAAACCTTGATATTAATGTTGACTTCATTTCTTGACATCAATGACAACTTTAACTTTTAGGACTCAAAATGTCCAACAATCTCCCCCTTTGTCATTGATGGCAACCCAAAAACTTTTTACCAAAAACTTGACTTCTTCTTCTGTGTTGCTCCCCCTGGGACACTGCTCCCCCTGGCTCAATGCTCTCTCAAATATCAAATCTCTCCCCTATACTCAAATCTCTCTCCCCCTTTGACATCAATGGCAAAGGGTCACCTTTGGGGCTCGGGGCTAAGAATGAGCCTCTTAGCTTAGTCCCTCCCCCACCTTCTATTAAGGTGGTTAATTATGGGGTGGGAGTATTTCTACTCCCAGAAAGCACTGTTCTTTACCTTTATCCTCTTCTCTTCTTTTTTGAATTTTTTGAATCCTTTGACTGTTTCTATCCGTGTCTATGTTCCTGTCCATGTCATCATTCTTGTTCCTATTCCTGTTCCTGTTCACATCCATGTTCTTGTTCCTATTCCTGTTCATATCCATGTTCACATCCATGTTCATATTCCTATTCATATCCATATTCATGTTCATATTCTTGTTCCTATTCATGTTCAAGTTCCTGTTCATACCTATCTCTAGAATGTCTGCTCTACACCACTTTGTTGTATGACCATCATTATTGCACTTATAACACTTAATGTTATTATTCCTTGGAGGTGCAAATATCTTAGGATTTCTCCTAGTGAAGCCATATCTTCTTCTATCATGAACCCTGCAATTCATTGCCTTGTGACCAAACTGATTACATGAGTAACAATACCCATGAAAAAGTTGTCTATTCCCATATTCCTGTCTTTCATGTGTCCTGCATTGTGAAGCCATGTGCCCAAACTTGTGACATGAGAAGCATCTTCCATTAAAGAAACCTTGCCTAGACCCCATTGGTCTCTTAGTCTCTTCTACCTGTTTCCTGTTCCATATGTTCCTTACTTGTGCATTGTTCCTTTCCTTGTTGAACTTTCTATTGTCCAACTTATCCTTAGAAGTCTCACTCTCTCTTTTACTTACTTCTTTTGATGCTTCTTCTTTTCTGGTGTTTGAGCTTGAATCTCCTTTTTCTGCTTCCTATTTCCTTTGTTCTTCTTTAGAACTAAGTCCTATTTTGGTGACTGATGACTTTTGTGCATTGATAATCCTATCCAAAGTCTTTGGATTCTCCTCAAACTTGTGCAACTTGTCCTTAGAGCATTTTACTTCCATCCTTAGTGAAACTATCTCATGCTCTAATCTTTCACACTCTAGATCTTTTATCTTTAATTTTTTGACCATACCTTTTTCAATTTTCCTTGTCTCTTCAACCTTGATTTTGAAGTTGGTGAGTTCTTGTAGAAACTTTGCTTTTGCTTTCTCATCTTCTTGAGCTTGAACCCTTAATCTTGAGTTCTTCCTTTTTAATTCTTCAAGAGTAACCATAAGTCTTTCACATTCTACCTCTTTTACCTTTGACTGTTCAATCATACCTTCTTCAACTCTTCTTGCCTTTTCAACCTTATCTCTCAAGTCAGAGATATCTTGTAGAAGATTTGTCTTACATTTCTCATCTTCTTGTATTTGAGCCTTCAATTCTAAATTCTCTCTTTTCAATTCAACAAGTTCCTTAAGAGTGGCTTTCTCTTTTTCTTTTTCTGAATCTTCTATAGGAGCATTTTCTTCTAATACTGAAAGTAGAGTTTTTTCTTCATACCTATTTTGATTGTCCTCATTATCCTTTCTTGAACCAACCTCTAGGATTTCATTTTTGAAAATGTCATCTTCATCTTCACCACTACTAAACCCATTGCAATAACCTGCATCATGGTCGAGTTGACCATAAACAAAATATTCTTATGGACAATAAGTTGTATGGTGACCTGTGTTCCCACATCTGGTACAAAAATTTATCAATCTGATCTTTTCTCCACTGCTTGATTCATCTCTTGAATCTATTTCCATTCTTCCTCCCAAAACAACAATATCAAGTTCATCTTCCTTTTCTTTCATGACCATGTGTGATATTTTCTTCTTATGTCTCATGGTTCTACCTTTGCCTTTCTTTGCCATTTGTGTTCTTGTAAGATCTTCCTTCAAGATGTTAAACCTTTTCCGAAGGAACCAACTCTGATACCAATTGAAGAACATAAGCTTATACTAAGAGGGGGGGTGAACAGTATAAGACCACTTTTTACTTTTCTTTCCCAAATAGTATTAATCAATATAATCAATGGCAATATCAATAGCAATAACCAAAGCAATGCACAAATCATCACACACAATAGAGACACCAATTTAACGTGGTTCACCCAATGTGGGTTACATCCATAGAGAAAATATTTCTTCTAAATATTTCTCAAATAATCTCTTGGGAATCCTTCCCAATTATAATGTTTATGGACCTCTATCCAAAGGAGATGTTGATCCCCTAAATCTGGTTTGTGGATCTCTATCCATAGGAGAACTCCTTCTCCTCTGCTCTAGCTAGTGATCCTCTAGAAGACTACTACCTCCACTGCACTGGCTTGTGGATCTCTCTCCACTGAAGACTCTTATCCCCACTCAGAAGACCTATCCTCACTACCCTGGCTGATGGATCTCTATCCACTAGAGACTACTATCCTCTCTACTCTATCACCTCCAAAGCTCTATCTCAAATCTATACTAAACATAGTCTAGTCGGTCTAGCACAAATCTGCTCAACAAGTCCACTCAAATCTGCACTAAACACAGTCCAATAGATCTAGCACAAATCTGCTCAACAAGTCCACTCAAATCTACACTAAACATAGTCCAGTCAGTCTAGCACAAATATTCTCAACAAGTCCACACATAACTTGCTCAAATCTGCTCAACAAGTTCACTCAGAACTTGCTCAAATCTGCTCAACAAGTTCACTCAAAACTTGCTCAAATTTGCTCAATAGGTCCACTCAAAACCTACTCAAATCTGCTCAATAGGTCCACTTAGAACCTACTCAAATCTGCTCAATAGGTCCACTCAGAACCTGCTCAAATATTCTCAATAGGTCCACTCAGAACCTGTCCAAATCTACTCAACAGGTCCACTCAGAACCTATCCAAATATGCTCAATAGGTCCACTCAGAACCTGTCCAAATCTGCTCAACAAGCTCACATAGAACTTGTCCAAATATGCTCAATAAGTCCTCTCTAGAACTTAACCAAATATGTATTGTAAGCTTCTACAAAAGCTCACACAAAATCAGTCCACAAGTCTTCTCAAAGACTTGCCTCAAATATTCTTAACAAGTCCACACATAGAACTTGTCCAATCTCATAGAAGCATAAAGAGAATTGTTAGAGACTCAATATGTTCTACTCTCAATGCACAATCACTTTCAGAATTTTCTCAATCTCATAGAAGCATAAAGAGAATTGTTAGAGACTCAATATGTTCTATACTCAATGCTCAATCACTTTCACAATTTTCTCAATCTCATAGAAGCATAAAGAGAATTGTTAGAGACTCAATATGTTCTATACTCAATGCTCAATCACTTTCACAACTCAAATCAGAATGTAGAATAGTTTGTTTTATGGAACTTGAACAATCACTTCATACAACCACTTGACTAGGCTCAACCAACTCAACTCAACCAATTTCTTAATGAAACTCCCCTTTCTCACAAACCCTAGTCCAAGCATATATCAACCAACTCAAAATGTTTCCAACAATGCTCAACAACAAATCTCACATAACAATGATACTCATGTTCTTTTCAAAAACCCTAGTTCAAGTTCTTTGCACAATAACTCACTTCAACAACAATGCTTATAAAACAATATTCATATAACAATGATACTCATGATATTTGCAAAACCCTAACTCAAGTTCTTCACACAACCAATGGCTTCAACAACTATGCTTATCAAACAAGGTTTTAATCACAACTCTTAATTCCAGAAAACCTTGAAGCATTAACTCAAGCACTTTCAAAAAGGAAACCCTAATCAAATCCTTTTCACTCCAAACTTTATTTTCTAGTAAGCCAATCAATCAACTCAACCAAGGAAGAATTTGCCCATACCTTTTTTCTTGACAAGGAGTTGATCTCACAAATCTGCCACACTCACAATTACTTCTTTGCCAATCTCAATAAGGGTTAGAAGATAATAATTTCCTCAACAAAACACAATACAAAATGATATCAAAATTACACCTTATCACTCCAACTTAAATAATATTCAATACCTTCACAATAATATTCTTTAACACAAAAACCCCTTATTAAAATTAAACAATACTCAAAAAGTCTTAATCCTTCAATATGCCAATATAGTAATTTAAGACTTTATCAAAAATAATTAAAACCAAAAACCTCCTTATTACTCCAAGTGATAATTTTCAACTACCACCACTATCCAAAAAACACCCTTTCTAAACAATTCCACTTACAACCCTTATACCTCCAAACTTAGGCAAATAATAAAAATTTAATGCAAAATATTTACCTTACCTTCGGAGGGATTCGAACCCTCAATAATTCCCGTGACGTATGCCTTGTCGTGGCTCCAATAGCCGCATGAGCTACGCGCTCATTTGAGATAGAGGAAGCACCACGTGCTTCAAAATGTATCACTCTTTTGCCCCTTTGCAAAAATGTGCACCTTTGGCACCTTCAACCAACACGACTGCCAATGCACATTGTCGCATTTCTAACGTTGGCTCCCTTGCCAACAAACATTTTACCACCTACCCACTTGCCACTAGGCCAAGCTGCCTGGTTGGCCTTCGACCATTCGACGCCTTCCACTTTGTTTCTGTTCGTTGGAAAATCAAACATGAAATTCGTAGTCCCTTTTTCACAAGCTCTTCTCTTTAACAATTTGTATGCAATTAATCGATCGAGCAAGGATAAAGTTTAATGCCCTTTGGGCATAGGTATTTATATTAAATTCCTCCATGCTTTGTAAAACGTCGGTGCCTTTGAAGCTTTCATTACCATGAGACGTCGACAAAGATTAGAACCTTGATAAAGCACTTTGAATATTTTAAACTCCAAACCCATCTTTGGGTATTGTAAAATATTAAATATTTTACTTTGGGCTTTTAACCAAATCACTTAATATTATAATATCAAACATTATAATATTATATCCTTTTAACCATTATAATATTATTGCTTCCTTCTCATTGCATACCATGGTGTAAATAATATTTATTTATAAAATTTAAATTCTCATTGAATTTAAATAAGCTTAGATATAAAGGATATATATCTAAAAACGCCGAGAGTTATCAATATCGAGGTGCCTATCTCATTTCTTGGGGGTGTTCATGTATTTATACAATATTTTATTAAACAGTTGCAACGGTTGGTTAGGCGGTTGTTTTAGTTTAAATATTTTAAATGTTTGCAACGGTTGGTTAGTCGGCTATTTTAGTTTAAATATTTTAAATTTTTTTGTTAATGTCGGATTTTTTAATAAAAAAAATGTGTTTACGACATGACATGTATGACCTCTTTGCCTTCCACCCCCTTGTCTGCCGTTGTAGGAATGTCTCTCGACGTAATAATTTATAAAAAATATTATATCTCCTTTTTAACTTTGCATTGATTCTCTTGACCTTTGGCCTTCTTCCTAGATATCAAATAACAACTTTGACAACTTTATTCCTTGATGAAAATCTTGATATTAATGTTGACTTCATTTCTTGACATCAATGACAACTTTAACTTTTAGGACTCAAAATGTCCAACACAATCATGCTTTTAAGCCATATTGGTATTTTTCTTGCTCCTTTTACTATTACATTATTTAATGTGTTCTTTGGAGTAGACATCCTTATAGATCCCTAGTTTAGAGTAAGCTATAAGCTTAATAAAGTGCTTAGTAAATAATAGTTCACCTATTGAGTTGATTTTGTAATGTTTTGAAAATAACAATAATCAACTTTTATTTCACCTTATCTCTCCTAATGAACTATGCACTTAATTTTGAAGTTCTCTATAGTTGGATTTCTTTTGTCTCTTTAGTATAAGTATGAGATAAGTTTAAGTATATAATTCCAAATTCTTTAAGTGATTGATGAAATTCTTTTTATATCCCTTGATATTAATAATTTAATGTTTCTAAATTCCAATAATATATTTTAAGTGTAGTATACCTTATAAATCACATGCAAACAAAAATTTGAAATAGAAATTTGTCGTGCGAACTCACAGTCATCCCTCATCCTCCAAAAGAGACCAGTAACAATGATTCCCAAATTTTGTCTAGAGTAAAGCCTACTCATGTGTTTGGGTAAGACAATAGATAACTCCATTTTGTCATCCATCATGCAACAAAAAACCTGTAAGATGTTTTTATTGAATATGGTGTGGTTATAATATCTCCACGTATGGCTCACAAAGACATTCTCCATGTTGATCCACAAGCTCCACATACCCCAAATATTGAAGCCATGCATAAGAGTGTATGTTGAAAATAAGTCCTATGAACTTAGAAAAATTCCATGGATTGATGAAATATCAGTGATGTGTCTTGAAAATTCTATCCAATCTAAGGTAGATTTCCATAACATGGAGAATATGTGGCTACCCAATAAACCTAAATCTTGAGAAAATTTACAAAAGAGATACAAACATGGGATTTCCATCGACTAGGGGGAGCATAACTTTCATTCAGAATGGTGATGTTAGGCAAAGAAACCCCCAGGTTAACTAGAAATTCAGTGGCTTGGTTTCCTTTCCTAAAGACATGTTTGACGGTGACATTAGGGGAAGAGCTCAAAAAAAACTTTGCCTTAGAGATTAAATTGGAGATGCTCCAGGAAACTAATTGGATGCCTACAATGCTTCTAATAATATTCATAGTCACCTTCGACAATAATGTTAGGGTTTTTTATTCTAGACATGAGAGATAGACCTTGGAATAGGGCTCGATATTTAGCAAAATGGTTGGTTTGGACACCAATATTTTTGACAAAGGCTAGAAATTTCTCCCCTGTATGATCTTAAAATATACCTCCTACTCTAGTCGGCATCATATGCCTTTGGTAGCACCATAAAAATTTATACTTGATCCATACCAAAGGTAGAGGAGACCACTTGATAAGTGAGTGATCAACCACAAAATAGGGTGAGGAAAGATTACAGGAAGGGAGTTGGAGGGACTTGGATAACCAAGCTTCACTCAGGGACTTCGACCACCTAGTGCCCTAAATTATTTTCAAATACCATGTGAATAACTCTAGAAATAACATAGTTGGAATCATGGATGGAGTTATTGAAGGCTCTGGAATTTTGTTCACACCAAACTTCCCATAGGAAATGGAGGATACAAAAGGTCCAAAATATTTTGACACAAACTTTTAAGGGGATTAGGCCACTATAAACAAATGTTTGTAGACACCAAAATCTAGTCACTTGTCATCCATCTGTAACCTCCCACCACAATTATCCATTATTTATATACATATTTAAATATTATATTTATATATTTTTAATAAATATATATATATATATATATATGAATTAATCCCAACCCTCCATCACATTTTAATCTTAGCCATTCATCCGCCTTAATCCATGCCACTTGTCCAGATTTAATATCCACCCTTCCTCATGTTTTAATCTCGGCCACTCATTTAGTGTTGTCAATTCCCTAACATGTCGAAGGGAAGATTATAAAGAGGAGTAATTTTGATAACTCAACCCCTAAGTCCCCTTAAGAAGTTCTAGAATACTAATCCTTTCTAAGTTCCTAAGATCCCTAAGTTCCTCTTGGAGGTCTTAAACCCTAGCCCTATCATTTTCATCCTTGTCCCCCATCATCGTTGTTCGCATCTTCTGCATCCACCATCGTAAACCTAGCATGAACCATATCTAGTTATGCAACCCTTTCCTCAATTGCCTAACACCCTCCAGATCCCACCAAGCATCCACCAGAGCCTACCGAGCACCCACAAGAGCTTCCTGAGTGCCCTCCAAATCCTCCAGAGTGCCTCTAGGTGTTTTTGGTCATCATTGAGTGCTTGTGGGCATTTCCTGTTCTAGATCTGCAGCCCTACGGCCCTTGATAACCATTAGGACATATTTTCAACCTTCACTGGTAGAATTTACGTAAGAAGGAAATAAAAACAAGTTTCTTGACAAGGTAAAATTTCATTGCATTTATTTTATGTTTTTATGCTTTGTTATAGCTTTCATTGCAATACTAGGGTTTAGTGATTTTATTCCTTCTAAGGGTCTCATGCAGTGGAGCCCTCATAGATATTACTGATCCTTTTTATTTTTGGTTGTGTGCAGGTGTAAGAACTACATTCATTGGAAGTTGTTGAAGCTAGGGTGGCCCTATCTAGGATATACCAACCCACCTGCAACCTTGTTGGGATTGAATCAATCACTTAGACACCACCATTATTTTTAACTAGGTTTTTGGAGAACCCTAGTACTCTGTAATTTTGTATCAAAAATAAACATTATAAAACCCCATATTTTGGGCATATCTATTATAACATTTGAGATCCACTTGCAGCAATAAAGAGGTTATCTATTTTTGTGTAATCCTTATGTGTTATGGTGTTTATTGTCATTTTACATTATTATATAGGTGTTACTTGATTTTTAATTCACAAGGTCATTCAGAGAAAAGTAAGGGACCTAGGCAATACCCATAGAGGAAAATAATGAAAAAATAAATTTGAGGGAGAAAGGACAGGTGAGGAAAATATGTTGGGTAGATTTGCAATCTTGCTTTCAAAGGTAATAGCAGTTAGGAATGGGGAGCCCTCGAATGTGAATATTTAGAATGGAGAGGGTTTTGTTGTTGAACAACAAACCAAAAGAAGAAAAAAATTTGGGAATGAGATGCTTGTTCCAAATGATATTATAAGGGAACCATGGTTTACTAGGGTTTTCATTAAGGAAATAGACATATTTGATAGAGAAAAGCTCATTTCACTGGGAGTCCATAGGAGTTTATATTCAACTAAATATATGGGAATAACATAGATATGCAACATGTTAGACAAAAAAATATTAGCTCTTTTCTATTTTTCATTCAAATTACTGTGAGGAATGGTTTTCTAGTGCTTTTTGTCAACATCAATGAATGCACACGTGTACCAAATAGTATGTCATTCATAGGTTTGAGGTGGATCAAATCAATATGGTTCTGAAGAGGGTTGTTACCTAGCCATGTGTCCTCCCAAATGGCCATCACCAAGTTTCTAATGGATTCCTTTGTTTATGATATCCCTTGTACACAAGATGTAATTCTAGGTGGCAAAAACTTGAATAGGTGAAGGATCATCCAAAAAAATTGGTTTATGTCAGAATTATTTAGCATTGATGATATCAACCCACAGTGACTTTTATTTTGAAGGATCTACCATCCTTGCTTGGCAATGAGGGCTAGGTTCATCTATCTAACCTTCTTGAGCCCGATACCACCATATTATTTCTTGGAGTAGACCTGGTCCCATGCAACTAAATGGAATATTTGTTTGTGTTCTAAGCCTGACCAAAGAAAATTCCTCTAGAGCTATTCAATATTATTACAAACTTCAATAAAAATATGGAATATGGAAACAAAGGAAATAGGGATGCTCTGAAGAGTGGATTTGACTAAGGTGGCCTTTATTGCCTAACTAAGAATACCTCCTTTCCATATTACCAATTTTTTGTGAGTTCTCTCAATGAGTGGAAACCAAAGATATTTTTCGGTAGAACCAACAAAAAGTGGAAAACCAAGGTAGGTAGCAGGAAGGTCAGTAATGGTACAACCAAGGATATTATAATGAAAGTAATTTTATTAAGGTAAAACCCTTACATTTATAATGCCCCAAATCCTAAGTAATGAATGTTGGATGTTGTCTCAATGTGCACTGCTCTCCTTAAATGGTAGATATATGACAATGATAGTGATTCTTTAATGCTGCTTTAACCCTTTTGGTAACATTGACCTTGATCCTTTAATATTATCTGCTCCTCTTTCAGTGCGTATGGATACTCTTTCTGGCTCACTGTAGATACGTTGTTCTCCTCCTTGAGTTTAAGCACTTTAAATAGCATGGAAATCTCTTGATGTTGTACAAGTGTCACTCAGGAGTTACATTAATTTTCTTCAATGCTTAATCCTCCTTGTAATATGTTTATGCTTTCAATACTTGGTGTATTTATTGGTTAGATGTGATGATGAAATATAGATGTTATAGTCTCTTCAAATGTTGGTCAATGAATCTTCAACACTCTCGGTTTGTTGAGATGATTATTACACCTTTCACTCCTTTGAAATATATCTTTAATGCTTCCAAGATGAGCGTTATGATTTTTTGAATGCTCTCTCCCTACACAAGCATTATGTAATACTCTTTTTTTATCCTCCAAGTGTTACTTGCATGTGAGGACATCTTCAATGTCTCCTTTTCTTCAGTATTTCTTCTCCAATGGGTGCAAGTTGTTCAATCTTGGTTTCAATGCTTTTCTCCTTATTTCCAGTGAGTGTAAGCTTGTGCATTTTCCAACAAATAATTATTGTATTCTCCTCAAGGTTGGCTTCAGCTATTGCATTTCTAGGATACTCCAACACTGCCCTCTTGGAAGATGATATGGCTTCAATCTATGGTTGGTTTGATCACTTCTTTCCTAGCTGGTGATTCATCTCTAATCGATGATAGCTTTCACTGGAAATTTATCCATGTGATCAGTTGTATAATTTATTCCTTATCCACCTCTTTATTTTACATAATATGTATTTTTTTAACCTTAGATCTATCTTCCTTACACTAAATCCTATGCCTCCCTTTATGTGTTACAGACTCTTATTACATAGGTACTGATCTGGTGCTTCTATACACCTTCGAACATCAACTTATGAGCCTTTGATGGTTTTATTTCTCTACCTATATATCTTCCCCCCTTGACATCAATTTTGTGACCGCTTGATGGTTGTATAATGTTAGTCGATGTAATACCTTTGAATGGCAATCACTTTAATCCTTCTATTGCTATTTAAAGTACAAGAATGGTGCTCCTTTCTCATTGTAAATATTATTTGTAATATTTAAGATAATGTACCTTAACTTGCACCAATTTTTGGACTAAAAGTCTCCTTTTCCAAGATCTCTAACTTTTTTGGTAAGGTAACTTCTTGAGAGCAAATGTTGCCTTCCTTACTAGACAACACTAACCTCTAATTTCTGCACTTGGATAACTTAGTAAGAATGAATCCAAGTATACAGCTAATGTGCTATTCAAGAGGTTTAACTTTGCACTATTGTTTACTTTAACTAAATTATAGTGTAGTAATAATGAACTCTTAAGGTAACTCGAAGTATGCACTAATTTTCATTGTAACTTAATTACTTAGTGCACCTTGAATCTCTGTAACTCGATGTATTCAGTGCATATTAAAAAAAAACTTTTAAGAACAACTAGTATAGTGCAATATTTATTTTACCTTATTACTCCTTCAAATGAACATTAAATCATTCACTAGTAATTGCTCCTAAATGAACTATAAATTTTGTAACTTAATATAGTCTTCTTTTTTGTAACTGAATAATAGGAATATGATCTAACTCCTATTTTAATGTGTAGGTATAAACATTAAAAGAACTTCATTGTACACTTATTTTTGAAGACTTTAAAATGAATCCACTCCTTGAAAATTTCACTTTAATATTGTGCTTAATGAATCTCTAAATAAACAGTAGTTTTAAAGTTCAATTAATGAACCTTTTGCACCCATGTTGCTTACATTTAATAACTCCTAAGTATGGTGGATATCTTGGTGATTTGATTCATCAAATTGTTGTCCTTGACTTGATGATATTGTATCCCTTCTTGGCTATCCACAACAGCTCCTTAATTCACCAATTTGTAGCTTAGTAACTCCTCTATCTTGATGCTTGAAACTGTAGTATAGTGGTTTGATTAACCTTCAAGATAGAATCTATAACTTCTAAAGTTTTACAACTAATAATGTTGTTCTAATTTGTTGCTTTCTTGCAGTAAATTTTTGCACTGAAATGCTGTCCTTGAATTTCAAAAATTTGGTAGGGATTTCCCCAAAATTATAGCTAAGTTTTTATTTAAGAATGCTTCAGTATTTTTCTGAAGATTTAGCAAACCCCTATCTCTGAATGAGCCTTCTATCCTCCAATGGAAATATTCAAATATTTCAAGTTTGGTAGTAAAGTTAGGCTCCTATATACTTCAACTTCCTTGTCAAATTCTAACTACAATCTCAACCCTCTTTTCAAGAATCTGAATGTCTTGAGGTATTCAGCAATTTCTTCCAAAATTTAGCACTCCTTACCAAATTCTCATCCTTTTGGATTTTTTGTCGAATGGTGACAATTGTCCAAAATTTTGCTCTATCAGTAGCTTCTCCTTGCTAGTAGATTTCTCCAATGATTTCTCCTAGGAACTCCTTTAATGGCCTTCTCTAAATTCTAAACTAAGGCTCTCCAAGTCTTCTCCTTGTTTCTCCTTGAGACCTCACCAAGATCTTCAATATTATAGCTTCTCTTGTATTTCAAATGATACCTTTCCTTCAATCTTCTACTATGGAAATATTGGTAATGATATCTTCCTCTCGAATCTTTGAAATCTACTACTGCTAGAATTCTATAATATGACCTTGCTGGTCCTTCTTTACTTCTACAATTTGTAGATTTTAATGGATATCACCAACCTCTAATATTCTATAACTGTAAGTTTTGTAACTGGACCTTCTAAGAGTCTCTTCAACTTCTTTAGGCTGATTTCTTTAATTTATTATTTGTATTCCTTAATGGAGATCACCATTCTCCAATCTTCTTATGGACTCTTCTCTGGAATCTCTTGAATCGTTTTTAAGGCTACTATGGCATTTTATTCTTATACAATATTTAGGTCTGCAATCTCTAGTAATGGGACCTTTTATTAGGTCTCTAAAATATTCAATCTTCTACATGTTGCTGCAAGTTCTAGAATAATTCTAACTAAGATGTTCTTCCTAGCTCTATGTAGGAAGTTTCTTGACTCTCTTAAATATTTTTTCCCTACAACAAGGTATTAGAAGTTGAAATTTATGATATTCTTAAATCTAGAGATGACTAATATTCACTAGTTGATTTTTCAATCTAGTGGAATCCATGCTAAGTCCTAGTATTCACGAGTTTTCCTATAACCCTGTGGAATGTTAGACTTATAATGGCACTGAGAGGGGGGGGTGAATCGGTGTAGCTAAAAATTTGATCTGTAATTCTTAAAACTGAAGCAAAGAGAACTAGAAAACATATAAAGCAATAATCACAAGAGAGCACACCACAACACACAATGTAACGAGGTTCACCAATTTGGCTACTCCTCAAGAATGACTGTTTGGACTTCAATCCAAATCCAGCCTTTGTAAAACACCAATTTTACAAACACTTTACCAGCACCCACTGGAAGGAGCACCAACCCCTAATTTATCTGCACCCACAGAAAGGAGCACCAACCCCTGATTTACCAACACCGACTGGAAGGAGCACCAACCCCTAATTTATCTGCTCCAACAGAAAGGAGCACCAAACCCTGATTCCAAGCACCAACTCAGAATTTTATTTTGAATCTTTTTTGACATAAAAATGCCTTCACTTTTACAAGACCCTCACTGGTCTATTGCTCATCCAATTTTTGTTTCAATTCATGAAACACACCCACTCCAACTGTTCTGCTTATCGCACTCTTTACAGCCCTGTCTCATAGCTCACTCTTACGACTTTCTTATGGCTCACTCAGCTGCACTCTCTCTGCCATTTTTCATAGCATTTCTCCTCTATACGGTGGCACTTTTCTCACTATCAGTAGTAGAGTTATTCTTTGCGTAGTCCTGCTTTAACATATAAGTCTCTATTATTAGCTTCCATATTTACGCATGCAACCCGTAACTATTCTTTTAATATTCTCTTCTGCCACTTATCAACTGTAACTCCTTATTTGTGTAACTCCTTTGTATTTAAAGAGTGTGCATTATGTTACATGCAACGTATATCTCTACCATGATTGTACGTCTTCATTTCTGTGCATGCATGTATTTTATGATTCTATTCGTGCGACTGTTCGATTTACTCCAGTTAACTCCAATTATTAAAAATCTGCATGACTGCATCTGTAACTATTGCATTTACTATAGTTAACTCTTCATATTTTGGTTGCATGCTTTTCCTCTACAACTGCCCCTTTAACTGTTGGTCTGTTCTAGTTAACTGTCTGTTATCGTGCTGTTGCGACCTGTCATGAAATCGCAACACTTCTGTCTCTTTCTGCCCTTCTTGCCTTTTACCCACAAAAATACAACATGTCATGAAATTGTGACATTCTCGGCCTCCTTGTTCACCTCTTGTCTTACTGAAGTGAAAACCATACATGTCGTGAAATCATGACACTATTCGCTTCCGTACACTCTACTTGGCTTGCTCTAGCAAAAACTAGACATGTCACGAAATCATGACACTTTCGCCTTCTCGCTACTCTTCTTGGCTTGCTCTAGCGAAAACCAGACATGTCACGAAATCATGACACTTTTGCCTTCTCGCTACTCTTCTTGGCTTCAACCAACGAAAATGAAACATGTCACAAAATCACGACATCTTTCTCTGCCTTATGCCTTTTCTGCCTTTCGCCCATGAAAACGGAACATGTCACGAAATCGTGACATCTTTCTCTGCCTTGTGCCTTTTCTGCCTTCCACCCGCGAAAACACAACATGTCACAAAATCGCGACATCTTTCTCTGCATTGTGCCTTTTCTGCCTTCCACCCGCGAAAATGGAACATGTCACAAAATCGTGACATCTTTCTCTGCCTTGTGCCTTCTCTTCGACCCTGTCGTGAAATCGTGACACTTTCTCTCCTTGGCACTTTCTCTTCGATCCTGTCGTGAAATCGTGACACTTTCTCTCCTTGGCACTTTCTCTTCGATCCTGTCGTGAAATCGTGACACTTTCTCTCCTTGGCACTTTCTCTTCGATCCTATAGCAAAATCGCAACACTTTCTCTCCTTGGTGCTTTCTCTTCGAACCTGTCACGAAATCATGACACTTTTTCTCCTTAGCGCTTTCTTCTTCGAACCTGTTGCGAAATCGTGACACTTTTTCTCCTTGGCGCTTCCTCTTTGAACCTGTCATGAAATCGTGACACTTTTCCTTGCTAGCTCTTTCTCTTCATCATGTCGCAAAATCGTGATAGTCTTCCTTGCACTTTCTAAAACATGTCACGAAATCGCGACAGTCTTCCTTGCACTTTCTAAAACATGTCACAAAATTGCGACAGTCTTCCTTGCACTTCCTAAGCATGTCGCGAAATCACATCTTTTTCTCTCTCCTCTTTCTCTTCGCTTTGGACTGCGAAAATGAAACATGTCACGAAATCGTGACAGTTTTGCCAAAATTCTCTCTCTCCTTCGATATGTCACGAAATCGTGACAATTTTGCTTGCACCTTCTCTCTCCTCGTCCATGTCGCGAAATCACGACAATTTTTCTTGTGCCTTCTCTCTCCTCATCCATGTCGCGAAATCGTGACAATTTTGCTTACGCCTTCTCTCTCCTCGTCCATGTCACAAAATCATGACAATTTTGCTTGTGCCTTATCTCTCCTAGACCATGTCGCAAAATCACGACAATTTTTCTTGCGCCTTCTCTCTCCTCGGCCATGTCACGAAATCGTGACAATTTTTCTTGCGCCTTCTCTCTCCTCGGCCATGTCGCAAAATCGTGACAGAAAACATGTCACGATATCGCAACAGTTTTCTTACTTGTATTTTTCTTTAATTCTGAGAATCTACGCCACTTCTGTCTTCCTGGAAATTTACTGTACATGTTCTGACTGACCTCTGAACTCCTGTCCACTACATCAACTGCACCAATCTGTCTATGTTGACAACAATGACAATACTTTTGCTGCACCTTGCTCAACAATCTCCCCCTTTGGAATTGTTGGCAACACTCATGCAATCTCCTGTAATTCTTCTCCCCCTTTGAAAATAATACCAAAGTGCTGTTGCAGACTTCCCCTGAGTCCATGCACAATATTCTCAGGCAAACATTGTTATAATTAGCAAAAATCATAAACATGAGCAATATGATAAACAAATGCATAATTTCTCCCCCTGAGTCCAAGACCACTTCATTTCATACTATCTTCTGAGCCTCAACCCTCTGTTTCTCTACAATCTCAAACTTGTTCACTGTTAGTGAAGGCATACACTGATCGTATATATATCTAACTCTTTTTTCTGTAATGCAAACAACATCTGCATATACATCTTGGATATTCTCAACAAGCTTGAACCTACTGACAGCTGTTTGTCTTTCTCTGCAGTGAGAATCCAGCAGACTACCTCAATCCACTCAGCCACAACCAATATTCTTCTTCTTGTACAATCAAGCAAGCTCCTCAAATCAGCTCACAAGTTTATTAAGACAAACTTGCATAACATGAACCCACAAAGAGAATTGTTAGAGACCCAATGTGATTCATCAACCTCATAGAAGCATAAAGAGAATTTTTAGAGACTCAATATGTTCTATACTTAACTCCCAATCTCAATCTCATCTCAATCTCAATGGAGTAAGCCCAAATCATGTATCAAGTAAAGCATTAACTTGATCAAAACAACCTCTTATGAAAACAACTCAACCATCAATCTCAAGATAGCCAACTAAGGGTTTCACCATCTCAATGCAAGTAGCAGGACTTACTAACATAAACCTTAGTGCAAAATGCTTCCTCTTCCTCAATATTCCCATTCAAAACGTTGATCTATATTTTCTACAGTTACTGCAGGTCACACTTTACTTTCAACTGTGTAAATTAGGAGAAGACATTTTGTCAAAAAATTTATAGCCAACTAGTGTCCCTTACTCAACCTCATACTTCTTAACCTCGGATTGTTATTTTATCAACAATTAAAAAAAAATTGTTTGAGAATTAAATAAAATTCACCAAGGCATCATGAACGATCTGACGATCTTTACATCAAAGTGTAAAACAAATAGACACTGCTCAAAACACAAATATGCAGCTAGGGCAAGCATTCTTCCGCTAAGAAAATTATCTGGACTGTTATGATTCATAATTTTGAACAATGGCATTAAGAATCATCAACAGTACAACAATGACATATCTCAAAACTACCAATGGTGACAACTCTCAAATTAATCACCACACTTCATGGCATTTCCACAAACCACTATATAAACTGAAAAACACACTTTAACAACTATACAACAGTAACTCGACTGCTAGTCTTTCATCCTCAGATACCCAGACACATATATAGGAGCATTAAAATAAAACTTTAATATTGCTCCCCCTAAGGATGTGCCACCTGGAGTGGCTTAGTGTAATAGAGGAGTAATCTCCTTCTGTCCAAGGAGACACGATTTCCTCTCTTCTTTCTTTCTCTAGTTTTTCTTGAACTTAGGCTGAGGATTTTCACCTGCATCCACATTTTGAACCTTTTCGTGAACCTGAACATTTCTATTGGGTGGTTGTCTCTTGTGCATTCTTGATGGATAATTATTTTCCTGTCTGTGTTGCACTCTTTGTGTCTGATGGAATCTACGATCTTGTCTTAGATTAGTTGCAGAGGTGCTTGGACAAAACCTTGCTATGTGCCCATGACCATTACAGTTAAAACATTGCACATGATGTTCACTCAGAAGAGCAGATGTATTTCTACCAGCATAACTCCTTGAATTATTATTCAATCCATAATAAATTGCCCGATGACCATAATGGCTGCATCTAAAACAATAGTCGTTAAAAGCATTATTATGAAAAGAGTGAGAGTGAGAGAACCTCTTTTGCTGTGGTTGCTTTGCTGTAGATTTCCTTTGAGATTTTCTTCCTTTTGAAGATTCGACTTGAGCTTTTCTTTCTTCTTTCCTTCATCAGTGAACTTCCTCTTCTCTGCATTTTTGGAAGATGATGGTTGTTCAGCTTCATATCCAAGACCAAGCTTAGTTGTGGAGCTTCTTTGTTGCTTTATCATTTTATCTAGAAACTCTGTGCTCTTCTCATATTTGAGATTTACATTGGCCTCTACTAGTTGTTTCTTCAATGAATCAATCTCTTCTTCTTGTTGGCAGCAAACAGTCTCTTTCTCATTGATTTGAGACCTGAGAATATCTTCAATCCTTTTGTACTGTTCTACTTGCAGCTTTAGATCAACAATAACTTTGTTAGATTCTTCTACATACATAATTCTCATCATCCAGGTGTGTCTTCAAGGCTTCTTCTGATTTCTTGGCCTTTTGAACCTGTAAGAAGAGATCTTCAATCTCATCCCCATATTCTTCCAATTTCTTGGACAGTATTTTGTTCTTTTTCTTTTCTATCCTCAGTTCTTCAAGTGCAGCTATCAACTCACCTCTTAGATTTACTTCAGCCTCAGCCTCAAGGTTTTCATCACTTTCCTGTTCTTCTTCTGTATTTTCTTCTTCGAATGCCATGAACAGAGTTTCACCTGTTTCTTCTTCAGAATCCTCACCGGATCTGTCTTCAGAGGAGCTGACTTCCTTGGATATGAAACTTTTCTTCTTGAAGTGGTTGTTTCTGAAATTCATATTTTTCTTCCAGTCACTTCTTTCTCGGTGCGATTCTTCATCACTTTCATTCTCCTTATTTCGTGGACATTTAGCTGCAACATGCCCAACGCCTCCATAGCTGAAACATTTAAATGGTAGCTTTCCTCTATATTTTCTTTGTCCCCTTTTTATTTTTCGAACAAAGTTTGCTTCCATCTCATCTAATGTATCTTCATCTTCAGATTCTTGTTTTGCTTTCGTATGTTTGTGTGCTTTAAACGCAGCTTCTCTGTCTGTGGGATCAGACTTTCCTATTCTCATCTCATACGTAGTCAACGAACCATGCATCTCATCCATACTAAACATATTTAGATCTTTGGCTTCTTCTATAGCTGATACTTTAGAATCAAATCTTTTGTGAAGAGTTCTTAGTACCTTTTTTACGATTATAGAGTCTTCAATTTTCTCACCGAGTCCTCTAATGGCATTAATGACTTCATTTACTCTCAGCATATATGCCGCTATGTTCTCATCGTCATTCATATTTAGCGCTTCAAACTGAGTTCGATGAGTTTGCAACTTGGCCTCCTTGATCTTATCGTCTCCTTCATGAATGCTCTCCAATTTGTCCCATATTTCTTTTGTCATTTTATAGCTCATGATCTTAACCAGTTCACTGTTTTCTACATCGCACATGATGGCATTCTTTGCCTTTGAATCATTCTCAAAAATTTTCTTACCGACAGCATCGGTTGGAGGAGTGGTAGGTATTGAGTATCCACTTTCCACTGAGTCCCATATGTCGTATCCCAACGCACATAGATATGTCTGCATCCTAATTTTCTAGAACACGTAGTTAGTTTCATCAAACAATGGAGCTTTGTTTGATGAGAATCCTTCACCAATTGCCATTGTGACACTTCCCAGATCACCTTAGCCGATTGAGCTTGTTCAGGAACTTTGCTCTGATACCAATTGTTAGACTTACAATGGCACTGAGAGGGGGGGTGAATCAGTGTAGCTAAAAATCTGATCTATAATTCTTAAAACTGAAGCAAAGAGAACTAGAAAATAGATAAAGCAATAATCACAAGAGAGCACACCACAACACACAATGTAACGAGGTTCACCAATTTGGCTACTCCTCAAAAATGATTGTTTGGACTTCAATCCAAATCCAGCATTTGCAAAACACCAATTTTACAAACACTTTACCAGCACCCACTGGAAGGAGCACCAACCCCTAATTTATCTGCACCCACAAAAAGGAGCACCAATCCCTGATTTACCAGCACCGACTAGAAGGAGCACCAACCCCTAATTTATCTGCTCCAACAGAAAGGAGCACCAACCCCTGATTCCAAGCACCAACTCAGAATTTTATTTTGAATCTTTTTTGACATAAAAATGCCTTCACTTTTATAAGACCCTCACTGGTCTATTGCTCATCCAATTTCTGTTTCAATTCATGAAACACACCCACTCCAACTATTCTGCTTATCGTACTCTTTACAACCTTGTCCCACGGCTCACTCTTACGACTTTCTTATGGCTCACTTAGCTACACTCTTTTTGCTCTTTTTCATAGCATTTCTCCTTTATACGATGGCACTTTTCTTACTATCAACAACAACGTTATTCTTCGCGTAGTCCTGCTTTTATAACATATAAGTCTCTATTATTAGCTTCCATATTTACGCATGCAACCCATAACTATTCTTTTAATATTCTCTTCTGCCACTTGTCAACTGTAACTCCTTTGTGTAACTCCTTTGTATTTAAAGAGTGTGCATTACGTTACATGCAACGTATATCTCTACCATGATTGTACGTCTTCATTTATGTGCATGCATGTATTTTATGATTCTATTCATGCGACTATTCGATTTACTCTAGTTAACTCCAGTTATTAAAAAGCTGCATGACTGCATCTGTAACTGTCGCATTTACTACAGTTAACTCTTCGTATTTTGGCTGCATGTTTTTCCTGTACAACTACCCCTTTAACTGTTGGTCTGTTCCAGTTAACTGTCTGTTATCGTGCTGTTGTGACCTATCACAAAATCGTGACACTTCTATCTCTTTTTGCCCTTCTTGCCTTTTACCTATGAAAATACAGCATGTCGCGAAATCGCGACATTCTTGGCCTCCTTGTTCACCTCTTGTCTTGCCGCTGTGAAAACTAGACATGTCATGAAATCGTGACACTATTCGCTTTCGTACACTCTACTTGGCTTGCTCTAGCAAAAACCAGACATGTCACAAAATTGTGACACTTTCACCTTCTCGCTACTCTTCTTGGCTTGCTCTAGCGAAAACCAGACATGTCACAAAATCGCAACACTTTTGCCTTCTCGCTACTCTTCTTGGCTTCAACCAGTGAAAATGGAACATGTCACGAAATCGCGACATCTTTCTCTGCCTTGTGCCTTTTCTGCCTTCCACCCGCGAAAATGAAACATGTCACGAAATCGCGACATCTTTCTCTGCCTTGTGCCTTTTCTGCCTTTCGCCCATGAAAATGAAACATGTCGCAAAATCGTGACATCTTTCTCTGCCTTGTGCCTTTTCTGCCTTCCGCCTATGAAAATGGAACATGTCGCAAAATCGTGACATCTTTCTCTGCCTTGTGCCTTCTCTTCGACCTTGTCACGAAATCACGACACTTTCTCTCCTTGGCACTTTCTCTTCGATCCTGTCGCGAAATCGTGACACTTTCTCTCCTTGGCACTTTCTCTTCGATCTTGTCACGAAATCGCGACACTTTCTCTCCTTGGCACTTCTCTCCTCCATTCTTCTCTCTGGACATGGACGCTATGTTATATAATGGATGACATGAACACTCCATGTATAGATATGAAAGGACTACATTGTACCATACAACTAAACTATAACACGCACTCTCTATAATCACTTCCACTACTCTATAACACTCACTATGAGGCCTTTATATAGGAATATATATTCCTTGGCCCTTACTCTACCTAGTACTTATGTACATGTGGACTACATGCACATTTACAACTTGCACATTGACACTTGTGCATTTATTACAATACTTGAAGTAACTAACTTACTTTACTCTAGTTGTATACCAAAGGTGGTACATTTACATAACCCAAATGATGTAACATACTCTAACATAAAATATTTTCATATTATAATCAAACATTGTAAGGGAAATAAGAACTAGATAGTAAACTATTTAGGTCATCCATTTGTGTAAATATTATTGATAATTCTTAATGCTATAATGTATGGTACTAATGTATATGAGATTTTATAGCCAAATGACACTAACATTTTCAATCTTCACAAATAGTTGGCATAGTACAAGTTATTTCCAAAAAACTATATTTTATATATATTTTGATAATATCTTAAAAATGTATGTACCTTCAAGTATATCATTCCAACTACTAATATGGGAATCTCACTACTTCAAGGTAGTTATACACCTTAGTTTCAATAAAACACTTGAAGAGTTATAACAATATTTCCACTATCCACACATGTTCCAACAAATGGACCTCTATGTCAAATCTTATGTACCATGTAGCATTACAATGTTGACCAATATGAAGGTAGAATATGCACCTTTATTAATTCCTAATAGACCTTGAAAATACATCAACATGGGTATCAACATGATCACATATTTATGAATGTGAATATGTTCCACAAAATGGAAATCATGGTACCCCATAAGAAGAGCATTGATAAATCTGAGACCACCCAACAATTTGTAATCCAGTTGGGTCTCCTAAGCTCTATTATATTAGATCTAAATTTTGACAAAATCAATATCTTCTAGTTCCATATCTAGGAAAAACTAGATACCAAGATCTAACATTCCATTACCTTCTATTTCTAGGTATATGGGAAGACTAAGGTTATTGATAGATATTATTACTATATCTACTTTAGATGTACAACCATAAACATCCTTAGGTATGGGATGAAATTATTCTCTACATTCAATATTCATACAGTAGGTTTCCTTACACCTCCATAGGATAAAACTTATTTTATGCATGCTTTGGATTTTATCCTAGTGCCTCCATGGAAATTTTATTCCACATTCCAATTGGTTTTATGATACCAACCTAGGTCAATGAAGTAGATAAGGTTAAGTGATTTTTCAACAAGTGTAGAAGATCTAGAATTGAGTTTAGGAGATCTTATAGATCCAACAACAAAAATCCAAAGAGTGTTATGATAAATATTTATACCCACATCAATCCAATTTGGGGATAAGGTTTAGCTCTACCTAAAGAAGAAAGGATTCTCTATGCCATAAAAAAAGATTAAATTTCTATGTTATTATCGATACAACATTCAATGTGTAGCAAGAAAGAATGATTTTATTCTTAACTTACTATCTTAATTTGGGATGGATCAAGTATTTCATATGGAATTTCTCAATCCATATTATCCTCCTCTTCTAAATGGTATGAAAGTTCAAAACCCTACTCAGTTGGAAGCTATGGCAATAGATCAACTAATCAATATAACCAATAAGAGTACTCACCAAGGGAAACACAACCTATTCAAAGTTGTCAAGCAAGGTAAATCTTCAACTTAGGCTAAGTGATATATGCTTAACCAACTCAATAAAGGCTTCACATGGGATAATAAAAGATATAAATATAGCAAAGGATGTCCAAGGTCTCAAGGATAATTATTGTATGGATTTTAGCTTACATGACTTGGAACCTATATAAAATTCTCATCAGATAGGCAATATCCATGCATTCTTATAGTGTCAAAAATCCTCATGGAACTAGATAAACTTGCGTTATAATGGTCATGAGGGTGCTAAATCTAGTAACATCAACATATGTAGATAGATAGACCTATGATTCCAACATTATGTATCATTACTAAGTATCATAATATATAAAATACATCATCCAACTCTAGGCCTTAAGGACATGTCCACACATATCCATTTTTTCCACTTGGTAATTCAAAAACTAACACTAGCTATCAAGGAAGTAGAATGGATAGTTTTGTAACTATTATTGAAAATACTTCTTAATCGATTGGGAAGTTGAATTGATTCACCTCCAAATTATTTGGAATTATTTGGAATTTCTACATATATTAGTATTATATTAGGCTACTTCTATTCTCCTTTAGTTTCTAATTTTTCTTTATCATCTTGATGTCTACTTTATTATTCTATAAACTTAGGTTATTCCTATAATATATTGGATTTTATTCAACTAATTTCAATATATTTGAATAGAATATCCTATACCTTGGAATGGATTAAGTATTTGTATTATTATCAATATGGTTATATGATCCTTGCATTCCGTAGTGTCATTATATTTTCATTATTTGTAGATAAAGTCACATTCTATTATAACCTGTTTCTATCGCATAAATCTAAAACATAGTTTTTTTATGCCATAAGTTCATTAAAGGATTTTCCCTCCATGTCACCACCTCCTAGGATCATGGTCCAAATCAAAGAGTCATCCACATTCAAGGTATCTCTCTACTTATATACATCATTGTATTTAGGTACTTTGTTATATCTTGCTTAGGGTAGTTAGATTATACATGCAATGAGAACCTATATCTCCCTCTGGATATTCATAGTTCTAGGACTTCAACCTAACTTTACCTATATTATATCTACCTTATATATCTTTATTTAAATTTATATTAAGCTAGTGGTATCTTTATCTATGGTATGTAGTTTCCTCTTAGAGTGGTTCATATTTAGGTAAAACACCATGGTGAAGCTAATGTAAACCATTGCTTATGAATGGGTCTATGCTAATACCTATAACTTATATATTAGTAATTATATATGGATACTGATATGAATAATAATTTCATTAACAAACCATTTATGGATGATGAAGTCTCTCATCACCACTTGAAAATGTTTTTACACTCATTAAAGAGGAACCTCAATATGGAAAAATGCATATATTATTTGTTGAAGATCCCTTTAAGTAATTACAAGATGATCATCAATAAAAATATAGCACTCAAAATTGTGAACAAAAATAATAATAAAATTTTGAACAATATAAAAAAGAGAAAAATAAAAAATAGTAGCACCTCTCAACCAAATATTTGATAACTAAAGAAAGTAGTATTCCTAAGAATATTGAACAATTGATAATATAACAACCATGGCTACCACATTTTCTAAATTAATTTAGTAATACTTGTTATGATAGTTGTATTAAAATCATGTAGGGGTTTCAACAACAATATAAGAGATTATTTGACTATATTTTGTCATTTCTTATCTATCCCAAAAATAATAAGGATGTTGCTCAAACTACAAGGTAAAAAGCCATAGAAAAAGAATCCTACTACCATAGATTAAATATTAAAGCAAATATTACACATAAATAACCACCCAAAGAGGATAAAGAAGGTATTCTTGAAGTCGCAAAGAAATAAAACCCAAAAAAAATCTGAATGCTTAACATAGGCAAAGTTAATTGTGGTAATTATCAAAATTGAATACACAATATAAGGCAAATGAGGAGTTAAATAAAATGGTGAAAAACATAGATATTGAAATAAAATCCCTAAAGTGACAAGCAATAGATCAACCAACATATCTAGGTCCAGAATTTTACCCAAGGTAAACTCAAATGATTATGCCACCACTACAAGCAACAAGAACACAAACTTATGATTCTAGTCAATTGAAAATCCACAACTAAGAAAGTGGATTAATGATCCTTTATCTTAGTTACATCATTTTTATCTTCTCTTCTTCCTATCATTTTTTGTTCCTTCTCTATTTTTTTTCTTCGGATTCTTTCTACTACTTCACCTTCTCTAGTCATCCTTTTGGTAACAGTCCTAGATGCCCCTACATCATACTCACCGAGTAAGAAGAAATTTTTCATGAGTTCCTACTCATGTTATCCCAAGCTATTACTCTTTTACCTTGGTTGTTTTCAAAAATATCACTCTGTTATCTTGTTTTGGCCTCCCCTTGATAAGAAAACCTCCTCATATAGAATGCACTCAACATTCTCTTCACCTTATCCCATTGTGGCACATCCATCCAACCGCAATAAACATACACTTTGTTGGAAACTTTCTCTCGGTGCTAACACTTACATGTGGAGTGATTTCATCCTCCATAATTCCTACAAGGATGTAGGTTCTAAAACCTAGTTGTTGCATATCCAAATCTTCCACACCGACTACAAAAACCCACTCTTGAACCTGCATTCCCTATACTACTCTCTCTTCTCACAAATTTTGTCTTGTTGCTTCCTATTGGATCTCCATACCCAAGGCCTTCATTATTTGGCCTTATCTCTAGTATTATGGATATTTTCACACCTTGCCTATATATTCCTAATCCTTTGCCATTGTACCCCATTTTTCTCATGAACATGGATCCAATACCTCTTGTGTGCTTCTCAAAGTACCCAAACTCTTCATCACTATTCAAACCTCGACCATCCTCACAATATCCTTCAACACACTTTGAAGTGCCATTGTCACTATCAACTCTGACAAGATGGCCTTTATCACAACCAATAATGACGTGATGAGAGTCATCTTCTACTATCTCTTTACCACTTTTTCTCTCTTCCTCTTTCTCCTTATGTGCTATAGGAGTTGCATTATCTTCTTTGTCATATCTACTATTGGTGACCTGGACCATTGGTCTCTTTTCCATACCTTTTATTTTGCTTGCCTCGATACTTTCCTCTTCATTATCCATTGCTATCAGCTTATCATTTAACTCGATTCAGCAATGAAAGCAAAACATGTTTTCTTCTTCTTTCCTCTCAAGGATTACTTGTCTGTCACCTGAAACAATGCAGGATTGCTATACACTTCTTTCCCCTTATCCTTCAATGGACTTAATATGTACTTCTTTCCATCCTTATCAATAGTGTAAGTGTTCTCCCTACCTTCATGCACTGCATTTTTATCAAATTGCCATGGTCTTCCCAATAAGACATGACATGCATCCATCTGCATAACATCACACAATATGTCATCTTTGTAAGAACCAATTTGGAGGTGTACCATACATTGTTCTATCACCAAAATTTGATGCCCCTTTTGCAACCACGACACCTTGTATGGGTTTGGATGCTTCATCCTCTTCAACCCAAGTTTCTCTACCATATATGTTGCTACTATGTTTTTAGTGCTTCCTCTATCCATGATCACCTTACAACACTTACCTCCTAATTTGTAAATTGTCCTAAATAAACTCCTCCTTTTCCCAGGTTCATATGCTTCCTTAGCAGTTTTTAACAATACCCTTTCCATCATAAGGGATTCTCCTCCTTCTAATTCCTTTCATTCTTCATCTTGAACTCTCGAGTGCCTAATTTTCTCCTCCTGTCTATCACTAACTTCTATAAAATGAATGTCTTTTATCTTTACATTCTCTATTGCATCCATCCTGGAAATAATTTTTCTTAGAATTTTAACTGTCTATGGTTTTAAGGCTTTGCAGTTTTTCTTGTCCTTTTTGTTTCATCTCTCCTCGTATCCTCTCCCAGAGATCTTCTTGATTTGATACCAAATGATGCAACGTCTAGATGGGTAATTCAGGGTCTATAGATGGATGTTATTTATTTCCAAAAATCTATATGGATACCATCTCTAGATGGCAACAAGATGTCTATAATATCGGTAAGCAAGACATCTACGAGATGGATTATAATAATTCAATGATCTTGGATAGGTGCTTCTATATAGATAGGTACTCTCTCCCCTAGATGGGTGCTTTCTATTATATGGATGACCAACCAAGATGAAAAATTCTCACCTCAAACTAATAGCTTTTGAATAAACTAATCAACACATCACAAAAGATGGGTGTTTTGGCTAGATGGATTTCTTTACTCTAGGATGAGTTATGGAGACCCACTATGACAATTTTTTCCATGACGAGTGTGGCATGATAGGTGAATCAACTGGGATGGAAAATTTCCTTGGACGGATAACAACAAGATGGATTCCCTTGTATGGATAACGAGTGTGGCATGATAGGTGAATCAACTGGGATGGAAAATTTTCTTGGATGGATAACAACAAGATGGATTCCCTTGTATGGATAACAACAATATGGATGTCTAGTTTGGGATGATAAGATGTCTGCAAGACCACAAATGGTTGGCTATAATTAACTCAACTCAGATAACACTAGCATAGTCAGCTACCTTCCTAAATAGCAGGATTTATTTCTACCACTCTCATATCCAATGGTTCCATTCTAGATCTCTATAAAACTATAGCTCATGGATAGATATTCAATCTACAACCTCTAGGTAGAAATATTGAGATAATTTTCTTTGGTTACTAGATAGCTCTTGGATGGATGTTAATACTCCTTGAACCTACAACACATTATCCTTGATAGAAATGATTTTAAGCATTATATTCCTGAACCTGCAACATATTTAACTGATTGGAAGCACTCCTATATAAATTGTACAAGTTAAATATACCTAGACAAGGTTTAAGGGAAAATAAATAATGTTATTTGTTATTAATTCATGTGCATTACACTCATCCACAAAGGATTTACATTACTAAGATAGTTCATGCTACAACAATTTCATTTCTCTTGTCCTCTCTTCCTTGGTTTCAATCTGTCAAAGCCCAACCCCTTGAAGTCCACATGTTGTTGTCTTTTTATTCTTTCCTTCACCTGATTGTTTCACCTTCATTTCATTGTGGTCATCCAATCTCATTGTTTCATCCCCACATAGATATCTGCATCATTTTTGTCTTCTCTTATTTCTATCATTTTTTGTTCCTTCTCTATTTCCATTCTTTGGCTTCTTTCTATCACTTTGCCTTCTCTAGTCACCCTTTTTGTAACAGTCCCATATGCCCTTGCATCATGAAGCCACTATGGTTTATTAATCTAGGAAACTAAAATATCATGAATTGAATTATATAATCCCCAACTTAGAATTGGTAGTTATGGTCCATTCATTAAAGGTGTGGTGACATTATCTTTTAGGCAAACCCTTTGAGTTAAGATTAGATAACCAAAGGCTAAGATATGTGTTCACTCAACCAACATTGAATTTTCATCAACAACACTGGATGGAATTCCTTGTAGACTATGACTTTGGCATAGAATACATTAAGGGCAAAGAAAATAAGGTTTTCAAAACCATTAATAAGATAAGACACATAGCTTCTCTATCAAGAGGCCTTATCAACCTCATTGATCAGGTTAGAAAGCAACAACTAAGTGACCCATATTATTTGAATATTATTGATAATGTGAAGATGGTAGGGTACCTAGGAATAGATATTTGGGGATATATTATTATATTGTATAAGGGTTGGCATGGGTCATAACCCAAGGTTGATTGTATTATAATATTATATTATATTAGTAGTAGGCTCCCCAAAGTAGAATAAGAATATGGATATATAAAGAAGAGATATTTGTCATTGTAATAATCATCATTGAAGAAGAATCTTGTGTAATCATCTATGCCCATGAAGTGGCCTCTCACCTTGGGAGATCTTGTGGAGTTATTCCTTAAGGATTATTATTGGTGTTTCCCTACCTTAAGGGTATTATCTATCTCTCTTTCATGTATGGATTGTTATTGTGAATAATGTATTGTGGATGAATGATTTGATATTTATACATATTGGTGAATGATTTTTGATAATCATAATAAAGTTAAGCAATAATTGGTATCAAAGCAACAATTTTGGCAAAGTGGAGATTTTTGTGAAATTGCAAAATTAGGACAATTTTTTTTGGAAAAACATATCATCTTTCAGGAGCCATATCTTTGCGTACGTTTATCTGATTCAAGCAATTCTTGGATCAGATTGTGCAGAATTTAAAGAGATTTAAAATGACTAGTCATATGAAGGAATCTAAGCAGTATTAATGGAGATACAACCATTTAAATTTAGTCATCCGAAATAATGATAATGATGAATTTTGCAGATTTTTTCTAGAAAAACATTTCATCTTTCAGGAGCCATATCTCTGCGCAAATTTATCTGATTCAAACGATTCTTGGATCATATTGTGCATAATTTTAAGAGATTTAAAATTATTGGTCATATTAAGGAATCCAAGCAATATTTATGGAGATACGACCTTTTGAAGTTAGTCATATCAAATACGGATAGTGATGAATTTTGAAGATTTTTTCTAGAAAAATGTCTCATCTTTCAGAAGCCATATCTCTACGAAAATTTATCTAATTCAGGTGATTCTTGGATCAGTTTGTGCAGAATTTGAAGAGCTTTAAAATGAGTGGTCATATTAATTAATATGAGTAGTATTGAGGGAGATACAACCTTATGAAGTCAGCCATCTGGAACAAGGGTAGTGACAAATTTTCAAATCACAAAATTTTCGAAAGACGAAATTTATTAGTTCAGGTAAGCAAATCAGTTCCACTTTTAATTTGTTTGGAAGAAAAACTATAGATATAGTTGTCTATGTGTATTTTTAGCTTCAAATCAATGGGAAGATATCTATTTCCACAAAACCCTAGTTTGCATTGGGGCATGATATATATTCTCATAAAACCCTAGTTTGTAGTGGGGTATCAACCATGGAACTACAAAAAAAATTGGGAGCATATGATATTGATGCTAGGGATTGGTGGAAAAAATTTAAATCCTTGTGTCATCGACATACTCTTTGGAAAAGTAAGCTTCCTCATTTTCTTGGATAAGTTGCTCTCTTGGTTTTATAATATTAGTGGCATCCATAATGAGTTGTCTTGGGAAGAAGTGGAGCATGAATTATTAAGTAATTGGAACCCCTATAAAAATATAGCTACTTTGAAGGAATAAAAAGAGGAACCACAAATATGTTTTATGGAATTACTTGACGAAAAGGATAAAAATATAAATAGCTTAATGGATTTCATCATAGACCTTAAAAAAAACTACAGGGGTTTCAAAATGAGCGGAATGAAATGAAAGGAGAATGGAAAGTTTTCAAGAAACAAAATGAAAACTATGAAAAAGAAATAAAATTACTCAAGAAGAAAGAGTAAAAGTTCAGGTAAGATAATGAGAGGAATATAGAAGGCACATCGTCAGATTTACAAAAGCAAGAGCAGAATAAAAAAGGTTTAAATTCAGTTAAATTTTCTATTTTACAGGTTCATGGAAGCATTCAAATGGAACAGATTATTATTTCCATTGACCCTGGTAGTAGATATAATTTTATTAATATTGCTTTAGCTAAGAAGTTGCAAGTTCAAGCAACAAAAATTAAGGACATACAGCTAGAGGGTGAGCATGTTCAGATTTTTGAATATTTGAATATCACCATGGATAAATATGTTTTACATTCAGATTTCTATGCTATTGAGATGGATGATAAGGATGTTGTTCTTGGTTATCCTTGGTTAGATTATTTGGGTACTATTAACATTAATGTGCAAAAGAAGTTTATGAATTCATGGTACAGGAAAAAGAAGATAACATTGTAGGATATTTCTCAGCTTAAGGAACAAGGATCCAAAGAAAATCAAAAAGTGGTTGTAGAGAAACAAATTGAAGAACCTGAAACAGAATCCAAGAAGGCAGTAGCAACAAAAGAGTAAATGGAAGAAGTAGCAGTAACTGATTCAGTGGAATTAATAGTAACAAAGTCCAAGGAAGCTTTGAAAGAAGAGCACAAGGACACACCAAACAAAGAGGACATGAAAGAACAATGTGTATAAGAATTTAAAACAATGGAGCCAGATTTTGAGAAGTCAAAGAAGGTAGAACATCAAGTTAAGGTTGCACCATATAACCATCCACACCACCATGAGCAGCAACAATCTTGGGGACATGGTTCAAAGCAATAATATTATGGTTCTACATGGAATCATAAGGGTACCAACTATGGCAGTGTTTGGCAGAGAAAGCATAGTGATCATGATTTTTAGAGTGGTTCATCAACATCAAAGAACAAGTGGACCCATCATTCAAGTTATCAAAATATAGCAGCAAAAATGTGGAGCTAACAAAGCATATTTGGATACTCAAGTAACAAAATGGCATACTAGCATCAACGTGTTTCACTTGGATGGATGGATGATCGATATTGGTACCAGTTGCTAATATTTCTTAGAAAATCATATTATCATGTTTCTTCATATGTTTTGAGGATGAAACATTTGTAAGGAGGGTGGCATGGTAAGGTACCTAGGAATAGATATTTGGGGATATAGTATTATATTGTATAAGGGTTGGCATGGGCCATACATAACCCAAGGTTGATTGTATTATAATATTACATTAGTAGTAGGCTCCCCAAAGTAGAATAAGAATATGGATATATAAAGAAGAGATATTTGTCATTGTAATAATCATCATTGAAGAAGAATCTTATGTAATCGTCTATGCCCACGAAGTGGCCTCTCACCTTGGGAGATCTTGTGGAGTTATTCCTTCCTTAAGGATTATTATTGGTGTTTCCCTACCTTAAGGGTATTATCTATCTCTCTCTCATTTGTGGATTGTTATTGTGGATAATGTATTGTGGATGAATGATTTGATATTTCACGTATATTGGTGAATGATTTCTGATAATCATAATAAATTTAAGCAACAGAAGAGAGCTTCTTTGAAATAAAGTGAATTTAGTTGTAAATAATATGGGTTACTTTGTTTTAAGGAAAGGGTAGTGATATTAGGATCAAGAAACCTCGGGAATACTATTATGCATGAGGCACATTATTACCTATGTTCTGCTCATCTAGGGGAACAAAAATGAGGAGAAATATTAAAAAGTAATTTTATTGGCTAGACATGAAAAATGATGCCACAAATTTTGTAGCTAGATGCTTAAAGTGTCAAAAAGTGAATGTTGAACATCAACATCCAGGAGGAAAATTGTATCCTCATGAGGTTCCTTTACAAAAATGACATGATTTCTATGGATTTTATAGTAGGATTACCTAAGACAAAATTTCAATTTGATTTTATCATAGTATTAGTTGATAAACTTACAAAGGTGGCATATTTCATTCTAGGAATGGTTACGAATGATACCCTAATGATTGCCAATAAATTTGTCTAGGAAATAGTGTGGTTGTATGAATTCCTGAAAGTTATTATATTTGACCAAGATTCTAGGTTCATCTCATAACTTTGGTAAGCATTGCATCATGACATTGGTACTAAGTTGAATATAAGTACCTCTTATCACCAAAAAATAGATGGACATACATAAAGAGTTAATCAAGTTCTAGAATACATGTTGAGAATGTATTGCATGGATCATCCCAAAAAATGGGAAGACTTCTTACACCTAGTGGAATTTTCCTATAATAACAAATATCATTCCTCAATCAACATGGAACCTTTTGAATATTTGTATGGTTAAATATGTAGGATCCCACTATCTTAGGAAAATTTGGAAAATTGAATTATGATCGATCCTGATATAGTGCAAAAAATGGAGTAATGTTTGAAGGATATTCAATGAAGGCTCAAGGAGTCTACCGATAGGTAAAAGAGCTATGTTGACATTAAGTGGACTCCAAGATAATTTTTGGCTAGGGATAAGGTCTTCTTGAGAGTGAAACCCAAAAATATTGTCATAAAGACCTCCAAGCTAGCACCTCATTATGTTGGTCCTTTCACCATCCTTGAAAAGATAAGCCTAGCAACCTATCAACTTGACCTTTTGCTCCATTTGTCCAAGATTCATAATGTATTCCATGTCTCTTTGATAAAATGGTATGTATCTGATTTATCTCATGTATAATACATGTCTTCTTTGCATATGTATGACCCCATGGTGGTGGAAGTTCTTCCAATGTAAGTGCAAGAGTATCACACTAAGATCCTTCAAAATAATCCTGTTGAACAATGCAAGGTATAGTGGGGTAAATATTTTGAGAGAAACTCCACTTGGGAGAATGTGGAGTAGATGCAAAAACTGTTTTATAGATCTTCAACTAGAAAACATAGATGACCATATTTAGTCCTAATGGGGAAGGATGACGTGACCCTCCTCCTAGACTCTATCTTTGATGGTTGATTGTTTCATTGAAACTATTTTTTCTATTGGATATTTGATGAGGTTGGTAATTTTTCTAGATATTTCATGGCTGGGGAATTTTTTTAGCCATGATAGATGTTGTCTATTGATGATTATTGTTGTTTGAAATTGTTTATTTTTAAACATTATTGATGATATTATTTATCCTACTAGCTTAGATATTGCTAATAATATGATGGATGTTTCTATTGGCATGTTAGATATTTGCTCTCCATTAGATATGGTATTTTTATGTTGTTTTTTTATTGATAGGTTCATGTACCAGGGTTGGAGGTGGTAGGATAGGTGTGGCAAAAATAAGGAGATGATAGAAAACCAAGAAATAATTTGTATTGTCGCCCAGGTGGCTCAAGTAAGCCAATCATAAAGGTGCATTGCATGGCCTATGATAGGAAAAAGTTTGAAATGAATTAGCACATAATCCCATGAGCATCATGGTAGGATTGACCAATGACCTTCACCCATAGGCCCTTTTGAATTGTTAATATTGCATTGTGATTGTGTGAAAAATTGAATCATGTGAATAGTTGTGAGGAGGTACTTCCATGAGTTAGGTAGCTAGTGAGAATTTCATATAGATAATATTTTGAAAGTACACCCTTGCATGAGCATCTTGTGGATTGAATTAATCCTCCTTATATTTACTATTATTGAATTTAAGTAATTAGTTTTATTACTTAAATAATTTTTTTAAAAGATTTGAAAACACTTAAGGAATAAAGTATTTATTATTATTGAATTTAAGTAATTAGCTTTATTACTTAAATTCTTATTTTTGTACATTTTAATGAATAGGTTATTAATTTAAAATAGATATTTAAACTGCAAATATTAAATGAATTTAAATAAATCATAATAATTTCTAAATTTCTAACACCTAGAACTACTCCATAAGAATCTCTAAGGCATTGCAAACATTACTGAAGTAAGACTTAGGAAAGTTGGTAAAATACTATATTTGGAAATAGTATAGGGTTGGGCACTCCCCATATTACTTAGGTAATCTTGAACCTGATGCACTTCTTCACTTCAATATCTTACATTTTGAAATATGGATATAACCAAGGGAGTAGGCTGACTTAGTAATTTTTTGTTGTCTCTTCACCATTTTGATATTTCTCCCTCTTCAAGCTCCAAACCCTATATAACTATGTGTCTCCATAAATTCTTCATGGAATTATGAGGAAGTTTTTGGATTCGAATAGCTTTGAAGCCTTCGCATTCTTGCATAGGGAGTTTTGGGTTATGTACATTTCAATAACTTGAACCCTAGAGTTGAAAATTTCAGCATGGAGGATTTTTGTGGGCATACATGCATTCTTGTAAGAATAAATTGTGCTCATAGTTGGTCTTTGGGGGTGGTTTGAAGCCAATGAAGAGGATTCATACATCATATTTGAAGTTATTTTCTCTGTCAATGCTTGAAGTGGTCTTGTCACTATCACAACTTGATTTTCTATGTATAAATTGTAGGATATTTTTTCTCTGATGCTCGTCATGAATTTTTATAGTTGTATGGTGTGATGGGTACTTGGAATTGTGTATTGTATACCCTCTTTGATTTTTGTAGAAGGAATTTTTATTTTATTGGATGGTTAAAATAGGTATTTGAACCCTGAACTCAGTAAGCATAATGTATGATTTAGAATGGTCTATTGTTGGGGTTCGAATGCTCCATGTGATTTCTTGGGCAAGAATATTTTTTCCATATGGATATTTGTATGTTCATTTGATTAGGTTATCTATAGAATTTATTAGTTTAATATGAATTATGGAATTCTATATCTTTTTGATGTGAAGTTTGGTTGTCATTTCATATTGTCTGCAAGTTCATTTGGCATTTTCATCTTCAAAATTATTCATTGGTATTTTGAGATGCATGAATATAAGAACAAATAATAATTACATGATTATGAGAGGATACTCATTGCATTCCATATTGTACTTTATGGTAAAATTTGAATAACTCCATATATACTAGTATTGGCTCTCAATTGGCAATAGGATTTCAAATACATGAATCTTTTTGCATGTTCATTTGACATTCAAGAATATAGCCGGTTAGAACATGGATGTATATCTATTTTTTGGGTATCATAATGCTTGGGATGTCATAGTAGATTCAATATTGAATCATAATATGTTCACTATTGATTCATATTATGATATTTTATAATTTGATATAAAATAAAGTATAGATATTTCATCTTATGAGAACATGTTGTGCATTAATACTTCATATTATAGTATTGAGATAGCATGTAGACACTTGATCATGCCTTGTATTGATATCTTGTATTTTTGCATCTAAAATACATTTAGATACTTGGGTATGTTTATAATTGGTATATTTAATTTGATGCATTGGAATAGCATTCAGATTACTTGATCATATATTGCATTGATGCTTCATCTGGATGGCATTGAGTTACTTGAACATAATTGCATTGATGTTCATGTTGCATAAGGATGGAAGTATTACCATCATGGATGGAGGATGGCATGGGTTGTAGGATGAGTAGGTCCTTCAACCAGAATTGCATTTTATGTATTATGAATTTTAAAGTTGTTTCTTTTAAAAATTATAAATTTATTTTAGTTGTTTTAAATTTTTTACTTTTAGGATTAGGTTGTATTCCCAATAGGGTACTAAAAATCCTATGGACTTAACCCAAGGGGATATCAATCCAAGATATTCATTGTTGTTAGAAGATGTATATAGATTTCTAGGGATAATCACCCTGATCCTTCTTAGTAGCCATTACCATCTAGAGAAGATGTTATTTTAGGAAGAGGTCAAGGACAGTTGTCTCTTCTTATATACTTCTTCTGCATGAGGACTTTCAAAAATATTATGTGATACTCATTGCATTAACAAAGTCGCATCGAAGTCCTATGTAAAATTTCATATAATTATTGACCGATGTATCTTGATATATCATAAAAATGAAATATTAAGTTCAAAATTTGATGTTATTATAACTATGTTATATGATGAGAATATTAGTTACTCTTGAAATCATGAATTTTCATTTTTCATGTACTATCTCAGGATATGCTATGTTTAGTTGAATGTATGGGCAATGTAGATGGTTTTATGTGAAGAGTGCAAGTATAAGCTATTAATCTTCCATATGTTTTAGTTGAAAAAAGTATTGGTTTAAATTTTAAAAACTGTATTTACTTCAGAAGAATTATCTGATCAATAAAATTAGTCTTTAGGGAATGGAGGATAAGTGATATTGATGCTTCCTTTCATTTATATTTTAATAAAAGTATGTTTGTATAATTTATTACTCCATATTTTAATGCTTGCTGATGTGAGAGAGATGTTTCATATTATGGACATGTATGGACACATTTTGGTGTTGATGATTTGGGTCCAACCTTCTCCTTTTTGTAATTATGAGGATGAATGAAATTGCAATGAAGATAGGTTGTCAATGAATGATTGTTATAGGAAAATAAGTTATATTGTGATTAATTGTACAATCTATTTGTGGTATTATTTTACAATGTTGCATTAAAGATAAACAAATAATGAGTGTTGTAGAAGAATATCTATGAATTGTATGAGAAAGATTAAAATTATATGAGGGCAAGTAAGGATTGTTATAACTAGTTGCAATTGTTGTTGTAACTTAACAATTTATTATAGTAGGAATTATTACTAAATGCAATAGACTTGAAAGTTAAGATTGATATAGCTAAGTTTGTTTGTTTTAATTATTCTATTTTTATGTAGCAACTTCAAGTTGTTAATGTCTTGATAGAATTGATTATTTTATTAGCTACTTTGCATCATGATAGTTATAATATTTGATGGTATAATTATATCATGGTTGCAATGATAAACTACTAAGGGGTAAAATGAGAAATATTTGCTTACGAATTAGTGAGTTAAACTTTAAAGAAGTTTTCAAAAAGGCTAAACCTACAACTCTTTAAGGGTTGTAAATAAAACCTGAAAACTAGACAACCTAGAATGATAGGTAAATAAGATCTAGTGGATCTAGGAAAACCTTTAGTGAGCCTAGGGGATTTAATAACCCTTCCCAGTGAGATTAAGAGATTTACTTAGTATAATATAAGTATTTTTAATCTCTAGCACAAAATTAAGATTAGATAACCAAAGGCTAAGATATGTGTTCACTCAACCAACATTGAATTTTCATCAACAACACTGGATGGAATTCCTTGTAGACTATGACTTTGGCATAGAATACATTAAGGGCAAAGAAAATAAGGTTTTCAAAACCATTAATAAGATAAGACACATAACTTCTCTATCAAGAGGCCTTATCAACCTCATTGATCAGGTTAGAAAGCAACAACTAAGTGACCCATATTATTTGAATATTATTGAGAATGTGAAGATGGTAGGGTACCTAGGAATAGATATTTGGGGATATATTATTATATTGTATAAGGGTTGGCATGGGTCATAACCCAAGGTTGATTGTATTATAATATTATATTATATTAGTAGTAGGCTCCCCAAAGTAGAATAAGAATATGGATATATAAAGAAGAGATATTTGTCATTGTAATAATCATCATTGAAGAAGAATCTTGTGTAATCATCTATGCCCATGAAGTGGCTTCTCACCTTGGGAGATCTTGTGGAGTTATTCCTTCCTTAAGGATTATTATTGGTGTTTCCCTACCTTAAGGGTATTATCTATCTCTCTTTCATGTATGGATTGTTATTGTGGATAATGTATTGTGGATGAATGATTTGATATTTATACATATTGGTGAATGATTTTTGATAATCATAATAAAGTTAAGCAATAATTGGTATCAAAGCAACAATTTTGGCAAAGTGGAGATTTTTGTGAAATTGCAAAATTAGGACAATTTTTTTTGGAAAAACATATCATCTTTCAGGAGCCATATCTTTGCGTACGTTTATCTGATTCAAGCAATTCTTGGATCATATTGTGCAGAATTTAAAGAGATTTAAAATGACTACTCATATGAAGGAATCTAAGCAATATTAAGGGAGATACAACCATTTAAATTTAGTCATCCGAAATAATGATAGTGATGAATTTTGTAGATTTTTTCTAGAAAAACATCTCATCTTTCAGGAGCCATATCTCTGCACAAATTTATCTGATTCAAGCGATTCTTGGATCATATTGTGCATAATTTTAAGAGATTTAAAATTATTGGTCATATTAAGGAATCCAAGCAATATTTATGGAGATACGACATTTTGAAGTTAGTCATATCAAATACGGATAGTGATGAATTTTGCAGATTTTTTCTAGAAAAATGTCTCATCTTTCAGAAGCCATATCTCTGCGAAAAATTATCTAATTTAGGTGATTCTTGGATCAATTTGTGCAGAATTTGAATAGATTTAAAATGAGTGGTCATATTAATTAATATGAGTAGTATTGAGGGAGATACAACCTTATGAAGTCAGCCATCTAGAACAAGGGTAGTGACAAATTTTCAAATCACAAAATTTTTGAAAGACGAAATTTATTAGTTCAGGTAAGCAAATCAGTTCCACTTTTAATTTGTTTGGAAGAAAAACTATAGATATAGTTGTCTATGTGTATTTTTAGCTTCAAATCAGTGGGAAGATATCTATTTCCACAAAACCCTAGTTTGCATTGGGGCATGATATATATTCTCATAAAACCCTAGTTTGCAGTGGGGTATCAACTATGGAACTACAAAAAAAATTTGGAGCATATGATATTGATGCTAGGGATTGGTGGAAAAATTTAAATCCTTGTGTCATCGACATCTTCTTTGGAAAATTAAGCTTCCTCATTTTCTTGGATAAGTTGCTCTCTTGGTTTTATAGTCTTAGCGGCATCCATAATGAGTTGTCTTGGGAAGAAGTGGAGCATGAATTCTTAAGTAATTGGAACCCCTATAAAAAGATAGCTACTTTGAAGGAATAAAAATAGGAACCACAAATATTTTTTATGGAATTACTTGAGGAAAAGGATAAAAATATAAATAGCTTAATGGATTTCATCATAGACCTTAAAAAAAACTACAGGGGTTTCAAAATGAGCGGAATGAAATGAAAGGAGAATGGAAAGTTTTCAAGAAACAAAATGAAAACTATGAAAAAGAAATAAAATTACTCAAGAAGAAAGAGTAAAAGTTCAGGTAAGATAATGAGAGGAATATAGAAGGCACATCGTCAGATTTACAAAAGCAAGAGCAAAATAAAAAAGGTTTAAATTTAGTTAAATTTTCTATTTTACAGGTTCATGGAAGCATTCAAAAGGAACAAGTTATTATTTCCATTGACCCTGGTAGTAGATATAATTTTATTAATATTTCTTTAGCTAAGAAGTTGCAAGTTCAAGCAACAAAAATTAAGGACATACAGCTAGAGGGTGAGCATGTTCAGATTTTTGAATATTTGAATATCACCATGGATAAATATGTTTTGCATTCAGATTTCTATGCTATTGAGATGGATGATAAGGATGTTGTTCTTGGTTATCCTTGGTTAGATTATTTGGGTACTATTAACATTAATGTGCAAAAGAAGTTTATGAAGTCATGGTACAGGAAAAAGAAGATAACATTGTAGGATATTTCTCAGCTTAAGGAACAAGGATCCAAAGAAAATCAAAAAGTGGTTGTAGAGAAACAAATTGAAGAACCTGAAACAGAATCCAAGAAGGCAGTAGCAACAAAAGAGTCCATGGAAGAAGTAGGAGTAACTAATTCAGTCGAATTAATAGTAACAGAGTCCAAGGAAGCTTTGAAAGAAGAGCACAAGGACACACCAAACAAAGAGAACATGAAAGATCAATGTGTAGAAGAATTTAAAACAATGGAGCCAAATTTTGAGAAGTCAAAGAAGGTAGAACATCAAGTTAAGGTTGCACCATATAACCATCCACACCACCATGAGCAGCAACAATCTTGGGGACATGGTTCAAAGAAATAATATTATGGTTCTACATGGAATCATAAGGGTACCAACTATGGCAGTGTTTGGCAGAGAAAGCATAGTGATCATGATTTTTAGAGTGGTTCATCAACATCAAGGAACAAGTGGACCCATCATTCAAGTTATCAAAATATAGCAGCAAAAATGTGGAGCTAACAAAGCATATTTGGATACTCAAGTAACAAAATGGCATACCAACATCAACGTGTTTCACTTGGATGGATGGATGATCGATATTCGTAACAGTTGCTAATATTTCTTATAAAATCATATTATCATGTTTCTTCATATGTTTCGAGGATGAAACATTTGTAAGGAGGGTGGCATGGTAAGGTACCTAGGAACAGATATTTGGGGATATAGTATTATATTGTATAAGGGTTGGCATGGGCCATACATAACCCAAGGTTGATTGTATTATAATATTACATTAGTAGTAGGCTCCCCAAAGTAGAATAAGAATATGGATATATAAAGAAGAGATATTTGGCATTGTAATAATCATCATTGAAGAAGAATCTTATGTAATCGTCTATGCCCACGAAGTGGCCTCTCACCTTGGGAGATCTTGTGGAGTTATTCCTTCCTTAAGGATTATTATTGGTGTTTCCCTACCTTAAGGGTATTATCTATCTCTCTCTCATTTGTGGATTGTTATTGTGGATAATGTATTGTGGATGAATGATTTGATATTTCTATATATTGGTGAATGATTTCTGATAATCATAATAAATTTAAGCAACAGAAGAGAGCTCCTTTGAAATAAAGTGAATTTAGTTGTAAATAATATGGGTTACTTTGTTTTAAGGAAAGGGTAGTGATATTAGGATCAAGAAACCTCGGGAATACTATTATGCATGAGGCACATTATTACCTATGTTCTGCTCATCTAGGGGAACAAAAATGAGGAGAAATATTAAAAAGTAATTTTATTGGCTAGACATGAAAAATGATGCCACAAATTTTGTAGCTAGATGCTTAAAGTGTCAAAAAGTGAATGTTGAACATCAACATCCAGGAGGAAAGTTGTATCCTCATGAGGTTCCTTTACAAAAATGACATGATTTCTATGGATTTTATAGTAGGATTACCTAAGAGAAAATTTCAATCTAATTTTATCATGGTATTAGTTGATAAACTTACAAAGGTGGCATATTTCATTCTAGGAAGGGTTACAAATGATACCCTAATGATTGCCAATAAATTTGTCTAGGAAATAGTGTGGTTGTATGAATTCCTGAAAGTTATTATATTTGACCAAGATTCTAGGTTCATCTCATAACTTTGGTAAGCATTGCATCATGACATTGGTACTAAGTTGAATATAAGTACCTCTTATCACCAAAAAATAGATGGACATACATAAAGAGTTAATCAAGTTCTAGAATACATGTTGAGAATGTATTGCATGGATCATCCCAACAAATGGGAAGACTTCTTACACCTAGTGGAATTTTCCTATAATAACGACTATCATTCCTCAATCAACATGGAACCTTTTGAATATTTGTATGGTTAAATATGTAGGATCCCACTATCTTAGGACAATTTGGAAAATTGAGTTATGATCGATCCTGATATAGTGCAAAAAATGGAGTAATGTTTGAAGGATATTCAATGAAGGCTCAAGGAGGCTACCGATAGGTAAAAGAGCTATGTTGACATTAAGTGGACTCCAAGATAATTTTTGGCTAGGGATAAGGTCTTCTTGAGAGTGAAACCCAAAAAGAGTGTCATAAAGACCTCCAAGCTAGCACCTCATTATGTTGGTCCTTTCACCATCCTTGAAAAGATAAGCCTAGCAACCTATCAACTTGACCTTTTGCTCCATTTGTCCAAGATTCATAATGTATTCCATGTCTCTTTGATAAAATGGTATGTATCTGATTTATCTCATGTATAAGACATGTCTTCTTTGCAGATGTATGACCCCATGGTGGTGGAAGTTCTTCCAATGTAAGTGCAAGAGTATCACACTAAGATCCTTCAAAATAATCCTGTTGAACAATGCAAGGTATAGTGGGGTAAATATTTTGAGAGAAACTCCACTTGGGAGAATGTGGAGTAGATGCAAAAATGGTTTTCTTAGATCTTCAACTAGAAAACATAGATGACCGTATTTAGTCTTAATGGGGGAGGATGACGTGACCCTCCTCCTAGACTCTATCTTTGATGGTTGATTGTTTAATTGAAACTATTTTTTCTATTGGATATTTGATGAGGTTGGTAATTTTTTTAGATATTTCATGGCTGGGGAATTTTTTTAGCCATGATAGATGTTGTCTATTGATGATTATTGTTGTTTGAAATTGTTTATTTTTAAACATTATTGATGATATTATTTATCCTACTAGCTTAGATATTGCTAATAATATGATGGATGTTTCTATTGGCATGTTAGATATTTTCTCTCCATTAGATATGGTATTTTTATGTTGTTTTTTTATTGATAGGTTCATGTACCAGGGTTGGAGGTGGTAGGATAGGTGTGGCAAAAATAAGGAGATGATAGAAAACCAAGAAATAATTTGTATTGTCGCCCAGGTGGCTCAAGTAAGCCAATCATAAAGGTGCATTGCATGGCCTATGATTGGAAAAAGTTTGAAATGAATTAGCACATAATCCCATGAGCATCATGGTAGGATTGACCAATGACCTTCACCCATAGGCCCTTTTGAATTGTTATTATTGCATTGTGATTGTGTGAAAAATTGAATCATGTGAATAGTTGTGAGGAGGTACTTCCATGAGTTAGGTAGCTAGTGAGAATTTCATATAGATAATATTTTGAAATTACACCCTTGCATGAGCATCTTGTGAATTAAATTAATCCTTCTTATATTTACTATTATTGAATTTAAGTAATTAGTTTTATTACTTAAATACTTTGTTTTAAATATTTGAAAACGGTTAAGGAATAAAGTATTTATTATTATTGAATTTAAGTAATTAGCTTTATTACTTAAATTCTTATTTTTGTACATTTTAATGAATAGGTTATTAATTTAAAATAGATATTTAAACTGCAAATATTAAATGAATTTAAATAAATCTAAATAATTTCTAAAGTTCTAACACCTAGAACTACTCCATAAGAATCTAAACTAAGGCATTACAAACATTATTGAAGTAAGACTTAGGAAAGTTGGTAAAATACTATATTAGGAAATAGTATAGGGTTGGGCACTCCCCATATTAATTAGGTAATCTTGAACCTGATGCACTTCTTCACTTCAGTATCTTACATTTTGAAATATGGATATAACCAAGGGAGTAGGCTGACTTAGTAATTTTTTGTTGTCTCTTCACCATTTTGATATTTCTCCCTCTTCGAGCTCCAAACCCTATATAACTATGTGTCTCCATAAATTCTTCATGGAATTATGAGGAAGTTTTTGGATTCGAATAGCTTTGAAGCCTTCGCATGCTTGCATAGGGAGTTTTGGGTTATGTACATTTCAATAACTTGAACCCTAGAGTTGAAAATTTCAGCATGGAGGAGTTTTGTGGGCATACATGCATTCTTGTAATAATAAATTGGGCTCATAGTTGGTCTTTGGGGGTGGTTTGAAGCCAATGAAGAGGATTCATACGTCATATTTGAAGTTATTTTCTCTGTCAATGCTTGAAGTGGTCTTGTCACTATCACAACTTGATTTTCTATGTATAAATTGTAGGATATTTTTTCTCTGATGCTCGTCATGAATTTTTATAGTTGTATGGTGTGATGGGTACTTGGAATTGTGTATTGTATACCCTCTTTGATTTTTGTAGAAGGAATTTTTATTTTATTGGATGGTTAAAATAGGTATTTGAACCCTGAACTCAGTAAGCATAATGTATGATTTAGAATGGTCTATTGTTGGGGTTCGAATGCTCCATGTGATTTCTTGGGCAAGAATATTTTTTCCATATGGATATTTGTATGTTCATTTGATTAGGTTATCTATAGAATTTATTAGTTTAATATGAATTATGGAATTCTATATCTTTTTGATGTGAAGTTTGGTTGTCATTTCATATTGTCTGCAAGTTCATTTGGCATTTTCATCTTCAAAATTATTCATTGGTATTTTGAGATGCATGAATATAAGAACAAATAATAATTACATGATTATGAGAGGATACTCATTGCATTCCATATTGTACTTTATGGTAAAATTTGAATAACTCCATATATACTAGTATTGTCTCTCAATTGGCAATAGGATTTCAAATACATGAATCTTTTTGCATGTTCATTTGACATTCAAGAATATAGCCGGTTAGAACATGGATGTATATCTATTTTTTGGGTATCATAATGCATTGGGATGTCATAGTAGATTCAATATTGAATCATAATATGTTCACTATTGATTCATATTATGATATTTTATAATTTGATATAAAATAAAGTATAGATATTTCATCTTATGAGAACATGTTGTGCATTAATACTTCATATTATAGTATTGAGATAGCATGTAGACACTTGATCATGCCTTGCATTGATATCTCATACTTGGTGCATTTGAAATACACTTAGATACTTGGGTATGTTTAGCATTGGTACATTTAATTTGATGCATTGGAATAGCATTCAGATTACTTGATCATATATTGCATTGATGCTTCATATGGATGATATTGTGTTACTTGACCATAATTGCATTGATGTTCATGTTGCATAAGGATGGAAGTATTACCATCCTATATGGATGATGGCATGGGTTGTAGGATGAGTAGGTCCTTCATCCATAATTGAATTTTATGTATTATGAATTTTAAAGTTGTTTCTTTTAAAAATTGTAAATTTATTTTAGTTGTTTTAAATTGTTTGCTTTTAGGATTAGGTTGTATTCCCAATAGGGTACTAAAAATCCTATGGACTTAACCCAAGGGGATATCAATCCAAGATATTCATTGTTGTTAGAATATGCATGTAGATTTCTAGGGATAATCACCCTGATCCTTCTTAGTAGCCATTACCACCTGGAGAAGATGTTATTTTAGGAAGAGGTCAAGGATAGTTGTCTCTGCTTATCTACTTCTTCGCATGAGGAATTTCAAAAATATTATGTGATACTCATTGCATTAACAAAGTCGCATCGAAGTCCTATGTAAAATTTCATATAATTATTGACTGATGTATCTTGATATATTATAAAAATGAAAACTTGAGTTTAGAATTTGATGTTATTATAACTGTGTTATATAATGAGAATATTAGTTACTCTTGAAATCATGAATTACCCTTTTTCAAGTACTATCTCTAGATATGCTATGTTTAGTTGAATGTATGGACAATGTAGATGGTTTTATGTGAAGAGTGCAAGTATAAGCTATTAATCTTCCATATGTTTTAGTTGAAAAAAGTATTGGTTTAAATTTTAAAAATTGTATTTACTTCAGAAGAATTATCTGATCAATAAAATTAGTCTTTAGGGAATGGAGGATAAGTGATATTGTAGCTTCCTTTCATTTATATTTTAATAAAAGTATGTTTGTATAATTTTTAACTCCATCTTTTAATGCTTGCTGATGCGAGAGAGATGTTTCATATTATGGACTTGGATAAATTTTGGTGTTGATGATTTGGGTCATCCTTCTCCCTTCCATATTTATAAGGATTAATGAAATTGCAATGAAGATAGGTTGTCAATGAATGATTGTTGTGGGAAAATAAGTTATATTGTGATTAATTGTAAATATGTTTGTGGTATTATTTTACAATGTTGCATTAAAGATAAACAAATAATGAGTGTTGTAGAAGAATATCTATGAATTGTTTGAGAAATATTAAAATTATATTAGGGCAAGTAAGGATTGTTATAACTAGTTGCAATTGTTGTTGTAACTTAACAATTTATTGTAGTAGGAATTATTACTAAATGCAATAGACTTGCAAGTTAAGATTGATATAGCTAAGTTTTGTTGTCTTAATTATTCTATTTTGATGTTGCAACTTCAAGTTGTTCATGTCTTGATAGAATTGATTATTTTATCAGCTACTTTACATCATGATAGTTATAATATTTGATGGTATAATTATATCATGGTTGCAATGATAAACTACTAAGGGGTGAAATGAGAAATATTTTCTTGCAAATTAGTGAGTTAAACTTTAAAGAAGTATTTTCAAAAAGGCTAAACCTATAATTCTTTAAGGGTTGTAAATAAAACTTGAAACTAGACAACCTAGAATGATAGGTAAATAAGATCTAGTGGATCTAGGCAAACCTTTAGTGAGCCTAGGGGATTTAATAACACAACCCAACGAGATTAGGGATTTACTTAGTATAATATAAGTAGTTGTAATCTCTAGCACAAAATGTTTGTGCTCTAAGCATAAATTCATCGTGATTATAACTTAGTGTACATGGTGATTATGTGTACTTGGGTTGGGATGTTACTGCAAATTTATGGGATAATGACTTATGTGTTAGGTGTGTCACCCCCAATTTGCTATAGAGAGCAAATTCAATTGAGTATGGCTTAGCCAATGATGAGTTCAACAAGTCAAGTTCTAATAAATTAATGTAAGTATGAAATCTTACCAATGGTGGGATTGAGGATTTTGGGTTGTTACATTGAGCCCCAGTCTATTGAATGCATCAATATTATGAATTGTAAATGGTTATGTTTATTTTTAATTTTAATGTTGGGTATGTGTGTATGCAAAAAAAAATCTCCTTTTAGGTTTATTATGAAATGGGACTCTACATTAAAAGTTTCATAATTTTTTGAATAATGATTATGGTTTTTTTGTCATCTATCTCTAAAGAGATAAGGGATGTAGCCAATGCCATAGCATCAATATGGAAAATACTAGACCTAGGAAAAGCTTCAATGGTGACTTTATCAAAGAAAACATTAGTTTTATTGAAAATATTATTGCATGTCTTGAGACTATTATCTTTAGTTTGATAAACACCATTGACTTGGTTGACTACTAGCTGATAATATCCAAAACCATAGAGGATTTTAATTTAAGGCCATATGTACCCCTAGGATAAGGGCTTCCTACTCAGTGGTATTATTGGTATAAGAATATATGAGTCTAAAGGACAAAGGGATCAAATGTTATTATGAAGTGACCAAGATGACTCATGTCTTTTCTCCTTTGATGCATCTGGTGCCATTGAAGTATAGAGTCCAAGAGTTAGATTTATTTACTTCTAGGGTGAATATAGACTCATTGAGAAAGTCTATTGCTAAGAAATGGCTAGCTTCTAAAGGTAATATTACTAGTTGGTCAACAATGACCTAGCCTTTCATAAAATTTTGGTTAATAAACTCAAGATCAAATTCACTAAGTGTAATCATCCACTTAATATTTTATCTTGAGAGGTGAGACTTGGACATGATATAGCATAAGGAATCAACCCTTAGAATCACAAATATTTTATGTTTGATCATATAGTGTATAAGCTTCTTGTAAAAAAATAATATGGCTAGACAAAGCTTCTCTAAAAGAGTATAATAGACTTCATAATTCACCAAAGCCCTAAAGATATATAAAATACCTCTTTTTTTATGTCAGTCACCGTACTACACCAACATATCTCTTAAGGCATGGTCGATGGCCACTATGTAAAGTAATAAGGGACTATGGGGATTAAGTGGTACAAGAATATGAGGATATAAAAGGTAGGATTTGAGATCATCAAATGCAACATGATAGTTAGCATCCCATTCAAATATTACATCCTTAAAATATTGGTAAAGGGTTGACACTTATCATCTAGTTGAAAGATGAATCTCTGCATGGCTTGGATTTTTTCCTAGAGACTCCTAAGCTAATATCTCCATTAATAGTGTAAGTAAAATTAACTCCTCACACCCCATCCACCAAGGCCTACACCTCATTCTATATAAGCATATCCTTAAGGATTACACCAAGAAATATGTGGTTACCTGCAATTTAGCCCCTCCTAGTTCCAATGAAATTCCCAACCATGATACCCCTATCTAGGGGGTTTCTAGTGACAATGATGATATTTATTCTTCCTCCCCTACTCCAAAAAATCAAACCCCTATATTGGGACAGAAAGACTCCCTTTATTCTAGGTAAAAATTCAAGTGTATGTCCCTTAGAAGCTCTCACTTAAGAACAAGTGCAATGGTAGTCCTACGTCTATCCAAACGTCCTCTCGTATTAAGAAATTGAAGACTGAGGAATCCTCCCCAAAGGTATCCTATGAGGAGAATCCCCCCAATGAAAATTTGTATGAGCCCAAAGATAATTCATCTACAAGTGTTCTTCAAAAATATATACTCAACCACATCGCCAGTATTGTGGTTACGCTTTCTGTGATAGCAAATTCATCCAAGGTAGCATGTACCCTCTACCATAAAGTGGCTAAAGTTATGGATGAGCTCCATGGCTAGCTCAAGATCCTCTTCAAGAATGATAAAGAAACTTCAGACGTCAACACCAAAGGCTAATGTTGTAGAGTCCTCTTCTGGTTTTGTTTGAACCTCTTTAAGGTTCATGTTGTATGTTGAAATCTCACCCCTTGGATCATCATATTTTTTTATGTGTTTGGTTATTTTAGGCTGGGATCTCCCTATTGGGTCTGCCTTTAGTCTTGTTGGTTGGTCTGTTGACTTGGTGTCTTCTGTTATCTTTTGTTAAAAGGTTTTTGGGGCCATTTCAAAACCCACTTTTCAATACAAACTACCAAAAAAAGTTAGAAGTTGAGGGGTGGAATATAAATTATAGATGATATCTTATCAAGTTCCACTTCTATGTTATGTTAAAATATGATGAATCCCAATAGGTTTTTTTATATAACTTTAGAGTTGCATTTCTAAGGCTTTAGGTATATCTAGTATTCTCATAGTTGCCAAAATATGTTCCTTAGGTCTCAAATATTATCTTCCTAGTTTAAATAATTCATAAAATATAATTCACATAATCTTTCATGATGTCATCCATCATGTCATAAAGATGTATGGCATGGCTCTCTATTAATTAGCTCCTACTTTCTTCAACCTAAAGAGCATGACATTGTAGAAGAAGGTTCCCCCTAAGGTGGTGAGAGGTTTTTTGGTTGGGTCCTCAAGATCAATATTAATTTAATTATAGTATAAAAGTTTATGCATTGAACATGGCATTTCATATCCTGTATCAAAATTTATGATCATGTCAATGTTGGACAAAGGAAAATTATCTCCAAGATATGGTTTATTGATGTTTTGGAAATTAGTGCACACTTTTATGCTATTTTTTTTCTTAGTAATAGGAACATTATAGAGATCCAATCAAAATAGTCAATGGATTTGATAAATCAAACATCAAGGAGTTTTTAGAGCTCTTTTTTAACTAGTAATATGAATTTCAAGTGCATTTTTTGTAAATTTTGCTTTATGTGTATTGCACTAGGAGTGATGACTAGGTGGTGGAGAAGTAGGGAAGGGTTGAGACTAGGCATATCATAATAGGACTAAGTAAATATGTATTTTAACTCCATAAATATCTTGGTATATTTCTCATTCTTAATTGTATTTAAAACCTTATGTAGCATAAGGATTTTGGTATCTTTTGGAGTCCCATGTTGATATCCATCATTTCCTTAATTATAATATGAGACTCATATTCCAATTTAGGGGGATCTTGTAGTAATCTTATAATCTCAAGATCTACAATATCTAATCATAAATTATCATTGTTGAATTGATAAGAGATAGTGACATTCACAATGGGGGGAAGGATCAACCAAACTAGAAGTTATTATGCTTTAGATAGTCTAAGGGATCATCTTGGGGAGTATTGTTTAGGATGCTTTTTTTCTCAAAACTAAATTCAATAGCAATTAGCTTAGGATAGGCTAGGGTTAAAAGTTTCACCTCAATATATTATATAAAGCTAGGATCTATGACGAGTAATGATCCATCATCATCCTCCTCATCCCAATCTAGTCAATTTAAAGAAATAGTGTCATTTTGGGATGCCCTATCAAGATGGATAGTATCATCTTCACTAATAGAATAAGAATAAAAGGTAAAGGGTTGACTATCACTATGGATATATCCTATCCCATGTTGAGTAATATTACATTATTTGGTATATGCTAATGTACCCCCATGGTACCTTCATGGTACAATTATAAATATGTAATAGATTAGGGTTGAGTCTATAGTTTAGGAGTGTGATTTATATTTCCCTTTTATGTAAGTGTCAATGTGCAGGAAATGCACAAGTGTCATGTAAGAGTGTAATATGCAGGAAATGCACAAGTATCATGTAAGTTAGAGTGCAAGTGTAGATTGAGAAAATGTGCACAAGTGTCATGTATGTAAGTATGCAAATATGTAATGCAAGGATGTGCAAAAGTGTCTTATATTAGGTTTACATGTAAGTGTAAGAGTCATGTAGATGTGAGCAAGTGTCTTAGAGTCAAGTGTCCATGTAAGAAGTAAGTGAAAAGTCTAAAATGCAAATGCAAGATGATAAACCAAGGGTCATGAGACTTTTCATATGGAGAGCAATAGTCAAGTACTTTAAGAGTCATATTACTATGGCTATATTATGGATAGAATACTATATAATATGAAATTAACACGATTACCCTATTATTTGATTATAAGAAGAAGAAAAGTATTAAAGCTTGTGTGTATATTTTTGAGCAATTAATATTGCAATTTTTCTTCATGCATAGTTCATGAATTACTTAGGCCATTTACATTCATATTTGATTATATAATATAATGTTATTTTCATTGTTATATAGGCCTATATATACATATTAATTTTCTCATATATTATTCTACTCTTCATTATTGATATTTTGACCTTTAATATTGTGGTTTCTTTATATTGGGACCTATGATATTTTGTGGTAGTAAGGCTTAAAAAGTAAATAGTGATATCAAAGCCAATTTATTTTGATAAAGTTCATTTTATTAGCCACCATTATCAATTTTTAAATTTATCCATTTTTCTTAAAGTTAATGTAGAGTTTGTCCACTTTGAAAGTAATGTAGACTTGGAACTATTTTTTAAAGGTCTTATTAAGTAGAAATTGAGAGAACAAGGATAAGTCACCTTGATTTGAATGCTAGGTATTTCCACTTGGTTGAAGGAAAAACAGTGAAGACTAGGACTCAGCTATATTGATTGAAAGGGCCAACTTAGGAGAAAAGTTGAACAATTGATTAAGGAAACCAACTCAAAATAAAGTTGCATATTGATTGATCAAAATCCAACATAGAAGATAGTTGGAGATTCAAGGACATACAAAGTCACCCTGAAAATAATTTGGATTCTCTAGAGAAAATAGGAGAATCATTATTGAATATTGGAAAGAACCAACTCAGAATAAATTTTTGGCATTCAGAGATATTCATAGTCACCTTGATATTGATATTGAGTTCTCTATAAAAATGAGAATTATATTTTGTTCTTAGGTGCAACCTAAGACATTGAAGATAGTATTTTAGAGGTTGATAAGCTTCCTATAGATATAGAGAATAATTTTATCTTCTAGAGATAAAGGAGCATCATAGGCCAAGATTGAATTGATTTTTGGTTCAGTAAGAAATTGAAGATTAAGATATAATTCTACAAGTCTCTACTACATTAGAATATAGAGAGCATCATCATCAAAAGAAGATGGACCAAATTGAAGCATTTGTACATTGTTCTAAGCATCATTGTCATCAATAAAATATAGGGCAGAGATAGGGTAGGTATACTAGCCTAATATTATCAATAAAAATATTGCTAAGATATAAGCAATACTATCCTAAGGAGTAATCAATAAAATATATAGGATAGGGATAAACATTGCCAAGAGAATATGAACAAAGTTGATTACTTCTAGCAAAGAGAGAGTACAATGAATAAGTGCTATCAGGGTGCTTCCTTAAAGAAAGCAAAATAGAGAGCTAACAAAGAAAACAAACTAGAGTGCTATTAAGGCATACACAAACCAATGTGCTATCAAGGCATACACATACCAAAAAGCTATCAATGTGAACATAAAAAAAAGAGCTATTAAGGAGAAAGCTAACCAAAGTGCTATAAAAAATGAAAGCAAAATAGAGAGCACTACTGTTAGCAAAATGTGGTAATACCAGTGCCTCCTGTAGAAGGAAAATAGTAGGAGGACAATATCTAGAACCTCTAATAGAAGATAAAATAAGGATAGCATTGTCTAAATCCTCTCTAGAAGAATATATTGCATTGTCTAAGCGCTAGATCCATTTACAAAAATAAGAATAATATATTGCATTGTCTAAGTATCAACATCATTCACAGCAAGGAGCAATACTATAGTTGCATGGTTCATGCTAAGTGACCCCACCATATTAGAAAAATCATTAGGAGTGATATTTTTAGGTGCTATTTTTTTTCTTAAAAGCTCAAACAAGATCTCTCTATAACTTGGAGAGGTTTACAACAACTCAAGTATGGGGATCTTAGTTGTGTTAGCTTTTTGAATAGGTAAACTTACATAAAGCTTCAACTAGGATCTAAAGATAAACCAAACCAATGCTACTAACAATGAAACTTAATAACAACAATATCTTAAAGATAATATCTCATGAAATATAACACAAATGAACACAATATACAGATATTACATTAATAATACATGTTGGTTACAATACATGGATATTTACCTCCAATATATACATTTCATGACTTTTCAGTTCTCTAACTATTGCTCTCCTCTTTCATCCAAGAGATGCAACCTTTCATATTTCTATGATTAATACAAAGCTCTCAACTTGCCACATATTATGTGACTCTTCATACTCTCTTGATAGTTTTCACTCTTTCTCATATCGCCACATATTATCTAAAATATAAATCATGTATAAAACTAATATTGTAAGGGGGCCAAATAATGTAATATCTCCAACAAGTTGGTGTGTCCTCTAATTATTGTTGAAGGTCAAAAGGGTTTTTTTCTTATGGTTCTTTAGGAGAATTCAAGGAGTTTCAGAGGCTTAAACTTTCTCTCTTGCCTATTTCCTAGTCATAGTACAAATATAAATCATCCCTACCATATTTTGACCTGGTGGAGGGACATTCTTGTATTGCATTTGATTGATAATATTTTATCCATTTTTAGGTAGGGGGTCCTGGAATATCTCCAAATATTTTTTGGAATATTTTGCTTGTTTAGGGCCATCAACCATAATATTACCTTGATCAACAAGGTCTTGCACCACATTCTTAAGAGTGATACACTTATTCATTTTGTAGCCATTAGTGTTGTGAAAATCACATTATTGGTCAGTATTAAACCAAGAAATCTTATCATTTTTATGGTTATGTTGTCTTATAGGAGATAGACCTATCATCTTAGCATCTAACAATTGTGTGAAAATATAATATAGAGACTAATTTAATTTAGTAAAATTTCTAGGAGGTTTGTCTTGAGTTTTAGCTAAGAATAACTTGATTAATACTATGATAGTATTGACATTAACTATTTGAGGGTTAGTGTTGGATCGAGAGTTAGTTACGCCATCACCCACAATATGTTTTTTCTTATATTGTCCTTTAATGTTGGAAGGAGATGGTTTCTTCTCTTCTTTCTTGACTTTTAGTTACCCTATTCATTGAAGGGTAGCTTCCATTTGTTTTACAAGATCAATTGCATCATCGAAGGACACACCATGAGTCGTATCTAAAGGATATGATAAATGTTCTTGCAAATTACATATTTAAAATACGCAATAACTCTCTAAGTGATAGACCAAAAGGTATCTTTATAACTAGCTTTCACCATCGAGGCAAGAATTCATTGATAGATTTATTTTTCCCTTGCTTAAGTTGATATAGATCATCAATTGTATAATTTTTTATGATATAAGTGGAAAAATGTTGGATGAATATTTGGGAAATATTAGAAAAAATCTTGATCAAGCGATGAGGTAATTGATAAAACCATTCCAAGGCCTCACCACCAAGAGTCATGGGAAAAATATTTAACAACATTTCATCATACTTGATGTCATGTCTTGGTGCTCTAAAAAAATGAAGGTGCTCTATAAGGTCACCTTATCCCTTATATAACCAAAAATTTTGCAACACAAAGGTCAAGGGATAAGGCCTATTTGTTAAATTATGGTCTATGGTTTCATTACAACAATCATTATAAGAATATTTCTTAGGCATATCTCCTTGAATATAGGCTAATTGTTGTTTGAATTCTAAGATTTCTTTTGCTAATTTTTCTAACCTGGAATTTTATTGAAATCTAGGATAAGGCGTTGATGGTACTTTAGATTGAGACTGAGGGTTAACTAAAGGGTAATATTAAGCACTTGTATGGGATGATTCAAAATGGATTGTTGTGATACTAACTTCAATATTACCTTGGAAATGCAAGTTAGTAGGATAAATATTATTAAATGGGATGTTAATTAACATAGGCATGCTATAGAATGGGTTAGGAGCAACCATATTCAAATAATGAGGTATACTAGGAATAACATTTGCATGTTAGACTTGTGGATAGCTTAGGTGTAGAGATATTGGAGGGTTTAACTTGAGTGGCTCCATGTTGGGAGGTATAGATACTTATTCCTTGAAGATGATAGGATACTTAGTGATCTCCCTCCTAAATCTATGGTGACAATTGAGTCTCATTGTTAAGAACTCATGAGGTTTGATCTAGGTTGGTGATGCAGGAGCATCCGGTGGCAGCAGAGCAATCTTGCATCAACAAAAAAATTTCTAAGTGTTAGCCTTAATGTCACGATATCGCGATAGAGAAAAGTGTCGCGATATCGCGACATGTCGTGTTTTCGCGACTCAGGAAGGAGAGAGAAGACGCGGGACAAAAAATGTCACGATATCATGACATGTCACGATATCACGATCGAAAGAAGACCGGAAGGGCCAGAGAAGAAAATGTCACGATTTCATGACATGTCACGAAATCGCGACCGACGGAGCAGAAAGAAGGCAGAGAGCAAAGTTGTCGTGATATCACGACATGTCACGATTTCGCGACCCGAAAGGCGAGAAGGAGTCAGAAAGGAAAGGTGTCACGATATCGCGACATGTCACGATTTCACGATCGAAAAGGAGAAAGAGGAGCCGAAAAGGAAAGATGTCGCGATATCGTGACATGTCACATTTTTGCGACCAAAGGACGAAAGAAAGCGCAAAGGAGAAAAAGTGTCGCGATATCGCGACATGTCGCATTTTCGTGACCAAAAGGCGAGGGAAGGCACAAGAGAGAAAAGTGTCACGATATCGCGACATGTCGCATTATCGCGACCAAAAGGTGAGGGAAGGCGCAGGAGAGAAAAGTGTCACGATATCGCGACATGTCGCATTTCGTGACCGAAGGGCGGGAAGGCGAAAGCAAAAGGCGATATCGCGACATGTCGCATTTTCGCGACTCGCAAGGGGCAAGAAGGCTGAGAGCAAAAGTGTCACGATATCGTGACATGTCACATTTTCGTGACTCGCAAGGGGCAGGAAGGCCGAAAAGCAAAAGTGTCGTGATATCGCGACATGTCGCATTTTCATGACTCGCAAGGGGTAGGAAGGCCGAAAAGCAAAAGTGTCGCGATATCGTGACATGTCGCATTTTCGCGACTCGCAAAGGGTAGGAAGGCCGGAAAAGCAAAAGTGTCACGATATCGCGACATGTCACATTTTCATGACTCGAAGAGGGACAGGAAGGCAATAAAGCAAAAATGTCACGATATCGCGACATGTCGCATTTTCGTGACCAAACATAAGGAAAGGAAAGGCAGGCGGTTACAGGGGCCGTTATAGAAGAAATTGTCGAGCGATGGGTATCCCGAACGTCATCATGGGTTGACAAGTGGACAGAGTCTACAATGGCAGCACTGGACAAGCACGTGGCACCAAGGTGCAATGAAAGCAGACGAAGATCAAGAGTCGGAAAGGAAGACGTTTCGGAGGCCAAGACAACGAAGAGGCACGAAAAAATGAAATGAAGGGTCAGAAAAGGGAAACAAAGAGTCACGCCAGAGATTTTAAAAGGGGAAGCGAAGGCATGCACAAGGGTGGGAAAAACTGTGGAGACAGAGTTGCAGACATAAAGGCAAGAGGGCCATTCTGAACCTGTTTAGGCTGTTTTTCCTCCAGGACGGAAGATGTTGTAATAGAAACTATCTTTCGGGATAAAGGAATTTATTTGGCAGACTGCTGCCATCATTGTAATATTTTTTCGAATTGATGAATGAGAACATAGATTTGGCGTGAGCGATTTGGCTCCCCATCAAGTGGTATCAGAGCAGGAGTTCCTGAGTGTGTGAGTAGATCACCGAAAGTGAGGCAGTTTGCACCAGGATCTATGGAAGGGTTGTGAGAAGAGAGTGAGGAAGAATGCCTCCATGAAGAAACCATGGTGGTGGGAGAAATGTGGTACCTGAAGAAGATTTCAGAGCTTTGCAGAGGCAGGTGCAAGCCCTGCAAGAGGAGTTACGAAGAGGGATTGAACCAAGAAGAGAAGATCATAGTGAAGATGAAGCTTGGGAGGTTGATAATCCCTCAGAAGAAGAAGAAGCAATGAATCCTGCAGAAGCCAGATTGGTTAAGGCCATATCTCGGATCGGGAAGAAGACAAAGTTTGATGTCTCCACGTATTCTAGGAATCTCAATCCAGAAGAGTTGATTGATTGGATAAATGATATGGAGGAGTATTTTGAGTATGAGGAGATTGTAGATCCAGATCGAATCAAGTTTGCAAAAATGAAGTTGAAAGGTCATGCTTGCATATGGTGGAAAGAAGTGCAACTAGAAAGGAATAGAAGCGAAAAAGAGAAGATAACCAGATGGGATCGAATGGTGGAGAAATTGAAGAGACAGTTTATTCCTGTGGATTATGAATTGGACCTATTGAGAAAAATGCAGAGTTTGAGACAGTCAAACAAGTCTGTCAAAGAATACACAGAGGAGTTTTTCCAGATCTCAATCAAAACTGGCCATTCAGAGGCTAACAGGGAGAAGGTGGCCCGTTACATCAATGGGTTGAGAACCAGTATTCAAGAAGAATTGAGTCTGGTTAGGATGAGCACCATTGAGGATGCTTACCAATTTGCCCTCAAAGTTGAAGAGAAGCTGAACAGACGGTTTGAGGGTAAGCAAAGAGGAAGAGGTCATGGTGGAAGAACTGGTGGAAGGACCAGTGGAGAAAAATATAAGGACCAGATGAAGGCTGGTGGAACCAGTAATACCCAAGACCAGCAAGAGGGGAACACCTACCAACCACGTAATTAGAACAATGGTTACCCGAGAGGGAGAGGTAGATCTGGACGTGGATTTGGAAGGGGAGGATTTCGTGGAACCTATTTCCACTATGGCGAAGAAGGACATCGAGCATACGAGTGTCCACAACACCGAGAAAGGATGAATAAGAGACCTGAGGGTCCTGCCAGAGCTGCTGTGGCAGATGAAGGTGCTGAATCAAAACATTCTGAGGAGGCAGAGGGAGGAGAAGTTATGGTCACCAGGAGGACCCTATTGAATGAGGAGAAAGAACCAGACCAGAGGAGGAGCCTATTTCGCACAAGGTGCAGAAGTTCGGGTAAGGTCTGTAATATCATTATAGATAATGGTAGTACTGATAACTTGGTCTCAGAAGAAATGGTTACTAAGTTACAGTTAAAGAGGAGAAGCCACCCGCATCCATATCGGATTGCGTGGTTACAGAAGGACCATAGGGCTTTGGTCAGTGAGCAATGCTCAGTGAAATTTAATATTGGGAATTACTGTGATGAGGTCCTGTGTGACATCCTGCCTATGGATGCTTGTCATTTGTTGTTGGGAAGGCCATGGCAGTTTGATCGGTGTGCAGTGCATGATGGTCGCGCCAACACTTACTCAGTGACGAAGAATGGAGTGCGCCATAAGCTAAAGCCCTTGAAGGAATCGGGCAAAAAGTATGTGGCAACGCTAGAATCTATTTAGTTGAAGGGGGAAGATTTTTGGATGGTTTAAAGCATGAGCATATGTGCTATGCATTAGTTCCTAGAGTTAGGAAGGAAGAATGTAAGGATACCCCTGTAGAAGTCTTAGGACTATTAGAAGAATTTCTAGACATTGTATCTGATAATGTGCCTGAGGGTTTACCACCAGTGAGGAAGATCAGTCACCATATAGATTTGGTACCAGGATCTAGTTTACCCAATAAGGCAGCACATAGAATGACTCCTACAGAAACTAAAGAGCTGAACAGGCAAGTCCAGGAGTTGCTGGAGAAGGGACTGATTCGGGAGAGCTTGAGTCCATGTGCAATACCTATAGTACTAGCACCAAAGAAATATGGAGAGTGGAGAATGTGTACAGACTCTCGAGCCATTAACAAGATCACCATAAAGTACAGATTTCCATTGCCAAGGATGGATGACATTATGGACTATTTGAGTGGAGCCAAGTACTTCACAAAGATTGATCTAAAGAGTGGTTATCATCATATTCGTGTCAGAGAAGGAGATGAGTGGAAGACAGCCTTCAAGACCAGAGAGGGTTTGTATGAATGGTTGGTCATGCCATTTGGGCTAACCAATGCACCAAGCACATTCATGCGACTGATGAATGAGGTATTGAAAGAATTTTTAGGCAAATTCGTCATTGTCTATTTGGATGATATTTTAATATTTAGCAGAACCCTGGACGAACATCTGATGCATATCAAAAGAGTTTTTGAGAAGCTGCGGGAGGAGCAGTTGTTAATTAATCTGAAGAAGTGTAATTTCGTGAAGGAGTTAGTATACCTGGGATTTGTCATCTCAGTCGAAGGTCTAAAAATGGACCCAAAAAAAGTGAGAGCTATCATTGAATGGCCTACTCCAAGAAGCACGACTGAGGTAAGATCATTTCATGGTCTAGCAAGTTTTTACAAGAAATTCATTAGGAATTTCAGAAGTATTTGTGCACCCCTTACATAAACAATGAGAGGGGATAAGAAAGAATTTAAGTGGACCTTAGGAGCAGATAAGAGCTTTGATCTGTTGAAGAAGAAGGTTACAGAGCAACCTATTTTGGCACTTCCAGATTTTAATAAGGTATTTCAGGTAGATTGTGATGCTAGTGGCAGTGCCATAGGAGCTGTTTTGAGTCAAGAAGGTAAACCTATTGCTTACTTTAGTGAGAAACTCAATGATGCTAGGAAGAAGTATTCGGTTTATGATCAAGAGTTTTATGCTATGGTTCAGGCTCTAAAGAAGTGGCGACATTACCTGTTGCCAAAAGAGTTTGTTCTATTTACTGATCATCAGGCCTTATAGTATATTAATAGCCAAGGGAAGCTAAATCAGAGGCACTTGAAGTGGGTTGAGTTTCTACAGAGTTATACCTTTGTGTTGAAGCACAGGAGCGGAAGGTCAAACAGAGTTGCAGATGCCTTAAGTAGAAGGCAGTGTTTGTTGATAGAAATGAAGGTGGAAGTGGTAGGATTTGATGAACTGAAGGGTTTGTACCCTGAAGATCCTGATTTTGTAGAAGCCTGGAAGGCTTGCTTGGCACCTGTCACTTTGGACAGGACCAAGTGGTTGGATTTTTTGATCCAAGATGGAATGTTGTTTAGAGGAAGTCAATTGTGCATTCCAAGGAGTTCAATGAGGGAAAATCTGGTCAAGGAGAAACACAGTGGAGGGCTGGCTGGACATTTTGGTCGGGATAAGACCATTGCCCTGGTTAGTGAGAACTACTATTGGCCGCAACTGTAGCAAGATGTGAAGAAGTTTGTGCAAAGCTGTAGAGTATGCCAGAGGGCGAAAGGTGTGAACCAGAACACTGGATTATATCAGCCATTACCTGTACCAGAGAGACCATGGGAGGACATCAGCATGGATTTCATTCTTGGTCTACCAAGGACACAGCGGGGAAATGACTCCATATTTGTGGTAGTTGATAGGTTTTCCAAGATGGCACATTTCATTCCCTGCCAGAAAACTAGTGACGCAGTTCACATTGCAGGGTTATTTTTCAAAGAGGTGGTACGACTTCATGGTCTACCAAAGAGTATCGTTTCTGACAGAGATACCAAGTTTGTGGGGTATTTCTGGAGGACTTTGTGGAAGAAACTACAGATAAATTTGAAATTCAGTTCTGCATACCACCCACAGACTGATGGCCAAATGGAGGTGGTGAATAGAAGTCTGGGAAATCTATTGAGATGCTTGATAGGAGATAAGCCCACAGGATGGGATTTGGTTTTGCCACAGGCAGAATTTGCATATAACAATTTTGTCAACAGGAGTACTAACAAATCTCCATTCCAGATAGTGTATGGGAGCAGTCCAAGGAATGCTTCTGAGTTGAGGAAGATGGATACAGGGGAAAGGTGCAGTGTCGAGGCTGAGGACTTTGCAGAGCATCTGAGGAGCATGCATGAAGAAGTGAAGAAGCACATTACTAATATGAATAACCAATATAAGACAAGGGCGGACCAGAAGTGATGGTTCAAGGAATTCGTTGTGGGAGATGAGGTCATGGTCCATCTGAGAAAAGAAAGATTCCCTACTAAAACTTATAACAAGCTGAAGATGAAGAAGTTTGGACCATGTCGAATTCTAGGAAAACGGGATTCAGGCAATGCATATGAAGTAGAATTGCCCAGTGGCTTTAACATATCACCTATTTTCAACATTGTAGATTTGGTAGAATATCATGAAGGAGGCAGTAGCGAGACACCAAGTGCAGAATTGTGGAGTATTCCAACGTCTACTCCAGCAACAGGCGAGATCAAGGAAATACTAGACACTCGAGCAGGAAGAAGTACCAGGAACAGGCAGTATTCTGAATATCTGGTCAAGTGGAAGGGCAAGCCTATCGAAGATGCAACTTGGTTGTCAAAAATAGAGGTCGACCACCTGGGTCTTCCTCCAACAGTACAGAAGTGAAGGACACTTCTCAATCCACCCCGATTGTCTGATGTAGGAGCATCCGGTGGCAGTAGAGCAATCTTGCATCAACAAAAAAATTTCTAAGTGTTAGCCTTAATGTCACGATATCGCGACAGAGAAAAGTGTCGCGATATCGCGACATATCGTGACATGTCACATTTTCGTGACTCAGGAAGGAGAGAGAAGATGCGGGACAAAAAATGTCACGATATCGCGACATGTCACGATATCGTGACCGAAAGAAGACCGAAAGGGCCAGAGAAGAAAATGTCATGATTTCGTGACATGTCACGAAATCGCGACCGACAGAGCAGAAAGAAGGCAGAGAGCAAAGTTGTCGTGATATCGCGACATGTCACGATTTCATGACCCGAAAGGCGAGAAGGAGTCAGAAAGGAAAGGTGTCACGATATCGCGACATGTCGCGATTTCATGACCAAAAAGGAGAAAGAGGAGCCGAAAAGGAAAGATGTCGCGATATCGCGACATGTCGCATTTTCGCGACCAAAGGACGAAAGAAAGCGCAAAGGAGAAAAAGTGTCGCGATATCGTGACATGTCGCATTTTCACGACCAAAAGGCGAGGGAAGGCGTAGGAGAGAAAAGTGTCGCGATATCGCGACATGTCGCATTATCGCGACCAAAAGGCGAGAGGAGGCGCAGGAGAGAAAAAGTGTCGCGATATCGCGACATGTCGCATTTTCGCGACTCGCAAGGGGTAGGAAGGCCGAAAAGCAAAAGTGTCACGATATCGTGACATGTCGCATTTTCGTGACTCGCAAGGGGCAGGAAGGCCGAAAAGCAAAAGTGTCACGATATCGCGACATGTCGCATTTTTGTGACTCGCAAAGGGCAGGAAGGCCGAAAAAGCAAAAGTGTCGCGATATCATGACATGTCGCATTTTCGCGACTCGAAGAGGGACAGGAAGGCAGTAAAGCAAAAATGTCGTGATATCGCGACATGTCACGTTTTCGCGACCAAACATAAGGAAAGGAAAGGCAGGCGGTTACAGGGGCCGTTACAAAAGAAATTGTCGAGCGATGGGTATCCTGAACGTCATCATGGGTTGACAGGTGGACAGAGTCTACAATGGCAGCACTGGACAAGCACGTGGCACCAAGGTGCAATGAAAGCAGACGAAGATCAAGAGTCGAAAAGGAAGACATTTCGGAAGCCAAGACAACGAAGAGGCACGGAAAAATGAAACGAAGGGTCAAAAAAGGGAAACAGAGAGTCACGCCAGATATTTTAAAAGGGGAAGCGAAGGCATGCACAAGGGTCGGAAAACTGTGGAGACAGAGTTGCAGACATAAAGGCAAGAGGGCCATTTTGAACCTGTTTAGGCTGTTTTTCCTCCAGGACGGAAGATGTTGTAATAGAAACTATCTTTCGGGATAAAGGAATTTATTTGGCAGACTGTTGCCATCATTGTAATATTTTTCCGAATTGTTGAATGAGAACATAGATTTGGCGTGAGCGATTTGGCTCCCCATCAGTTGGTGTGGAAGTTCTACAAAATGGTTTTCCATGACAAAGTGAACCCTTTCTTCTACTTTACAGGTAGCTTTTATAGTTTCTTTTTTTTCTTCTAGGAAAGTAGCAATATGATCCATGGATTTGAAAACTACCTCTCCTTTTTCATTGTGAACAGGAGAGAAATTTTTAAAATGAGGAGCTTCTTTCTTTTCTTCATCATAGGTAGGGTTTTCAATCAAAGGTTGCTTCTCTAGAATATCAAATGAAGCACTTAGAATTTGTGCCATTTGTTGCACAACATTTTGAGTGATATAGAGGAGATTCAAACATGGCAAGGATTTCAATTTATTAAATTTTGTTTTTAGAATTTTTATAGAATAGAAGAAGAAGAATTTTGATATCCTTATATCACCTTGAAAAATAGCCCTCCTTGTGACTCCCACTAGTTCATCATAATATACTAGCCAAGATGGATTTTTCTCCAAAGTTTGTACATCGATTTGCTCAACGACTCGTTAACCTTCCCCAAGTAGGACAAATAATAGGTTATATTCTTATTTTCTTAATTTAATATGATTTATCTAAGCAAACAATATTAAGTGATATTAATTAATGTGTAATAGCTTTTATCTTGATTTAAGTATAAGGTATTAAATAATAAGGTTTTTGGATAGGGGACCCAATATAACAACCCACCAACTCAACCCAAGGGAGAGAGATTTTTTTTCTCACAAGTAAGGTTCACAAGATGCCCCAATAGTTTTCTAGTACTTAAGGCATAACCAAATTTTGATTTGAATGTTGTTGTAGATGACACTCTAGTGGACAATAGTGGCCAACACCCTATATTCTTGGATTTCACCCTTCTAAACCTTATTGTTTAGAAAAAATATCAATAGTGGTCCCCTCACATTTCCTATACCCTCTTGTGTGTAGGATAACTTGACCACGACATAGGGATTATCCTTTAAGACCCATAACTCTTAAAGAAAAATATCTTTTTTCCTAACCCTACATAATTCCATCTATGTAAAATTATTTTTATGTAATGCATTAGTGCTTAGTTACCACACCTCTATGTGCTAATTAAGTCCATTACAAATCACCTAACAATGAGCATGGTCACTTGAACCTCATCATTCCATATGCCACCACTATTGTATTGTGAATGATTCTAAAAGCCTCATCGCTTTGGTACACCCAATCCTCACCGTCCAAGGATGTATCATTCAAAAATATCTAGCTATTACACCATTGCAACTCCTTCTAGATTTTTGAATACTTAGTTATTGCATCACTGCAACTCCTCCTAGGGCTCACAATTACCTAATTATTGCATCATCATGACTCCTCTCAAGTTTGAGTTATCTTCTTAACTCAAGGTTTCTAATATGGCTCTAATTCTTGCCCAAGTTTTTTCCCACAAATCCAAGAATCAAATAGACATATATCAAAATATCAACATCTCTCTCAAAAAGAACTAAAGTGTTAATACATTAAGATTTTCACATGGCACATTATTGAACTAGAAATTTCAAATACTTTACAATTCATAGTACTATTATCTAGCATTTCCTTAATTAAATAAATGGAAAGGAAGATACAACATTTTAAGAAATTATAACCTTTAATCTAGGAATTACATTCCACCATCCTTTTTGCTAAACATATACTTTCCATTCAACACATAATAGCCTTTTCATTTCATACAAAAGGAGAATCACCATATACAATCCTTCATTTTAGCACATTTCTTGGAAATTGCTACTCGACTATATTAACCAAAGCATCCTTTTTTTTTCTAAGACTATATAATTCAATACAATTGCTTTCAAAACATTCTTTTTTCAACAATATTATTACATAGCAATACATAGGATTCATATCTTCAACTATATTTTCATGATCTTCATTCAATTTGCTCATTCCCATGAACTTTGAGGAAAATGTTAGGTATTGGAATATCTCTTAATGCATATGCAAGCCTACATGCTTATGCAAGAAACATTCCAAAAATACGTAAAACATCATGTAGCAATCCATGCAATATCAATGAGATAATCCTATACTTCTCCCTATAATGGATTCATTATCTACCTAAGCCTTTAGGAAACCATTATATAAAATTTTCACAACCACTCTTTTATTTATTTCCAAATCAATACTTTATTTAATCAATACTTTGGAAAATCACTAACCCCTAAATTTATTTCCTTAAAGTTTATCTCAAACATATATATAAAATAAAGTTTTTGATTCTCTAATTTAATAATACAAATTTACCTATGAAAGCTTGGCAAACACTTCCTTTCAACTACACCTCAATACTTCATTTAAATCACATGCTTGCTTAACATTTAACTTTATTTTAAAAAAATACTCTACTACCAATTCAATAATAACCAACTAATTTATCTTAAAATATTGAAAATAACTTGATAATTATTTAATAGAGATATACCATAACCAAAAACATGGGCAACAACCGATCAAAATGTTTAGGCACAAGCAACACTGATGGGAAGCCAAAATTAACAACAAGAGAAAACTCAATTTTATTCAGAGAACATGGAAATATTACAAAGTACCGAAGAGAAATACAATGCAGTCTCGATCTACCTCTTTCCAGCCTATCGAATCCTTCGAAAAAAATCCCCTTTTATAATCCAGGCTTCTTGTTGCAACCGCCGTTTGTAACCGTCTTAACGGCTTCTAGAACTGCCACATGGAACGGACTTAACGGCTTTTGGAACTGCCACTTGGAACTACCTTAACGGCTTCTGGAATCGCCACCTGTCGTTCTGCAATAGTCCGCGAAAAACCCATCTTCTCCTTCTTAGCTAGGACGCAAAAACGCGACATGTCACGATTTCGTGACACTTTTTTGCCCTTGGCTCTCCTTCTCCCATGTGTCACGATATCGCGACGTTTCTCTGCTTTTGGTCCTCTTTCTCCAATGTGTCACGATATCGCGACACTTTTCTACTTTTGGCTCTCTTTCGCCAAAGTGTCGCAATATCGCGACACTTCTTCGACTTTTGGCTTTGTCAGTCAAAGTGTCGCGATTTCACTACACTTCTTTTGCTTTTGGCTTTGCTTGCCAAAGTGTCACGATTTCGCGACACTTCTTTGGCTTTTGAATTTGTGTCACGATTTCGTGACACTTCTTTGGCTTTTGACTTTGGCTGCCAAAGTATCGCGATATTGCGACACTTCTTTGGCTTTTGAATTTGGCTGCCAAAGTGTCGCGATATCGCGACACTTCTTTGGCTTTTGAATTTGGCTGCCAAAGTGTCGCGATATCACGACACTTCTGTGGCTTTTGGCTTTGGCTGCCAAAGTTTCGCGATATCGTGACACTTCTGTGGCTTTTGGCTTTGGCTGCCAAAGTGTCGTGATATCGCGACACTTCTGTGGCTTTTGGCTTTGGCTGCCAAAGTGTCGCGATATCGCGACACTTCTGTGGCTTTTGGCTTTGGCTGCCAAAGTGTCACGATATCGTGACAACTTTGATGTCGCAATATCGCGACCATCATTTGCGCTTGCCACGGTTCTGAAATACATCGTGATATCGCGACGACATTTGTGTCGCGATATCGTGACCATTTTTATACTTAGAAAAATTTTGCAAACTTCGAACTTTTTTTTTTTTTTTTGTTTTTTTCTTTTCGGTGATGCAAGATTGTTGTGCTGCCCTGGATGCTCCTGCATCAGACACCCGGGGTAGATTTTTTTTTAGAAGTGATCCTCACTTCTGGGTGGTCAGAGGAAAACCCAAACGATCAACCTCTGATTTGGACAACCATGTGGCATCTTCGATAGGTCGGTTCTTCCACTTGACCAAATACTCCGAATATTGCCTGTTTCGGGTACTTCTACCTTCACGAGTGTCGAGGATGTCTTCAACTTCTTCTTTTTTTGGAGTGGATGCAGGAATGTTCCACATATTCGGACTGGGTGGTTCACTACAACTTCCTGCATGATATTCAACCAAGTCTGAAATATTGAAGATAGGGGAAATATTCAGCTCACTTGGTAGATCAACTTCATAGGCATTGCCTGAATCTCATTTACCTATGATCCGGCATGGTCCAAACTTCTTCATCTTCAACTTATTGTATGTTTTTTGAGGAAAACGTTCCTTACGCAAATGAACCATGACTTCATCCCCTACCTGGAATTCTTTGAAACGCCACTTTTGATATGCTCTGGCTTTGTATGAAGCATTCATTTGACTGATATGCTGCTGTACCTCTTCATGTAAAGTCTTCATGTGTGTTGCAAAGTCTTCAGCTTCAGCATTACACTTGTCTGCTTTATCCATCGGTCTTAACTCAGAAGTGTTTCTTGGGCTGTACCCATGTACAATCTAGAATGATGATTTACCAGTACTACGATTGACAGAATTGTTGTAAGCAAACTCTGCCTGTGGTAAAATCAGATCCCATCCCTTGGGTTTATCTCCTACCAGACATCGTAGAAGATTACCCAAACTTATGTTGACTACTTCGGTCTGTCCATCAGTCTGCAGATGGTATGCAGAACTGAACTTCAAGTCTGTTTTCAGCTTCTTCCATAAGGTTCTCCAGAAATACCCCACAAATTTGGTATCTCTGTCTGAGAAAATGCTTTGGGGTAGACCATGAAGTCGGACTACCTCCTTGAAGAACAAGCCGACAATGTGAACCGCATCACTTGTCTTTTGACATGGAATAAAATGGGCCATTTTTGAAAACCTGTCAACCACAACAAAAATGGCATCATTTCCACGTTGTGTTCTTGGCAGACCAAGAATAAAATCCATGCTGATGTCCTCCCACAGTCTCTCTGGTACAGGAAATTGCTGGTACATTCCTGTATTCTGGCTGACACCTTTTGCCATCTAGCACACTCTGCAACCCTACACAAATTTGGTCACATCTTGCTGCAACTGTGGCCAATGGTAATTCTCACTAACAAGAGCAATGGTCTTATCATGGCCAAAATGCCCTGCTAGTCCTCCGCTATGTTTCTCTTTGATCAAATTTTCCCTCATGGAACTTTGTGGAATGCACAACTGATTCTGCCGAAACAGCATCCCATATTGGATCATGAAATCCAACCACTTAGTGCGATCCACAGTAGTAGGATACACATATGTTGTCCATGCCTCTGCAAAATATGGATCTGCTGGGTATAAACTCTTGAGTTCATCAAACCCAACAACCTGCACTCTCATTTCTATCAACAAATTATGCCTTCTACTCAAGGCATCTGCAACTCTATTAGATTTGCCACTTCTATGCTTTAGTACAAAGGTATAACTCTATAGGAATTCAACCCACTTCAAATGTCGTTGGTTAAGTTTACCTTGACTATTTATATACTGCAAAGCTTGATGGTCAGTATATAAAACAAACTCTTTGGTTAGCAAATAATGTCTCCATTTCTTAAGAGCCTGAATTATAGCATAGAATTCTTGATCATAAACAAAGTATTTCTTTCTAGCATCATTCAAATTTTCACTAAAGTATGCAACAGGTTTACCTTCTTGACTCAACACAACTCCAATGGCACTGCCACTGGCATCACAGTCAACCTGAAACATTTTATTAAAATCTGGAAGTGCCAGAATGGGTTGTTCTATCACTTTCTTCTTAAATATGTTCGTGCTGGTATCTGCCTTGGCAGTCCACTTAAAGTCTCTCTTATCCCCTCTCATAGTTTCTGTTAGGGGTGCACAAATACTGCTAAAGTCTCTAATGAACTTTCTATAGAAACTTCCAAGACTGTGAAATGATCTTACCTCTGTTACATTCCTTGGGGCAGGCCATTCAAGGATAGCCTTCACTTTCTTAGGATCCATTTTCAGACCCTCCTCTGAGATGACAAATCCTAGGTATATCAACTCTTTCTGTACAAAATTGCACTTCTGTATATTTATCAATAACTGCTCCTCACGCAGTTTTTCAAAAACTGTCCGAACATGCAACAAATGTTCATCCAAAGTTTTACTAAAAATCAGAATATCATCTAGATAAACTATCATGAACTTTTCCAGGAAGTCATGCAATACCTCATTCATCAGCCTCATAAACGTACTGGGTGCATTAGTCAATCCAAATGGCATAACTAACCACTCATACAAACCCTCTCTGGTTTTAAAGGTTGTCTTCCATTCATCACCCTCTCTAACACGTATCTGATGATATCCGCTCTTCAAATAAATCTTTGTGAAGTATTTAGCTCCACTCAGGCAATCCATTATATCGTCCATTCTGGGTAATGGAAAGCGATATTTAATGGTAATTTTATTAATGGCTCGAGAATCAGTGCACATTCGCCATTCACCATTCTTCTTTGGTGCAAGTACTGCTGGCACTGCACAAGGGCTCAAACTTGCTCGAATCAAACCCTTCCTCAACAATTCCTAAACTTTTCGGTTCAACTCTTCATTCTCAACAGGAGACATTCTATGGGCTACCTTTTTGGATAAGCTAGACCCTGGCATTAAGTCAATCTGATGACTAATCTTTCTCATTGGCGGCAAATCCTCAGGCACATTGTCTGATATAATATCAAGAAATTCTGCTAACAGATGTTCAACTTCTGCTGGAATGTCAGTAGTATCTTCTCTTTTTATAGTAGGAATTAATGCATAACACATTGAATCCCTCTTTATACCATCCAAAATTTTTTTGCCATCTACTAAACAAATTCTAGCATTATTGCATACCTTTTCCTCAACCTCCTTCAATGGCTTCAGTTTGTGGCGTACTCCGTCTTTTATCAGGGAATAGGTATTTGCATGCCCATCATGTGTTGCACGTCTATCAAATTGCCATGGTTTTCCAAGTAACAAATGACAAGCATCCATTGGCAAAATATCACACAGGACCTCATCCTGGTATCTTCCAATTTGAAACTTGACCAAGCATTGTTCACTGACCAATGCTCTATGATCCTTCTGCAACCACGCAATCCGATATGGATGCGGGTGTTGTCTTCTTTCTAGCTTTAACTTAGCTACCATTTCCTTAGAAACCAAATTATCTGTACTACCATTATTAATAATAATATTACAGATTTTACCTAAAAATTTGCACCTTATGCGGAACAAGCTTTTCTATTGATCTAGTTTCTTCTCTTCATTCAACAAGGTTCTCCTTGTGATCATCACTTCCCCGTGCTCTGCTTCTTTAGAATGCTCAGATTCAAAACCATCCTCAACAACTATAGCTCTAGCATTACCTTCAGGCATTTTGTTCGGTGTTTCTTGGTGTTTGGGACACTCAAATGATCGATGTCCTTCTCCGCAATTAAAACAGGTTCCATGAAATCTGCCTCTGCCATATCCGCGTCCACCTCTACCTTGTCCCCATTGATAATCATTGTTCTGATTACGGGGTCGGTAAGCATTCTCCTCCTTCTGTTCCTGGCGATTACTGGTTTCACCAGTCTATTTTTTATCATCATATTTTCCTCCACTGGTTCTTCCACCAGTTCTTCCACCACGACCTCTTCCTCTTTGCTTGCTGTCAAATCTGCGGTTCAGTTTCTCTTCCACTTTTAGAGCAAACTGGTAAGCATCTTCAATGTTGTTCATTCGAACCAGACTTAATTCTTCTTGCACGCTGGTTCTCAACCCATTAATGTAACGGGCTACTCTTTCTTTATTTGCTTCTGTATGACCGATTCTGATAGAAATTTTAAAAAATTCTTCTGTATATTCTTTAATAGATTTGCTGGACTGGCACAAACTCTGCATTTTTCTCAGCAGATCTAATTCGTAATTTGTCGGAATAAACTGTCGTTTCAGTTTTTCCACCATTCGATCCCACCTGGTGATATTTTCTTTTCCTCTTCGATTTCTTTCCAGTTGCACTCCTTTCCACCATATGCCAGCATGGCCTTTTAATTTTGTTCTGGAAAATTTAATTCAATTTGGATCTTCAACTTCCTCATATTCGAAATATTCCTCCATGTCATTAATCCAATCAATTAATTCTTCTGGATTTAAATTTATAGAATATGTGTATACATCTAGCTTCAGCCTTTTCCCAATCTGAGAAATAGCTTTAATCATTCTTGATTCTGTGGCACTCATTGCTTCCTCTTCTTCTTCAGACGGGTCTTCAACTCCGTCATCATCACTGTGGTCTTCTCCTCTCAACTCTACTCCTCTGCGTAATTCTTCCTACAAGGCCAACACTTGCATCTGTAATGCTCGAAAGTCTCCTTCAGGAACCATGTTCCTTCCAGCACCACGATTTCTTCACGGTGGCATTCTGCTTCATAGTTTCTTAGAACTCGTAACCCCAGATTCTGGTGCAAGCTGCCTCACGTTCGATGCTCTGCTCACACACTCAGAATCTTGCTGCTCTGATACCACTTGATGGGGAGCCAAAATTAACAACAAGATAAAACTCAATTTTATTTAGAGAACATGGAAAGATTACAAAGTATAGAAGAGAAATACAATGCAGTCTCGATCTACCTCTTTCCAGCCTGTCGAATCCTTTGAAAAAAATCCCCTTTTATAATCCAGGCTTCTTGCTGCAACTGTCGTTCGTAACCGTATTAACGGCTTCTGGAACTACCACATGGAATGGCCTTAATGGATTCTGGAACTGCCTTAACGGCTTCTGGAATTGCCACCTGTCGTTCTGCAACAGTCCGTGAAAAACCCGTCTTCTCCTTCTTAGCCAGGTCACAAAAATGTGACATGTCACGATTTCGCAACACTTTTCTGCCCTTGGCTCTCCTCCCATGTGTCGCGATATCGTGAAGTTTTTCTACTTTTGGTCCTCTTTCTCCAATGTGTCACGATATCGCAACACTTTTCTGCTTTTGGCTCTCTTTCGCCAAAGTGTCGCGATATCGCGACACTTCTTCAACTTTTGGCTTTGTCAGTCAAAGTGTCACGATTTCGCTACACTTCTTCGGCTTTTGACTTTGGCTGCCAAAGTGTCATGATATCGCGACACTTCTGTGGCTTTTGACTTTGGCTGCCAAAGTGTCGCGATATCGTGACACTTCTGTGGCTTTTGGCTTTGGCTGCCAAAGTGTCACAATATCGCGACACTTCTGTGGCTTTTGGCTTTGGCTACCAAAGTGTCGCGATATCGTGACAACTTTGATGTTGTGATATCGCCACCATCATTTGCGCTTGCCACGGTTCTGAAATACGTCGCGATATCGCGATGACATTTGTGTCGCGATATCACGACCATTTTTATACTTAGAAAAATTTTGCAAACTTCGAACTTTTTTTTTTTTTTTTGTTTTTTTCTTTTTGGTGATGCAAGATTGTTGTGCTGCCCTGGATGCTCCTGCATCAAACACTCACAAAAAACTAAAATATTATATCTCATCTACTTAAACCCTCCTAGACGGTTGTTCGCAGCACCAAAAATCAAAGCAAGGATGAACTGAAGCAAGGCATACATTAAAACCACAACAAGACTCAATGCAGGAATACCTCAAAAACAAGACTTCACTGCAGCAAGAAAACAATAGATGACTATGTAGACTGATTTACCTTACTGAAGCCAAAATATTAAAAGGTATAGATATAAAACTAACACAACCTCCAACATTCATACCAATGCAATACACAAACCAAAAATAGGTCTCAGATACCAAAGGTTAAAACAATTAAAATGAGGTTTGGACCTCCAAATACCTAGTTGGACCCAACTAAGCCAACAAAACCAAGCAAACACCTTTCTTAAGATAACACAAAGATGAAGCTTATGACTAAAAATATCTACCCAGCCCTTGAAGAGCTACAATAGGAAAATGAGTATAATAACACCCTCAACCATGGTGATTGCATTTAAAAAAGAAAACATGGCAATGATAGATCCATGTCCACAAGATTTAGGCCAACTTGAAGCACATAATAAAAAGAGCGTTCTACAATAATCTCACCAGAAAAACTCCTAGAGATATAAAACAAAATCAAAAGCAATGAAGCAATAGAAATACAAACATCTAGCATCCATCAAAAATTCATTGAATGAAAAATAATACAACAAATACCTCTATAATTGCACTTCCAAAACAAAAACCTTTTTCTCAAGCTTTTCAATCCAAAATTTTCCCTTCTACCTCCTTCTTCCTACCCCTAAAACTTAGCAATAACTGCCACATATAATTTCCCATGAGTTTAATATTGAAATTTGATCTTTCATGTATGTCATATGTTGTACAAAATTAACATTCACAAGGCTATGTCACAAAGATCGCCCACCAACAGTATCACCTTCATTATTTAATGAGCTATACTTTCAAAGGTTTAACTTATTAAAAGCTTGATTAATCAAAACACAATCTCATAAACTCCAATACCAAGATAATTGCCATCATTAGAATTTAATCAATTACTAACCTCCTATAATTGATTAATTAATATCAAATGTTATTATTAATCAATAACATTGATTTTATTTTTCTAGATAGTAAGGGGTTGTAATTAGGTCCCCCACCCTTGAAAAATTATAACTCTCTTCTTTAGAGCTTGAAATTTTACAAATAAATACACTTATCATCTCAATTGAGATGTAGCTAGAAACCTACATCATTTTACATAAAATGTTTCTAGAATTTTATTTTTTGGATCTTTTCAATATTTTGTATGAATAAAAATATTCCATAATTTAGCATCCTTCTTGACATTTTCCTATAGCAATATTCACAATACTAAAACATCACCTCTACTATCTATGCCTTGCATCTTAGTAGAGTAATATTTTCAAAACATCACATTATCATAGTCCGCTTTATTAAATCTGGATTGCTAGTTTCCTTTCTGAAACACAAGTGCAACCATAAAAATTATAATAAATAGTCTATATGAAAACACATTACTATTACAAAATAAAGCAGATATTACCAATGGAAAACATTAACGTAAACCTTAATCATTTATTGAATCAAGCAATCAACATTTTCTTGTCAGCTTCAACTAAACTTACTACTTCCTCTAACCATGGAAAGGAGAATTTAACTTCACGATCCTCAATAAAAACCCCTCTATTGGCTAGCCTATCTGCACATTTGTTACCTTCTCTTAATATATGTGTAAACTTGATTTCTTCAAACTCTTTAGCAAGATCTTTAATTTCCATAATTATCTCTTGTATGTTCCATGGAGCCTTCGCTTTCATGGAGCCTTTGCTTTCCTCAAAATTACATTTATTACTATCATAGAATAACCTTCCATCCATGCTCTGTTTCATTTCATTTGTTTACATATTTTTAACCCTTCTAAAGCTACCCAAGCTTCAACTTCATTATTTATATTAAATCCACTATTGAAAGCGTAATGAGACAAAACGTCTCCTCTATTATTTCTAATTATTCCTCATTCTATTGGTCCTAGATTTCCTTTAGAAGCTCCATCAAAATTCAATTCAACCCACTCCACATTTCCTGGTTTCCACTTTATATCCTTTGCCTTATTTTTGCTTCTCTTGTACCCAACATCATATTTCCATTTAATGGCTTTACTCCATCTATCAAGGCTCACTACTTCCAGATTAGGGACTGGGTGAGTTTATAGGGTTGGTTTAGACCCCTTTATGGCTAAAAATATATTCCTTTTCATTACCTTTAAACTGCTTTCCTTTCCTTTAGTTATTCTTCTATTCCTTTCTAGCCATTCAGCCCAATGTATTGTATCTTTTGATATATCCCATTTTTTTTGTAAAGGGTCACTTTTATAAGTGGTTTTCTATTTCTTTAACCAATATTCAATTCTACTATTCATCACCATGCATTTACCAAACATATTAAGAATCCATTGCCCTAGATTCTAGACTATTGAGCAATATCCCAAGAGATGATCTATACTCTCCTCCTCCATTTTGCAAAAAATACTTTGAGAGGGGCAATGAAAACCCCTTTTCATAAGGTTATCCAAGGATAAAATTCTTCTATTATCTGCTATCCAAAGAAACATTTTGACTTTACGAATGCTTGGGATAGCCTAAATATCTCTCCATATTCTAGTGATATTATTATTTTGTTGGTTTTGTATATTATATCCACTTCTTGTTGTGTATTCTCCAGAGTTATTCAACTCTGAGATCCATTTATCCTTGGCTCCCCTTGAAATAATCATAGTTGTTATCTTTCTACTCAAATGTCTCCTAGCATCAATGTCTTCTAAACTCATAAAAAATATTCTTTCCATTTGTATATTCCTTCCTTATCCTTGTACAAAATGTTTGAAACCCTATCACCATATTTGTCTTGAAGCGATCTCATCCAAGGTTTCAAAATTGGATCTAAATTGAGTGGTTTTTTATCACACCAAATATCCATCCAAATAGAAATTTTTTCTCCAATTCCCACCATTCATATTAAACCTTTAATCATAATATCAATAGATTTTTTTACAGCATTCCAAATAGAAGAACCATTTGGTAGAGAGAAAGCAATAAATATTAAATTTGGATCATTGAGATCAACATACTTAGAATAATTATTGTCCATTATATTTGACTCTCTTTGTATAATTTCCAGATAACTTTTCCCCTAAGATCTAATTTTTCATCTATATTAACTCTTAAACCAAGACCTCCCTTAGTTTTATCATCACACACCTTGCTTGATTTCACCAAAGTAAATTTCCTTTTATCATGTAAATATAACCACAAAAAGGATTGCATAATATAGATTAAAAATTTTTCAACTTATTTTGGCATAGAATTCAATGGCATATAATACGTTGGGATGGCATGAAAGACTGACTTAATTAATTGCAGTATTCCTACTAATGATAACCATCTACCTTTCTGAGTTGGAAGTTTATTCAAAAATTTACTAATAACTAGATTTCATAATTCTCTCCTCATTCTCCCCTCAAATAAAGGCATCCCTAGATAAGTTGTAGGTAAATTTTCCTCCTTCATTTTAAGAAACCTAAAAATTCTTGCTTTGATATTAGCACGAGTGTTAAGGAAGTAAATTTTGGATTTTATCCTATTAAATTTTTTCCCTGATGCTCTTTCATATTATTTTAAAAAGTTATTCAAAGCTTTGACCTCATTAATCCTTGCCCTTCCAAAAATGGTTGTATCATCTACAAACTATTGATGGGTGATGTTATCGATGTTATTACTAACCTTAAGTCCACTTATAAGCCCATATTTGTAAGCCTTTTTTAAGTTCTTACTCAAAACCTATACCATAATAATGAGAAAATTAGGAGATAAAGGGTCACCTTGTATAAATCATCTCTTAGATTTAAAATATTTTTTTACTAACCCATTGATCAACACTGAATAAGAAACTGTAGAGACACAAGATTTAATCCATCTAACCCATTTCTTCCCAAATCAAAACTTTCCTAAAACTACACAAAGAAAATCCTAATTAACCCTATCATAGGCTTTACTCATATCAAGTTTTAAGATCATTACTTTCTCTTTTCTTGAAGTTGTTGAATGTATAACTTCATGAGCTACTATGATCCCATCCAAATTTTGTCTCCCTTTCAGAAATCCTCCTTGCTTTTTTGAAATTATTTTTTCTAACAATGGCCTTAATCAATTTGCCATCACTTTGGAGATAATATTATATGCCATATTACATAGGCTTATGGGTCTAAAAGAGTCAAGCAATTCAGAATCATTCTTTTTTAGAATTAGGGTAAGATTGTTGCATTTATTTTATAAGGTATGTATTGTTTTACCCTAGACTATTCCACTCCCACCAATAAATAATCCTTTACTATATATCCCAATTATGTTGGTAAAAAGTTGTAGAGAGCCCATATAGACCTGGGGATTTATCCTTATTAAAAGAGAAAAAGTTAAATGAACTTCTTCTAGAGTAATAGGCTCCATCAATTTCCTATCATCTTCATTCATTATAACTGAAGGAACATCTTGAAGAATTTTATCATTAAGAACTTCAGTCTCCTCTAATCCTAGAATATTATGATAAAATTACTTATCCTCTTTTCTAATTTCACTCTGGTCTTCAATCCAAACCCCTTATATTGATTTAATTCTACTAGTTTTGGATGTTGATCTCTATACTATAGCCATCCTATGAAAAATTTTGCATTTTTATCTCCTTTAACCAATTTTATCTTGATTTTAATCTCCAAAATTTATTTTCTATACTCAGAATATTATGATATTCACTAAGCAACTCCCTTTCCTCTAATATTGGATTATTATTTTCACATTTTTAGAATTTTGAAATTTTATCTTTTAGTTCTTTCTTCTCAAAAATATTTCCAAAACAGTTCTTGTTCCATTCTTTTAATCTAGATGTCATAGATTTAATTTGACTTGGAAGAGCATACAACCCACCATTACCTAAGAATTCCACATTTGAGCTATCATGTTATAAAATTGAGGATGGCCTTCCCACATCTGCTCATATTTAAAATATGATCTTTTTTGAAGTCAATGACCACCATTTTAACTCTTATTGGCCAGTGATCTAAACCAATCCTTTTTAAGGTATTAATTTTAGCACAATTTTCTTCATCTAGCCAATGATCTGAGAGAATAAATTTGTCTAATTTTTTTGCTATTAGGTTTTGGCCTCTCTTGTTGTTAGTCCAAGTATAGTTGTCTTATTCAAACTCAAACTCCCATAGACTATTTTTTTGAATAAAATCTGGGAAATATTTCATACTTTGGGTTAATTTCCTAACTCCAAATTTTTCATCCAGCTTGGTTATGATATTAAAATCTCCTACAATCATAAATTGAGTTTCTTGGTCTTTACTTCTCATAAAGGATTCGATCCTACTCTAGACTTCTAATATACCTAACTGATTTGTAGGTCCATAGGCATTCATAAGGATAAAATGAATATCTGCAAAGTAGCAAGTGACTAAAGAGGCTAACCAATACCTAGTTTTATGAATGATTACATAGGAGGTTCTATAAGGATTCCAACAAGTTAGAATCTCCCCTACCGCCCTTTCAGAATCCATATCATCCCATCCACATCTTGCCCATACTATTTTCATATTTGAAACTTCTTCTTTTGTCATTTTAGTTTCTTGGATACAAAGAATTTCAGGTTTATTACTTAAACGTAGGTCCCTAATACACCTATTCTTTAAGGGGGTATTAGTACCCCTTATATGCCATGAGATAATAAGCATGTCTCATTAGGGGCTTTTGGACCTACCTTCATATTACTAATATCATTTTTTTGTTTGGTAAAGAGAATTTCATCCAACTTAGTTTGTGTTCCTTTCTCTATGTTTGCTCTTTCTTCCCTGGATCTTGTTTGATAATTTAAGGGTTTTCCTCTTTTTGCCTTCCCTATATCAAGAGTAGGCCTTATTATTCTATTCCTCAATATTCTTTCACAATTTTGTTTTTCATCATATTTATCCTCTCTTGGCTCTATTATAGAAGCTTTTGACTTGTCCTTCTCATTTTCTAGTATTTCCTTATTAATGGCAAAGGTATTAACTTCTAAAACTGCATTTTCTTTACCAATTTTTTTTCTTAAAATGTGCATGATACTTCAAGAGAGTCTTCAAAATCTGATGAGATACACTCCTTAGGTTCATCGAGAATTTTCTTCCTTAAATCAGAGTCATACTGAATAGATGATTCCTTGTTAATATGTTGAAATTGTTTTACTGTGTTCTCTAAGCTTTGATCTACTTTTCTTCATAGGCTAAAGCCTTAAAAGAGTTGATAATTCTTCCAATATCCTTCCTTACTAGTCTCCACTATCTATTTTATTTCATTTTTCTAGATCTATTTTTTGGAAGTTGAAAACCATCTTCATCTATAATCATTTGTAAGTTTCTCTTACAGTTGTCTACATATGATTTTGTTGGGATCTTCTTAGGGCATAATCTCTCAATATGCCCCACCTCATGACATCTTCTACATATAAAAGATATATTTTCATTCTATGGTTTGGATCCAAATATTATACCCATACTTAAGAATGATTTATTCTGATAAAGCTTTACTTATATCAATCATGACCAATATCCAAGCATAAATAGCCAAGAATCCATATTTTGTTGTATCTGAAATCTCAAGGAATTCTCGTAGAGTGTTGCACATTGCCTTGAAGGTATCTATTTTCTAAAATTCAATGGGTAACCCAAACATCCTAACCTAGCCTGGTACTAGGGATAGATTTATATTTTCATGTGAAAAGCCTTCATACCAGTAGATAAGGAAGATTCCTGCTCTTCCCATAAACCAAGGACCCCCTTTAAGAATTTTTTCTCTTTATTCCTTGGAAAAAAATAGCTATAAAGAGACCTTTGGGAATAAATGATAGAATCACTCTTGGATACTTCCAAATCCTATCAATCCATTTTCTCAAGGCTGAAGCCCTTGGCCAATACCCATTAAATTTACCAAAAACTGCCCTATCTTGGAGCAACAAGGATCTCTCTAAGGTGCACTCACTAACATCTACCACTAGAGATGATTCTAAGGATTTAACTATAACTAAAACTTAAAATATATTGAAATTTATCTAAATGTCCTATAGCAAATATAATATTTGATAAAAAATTTATAATAATTTGCATTCACAATTTCTAAGATAAAGAAAGGGGAAAAAACTTAGCTAAAATATTCTTTATCCAAATAGAATGTCTTGTCTCACTAAATTCCTAGCCCTTCATTGCTCTTCCCATAATCCAAACCCTAGCTAACAAATATTTGCAATTTCATTTTTCACAACTTGAAAATCATCACTACCCTTATTCTGGATGGTTGACTTCATAAGGTCATATCTTCCTCAATATTACTCGGATTATTTCATATGACCACTCATTTTAAAGCTATTTAAATTTTGCACAAGTTGGTCCAAGAATCAACTAAATTGGATAACCTTTGAAAATATGTGACTCCTAAAATATGAGATGTTTTTCAAAAGAAAAAACCCTAATGCTTCAATAACATTGATATTCTTATTATTATTATTATTATTATTATTATTATTATTATTATTATTATTATTTAGAGTATTAAATATTAATACTTGACTCAATAAAACCATTAGCCAACCATCCTCAAAACACATACATGAATGCATCATAACCATAAATTGCTAGACTAAAATGCAATCATTAATATGCATAAACAATGCTTATTCCTTGAGTAGGTGGTTTTACGATAACTAAAAAAATATCACCTACCTACTAAGGATGGATATTTTTCTTAAGAAACTTCCTTGCCCGATGATGTATTTAAATCAACATACATATATGCAATGCATATATATGAGGTTACTCTTTTACCCATGAGTTGTTGATGAACAAGTCATCCATCACTTTCTATTTTATCTCAACTCTTATGGTTTTCCCATACCAATCCACCAATGAGAGTACCTAGTCCTACAACCACAATTTTCATCAGTAGTACCATATTTCCAAAATTAGTATAATCAAAGCATAAAGTGCATATATCAATACATCTTGATAACATAAAATAATAGTATACATTAGATATCCACACATCAATCCATAAATCAAGTATAAGATCATGTCCTACCAAGGAATGTCATTACATACTCCTCCCCTTGGACTTAACACAATCCTTTGTGTTTTCTAAAAATAGAGCATATAAATATCATTCAAATGGGAATTGCTTCCTCATCTCTTCATCATCTTCCCAAGTTGCACAATTTTTAGAATAATGATCCCATTGGACCTTACATTGTTCTAGGATTCATTTCATCAACATCTTGGAATGAAACCCTAGAATCCTTATCGGGCACACCTTAATGGTTGAGGGATCTACCATCTATAATTGTGAAACATTCCAAACATGAGAAGGATCAACAATATACTTCCTAAGCAAGGATATGTGGAAAGTATCACAGATCTTTAATAGCTTGGGTGGCAACATGAGCCTATAGCCTACTGGACTAATCATATCAATGATCTCAAAAGGTCCAACATAACAAGGATCCAACTTTGTTGACTTGATGGCACTTTTCATGGGTCTAACCCTTAAGAAAAAAATTTCTCCCATAGAGAATTCTCTTGATGATACTTTTATATCAACATAAATATTTTGGTGATCGGCTACTTCCTTGAGCCCTTGCTAAATCAACCTAAGTTGCTCCTCTATATCTCTAATAGTGTCTATTCCAATCACCAATTGATCTTCTAAATTATCCCACAATAAAGGTGTTTTGAATCTTCTACCATATAATGCTTCAAATGAAGCCATTCCCAAGGATGTATTGTATCCATAGTTATAGTAAATTTTAATTAGATGCAAAAATTCTTCCCACTTAGACTTTTGATCCATGCAATACATGTGAAGCATGTCTTCTAGAATTTGGTTCACCCCATCTATTTTCCCATCTATTTCTAGATGATAAGTAGAATTGATATTCAATTTAGTGCCCACTGTACAATAAAGAGCTTGCTAGAATTCTGATGTAAACTTAGAATTTTTATCTGATGTGATCACCTCAAGAAAACCATGTAACCTAAAAATTTCCTTGGCAAACCTATTTGCCACAACTGGTTTATCATCCATGATATTCCTCAATATAAAATATGTAATTTTTATCAAATTTTTGACCACCACGAGTATTGCATCATGTTGGTACCTAGTCTTAGGTAAACCCACAATAAAATCCATAGATATAACTTGCCACTTCTAAGTAGGTATATCATGTGGGTACAATTTCCTTGTTGGGTGTTGATGCTCTTCCTTAACCTTATGGAATTTCAAACATCTAGCAATAAAACTAATGATATCTTATTTCATTCTTAACCAATATAAGATTGTTTTCATGTTTTCTCTCATATTTGCACCTCTCGGATGAGTAAAGTGTGGATAACTATGCACCTCTTGCATAATCATTCTCCTTAAATCACCAGTTTTAGGTATGAAAACCTTATCCTTGAAACATAAAATTCCATATTTTAAGTTAAAATCCTTATTTTCCTCGAGATTTCTCTCAATTTTGGCCTAAATTTTAATGAAATACTGATCCTATGACTGCATTTCCCTAACTTTGTCCATCAAGTCTACATGACTCTGGGTTAGTGCTGCTATATGCTTTCTCCTACTCAAGGCATCAACAACTTTATTCTTCTTTCCTTTGATATCCTCGATACCAAATTCATACTCAACTAGGAACTCTATCCACCTTCTTTATCTTTCATTTAGAATAGGTTAGATAAAGATATACCTTAAACTTTGTTGATCTATCCTAAGCTCAAATTTTTTTTCTAAAAAATGGTGCCTTCATACCTTTAGTGCATGCACAACCACTACGAACTCAAGGTCATGTGTAGCATAATTCATCTCATGCTTCTTGAGTTTCCTAGAATCATATGCTATAGTAGCCTCATTCTAGGATAACATCCCATCCAATATTTCTAAGGAAGCATCAGTACATATTGTAAAATTCCCAAGAGAATTTGGTATCTTGAGAATTAGTGTTGTAGTCAACTCATTCTTTAGAGTTTCTAAGATGGTCTCAAATTTATCTATCTATTTGAACTCTTTTATTTTTGTCTAAAGGTTGATTATAGAGTAGGCAATTTTTGAATAGTCCTTCACAAAATACCTATAATAACTAATGAGTCCCTTGAATCTTATAACTTTTCAAACATTAGTAGGTGTAAGCCAAGTCAAAATGGCATTAATTTTCTTAGGGTCTACCTTTTGTAGATATGATATGCCCCAAATACTAAACTTGTGAGGCATAGAACTCACACTTAGACAACTTTTTGTAAAGTTGATTTTTCCTCAACACCTCTAACACTAACCTCAAATGTTGATCATGTTCCTCTTTGGTGCAAGAATATATTAAGATATCATCTAGAAATATCAAAACAAACTGAACACACTATTCATTAGATTCATAAATTTTATTGGTGTATTTTTCAACCCAAATGACAATACTCTAAACTCATAGTGCCCATATCTAGTCTTATAGGTTGTTTTGTGAGTATCCTCCTCACAAATGTTCAACTAATGATATCTAGATATAAAATCAATCTTTGAAAATATAGTGGAATTCTTTAGTTGATCAAAGAGATCATCAATCCTTGGAAAAATATACCTATTCTTTATGGTCACCTTATTCAACATCCTATAGTCAATGCACAACCTCAAGGAACCATCCTTCTTTTTCACAAATGGTACTATAGCACCCCAGGGTGACACACTAGGTTTGATTAGACCCTTTTCCAATATTTCTTAACTTGCATCTTTAACTCTTGGAATTCAATAGGAGTCATTCTGTAAGGTGTCCTAGCAATAAGTTTAGCTTCTGGCATTAGTTCAATGATGAAGTCAAATTCAATATGAGATGGTTGGCCTAGGAGATATTTTAGAAATACATCCCTAAATTCATGCAAAATTGGATGTCTCTTAAATATTTATGCATCCTCATTATCACATGTCATGACATTTATCTTTACTACATACAACATACTATTGTTGCCATCACACAACGTACCCCAATTTGGGGACCCACTCAAAATTTTGGTAATTTTTATTCTTTTTTTTATCCAATTTTGCTCGTATCAAGGTCTTTGAAATTTTGCTTTCACTTTGAAATTGTTGACATCTTTGCATCTTGAAGGTTTGAATTTAGTTGCAATCCTTCAAATTGAATATTTTTTATTGTTTGCATATTAATTGCATTATCTCAAATAAAATAATTTAATTAAAATAATTTTCAAAGGTTTAAATAATTACAATAATTAAATTTCATTTAAATAATTAAATTTTATTTTAGGGTTATTCAAATTTTATCACTTTTGCCCTAAAATTAATGTAAAATATGGACATATCTTGAGCTAGACAACTCCATTTGACCTCATTCAAAACTTGGTAGAAAGATGTGGATTTCCTATTTCTAATGGTACCAAACTTACATGATTTTAGATGTTAATTTCACCCAAAATAGTAGTTTACTATAGTAGCTTATGAACTTTAAAATGTTATATTTCATAAATTATGATAAATTTTTAGAATATCTCAGCAATTTTGAGTACCCTTTTAGCCTATTGAGATGCATGGAAATTTTCATCAAAATATGAGAACTTTAAATTTTGACTCAATTTTGGGCAAAAGGAAAGTTATGAAGGAAAATGAATAATAAATAAAATAAAAGTTGGCTTTGTATTAATCTTATGATGAATATGTCATTATGCAGGTAATACAAGGGAAGGAAAAGAAATATTAATGATAAGATTCATAATGTTTCCACAACAAGTTCGGAAATACAAGGAGAATGAATAGTTACGAAATTCATTCCTGAAATTGTTTTGAAACTGAATCAAACTAAATTTTTCAAATTATAAATAAGTCATTGAGACTCATGAAAAAGGGCCGGAAGAATTTGGAGCAAGCGAAAGAGAAGATTGAATATTGTCATTGCCAAAGGTTTCCTCCCGAGTTGCTTTACTGAGAAGTTTTTCATCCACAGAGAATCAATTGATGTGAGGTATTCTGAAGTTTGTATTAATTGAAGATCTTTGTAACAATATCATTGAATTATTTAATGAAACATATGCATGCTGATGGTAGTTTCATTATTAATAATTTGGTATATTGATTGTTTCCTTTTGAAGATTGCACCAGATCTAATTTGGATTGTGTGAATACTGGTTGGATTAGATTAGGTTAAGTTTCAAAATATTTTCTTTTGCAGATTTAGGATGGGATTTCATAAGTTGTTGTAACCTGTGTTTTATTTTCATTTTATTTTATTTTATTTTTTCTAACCTTAAGCCTTATTTTAATTTCATCGCACAAGGAAAAATCAAAACCCTAAATTTTATGCAAAGTTTAACTTTTTCATATTAGGGTAAATTTTTATTTCATTTTAATAAGTTCTCGACATTTCAAATTTAAAATAAACATTACAGTTTGAATTAATTAAATTTTCCAAATAATAATAATTAAAGTTCAAAAATTAATTATTTGGATAAATTTAATTAAAATCATTTTCTAAGGTTAAAATTCAAATATGTGCACTTCACAAGTTTTATTATTTGCAATATTTGCTTACTAATCATACATTTTGGAAATTAATCTCATGAACAACATTTTCACAATTTAAATCAAATATCAAACCACAGGACCCTTGTTAACAGTTACTTACACCTCTGAAGCAAACAACAATATTTTTACACTTTACAAGCATACAAGCATATTTTAAGAAATTAAGTAAATAGAACCTTGGAGAAACTAATTATTTCTTTGCAATATAGGATGGCTTTGACAGAATATTAACTGTAAGTGTATTTTTGTAATCGGGCGAAAATATCACTCAACACATTCCACCTCTTTTGATTGCATTCTTTAGTTGCATAGCTGACAATAAATATTGTTGAAAAGATCCTTGCCTACTTTGAACCCATAGTGTTGTCTTGAAAAACAATATCTTGAGTGAATCCAAATAAATCTAGAGCATATTTATTAATAGGTCTTGTAGCTTTTATCTCATACTTGGATTCTACCATCTCTCTTCTTTTAGTTGGTTTGGTTACTGAAATTAGCTCTCTCAAATTATGAATATTTGAGACTTTAAGCCGATCATACCATTGTGGATTTCCTATTATATGGTCACTTGTTTTTGTATCCATAATTGCTTTATCTTTGAAATTTCTAATCCTTTGAAGTTGACTTACTTATGGATATCTAGTTTTGAATATGTTATAAGTGTTTTTTAAAGTAGTATTTCAATTTTTGGCTAATAAAAATCAACTTCTACTACTCCTTATTTCTCCTATTGAACTAAGCACTTGTTAATTTGATGAAGTTCTAATGGTTGGATTTATTTTGTCCCTTTAATGTGATTTTCAGACAAGTATACCAATTAATTCCAACCCTTGATATTCCTTAATGAAATTCCTTTTATAAACTTTTAATGTTTCTAAATTTCAATAATTTAATTTTGGTGCAGTATTCCTTATAACTCCCTAATTTGGAATATTAGAAAATAATAATATTTTCAATAATAGAAATTTAATTTTTCCATGTATAAATCCTTATTTCTCCTTTATTTTAAACTATAAATATTAAGCTATTTTTGGTGTATAATTCTCCTTTAATTTTGCTTCCAAATGTGGTTGATTTCCCTATAGTTTCAACCTTATATTATACCCTTATAACTCCTTTTGATGAAAGCAAATTAAAATAAGGTAAACTCTTACCTTTATAATGTTGCAAACCTTAATTAATTGGCACTAAATTTGAACATGGGTGTAGCACCCTAAAATTGGCACAGTTAAACCATTAGTAAAAATTAGAAATTTGAATTTTAACCTCAAAATTGCTCGTTAATCGCTCACCTCATTTTTTGTGCCATTTTTAGAGGTTGTTGTGACCGTTGGACGATATCGTCGTCAATCTGACGATATTGTCGTCGATATGACAATATCGTCCCAAATCAAACGAATTTGTCTAGAACAGAATGTCCAGACGATTTTGTCCCAAAACCAAATTTTTGCAATTAGCTTTTGTTCCAACGACCTCTCCAACTTGGGTAGAAGCATGTCTACGCATTTGGAGATTCCCACGTTGAGGATCTCCCAGATTGGGATGATTCCCAACCTCCTAACCTCCTCCTAATATTATATAAACTAGGATTTTTCTAGTTTATCCCCCTGACTCCCTGACTGCCTGACTCCCTCCCTGATTTTCCATCATTAGCACTTGCATTTTTAATTCTTTTTGCAGGATTTCACTGTGTTTCAGTCGGAGGTAGCTCGGATCGTCGCAGGTGATTCAACTACAATTCTAGATGATCTTGTCAATATCGGCGATGATCTTGTACGATTACAGATGATCCGGTCTACAATTCAGCTTGGGGGTAATCAAAGCCCTGAGTTTGCATTCTCTATCTCATTTTCCTTATTTATTGGTGCATTAGATTAATTTAATTTTGTTTTGCATCTTGGAGTTCACCTCATTTAGCGTAATTGCATGATAAAATTCAAAATAAGTTTCCAAAATAGTGCATCTCATTTAATTTGATGTTTGGATTTATCATTCCAAACATCTATACTCTTATTTCTATCATTTTGCATCATTCTTGCAATTGTATTTTTGGTTTTTGGTGTCTGTTTCCTTGATTGCAAGTTTCTAAAGAATTCGCCTGATGAATTCATCAGGTCGCTAACGATTTTGGGTGATCTCGAATGATCTCCCATGATTTGGGACAATTCTATACAATTACAGATGATCCTGTCATATCCGGGATGATCTAGACTCCTACAAGCTTCAGAATCTTCATCAGACACCAAAAATCAGGTGTACTCTTCTCCATTTTACATATTCTCTATATTCAATCACATTAGGATTCATTCATGTTTTCTGTCTTCATATAAATCAGAATCTTCATATAGAATATCTTAGCTTCATTTTGGCCAACCTAGGAATCTGAATGATTGAACATAAAACGAACAAATAAAACCCCTTTTCAAACCTAGGCGTGGAAACTGCCACTCAAATTTTCTTGGTGAACCCCACCATCCATCAAAAATTCACCTTTATACCCCTCCCCTGAGAGGTGCGACATTCAATGGGCCTCTCCATTCGAGGTATTGTTCCATCCTTTTCTCACCCCCCTTTCGGGTACGAATCCTTTAGCCTGAAGGTAAGGGTGCAAAAAATTTGGGCGATACATTTTGGTGAACCCGACGTGAAACTAAAAACACCTTTTGAAAACAATCTAAAAAAAACACACATTATTAAGAACATCTAGAATCATTAGAAAACTGTTAAATTTGCATATCATACTTAGATGGTAGATTATAATAGAAGACGAACTATCTCCATAAATGTTGAAAATCATTTAACGGCCATAGAGATTACTTATGTGCTTAGAGTACCTCAAACATATAGAGCCCAACCTTTGTGGGACGAACTTGATAGGAGATTGAGTATTATTGAATCTAGATCTACAGAACTTAGGCAAATTAAGAGGTTTGTCCTAGATAGAATCCTGGATCCTAATCAGGTGACTTTGTATCATGAACTTCAGAGATCTTGCCATAGGTGGTTAGCCGATAAAAAAGCATTCATGTCTTCTGAATTATACACCTTTGAGGAATACCTTGAGAACGCAATTGTAGTACATAAATTTCTATCTCGTATAGAGGATCAAGAAGTCGTTATTACAGATAGAAAGAGATGGAATAGAGTTCCTATAGCTGTGTTGTATCGATAGTACTGCCATGAACTTTATTTTTACATGTTAGAGTCTGAAATAGATCATATTACCATAGCACACTTTGTCAAGTTCTTGAAAAACAACTTCCAATTTGAAGAGGAGCATTTCATGACTCTTGATGAACTTGACCCTATCAATGATATCCATAAACTATTCATAGAAATCTAAGTGATTCTTTCTACTATTGTTTCTTACAACTAGCATGTTGTTTGTTATTTTTATTCTCACAAAATAATAATATAATAAAATCACACAAAAAAAAAAAAACAACAAAACTTTTCCTTTAAAATATTATAGTAGGTATATAGTTAAAATATATACCTCTCAACCCTATCGCATATATATATAAGTATATATATTTTCTAAAACCTAATTTTAACACAATTCCTAGACTCAGGAATGGAAAACAAACCGAAGAAGATGAATATTGGATAGGAAGACCATTAACTGACCAAAATGTCCCCCCTAAGGACCAAGTTTAGGAAGAAGAAACCCTAGACCAACAGGAAGATCTTGTTGTAGGAAATGAACAAGAAGAAACTATTAGAGGAGAAGGATCCTCATCCCCTAAAATGTCTCTGGGAGGAGCTATCACTTTTGAGAACATGGAACAATTCTGGAAGTTCATTAAAAATAATATTGGTGTTTTTAATAGAGCAGCCCATATGGACAAGGATCGAATTAGTGACACTCAAGCAACTTTAGAAGAAGTATTTCAAACACACTAATCCCTTGTCCTTTATTGAACAAGAGAGTGATCAAGCTGGACCATCCAATTTGGATATAGTAGTTGCGATCCAGAGCATGCAACAACAGTAGGTTACCCAACAACCTAAAGTTCCTGTTAACAAGCCTAGGGTCATTCCCACACAAAAGAAACCATCATTTACTACTCTATTTTGCCAATATCTTGATCAACACACCTTAAATCAACAAAAACCCAAAACAAAACCAAACACCAATTACCAACAATCTAAGGTAAAACATAATACTATTACAAATCCCCTCCATAATACTCTTCCTACCAACATTTTGCATAATAGCAATATAACATATAATCCTTGTATCACACCATCATACACTCATAGATCCCATACCTATGTGCCACAAAACCAATATGGTGGACAAACTAGCAACCTGGAAGTCATGGTGAAATAGTTAGTTTCTCGCATGGACCAGATAGATCCCTACCGTCCCTCGTACAATTATCGAGAGATGTGTTGTCAGCCTTCAGATCCTATAGTTGTAGCACAGCCATATCCTAAACATTTTCCTATGCCTGTTCTTCCCATATATAAAGGAACCGAAGATCCCATAGAGCATCTTATGTTTTAGGACAGCATATCATGATATATCACATGATGACTTGTTATTACTAAAAATGTTCCCGAAAATCTTGGGAGGAATGGCATTAGAGTGGTATTATAAATTACCCACTAATTATTTGAGGAATTTTGAAGAAACTACTGAGTCTTTTGTTCATCAATTTAGTGCCTACATCGAAAGAGATGTGACCATTAAATATTTGTATAACTTAAAACAGGGCAAAGAGGAATGCTTTTCTGATTTACTAGCTAGGTGGATACAGTTGATAGGAAAATTGCACTTTGTATTACCTTATAGGGAGATGTTGGACATCTTTATCAATAATTTGCAAGAGCAACTATATTAGGAATTATCAACTGCTACCTTGACCACCTTCAATCAGGCTATAGACTTAGCCCGACGAGTGGAAGATGCTCTCATTAGGAGAGGCCAGCTTAAAAAGAGAGACAATGAGAAAACATCCAAAAATCAATATAAGAATAAACAAGTTGTGGGTGATGGAGTCACCGATAGCAAAAATATTGCTAATGTTAATGCTACAAAGACAACAGAGAAGTTTGTACTGAAACCTCCTGATAGAGCTCCTCGAGAATTTACTAGGTTAAATCAACCTTTATCAACTATTCTACCGTAATTATTAGAACAAGATTTGATTCAATTACTAAATATTCGGGAACCTGATCCAACTATACCTGGATACAGACCATATTTACACTGTGACTTCCATAGAGGACCTAGACATACTACCAACTCTTGTAAAATATTAAAACATAAAATACAGGACTTGATTGATAACAATGAGATGGAGGTGCAAGCCTTTCAACCTAAGAAAAATCCTCCTAATAATGTTCAAAAGAACACCCCACAAAACTAGAATCAGAATGCCAATCAGTCATTGGACATCTTTCAAAATCCCTTACCAAAACATGGTAAGGAGGTGGCTAATCAAATTGAACATGATAATGTCCCTCCTCCTGCCCGATATGTAGGAACTATTAGTAGGCATTTACCTGTTCATAATCTGGAAATCTTTGACACAACTTTATCCGTGGTTACAACCAGGCCTCTATATAATATTCAGATACCTGATCTTAGTGATACAGAATATGAGACTGAGAATGATATGGAAATCACATCAAATCAATTGAATAGTTTTCAAGATTAATCGGATCCTATTCACCCTATCACAAGTTATATGGTTCCAAAAGAGCCATTTCCAAGAAGAGTCACTACTAGACCATCATCTCACCGATTACTTTCTAATGAGCTAGCCATAAACGCTAGACCAAGACCCATTCATCATCCGTAGAATAATATTATGGGTACCATCGGAGCTGTTAATAGACAACAGGCTCAAAATTATCAACAAGATCAAATTCACAATGGTGGATCAGCTCCATTTTTTTTGAAGGTTCCTAATAAAGGGAATCATTCACCTAATGCTCAACCTAAACCTCCTTATAATATTAATGAACAGTTATCAAATATTACAGCTAGAATTTCTCTCTTGGACCTTTTAAGATCTTCTCCTACACATAGAGATGAATTAATGCTCACATTAAGTCATATGATGGTACCACAAGATATTTAACCTGAAGCCATGACCAATACTATAATAACTTGTGAAGTTGATTGCATTGACTTTCAGGATAGAGACATACCGCAACATAGTTTACATAAATATAACCTCTTGTATATTACTGCCTTAATTGGATATGTAGCAGTCAAACGAGTTTTTATTGATAATGGTTCATCTTTAAATATCTGCACTTTTGAATTCTACCAAATATTTGGGTTTAGAAGTGATGAAATTAAAATAACTGATATGATCATAAAATATTTCAATGACAAAACACAAGAAACGTGTGGAGTTATTACCATTCCATTGCAGGTTGGTCTAAGAACCTTGGATACGACTGTGTTTATTGTACATTGCCCTGCATCGTACAATATACTCTTGGGTCGTCCTTGGATCAACGCGATGTGAGTTGTTCCCTTAACTTTACATCAATGTTTTAAGTTCAAATTTAAGAATCAGTTGGTTACCATTCATGGTGATCCAAGACCCTTGGATATGTGTGCTTTGGTAGAACCTATTGGAGTTCAATTTTGCCCCGATCTATCATCCACACATCCTAATTCTCATTATCCATATAAACATGTGAAACTCACACCCACAACGTCATCTACTTCTTCTCCATCAGTTGCACCTCCACATATAGCTCAACCATCTTCTAAACAAACCGCATTAGTACCTAAGAAAGATCCTAATCCCACAACCAATGTCTCTTGTTCTACTCCTATAGCTTCCATACCTTTAATAGACCCATCTATCAACACCTCTACACCGTCTACATCCACCAAATTCATATTTTCCACATCGAAAGATGTAGGGAGTGTTCCTTCTACCTCTTATGCTCTTACTGACGAGCTCTTACCCGATCTATCTAAAATTCTTATATCAGAAGAAACGAATGCTTCTATGCAATATTCCCTTATTTTAAATAATTTGCCACCATCTCCTCATACCTTGGGCCTCCCATAGCCTATGGGAATTATTTACCAAGTCGGGAGCTATGCCTTTATTTATAAGGGATATGACTGGGGTAGAATACCCAGAAAACTCGGAACTTATTATGATGGATATGCTCGATGTTATTTTACTAATGAGTATATTAAAGCCAAACCTATAATTCTTAAATTGGGATATAAAGGGAAAGGTTTGGGACCTTTCCAGAATTGTATGAAAGAACCTTTTGAGGTAGAAGCGTGGCCCGCCCGATGTGGTGTGGGCCTATTTTTTAGTAAGGGTCAGCCATTCCCATTTGAGGATGATGACCATCTTATATGTTACCAAGATTATTTAGATGAACGCGATACTTTGCATTTAATGAATAAGACATTCACATGTAATATGCTATCTAAAGCTTATCCTGAGATGATCGCTGAATCCGATGATGATTTGGAGGGATATATCTTTCACGATGTCTCCGTTGAGGAATTATTACATAATAAATTTTATTTTGGTGGTTCTATACCTAGTATAGCCCAGCTTGAGGCCACGACTCCTCAAGACAAATTATCCAAGCTAACCTTGGAAGAATTACAAGAATTGGGTATTTCACCCGCCCCACCTAATTTTGAGAAATATCTACACATGGAAGTAGAAAATTTCATAAAAATTAACATTGGAACCGACGATAACCTTCACATAATCAACATTGGATCATAATTGAGTCAAGAAAAATAGGATAAATACATTGCATTTCTTAAAGAATATGAAGATGTTTTTGCTTGGACATATGAAGATATGTCAAGTTTAGACCCTTTTGTAGTTATGCATCACCTAGTAGTGCATCCGGATGCTAAACCTATTAAGCAGAAGCTTAGAAAAATGCATCCTAAAGTGGCTTTACTAGTCAAATGGGAGTTAGAAAAACTCCTGAATGTTATTTTTATACAAGCCATTGATTATGCTGAATGGATCTCGAATGTAGTTCCAGCAACTAAGAAAGAAAACACTAAGATTAGGTTTTGTACAGACTTTAGAGATATTAATGTTGCATGCCCTAAAGATGATTTTCCCCTTCCCAATATGGATCAAATCATTGATTTTACTACTGGGAGTGGAATGATATCCTTAATGGATGTATTTTCTAGTTATAACCAGATCAAGATAGCTCCTAAAGATCAAGCTAAAACAACCTTTATTACCCCTTAGGGGACTTTCTGTTTTAAAGTGATGCCATTCGGTTTGAAGAATGCAGGTGCAACCTATCAATGAGCCATGACTTATATCTTTCATGACATGATGCATGATATACTACATGATTATGTAGATGATATTATAGCTCGTTCTACTGAAGAAGATGACCATTTAGATGACTTGAGAAAAGTATTTGATCGATTAAGGGAATATCTTATCCGATTGAATCCAGCCAAATGTATATTCAGAGTTAAGTCAGGTAAATTATTAGGGGTTATAGTTTCTTTACATGGCATCGAAATTGACCCTCTCAAGATTACGGCTATCACTGATATGCCCGCACCTACAAATATATCTGAATTATGAAGTTTACAAGGTAAGCTTCAAGCTATCAGTCGCTTCATCAATAAGCTGGAGGATAAAACTAGACCCTTTCTTAAGCTTCTTAAGAAGGATGTCTTTTTCCATTGGGATGACGAATGCAAGGAAGCATTTGAACTCCTCAAACAATATCTTCTTAACCCACCTGTACTTTCACCACCTAAACCTGATCGCCCATTTATCTTGTATATTTATGCTTCAAATTTTGCTTTAGGAGCTATGTTAGCTCAACTTGATGATGAGAAAAGAGAGTGTGCTAATTATTACATTAGCAGAACATTAATTAGTTATAAACCCGTTACACAGCGTTAGAGAAGTTATGTCTAGCAGTCATATTTTCTACATAGAAACTACGCCATTATATGCTTAGTCAGAAAACATACGTTATTGCTAAATCTGATCCCTTGCGGTATCTCATGAGTCGACCTTATTTGTTTGGTCGCACAGTGAAGTGGGTTCTTGCTCTAAGCGAGTTTGAACTCACATTTATAGGATAGAAGTCTGTTAAGGGTCAAATAATAGCAGATCAATTAGCTGTTGCACCCTTAGAATCCACCCATCCCCTCGTCATTGAGTTTCCTGATGAATGTCTTAACCTAGAGGCAGATCATTCAGAGCAATGGTCCCTATACTTTGACAGAGCCCGATGCATGAGTGGGGCTGGTGCAGGTATTATTTTAATATCTCCACATAAACATCTCATACCTCTATCCTTTAAATTAATGTTTGCCTATACTAATAACACTGCTGAATATGAGGCTCTAATCCTTGGATTACGAGCTACCCTGGCACTAAAAATTAAAAATCTATTAGTTTTCGATGATTCTCAACTTGTTATAAATCAAATTAACAATTTTTATCAGACCAGAGATGATAAATTGCACCCATATAAAGCATATGTATTACAATTAATATCTTTATTTGATCAAGTTACCTTGGAAGCTATCCCTAGAACTAGCAATCGTGCGGCTGACTCTATGGCCGCAACTGCATCTCTTTTACCCTTGGAGTTAGATGACAAATATGCTACCATCATTATTCGTCGACTCCAAGAACCCGCTTCAACTAAATAATTCTTGGAACCTTTGGACGTGTTTCTAATCAACGAAACTATTCACTGACATCCTCAATTTTCTTCAAAATGGGACCTTCCCTAAAAATTTTAATAGAAACCAGTGTCAATTATTATGTAGACGAGAAATTCGCTTCGTAATAATTGGCAATACGTTGTATAGGAGATATTTTGAAGGTATCCTATTGAGATGTTTGAATCTAGAAGAGTCTATATCATCTTTGAGTGAAGCCCACTATGGATCTTATGGGGGACACTTTAGTGGTAGCGCCATTGCTAATAAGCTTCTTAGGATAGGATATTTTTGGCCTACCATGGATAATGATGCACATGATTATGTGCACCATTGCGACAAGTGCCAGAAACACTCTGACCTTGTCCATGCGCCTGCACATGAACTGCAAGCTATATTATCTCCTTGGCCCTTTTCAAAATGGGGCTTAGACATCCTCAAAAAAATCAATCCTGTGTCATCTGAAGGACACAAATTCATCATAACCACCACCGAGTATTTTACGAAGTGGGTCGAAGCTATGCCCTTAGATTTTTGCACTAGAATGCAAGTTTCCAAGTTTATTCTTAATCAAATTATTTGTAGGTTCGGAATTCCTACAAATCTCATCTCGGATAATGGAACTTGTTTCAAAAACAAATATGTAAAGAAATAATGTCAAAAATATAAAATTCAACATCGTTGGTCCACTCCCTATTATCCTTAGGGTAATGGCCAAGCAGAAGCATCTAATAAAACATTAATTAAAATCCTCAAGAGACTGGTCAATAAATATGGCTGTGATTAGCACATTCAATTATATCCTACTTTGTGGGCTTATCAAACTAGCATTCGTACTCCCACGGGCACTTCACATTTTTTTTTGGTTTATGGCGCTGAAGCTGTTTTTCCCTTTGAACTAGAAGTTCCTTCTTTGGCTCTGCTACTTCAAGATACTAAAGTAGGAGATGAATATCATGCTGGTAGATTTAGTCAGCTGGAACTCCTAGATGAGAAGTGCATTAATGCTTTGAAGCATCTTCGTGCCTACCAGAACAAGCTCAAACGAGCATATCTCAAGAAAGTTCATAATCGATCCTTTGAGATTGGTGACCTCGTCTTAAAAGAAAATAAAAAAAATACTAATGCAACTAAAGACCTTAAAGGCAAATTCAAGCCTAACTGGCTTGGGCCATATATTATCACTGCTAAATTTGGATCGGGAGCATACAGATTAGCTACCTTAGATGGTAAAGATCTTAAAGAACCTATGAACATTATGCATCTTAAACACTATTATGCATAAATCTGGTAATTTTGTCACTGTATATATTATACATATTGTCTCATATTAGTAATTCATATAAAAATTTCAAAAAACAATAATATTATGTATTCTCTCAATTCATAAATTAAAACCAAAATATAAAAAAAAAAATCAAAATCCTCAAAAACATCTTCTATTTTGCACCTATCAATTCTTGAAGTATTGCAGTTATATTTTCAGTTATTTTGGATAAATTAGCATTTATTTGGAATCCCTCACTTTCACACTCACATGGATAAATATCTTGATCTTATTTGGTATGATTATTAATCTCTCTTATATCGAAGTCCATAGTTGAATTAAATAAAGTTTTGAGCATAGAGAACCGATCTTGTTATTTACTTGAACCAAGTACACCTTTTCACATTAAAATGATTTCATTGCAAATTCAAAACGATGCTACACAGTATAAGTGGTCTCTTGAGCGAAAAATTTCCCCTACTATCCTATCATGCACATGGTCTAGAATCTTTGAGAATTGACAAAAGGACAAGCTCATCCCTGCCCAGAATAAAAATCCCTTGCTCTATATCCAATCCGAGCAAGTATCCATAGTATAGGAAGAAAAAGAAAAAGAAAATCAAGAAAAATCATGAGAAAAAGAGAAATTATTCAGAAGCACTATTGCAGTATCATTTTGTACCATCTCAACAATATTTCAACATTATCTCAGTATCAAGAAAAATACAAAATACAAAAAAACTAAATCAGAAAGAGAAAGAAAAGAGAATAAGAAAAAGCAATAAAATTCCCTCCTACCCTTTGAAAGAAAAGAAGGGTGAATGAGCTTGAATCCCTAGAATTCTTAATTATTCAAAAACTGTGAGGTAAGCCCTATAACAAGTGGTTTGTGCCCAACCTGCTTGGCCTTGGGTAATTCCTTTTTGAGTGGTGACATGTCTGACACATTAGCGACCTCCTTTTGTACAGACCTATGTCCGCTTATGGATCAGCTAGATCTTGATGACCCGACTTACATAGTAGTCTGGTACGGTTACATTTATATAAATCATGGTCAATGAACACTCATTTGGTTAATTCAAATTACTTGTATCAAATTATCTTGCTCAAAATCGGTAAATGAACATTACAATTGCACACACATTTGTGTTTGAAAGATTTTGTATCATTATGATAGATCAAGATCGGCAATGAACTCACGTATGCACACGGGGTTCCTTATAAATCTAAATTTTGTCTTTGAAATAATTCAAAATATTTATTCAAATATTTTGGAATAATTTGACTTTCTTACTTGAGAATATCTGCTTAGCGTAAAATCAATTAAATACTTTTTTTCAAAAATCCAAAATTTTCTTGCAAAACATGTTCAAAAATCTAGCAATAAAGTCACATTTATATATTTTTGACTTTCGCGACGATGGTATAGTTCCTAAACTTAAATTGGAATTTTATGCCTAGTGCAAGTCCTCATTTGTATATTTTCTGTTTATCTCAAAATAATAAAAAACAACAACTATGCAATAAAACTATTATATCAGTTTCTTCTTTGGATTTCATGATGATGGTATAAGTCTATACCTAAAATTCTATGCCTAGCGCAAACCATCGTTCTAATTTTATTTCCCATTTATTTAATCCATAAAAGCATATGGCTTAAATCATTATGTTACACAATTGTGCTTTAAAAAGAACGAAAAATTTCCTATTTCATTTCATTATGTCAACATTCATTTTTTTTTTTTTGTGACGATGGTATAATTCCTAGGGAATTGTTCAAATTTCTATCATACTTAGGAATTTTATGCCTAGAAAAAATCATATTTTTAATATTTCATGCATAATATTTTCATGGAAATCTGAAAACAAATCATCACTATTTTTCATCATCACAACACAAAGTCTTAAGAAAGTCTCTTAAGCACCCTTTTACTTTTAGCAATATTTCTCTCATACTGGGATTAGCTTGATGACCTAGCAAGTGGCGACTCCATGAAATGGTCATGTAACAATGACAATGTCCTTGAAATTATTGTTAGAAGTCACTTTATTTTCATCAAAACACACCACAACTAGTTTGTTTACATCAGATTATTTTATTTAATTTTACAGCATGAGATAAAATTATAATATTTTCAATGACATAATTACATGAATAGTCAATCAACAATTAAAATTAAAGCATCATAAAACATATGCACTAGTCATATCACAAAAATAAGATCATATATATATCAAGAAGTATATACATCATATCAAAACGGATTGGTATGCCACAATATATACCCTGGCATACTAAATCATCTCAAAAATAGTCTATGTACAATGTGCATCTAGCCTTGAGAAGACCTCGAGCTCTTAGCCTCATCTCCTTTCCCGCCCTAAGGTGGAGGAGGTGGTCCCATCGAAGCCCATCCTATGTCGTGGGTCCTCAACGTCGATCGTGATGATGTCCTCGATGACCCCATCCTGAACAGCTCCGTAATGCTGACTGGCAACTGTATCCTCTGGACCTCTAGAACCAGCTGGTAGTACACTCCCTTATAGAACGCGGTCTGAGAAACCGACTGCACCAGCTCTAGAATGCTCGTCCCTCCACTCTGAGCCCTAATTCGTGTAGCCTCATCCTGCAAAGTCTACACCTGAGCTTGTAGGTGGGCATTCTCTGCCTGGAGAGCTGTCATCTCGTTGCTCTCCCCCACCTCGACACCATTGCCCCTATCAGGCGATGGTGGCCTATCCCTATACTAAGGAAGGAGTCTATCTCTCCTCTCCTCTCTCCTCTCCTCCCTCCTCTCCGGCTGATGTTGTCTCTCCAGAGCCTGTGGTGCTCTCCGACGTCTCTCATGAGGAGGCCATTGCTAATCCCTCCCTCCATGACCCCTCACTACATCGATGGCAGCCTACTGTCACCTCTCCATCCATTGTACTACAACATGCATCAGAACCTATACCCTCATCATCCCAAGAGGTCAGATTCCTGCATACCAGGCATCATATCCGTCTACTACCCTCGTGTCATCCCCATCCACTGACTGAATGGGGGCATCATCAGCATCTTGACTCTAGAACATTTGCATGTCTAGAGGTCCACTCAGTGTGGTACTATCTCGCATAGTTTAGGAGTACTCATAATCCCTAAGACTAGGGATCCCCTGTTATAGACCGAACTACCTCAAAACTTGGTCATAACGGTAGAGCTCTACCTCTCCTCACTCTGTCCTCAACCATATGACTCGCCTGATGCGAGCCAACTCTTTTTCGTCCTCTACCCACCCTGTATGCTCTCTCTATGGTCTTCAGGTGATCCGATATAGGATGAGGTCATCCAGTAACCTCCTGGACATCGACAGATCTATCTGCCACTGTGACCCTCTTTGGAGCCACCAGTAGAAAACCTGAGGTCTCTCCCGGTTAACTCCTATCAGTGGAAGCCCTATCGGACTTCGCACCACAATGTTCTCCCAGCACCAAACCTGTAGAATATATGTCAGCACCAGACATCGACCTCCCTTGTATACGACCCCATAAAGGATCCTATACAAGTGACACAGTATAAAGCTACCCCAAGCAAACCTATATCCATGGTCTCTCATGTCACAAACCACATCTGACAATAGCCACGGTAATTTGCATCCACTATGGTGGCATAAAAGCAGGCCACCCACCACCCCTGCCAAAACCTGGGTCAACCGAGATGCCCTAGGCATCCGCCTCAATGCCTCGATGTTCACTCCGCCCTTCTCCAGGGTGAAGCTTGGGTCCATGGAAAATCTCATCATGGTGTGGCCCTGATTGGTAAGGCATCATGAATCGACCATGGGGATCCTCAAGATCCTCCATACATCCTCTAGAGTGGGAGTCATCTCCCCTGTCGATAGCCGGAAGCAGGATGACTTCGGATACCATCTCTCTGCTAGGGCTATGAATAGCCCCATGTTTGTAGGAATTTATGGCATCTTTGCCACATACTACAGTCCTACCTATGCCAATCTATCTCGCTCGGCCTGATCGAGCACGGCCAAATCATCTCGTAGACCTCCGTATTTCCACTCCCGACTCTTTAGCAATCCCCTCTACAAAATAAGCAATAAAACAACAAAAATCATTAGTACATAATCATTAAAAAAAATTAATTAAAATCAAATCATCTCATAAAAGTTGATATCACCCATTATTGGATGATATCGTACCAAATTGAGATAAATCGTCCTGAATATGATCGCCCCTTATTGGACGGGATTGACCAATAAGGGACGAAATCGTCTCACTTCTTCAATTTAGGGATCGCCCCTTATTGGATGGGATTGTCTCTATTTCTTAGATTTCGTCCCTAGAAGAAATCAGCAATATGGAGACGATTTCATTGCTGGCCCAAAAACGGTCGCAACGCCCAAAAAAAATTAAAATTCAAGTCAAAAAATTAAGTAAATCAAGTCAAAAACACAGTAAAACTAGTCTTAGATCCTTACCCACAACCCGCGTCAGATCTTTGACAATCTATGTGTCGTCTCCACCATTTCATCTATAGAGCTCTGAAATAGTGAAAGTGAACAGTAAAAATGAATTAGGGTTTTACCCTATTTTTTATTTTTATTCAAAAAATGACATTTTTTTTTATTTTTGCTTTTCCGTGCTTTTACCTCAAACGTTTGATTTGGGTAAAAACTCGGAGGGGGCACCATAGCAAATAGTCGTACGATTCGACCTAGAATCATCGTCTAAAAAATGGAATAAATTTTTGCTTTCTCGTAAAGCATGAAGAACTCGTCTTTAACATATTTTTTTCATAAAATTTTCTAAAGAAGTTGCAAAATGTAGCACCCTAAAATTGGCGTAGTTAAACCATTAGTAAAAAGTAGAAATTTGAATTTTAACCCCGAAACCGCTCGTTAACCACTCACCTCATTTTTTGCGTCATTTTTAGAGGTTGTTGTGACCGTTGGATGATATCGTCATCGATCTGACAATATCGTCATCGATCTGACGATATCATCCCAAATAGGATGAATTTGTCTAGAACAGAACGTCCAGACAATTTCATCCCAAAACCGAATTTTTGCAATTAGCTTCTGTTCCAATGACCTCTTCAACTTGGGCAGAAGCGTGTCTGTGTGGTTGGAGATTCCCACGTTGAGGATCTCCCAGATTGGGATGATCCCCAACCTCGTAACCTCCCCCTAATCCTATATAAATTGGGATTTTTCTAGTTTATCCCCCTGACTCCCTGAATCCCTCCCTAATTTCCCATCATTAGCACTTGCGTTTTCAAGTTTTGTTGTAGGATTTCACTTTGTTTCAGCCGGAGGTAGCTCGGATCGTCGCAGGTGATTCAACTACAATTCTAGATGATCCTATCAAGATCGGCGATGATATTGTATGATTATAGATGATCTGGTCTACAATTCAGCTTGGGGGAAATCAGAGCCCTGAGTTTGCATTCTCTATCTCATTTTTCTTATTTATTGGTGCATTAGATTAATTTACTTCTATTTTGCATCTTGGAGTTCACCTCATTTAGCGTAATTGCATGATAAAATTCAAAATAAGTTTCCAAAATAGTGCATCTCATTTAATTTTATGTCTGGATTTATCATTCCAAACATCTATACTCTTATTTCTATCATTTTGCATCATTTTTGCAATTGTATTTTTGGTTTTTGGTGTTTGTTTCCTTGATTGCAGGTTTCTGACGAATTCTCCTGACGAATTCGTCAGGTCGCTGACGATCTTGGGTGATCTCGGACGATCTCCTATGATTTGGGATAATTATGTACAATTACATATGATCATGTCATATCCGGGATGATCTGGACTCCTATAAGCTTTAGAATCTTCATCAGACACCAAAAATCAGGTGTACTCTTCTCCATTTTACATATTCTATGTATTCAATCACATTAGGATTCATTCATGTTTTTTGTCTTCATATAAATCAGAATATTCATATAGAATAGCTTAGCTTCATTTTGGCCAACCTAGGAATCTGAATGATTGAACATAAAACGAATAAATAAAACCCCTTTTCAAACCTAGGTGTGGAAACTGCCACTCAAATTTTCCTGGTGAACCCCACCATCCGTCGAAAATTCACCTTTATACCCCTCCCTCAAGAGGCGCGACCTTCAAAGGGCCTCTCCATCCGAGGTATTGTTCCATCCTTTTCTCACCCCCTTTCTGGGTACGGATCCTTTAGCCTGAAGGTAAGGGTGCAAAAAATTTGGGCGATACAGTGGGTGATAGCAATATTTAATGCTTCTCTTGGGTGCTATGACCAATGGTAGGCTAATATTATCCCTTGACTTAAATCTTTGAATGGTGGCACCTCAAATATAGCTTCTTTGACCTGCTTTGAATTTCTTGACCGAGAGCTTTAAATGCTCTTCTCTATGCTGCAACTCCTTGCTACTCTGAATTCACTTTCCTTATTGGTCTTTGGTGCCTTAAATAGTAAGGAGTTCATTTTTGTGAGGGACAAGTGTCATAGGCATTTTTATTCAACGCTTGGAGGATGTAGATTCCTTTTGACACTTGTAATATTTATCATTGGATGGAGGATGAATATTAGAGACTTTCTTGAGCACTTATATGACTTGGTTACACGTGTCACCTCCTTTCTAATGTAGGAAATGCTTCCTATGCAATGCTTCCTTTGATTATTCCCTTCAAGTGTGCAATATTTGAGTGTTATTTTGAGCGCTTATATGGAAGACATTAGGGTTTCTTCAATGGTGACAAGTGGTATCTTTTTTTTTTCATGTACCTTCCTCTTGATTCCTCTTCAACATATTCTTGCAAGCTTCCTTAATGTATTATTTTCAACTCTTTCTTTGCTATGTTTTCTCCTCAATGCTTCGATGAAACTTGATGTGTGAGTTGGTTCTAGCTAGGATAATTAGCAACACTTTGATGGCTTTGGGCTAGGATTGTGAGCAACACTATGATTGAGGTTTTGTGACACTCCAATGGTGATTTTGAATTGTTCTTGTGGATGTACATCTATATCTTAGGTATTGTTTTCTTTATGCTTTTATTTCCTACTTTCAAGCTGTATTTATACCTTCGTGGATGATATATTCTCTTTGTGCTATGTTATGTATACTTTACAAGTTGCATATTATGGATGTCCAAAGCATGAATGATGTGAGCTCCTTGAAGGCTCTTTTGACCTTTCTTGGATTATGCTTCTCTAGGGCTACCTTGAGATATTCCTTGCTTGTGAAAAATGTGTCTTTATGACACTTAGACCTTGTCCTTTTTTTCTATGTAGGTGTTGGCATTTTTGCCACATTGATTCTCATTGATTGAAGTATTAATGTTTAAGTTGTTCCATATTTAACTTCTATACTGGCTGTGATGCGGCTTTGATAAAAAAGGAGCAAAAAATGACTAAGTTAAAAAAACCGTCGCGATTTCGCGACGTGTCGCGGAATCGCGGTCAACGCGGTCAACGCATGCAGGTTGGGAAGAACCGTCGTGATATCGCGACGTGTTCTATTTTCGCGGCTTCAAAAGGTCTAAGCAAAAAGTGCAGCGATGCGCTGCATGTCTCAAAATCGCGGGCAGTGGTTGAAAGAGGAGTCACAAAGCAAAAGTTGTAGCGATTCGCTGCACTTTTAAGAAAGGGTTTCGACAAGGTAAAAAGTGTCGCATTTTCGCGACCCATGGGCAAGACCGTACCAAGTGCCCGAAATGTGCAGCGATGCGCTGCATGTTTCATTTTCATGGGTTTTCAGCAGCGAAGCGTACGACATAAAAAGACATCGCGTTTTCGCGACCCGTCGCGTTTTCGTGACCTACGACAGTTTCCCGCCAGAACATAGTATGAACGCATGACTTTTCGATGATTAAATGCTGCCCCGAATTAAATGATTCACGGATTTCCAAGGCAGTCAAGGTCGAAGAAGCACCCAAGCCACCAAAATTAAAGTTTTATTTATTCGAAGCTGTTGTTCGTGGATTAATTCAACGGTTTTCATGCACATGTTCGAAAAATCAAATTTAATGAAAGCGACCGCGAACGTTTCATTGCATTTAATTTTTTCTTCTTTGACGTTGCGATTAAGGGGATCATGTGCATAATTTTTTTTGCATGGTTGTAGATCACGAGGAAGTTGGTTTTAAATATTAAATGCTGCAAAGAGGACGGACCTCTATAAAAACCAATGTAAGCTTCATTTGCAGAGGTTGGAAAAACTTGCTGCTAGAGACTGGAATTGTATTTGCGAGAATAAAAGGATCAACTTCTAATTTTTCAAGCGTTGCATGGATGAATTTCTTTTCTGTTTTTCTGCATTTCTAATAGCATTCATACTCCTGCATTGCTGTTACATTTAAATTCTACATACTGGATTTAAATATTGCGGTCAGGGTACGATTTATGGAATGTGGGTTTGGAGGGATTTGCTGCATGTGATTGTGCGAGGATTAAGCTAATTCCTTATGTTACTTGCTGTTGTTACGTTTGTAGTTTCCTGCTGTTGTTTTTCTGATCCCATCACTTCGGCCTGTGGCCATATTTCCCATTTCTTTCTGCAATTTTTCAATTTCTTTCCAGCAACCCTTATCTTAAACCAATTTTAGAATAGTAGAGGGAACCAGCCCACTCTGGAGATTGGTCTGGGAGCCATTTCTTGCTTCCAGCCTTTCAATGTTGGCCGGGTCTAGGGCGCACTTGTAAAATCCTTTCCTATGGCAGATTTCGGACCAACAGTTTTTGGCACGCCCTGTGGGACAGACAAGTTTTGTCTCCAAGAATTCATAATCGGTGGGATAAGCATAATTTTCCAAAGTGATAAACCCACCGGTGCCAACAGTTTTTGGCACGCCCGGTGGGACAGACAAGTTTTGTCTCCAAGAATTCATAATCGGTGGGATAAGCATAATTTTCCAAAGTGATAAACCCACCGGTGCCAACAGTTTTTGGCACGCCGGTGGGACAGACTTCTTCTGTCTCACAAAAATCCACATTTATTTTAACACCCGGAGGTCTCAAGATTTGATGAGCTGTCTTGGCCTCACAGCGGATATTTGTAAGTTCATCTGGCGACTTTACTAAATTGAAGATCTGTTCGTGGACGCCTGTTTTTTTTTTAAATTCAACGAATGTTCATCTGGCGACTCTGACTTAATGGCGATAGCCGTGATCCCACAGACCACTGCTACAAAGGCGAGGGTTTTTCCTAGATGGGATGATCCTGGCCCTATGAATCTCCAAATCCGACATGAAATTCCCAAAGGTGCCTTGAAGGCCCTAGAAAAATATGATGGTACCGAAGGCATGGCTCTGGCACATGTTGAAGATATTGCTACTTTGTCAATGATCCATGTCATAAATCACGAGGATATCATGATCAGAATTCTAGTTCAGTCTTTGGAAGGAAGGGCATTGCAGTGGTACAGACTTCTCAAGCGTCAAAGAATCAGCTCATGGGATGATCTAGTAGGAGCACTAATCAGAATATTTGACGATGATCCTTTTTACAGTTCTTTGGATCTCTATCAATTTTTAATGTACATCAAGCGAGCACCTCTAGAGAGCATCACGAACTTCAATGTCTGATTCTTGAGAAGCTGGAAGAGAATTCCAGAGAAGATCCGACCATCACCCACCCAAGCCCACCTCTTCTATGGTCGAGCTTTCCATTCTGACATAGGCCTCCTCTTGTTGCAATCAGGTGAACAAAGGTTCCCGCAAATCTTTGAGGAAGCAGTGCAAGCGGAACAACTCTTGCTCTTATCAAGGAAATTACCGTGGGGAGAAACTCCATCACTTTCTTCGATAGTTGCTGCTCCTGTCCATCCCGTGCAGTATGTTTCATGCCAGATCTCGTATACTGAGCAGAAACCTGAGATGCAGTTATGTGGAGCTCAAGGGACAGATCTCATCCCAAGCCAAGGATTGGAATATGCAAGAACTTTCCTGGCAATGAACAATATGGTTGCTTGTAGTTTTCATAAGGAGATGGATCCAGATGATATAAGCGAAGATGAAGAAGAGATTCAAGTGGCAGACCCTGAACACCAAGAAGGCATAGCTATGCAAGACACGCAAGCGTGTAGTCAGAACCTGTTGAATATGTCAGATCAACAGGTGGAGTCGGCAAAGATCCTGAAGAAAGTACGGTTCCTGGCCAATTCCTGTGCTCGGATCCAGGAGTTGGAGGAACCTGTTCTCAGTCCACACTCAAAGAACTCTTCAAGATGGTGGGGTTTCTTTTCTGCATTATTTGTAAATTGTGTCGGTCTTGGTATACAGACATGATAACTTGCCAGTGTCTGAAACATGGAGAACTTCAGGAAGAAGCCAGCCCAATTTCAAGGACCGACTTAAGTATGATCGGATCTGGTCAGGACATTGTAGATTTACCGGATAACTTTCTGAGACTGGGTGTCTGGTGGCGACATGCCAATCATGTCGTGAACTATTGTATATAATAAAAAAAAAAAAAATAGAAAAGAGAAGAAAAAAAAAAAAGAGGTATTGTTTTTATTTGTTCATCTCTGCTCTTTTTGCATGCGAGTCGTAGGTGCCCTTTTTTTTTTTTTTTTTTTCTCCTCCCAGCAGTTGGTGGCTTTCTAGCACTTTCTTCTTTTCCCTTCCCTTTTTCTTTCCTTTCCCTTCTTCATATTCCTCCTCCTTCTTTTTCTTCTGCAGTAAAAAAAAAAAAAAAACAAAGCCACGGCTGTTGTTTCTTTTCCCCATTCCTATTATTCCTGTTCCTTCTTATCCCTTTCTTCTAATTTCTATCATTTTACACACTTATTTATAGTTTAGTTCAATCTCATTCCACAGCATTCATATTTCCATTTCCATTCCATTAGTTCATTTACTTTTAGTCCATATCCATTGCAGCCGGTAGTACAACAGCATTTTGTTATTGTGTCCACCACATTGCTTTGTCAATCTATCATTTCATTATTGTCATCATTCCATTTGCATTCATCGCCTGCGCAATCGCAGGAGCTCAATCCATTATCTCATTTGATTTCTTTCATTCCATAATCGGTTATATGCAGGTTCTTTCGGTTTTAGCTTCTCAGCAGAAGTTATTGTAGCAGTCCACTGCGAGGTATCACAGCAGCCAGCTTCTTGTTCTAATATGACTATGTGCCCAATGGATTCAGGCCTGGATTCTTGCATACAGCGAACTGTATACCCCGCGAGCCGCCAAGAATGTTGGCATTTTTGCCACATTGATTCTCATTGATTGAAGTATTAATGTTTAAGTTGTTGCATATTTAACTTCTATACTGGCTGTGATGCGGCTTTGATAAAAAAGGAGCAAAAAATGACTAAGTTAAAAAAACCGTCGCGATTTCGCGACGTGTCGCGGAATCGCGGTCAACGCGGTCAACGCATGCAGTTTGGGAAGAACCGTCGCGATATCACGACGTGTTCTATTTTCGTGGCATCAAAAGGTCTAAAGCAAAAAGTGCAGCGATGCACTGCATGTCTCAAAATCGCGGGCAGTGGTTGAAAGAGGATTCACAAAGCAAAAGTTGTAGCGATTCGCTGCACTTTTAAGAAAGGGTTCCGACAAGGTAAAAAGTGTCGCATTTTCGCGACCCATGGGCAAGACCGTACCAAGTGCCCGAAATGTGCAGCGATGCGCTGCATGTTTCATTTTCACGGGTTTTCAGCAGCGAAGCGTACGACATAAAAAGACGTCGCGATTTCGCGACCCGTCGCGTTTTCGTGACCTGCGACAGTTTCCCGCCAGAACATAGTATGAACGCCCGAGAAGGTTTTTTTTATTTTCGATGATTAAATGCTGCCCCGAATTAAATGATTCACGGATTTCCAAGGCAGTCAAGGTCGAAGAAGCGCCCAGGCCACCAAAATTAAAGTTTTATTTATTCGAAGCTGCTGTTCGTGGATTAATTCAACGGTTTTCATGCACATGTTCGAAAAATCAAATTTAATGAAAGCAACCGCGAACGTTTCATTGCATTTAATTTTTGCTTCTTTGATGCTGCGATTAAGGGGATCGTGTGCATAATTTCCGTTGCATGGTTGTAGATCACGAGGAAGTTGGTTTTAAATATTAAATGCTGCAAAGAGGACGGACCTCTATAAAAACCAATGTAAGCTTCATTTGCAGAGGTTGGAAAAACTTGCTGCTAGAGACTGGAATTGTATTTGCGGGAATAAAAGGATCAACTTCTAATTTTTCAAGCGTTGCATGGATGAATTTCTTTTCTGTTTTTCTGCATTTCTAATAGCATTCATACTCCTGCATTGCTGTTACATTTAAATTCTGCATACTGGATTTAAATATTGCGGTCAGGGTACGATTTCTGGAATGTGGGTTTGGAGGGATTTGCTGCATGTGATTGTGCGAGGATTAAGCTAATTCCTTATGTTACTTGCTGTTGTTACGTTTGTAGTTTCCTACTGTTGTTTTTCTGATCCCATCACTTCGGCCTGTGGCCATATTTCCCATTTCTTTCTGCAATTTTTCAATTTCTTTCCCGCAACCCTTATCTTAAACAAATTTTAGAATAGTAGAGGGAACCAGCCCACTCTGGAGATTGGTCTGGGAGCCATTTATTGCTCCTAGCCTTTCAATGTTGGCCGGGTCTAGGGCGCACTTGTAAAATCCTTTCCTGTGGCAGATTTCAGACCAATAGTAGGATAAAGTATTATGGTGCAAGATAATGTAAATAAACTTTGTAATATAATACCTTATTGTTGCACCTCCTTTTGCAAGATTTTTCTTTTGGTTTTAATGGTAGCTTTCTTGTAGGCAAGGGTTGATTTGATGTTGTCTCCTTTTTCTAGACAACTCTCTTCTTTTGCTTGGTTAATATTGTAATAAATACAAGCTAATAACCACATAGATAGAAGCTTTTGTAGAAGTAATTTTTGCACTATTTTTTACCTGTAAAGAACCCTTAGTGCACCTCAAATCTGAGACTCACCAAGTCTCGATTTGTAGCTTCCTTCATTGATTTTAATGGTGGATTTTATTCTCCACTCCTTGGAGGAATTTTCCCTGTTTGGTGGCTTCTCTAAGCCATAATAGATTATAGGTTATGTGCACTAAATAGTGTCTCTAGAAACTTTGATAGTATGTTGGTTTTTGTGCCTTTAATCTCAACAATAAAAAAAACACAAACTAACCCTTTTTTAGAGTAACTAGTTAAAAATCAACTAGTATAGTGCAAATGGACTAATACTACCTTAATGCACTTTTAATAATTTCACCTTATTACTCATGTAAATAAACTCTCAAAGTAGTTTCTAATGTACTTAATAATCTTTGTAATTCTTAAGATTAATTATAATAAACCCTTAAAAATAATCTATAATTTTTCACTACAATTAGTGTTGTAGGATGTAGTCATCTTACTTTCTAGATAAATAATAGGTAGATGATATATTTATTTATTTTGAAATACATCCAACTCCTATTTTAATGTGCAAGTAAATCTCTTAAAAGAACTATCTTTTGCACCTTCTTGAAGACTGTAATATGAGCCTTTATTTTTGTAACTTTAATCCAACTATGTTGCTTGATGATACTTGATAGTGAACCCTAATGTAAAGTTCAACTATTGCACCCAAGTTGCTTACCTTTAATGGCTGCTATATATGATGTATATCTTGGTGTTTATATTCACCAAGTTGTTGCCTTGAGATGAATGGATTTCGTAGCTTCTTGTTGGCTATCCAAAATAGCTTCTTGCTTCACCAAATTGTGGTCTCGAACCTTCTATCTTGAGCCTAGGGTTTGGTGGCTTGATCCTTCTATTTTTTGTTGTAGATTTAGAAAACTCTAATCTCTAAAATGTGCCTTCTTTCTATGAGAGGTAATCTCCAAATATATTGGATTTGGTAGGTTTCTTCTGTCTAAATCCTCCTTAAATATTCTTGTTAAACTCTGACTTCAAACAGGATCTTCTTCTCAAGATTATGAATATCTTGAGGTCTTTATTGGATTCTTCTTCAATATTTGGTACTCTTTGCCAAATTCATATCCTCTTGGGATTATTTTTAGATGGCAATAATTATCCCAAGTTTTTCACTATCAGGAGCTTCTCCTTGGTAGTGGATTTTTCCAATGGGTTCTTCTAGGAACCCCTTTTATGATGCTTCTATGAGCTTTGCAACAAGGCTCTCCAAGACTTCTTATTTTTCTTCCTTGAGACCTCTCCAAGGTCTTCAGTCTTGCAGCTTCTATAGTCTTCCAAATGAGATATTTTCTTCAAACTTCTGCTTGTGGAAGTGTTGGTAATGAGATCTTCTTCTTGGATCTCTAAAATTACTGCTTCTGTAATCAAGAATAGGAATTTTCTAGTCCCTATTTATCTCTTCCGTGATTGGAAGTTTTCCAATGAGATCTATGGATTTCTTTATCTTATTTTAGAAGAAGTATTTAATTAGTAAAGGATATCACCAATATCCTATTTCACAAACTCTTCTCTGGAGTCTTCTTCATGAACTCTTCTCTTGAGTCTTCTTCTAGATCATGAACTCTTCTCTAGAGTTTTCTTCTGGATCATGAACTCTTATTTGGAGTCTTCTTCAAAATTAAGGATTTTATGGCCCTTTCTTTTGGATCAATGCTTTTGTGCCATTTTATTTTGGATCAAGGCTTTTGTGGACTTCTCTTATTCTACACTTCACAGGTTCTGATCTTCAATGGATATCACCAATATCCTATCTCCTCCTGGGATCATCTTTGGAGTCTTCTTCTTCATTAAGTTTGTAATAAGACTATTATGGTCTTTTCTTCTCTTCTACAATATACAGGTTCGTAGCTCTTATAATGGGATATTTTTATAATTCACTAAAGTCTTCAATATTCTACTTGTTACTACAAGTGTTGGAATGATTCTAAGAAGATATTATTCCTAACTCTATTATAGGAAGCTTCCCAACATTTTTCCTAAATTTTCTTTTTCCTGCAACAAGATATTAGAAACTAAAATGGAAGAATTTATAATTTAGAAGATAATAATCTTCACTAGTTGATTTATTTATCTAGTGTATTGTATATTGAGTCCTAGTCTTCATGAGTTTTCTTGCAACTCTATGGAAATACTTTAGCCAAATGTAATCTCAAAATTTCTATAATTGAGATTTGTTTTAGTCCTCACTTGTGACTCTCCCTATTCCTATCTAGATGCACCATGGCTCTTATACCACTATTAGATTTTGAGGATATATGCACTAGGAGAGATATATCATAGGTCCTAATAAGATGCAAAAAATATGAAAGAATGGAATTCTGCAATATGACTAAAATATATTATAAATAGAAAGTGGTGAAAATACAATTTAGTATGGAGGTGATGGTCACTCCATTGATATAACCTAAATAACTGCATTGTACTCCATTCAGGATTTCTACCACTATCTACTACTCTCTACTATAATGAACTTGATCTATATCTCTATCTCTATATATCTATCACTCACTGTAAGGCCTTTAATATAGGAAGATAGATTCCTTGGCCAACACTCTACCTAGCTATACAAGAGGACACCTTGCACATTTTCAATTTGCACATTAACACTTGTGCATTTATTACATTACTTGAGGTAACTATCTAACTTCCCCCTAAAGTAATATTTTGCTCTAATTATGTACCAAAGGTGGTACATTTACATGACCCAAATGATGTAATATACTCTAAAAATACATTAATATTTTCACATGACACATTGTTGAACTAGAAATTTTAAATACTTTACAATTCATAGTACTATCATCTATCATTTCCTTAATTAAATAAATGTAAAGGAAGATGCAACATTTTAAGAAATTGTAACCTTTAATCTAGGAATTACATTCTACCATTCTTTCTGCTAAACATATTCATTCCATTCAATATAAAATATCCTTGTCATTCATACAAAAGGAGAATCACCATATACAATCCTTCATTTTAGCACATTTCTTGGAAATTGCTAATCGAGTAGATTAACCAAAGCATATTTTTATTTTCCTAAGAATATACATAAATAAATACATTTGCTAACAAAAAATTATTTCTTCAAAAATACTATTACATAGCAATATGAATGATTCATATCTTCAACTATATTTTCATGATATTCATTCGATTTATCCAATTAGGAATCAGGAAAATTCTTAATGCATATGCAAGCCTACATGCTTATGCAAGAAATATTCCAAAAATATGTAAAACATCATGCAAAAATCCATGCAATATCAATGAGAGAATCCCATACTTCTCCCTATAATGGATTCCTTATATACATAAGTCTTTAGGAAACCATTATATAAATTTTTCACAACCACTCTTTTATTTATTTTCAAATCAATACATTGGAAAAGCACTAAATCCTAAATTTATTTCCTTAAATTTTATCTCAAAAAAATATATATAATAAATTGTTTGATTCTCTAAATTAACAATACAAATTTACCTATGAAATATTAGCAAACACTTCCTTTCAACTACACCTCAATCACATGCTTGCTTAACATTTAACTTTACTTAAAAATATACTCTACTAAAAATTCAATAATAACCAATTGGCTCATCTTTAAAGATTGAAAATAACTCGACAATCATTTAATAGGGATATACCATAACCAAAAACATGGGTAAAAATTGATAAAAACATTTAGCATAAGCAACACTCACAACAAACCAAAATATTATATCCCATTTGTTTAACCCCTCCTAGACGGTGGTCCACAACACCTGAAAACAAAGCAAGGGTGAATTTAAGTAAGGTATACATTAAACCCATAACATGACATGATGCAAGAATACTCAAAAATAAGATTTCCCTATAACAAAAAAACAACAAGTGACTACGCAAACTGATTTGCCTTACTGAATACAAAGGATTAAAAGGTATAGAAATAAAACCAATACAACCTCTAAATTTCAAACCAATGCAAGACACAAACCAAAAAGAGATATCATATACCAAAGTTTGAAATAATTAAAACAAGGTTTGGACTTCCAAACACCTGGCTAGACCCAACTAAGCCAAAAAAACCAATAAAATGCCTTTCTTAAGATAGCACAAAGATGAATCCTATGACTAAAAATATCTACCTAGCTTTGGAAGAGCTACAACAAGAAAGCGGGTATAATAACACCCTGAACCATGGTGATTGCACTCAAAAAAGAAAATATGGCAACAACAGATCCATCTCCACAAGGCTTAAGCCAACAAAAAGTGCATAACAAGAAGATCCTTCTACAACGATCTCACTATAAAAACTCCTAGAGAACCAAAACAAAAGCAAAAACAATGAAGCAATAGAAATACGAATGTCTAGCATCCATCAAACATAGCATACAAATATTCATTGAATGAAAAATAATGGAGCAAATACCTTTGTAATTGCACTCCCAAAATAAAAACCTTTTCCTCAAGATTTTCGATCCAAAATTTACTCTTTCATATCCTTCTTCCTATCCCCCAAAACTTGGCAATAAATCCCACATATAATTTCCCAGGAGTTTATTGTTTGAATTCGATCTATTATGCCTGTCATTCATTGCACAAACATAATGTTCACAAGGCTACATTGTAAATATCGCCAACCAATGTTGCCACCTTAATTATATAATGAGCTATACTTTCAAAGGTTTAACTTATTAAAATCTTGATTAATAAAAATATAATTCTCATAAACTCCAATACCAAGATAATTTTTTATGGGTTATATGGGATTGAAATGGGCCCCACTTATATTACATCATCACCACATATTGGTATTACAACAAATCTTGGATATTATCCATGTATCGTTTGGCAAAATTTGAACCTGGGTCTCCTCGAAATATTGAGGAATCTAACCGGTTTAGCTAATGCCACTTGATTTCAATACCAAGATAATTGTCATCGTTAGAATTTAATCAATTACTAACCCCTATAACTAATTACTTAATATCAAATAATATTATTAACCAATAACATTGATATTATTATTATTATTATTATATATAGTATTAAATATTAATACTTGAATCAATAAAACCATTAGCCAACCATACTCAAAACACATACATGAATGCATCATAACCATAAATTGCTAGACTAAAATACAATCATTAATATGCATAAACAATGCTTATTCCTTGAGTAGGTGGTTTTACAATAACTAAAATGTTATCACCTGCCTACTAAGGATGGTTATTTTGCTTAAGAAACCTCCTTGCTTGGTGATGTATTTAAATCAACATACATATATGCAATGCATTTATATTAGGGTACTATTTTACCCTTGAACTATCATGAAAAATTCATCCATCATTTCCCATTTTCTATGAACTGTGGTGATTGTCCCATACCAATCCACTAGTGAGAGTACATTGGTCCTACAACATTAATTTTCATCAACATTACCATATTCCCAAGAGCAATATAATCAAAGCATAAATTCCATCTATCAATACATCTTGATAACATAAAATGATATTATGCATTGGGTATCCACACATCAATCCATATATCAAGTATAAGATCAAGTCCTACCAAGGAGGGTCATTACACCCAAGTGATGTGTTTCATATTGGATTCACCAAAGATGTGGGAGCCCAAAAAGGGCACATCCATTGGGATGCTAGTCCCAGGTACGTTTCCTTTTGGCTTCATCCACACTTGGGTGAGAGAGCACTCTTACGAATCCATAATTTTGGAGGACTATACTTTTTGCGTGTAGTGCTATCTTTGGTGAGAGAGATTCGGGTTCACTAAGTTATTTTTAGATTCCCTAATCTATTTTTATGTGTTCAATTTTGACAAGCACCTAGGTTTGGTAATCTATCCTAGGATCTAATATGCAATATGAGAGTGCAATGCAACAAAATATGAAAAATAGTGGTGCAAAAGAAAAATTATTATCTTATATGCAATTTGACTTTTGATGATTTGTTATCTATGTTATAAAAGGGATTTTGTTTTTTTAATGAAGACAAGGGTGCAGGAAGGATGAGATCACACAAATTAATATAAAAGCAAGGATACATGAAATATATATTTTGAATGCCTAGGAAATCAAGATAAAATGTTAGATAGACTAAAGATTCTTTTAATTTTTCTATTATTGTATTATGCTAAAAGGAGAAGTAGCAAAGTAGAATAGAAAAAATATATATAATATGAACTAGAAAACTGGAAAATCATAAGTGATTACATGTTCTAGTTTCTAGTGTGAATACACCATCTAGATTCAAATATGCTCCCCATGTGATTATATCGTCCAAGAGTCTTTCATTTGGAGGATTTAGAAATACCTACAAAACAAACAAAAATATAGGGATTATGATTTGAGGGCCTATCAAATAGCAAGAAGATAATTTCTTCTTAATTTTCATAGTCAGACCCTCTATTTATACCAAAATCGAGGTGCCTTACCTTGGATAGTGGATGCAAAAATATGTATGAAGAATATTTTTGTAGCTGGTGGATTCATTATTATAACTAAACTAAATTGATAACAAAATATTAAAGGGTAGGTATTTCCTATATTATCAAAACAATGCACAAGGGGTGAGTTTGGTTGAACTAGATGTTGGGATGACCAAAAAATAAGGCTTCTCATATATAAAAAATACACCACCGATAATAATTATAATTGGCATATTCACTCTAAGAATTGAAATAGATGATGATTGTTAATTTGACAGAATGAGAGTGTGGCCACATAGTGTGAATACGTCATCTAAAATTAGTTTGGTTGACATATTTTCTCAATCCATCAATGGAATGGCAAATCCGATCATGAGGTGGCTATGGATGTCCTTTTTTGGTGTGATTTAGTGGTCATTTATATCTTGCAAGAGCTTACTAAGATACCTATGGAATTAGCAAAAGTAAATTCTTGACAAAAATAATAATGGTTAGATTTGAAGATAGAGAGCCTAAGCATACATTCTATAGATCCTAATCATAAATCATAAATTATAGTTAAAATAAAATTTCCTAATAAACTACAATATAATATCATCGATATTTCAATCATGAGTGCTTCCTTTCCTTCTTTCAGGGCCAAATTGTTCAACTACTCCATGAGGGAATTTTGGCAGCACTTTGTTATTTGTTTAGTTTGATTGCAATTTTTGTAGAACTTCATTGTGAGATAATTTTATATTGAATACTCTTCCAAGGGGCTAATTTATATTAATTGGTCCTCCTAGAGTTTCCCAAATGGGAGGGGTGAGGCAACTAGCATGCTAGCTGGTCTGGTTGGTTGGGTTGACTAGTTAGTTGGTTGGTTGGCTGATTAGAACTGACTACCTTCTCATTGAGGCCGATTAGGGAAAGAAAGAAGTTGCAATGGAAACCATCTTCTTCCTTCCTTATTCAAATATCATATATGCTTGTAGATGGTCAATCAAGCCATATTTGTGCCTAAGTAGTCCTCTTCAGGATAACTTAGAGTATTTGTTTTTAGGTGTGAATAAGCCACCTAAATGAATACGTTAGTAAGCATATTCACAACAAGGCATATTCATGCACCTAATGGTTAGATCTCAAGCCTAGTGAGGGTAGGAATTTGAATTGTTCATGAATACACCGAGCTAAAATTGTATTCACTTCATGGAATATTCTCTCCGAGTTGACGGATTTGCCACTATTAGGTTTTGCATATAGTTCTTGGGTTTGGGTTAATTGTTATGGTTAACTTAATTGTTTTGTTAATTTGCTTCAAAGATCAATGTAAAATAGGTGTTGTGACTTTATTTATCTACAAAACCCTACTCCATCCATATTTTATTCTTTCTATGGTCCCAAGGGAGTCCTATTACATGACTTAGTGAAGTATTATATTGACCATATTCTTTGATTAGGGCTCCTCTATATCCCTATATACCACACATTTGTCTAGGAGAATGATGAAATTCAATTTTAGATATACAAGTTGATTTATCTTAGGAATATTAAGCCTAGATCATCACCATGCAAAAGTTCCATTATGTTAGCACCAAAATTGGATGGGACTCGGTTCCTATGTATTTTCTATAAGCTGCTTAACAAAATCATTATGAAAAATAGGTGTTTATTTCCATATATTGATGACCAATATGACTAGCTCCAAGTGGCATGATACTTTAAAAAGATAGAACTTAAATTAGATTACATCGATACCTATTAATCACATTAACATATGGAAGGTGACCTTCAAAACTATGGAAGATCTATATGAGTGGCTAGTTATCCCCTTCAGCTTGATCAACACCTTGATGATATTCATGTGCCTGATGAATGGAATTCTATATTTGTACATAGGATCCTTCATGAATTTCCACTTGAATGACATTCTCATATTCACCTAGACATGGGAAGAACACTTGTAGCATGTATGACAAGTTCTAGACACTCTATACCAACATAAAATCCATGAAAACCTAGGCAAGTGTACCTTTAACATCAAATAGATTTTATACCTTGGTTATATCAATGACTAACAAGGGATACATGTAGATCTAGAGAAGATCGACATAATTTATAAATGGCCAACACCTAAGAACCCAATATAAATTAGAAGTTTTCTTGGCATTTCCAACTTCTAACATAGGTTTATCTTCAATTTCTCATATGTGTCATGGCCTTTGAACCAAGTCATGTGTAGGAAGGTGAATCTCTATTGGGCTTTGCAATAAAAACAAATATTCAAATAGGTAAAATAATGCCTTTGTTTGATTTTAGTATTAGCCATGACAGACATCACTCAACCATTCAAGATTGAGATTGATTCATCTAACTATGCACTTGGTTACATCCTAATCTCGAATGAGCATATGATGGCAATACCACTTTGAGATACTTTTTGACATAACATGACATTATTTCACATACAAAATGGAGTTGTATAATATTATTCAAGTAGTAGGATAGTGGCACCACCACATTATGGGAAATAAAACCATTATTCACTCAAACCATATGCCTTCGCAATTCCTTTATTTACAAAGAAAACTAGATAATGTTAGGCATATGAAATGGATGATTACCTAAAACAATTCCACCTTGTGATCAAACATTATAAAAAAATAGAACTAAGCAATATGGAAAAAGTGCATATAGAAATATTTGCTATTTGTTTTAAGTTTTTTAAAATAAATCCACTGTTCAACTTCAATTTGAAAATATTTTTTGTCAACACTTTATGACACAAATAATTGAAAAATAATTTAGTCAACTTATCCTATGATGATTTCACCTTGTGATCAAACATTAAAAGAACAATAAAAATTGGGTAATTTGGGAAAAGTTCATATGGAAATTCTTTGTTATTTGTTTTGAGTATGTTAAAACAGTCATTATTCAACCTTAGTATAGAAATACTTTTTGTTAACACATTATGATGTAAATAATTGAAAAATAATTTAGTCCACTTATCACCATGCTTAAACCATGTTAATATTGAGAAAAATATGGTCTCATTGACTTTATATGAATCATATTTGTGAAGGTCATTCTTGACCTATGCTAATGAGAAATGCAATTTAGAAGAGGAAAAATGAAACTAAACTTTATAAGGTCCTCTTTTAAGGATTTTTCTCCTAAGCATGTCTTTGTATTCCTACAAATTGGCCATAGGATATTTAAAAATTTATAGATATTTGGATAGCATCTTCCTATCTAGATATCCATCCACTTGTTCTAATGGGATGCAAGTAGGCATTCCACATTTGTAACAAGTCCATGCATCTTTTAAATTCTAAATAGGAAACATTAAGTTTAAAAGAAATATCGGGGACACAAACTAATAAGGATTTCATAACTCAAAGGTAATAGGTAGGTGATCAGACAAGACTAAGTATGTAATGATAGACACTAGTCATTTACTCAATAAAAAAAATTCCTCATTTACACAATATCTAGAATACTTACATTTATTTCTACAATCAAAAAAACATTGCACCATTTACACCAATTGATAGGGTTTGAAGGGATCTGATTAAATAGGGGGTCAAAAACACTAAAATTTTTTATAATATAGCCAACTAGAAAACTTATCATTAGAGGTTTTTTGCATTACCAACTTTGATTAGAGAAGTTTTCAACCATATTGTAATATCCTACTAAAATCCAAATAGCAACACACATAAAGCTATCTATTCATTCCCATAAATAGATACAATAAACTTAGTCATTAGGGAAATAAATGGAGTAGAATCCCAATAATTGATTATTGATCATAGTTGTAATCCAAATGCACCTGTTCTTAGGATCATGACCTGAGCCCACTATTTTTTTTTTTTTGGTAGATAAGATACTATAGCATTAATACCGGGTTTTGCAGGTTGACCCAAAAACTTTTACAAAAATAAGCCTAGGGCTGTTGATTAACATGTCCTTACTAAGGATCCTATAACATGTAAAATCTACATGTTGCAAAATCCATTACATCCAGTAAGGCACATAGCCCGTTATCAAAAAGAAACTTCTCATACAACATTTTGGGTATACCCTAAGAAAATACACCTGCATCATAATTACAAAAAAAGAAACAAACACAGATCCCTTCCTTGAAATAGTGGAGAAACAAAAAGTTGCAGACACACATAGCAGAGTACTAAAAAAACTCCCACAAGCTTTGTATTGATATTTACTCTTAATAATTCTTTGGTAATTGCTTTCTTCCGTATATGACATGCTTTGGGACCACATCCCATCTTGGCCAATAAGCCTTGGAGAAGTGAACCTGCTGGTTAGATTTATGGTGATGGTTATCTGGTGGTCCACGTGGCTCTGGTTCGAAGTCTTATATTATCGTTTCTTTCTTGTCTTGTGATTATCAACCAACCTCAAATTACTAAGATGACTAGGAGCCATTTTATCTGACATGTGACTATCCTCATTAGTCTTTGTGGTATTTCCAAGCAGCATCCACCAAGACTGATAGCTCGGATATTTTTTATTGTGAGTCCATTTCAAAAAAGAGATGGGAATACTCATAGCCTTCGAACTTACAGTGTCTTCCCTGTTGGTAAATTCAACTATCATTCTTGGTATTCTTGTTGAATAAGCTCCTCTACTTTTCTCAGGACACCGTGTTCCCATTTGAAAAGTTTGTCACCATAGACACCCAAATTGGCCAGTTTATCAACAACTTTGTTAACTTCCCAAAAGACATGTTGGGCTTCCTATCTTCCCTGGAAAAGGATCCTAGCCTCTTCAACAAGTTTTAATCCTCCAAGGAGGTGTTTTCCAATTATTGATGAGATTTATAACATGCATAGAGTCTCCTTCTACGATCAAATTACCTTCTAAGTCTTGAGTCATTTGAAGGCCTCTCCACATAGCTCTAGCTTCAGCTTCGTTGTTTTTCCTTGTTCCCAAATATTCAAAAAATGCAAGCATCATATTCCTATTATGATCTCACACAATGCCACCAGTGCCTGCTCTACCAGGATTGTCCTTAGCCACTCCATAAAAATTAAGCTTAAACCAACCCATAGGAGGTGGGGACCACTTAACATTGGCTCTGTGGTTGACTACCCCAGGAACAAACTCATATAACAAGTTTAAGCTTAAATATTGAGCAATAGTGGTCTCCTACAGATGAGTTTTACGGCTATCAAAAGGGATAAGTTTCACATTCTCATTGGCAAAGGATAGGATCTTGGCAATGATATTTTGATGATCATGGATAGACTCATTAAATAATTTATGGTTCCTTTCTAACCACACCTACCAAAGATAGTGATTGAGACAAATTTTCCACATGTATCTAAGTCTTTGGCTTGAAAAGGGGCAAGGCCACTGGACGAACAAATCAAGTATGGTGGTTGGTTTAACCCAGGAAATATTGAAGGCCTAAAAAACCCCACTTAGGACAGTCAAGGAAAAATGGCACTCAACAAAAATGTGATAAATGGTCTCCCAATTATCCCTGCACATATAACAACGATTAGTGATACAAATACCTTTACACATCATATTATCAATGGTTAGAATTCTTCCTTGGATAACCAGCCATGAAAATACTGCAATTTTTGGAATTAAAATTTTTATCCAAATGAAGTCCTTTTGGAGGACAAAATCCTTGTCATCAAGCAGAAGCTTGTAAGCTTATTTAACAGTGAACTGCACGTTTTCTATAGGAGCCCAGGTCACTTGATATTCCTTTTGTCTCATGGGAAAAATTGTTGCCTGAGAATGTTACAAAGATCATTTGATTCTTCTTGAAATACCTGAATCCCTATTTGTTTCCACTTCATTCTGCCTTTGTCCTCAACCATATAATCGAAGACTTTTCTGCCAATGAGTTCTTTCATGATATCTCTGATTCGGGCTAAGTTAGGATATTGCGTTAATGGTTCGTCCTTAGCCCACCTATCATTCCAGCAATTTATCCTCTCACCATTGCCTAAAACCCATCTTAAACCTTTTTTGATGATTTTCTTACAATTGAGAATTGCTTTCCAAAAAGCAGAACCTCTGATTGGAACTGTGTCACTTAGAAATTCCATATTTTGAAGATACTTTCATTTGATGATAGTTGTCCATTCATTTTCTTCACCAGAAATGAGGTGCCACGCCTGCTTAGCTAGTAAAGCTAAATTTATATGAGCAATTCTCCTCAGACCTAAGCCCCCATTTTCCCTGGGTCTGCATACTTTGGTCCATCCTACAATGTGTAGCCTTTTTTTCTCCTCTGATCCAGTCATAAAAATTATTTTTGGAGTTTCTCAATTTTTTGGAAAACCTTCACAGGGGCTTTGAAAATGGAGAGTAAATAGACTGCAATGCTCTGAAGAGAGGCCTTAGTGAGGGTCAGCTTTCCTGCTTGATATAGAAGATGACCTTTCCATCCAGACAAGTTTTTTTTGAATTCTTTCAATAACCTTGTCCCACATTGACTCTCTCGGAGAACCAATGAAAAGAGGGAGACCAAGATATAAAGTGGGGAGGTTTGCTATATCACACCCTAAAATTTTTGCAATCCTTCCTTGCCTCTGAATGGGGGTGTTCAAGAAATATAAATTGCTTTTACTGAAATTAACTTTTTGACCATCAATGTCCTCGTAGAGTTGCAAGATGTATTTAATTCTTTTGGCCTCAACCACCGACGCCTTAGTCAATAGAAGGGTATCATCAATGAATTTTTGGTGAGAAACAACCCTAGTGAGAGATTTTTCCTTGATTCTTGATATTACCCTTGAACTGCAAGCATTTATAATGGTTCTGCCTAAAGCTTCTGCCATAATGATGAATAACATGGGGTTGATAGGGTCCCCTACCGAATTCCTCTACGAATTTGAAAGTAACCAGTAGTTATTCCATTAACCAGAATAGATAACCATGCTTTAGAAATGAATTTTTTGATCAAATTAACCCATTGGTAGTGAAAACCAAACTTAAGGAGGACAACAATTAGAAATTCCTAATTTAGCCTATCAAATGCTTTGTTCATATCAAGCTTGAGGGAAAAAATAGACCTGTTAGTCTTATGAGCAGAGTGTAGAGCTTCATGAACTGTGATAACTCCATCCAAGATTGACCTACCCTAGACAAAGCTTCCCTGGCATGGATCTATGATGCGGGGTAGAACATCTCTCATTCTATTTGTAATGGCTTTAGTTAGGATCTTGTAAGAAACATTGCATAGACTGATTGGCCTAAAGTCAACCATAGATTCAGGGGTTTGCTTCTTAGGAATTAGAGAAATAAAAGTAGAGTTGAGACATTTTGGGATATGATTGCTTGCTTGGAATTCTCTGACAGCATAAATTACATCCTCACTTACGATGTCCCAAAAATCTTGATAGAAATAATGGGGAAAGCCATCGGGTCCCAAGGCTTTGTCTGGCTCCATGCTAAACAAGGCTTCCTTAATTTCCTCATTAAAAAATGGAGCTAGAAGCTTAAGGTTTATATCCTCATTTATTATGCTAGGAATAGATTACAAGAGAATATATTTGGCCTCCTCATTGCACTGCGATTCCTGACCAAGGATAGAATTGAAATAAGTTATTGCCTCCTTTCTGATTTCTGTTAAGTCCTGAGTAATAGAACCATCTGCTTTTTTTTTAATTTTTATCTTGTTATTGCTTAGAGGCTAGATATTGGCATAAAATAAGAATAATCCCCCTCCCAACCATGTATTCATTACTTAATGCCTTACTCTATATCTAAATATGGAAAATACAATACTTTAAGGTAGTTCCAATGACTTTTAATTCTTTTAGAAAGATAACATTAATCTTATGTTCTCCTTTTTTGGAAGGATTCCCTTATTGTGGATCTCTGCTCTTGTTGTTCATGTAGGGTTGGAGCTGACCAAGATTGGAGTTCTTGCAGCTCATGAGATTTTTGAATATATTTGTCTAGATCTCCTATTATCTAGGGAGATTTTTCTGTATTTCTAGTTTGTTGCAGGGGAGATCTATTTGGTTTTTTTGTTTGTGTTTTCTAGGGAGTTGTTCATGGTTCTCCAAAATATTATTGGGAATATCCCTATGGAACTGTTAATTATAGTTTCTAGAGAGATATGTATGGTTCTCCCATCTATGAAGCTCACCTTGAGTGAGAATATTGATATTTTCTTGATTGGTTTCTAGGTGAGCTATTGGTAGGTTGCATGGAGGTTGTTATTTGTTGGCACATCTCTATATTTTCTAGTTTAGTCATGCTTTTGATCTCATAAGATCCTATATTTACTCTACCAATGAGCTTGGATCTTGTTTTTTTAGATCCTAAGAGGCTCATGTGGGTTTTCCTTCCCATGGATTTCGATATAGGTGGGAAAAATATTCATTTTTCTAATGCTATTGTAAACAGTATTTTTATGGATTATAATTTCTATGTTGAGCCAAGGCTAGTATTTTCTTGAATACTATTTTAGATTATGCATGGCTTTTGCAAGTTTTATTTCTTATTGACATAGTGTTTGTTTGGAGAATGGTTAAAAAAAATAGCCTTTGAGAGCTTGTTCCTGGTGGGTAATGGTTTTGCTGGTGAATCTGGTGATTCTCTACTTGGATTGGTGAATCCAATGGCTTTTGTGAAAGATATGTACAAGTTCCATTTTATTTTGGTTGATACAAATATACTTTTGGATTGGAGTGTTTGTATCTCAAAATCTAGCCTTTGTGTCAGGTTTTTGTAGCAAATACTCTAATTTTTTCTTTGTTTGGAATGGACTTCGGTCTAATTTTGCTAGAGATTATTGGGTGATTTTTTCTAGTGATTTACTTGTATAAATGGACTATTTTTGCAATCTCTTCAACTTATGGAAATGGACTTTTGGATTGGAGTAAATTTCCCTCAAATTTTAGCATTAGAAATGGGCTCTTTAGGGATAGATATTTTTATTTTGACTTGGTTCGGGGTGGATCCTGGTCCACAGTTGTTAGAGATTCCTAGGTAGTTTTCTTAGAGATCCATGGTATGGTTTTTTGCCAGGACTTATTATTTTTACAAGTTCTTCTACAATCCTGGATTCCTGCTTTAACTAGTTTGTTGGCTCAAAGGATCTATATTTGTCTTGTGTTTTGATATTTTTGTCTCCCTTCAAATTTGAGCTTGTCTAAGGTGGGATTGGTTGTCTCTTTTGAATTCAATTTTTAGCCAAATTCTTATCCTTGGAAGTAATGTTTTATTTTGAATTCAAAACTAGGTAGGATTCTTTGGATGTTGATGAGGATCGGTTTGACCTTAATGGACAAGCTTCTTTTTATTTGATTTTAATTTTGAGTAAGCTCTAGTTAATTATTGAGATTGTAATTAATGAATTTTTTGGTGGTATGGATAGATATCTTCTTGGATATCTCACCCTCTATTTGGTCGTTGTGATAGAATCCTAGAATATCAGTGTCTTTATTTTCAAATATTTGTACTTGGCTACTTTGAAGGTTGCTAAATATTTCCTCAAGATTCATGCCATTTTTTAATATTTTTTATTTGTAGTTTTTCTAGATCTTGAGATATGTTTTTCTATATTTTAGAGATTGACTCATTGTTGGATCCCTTTGTATCTCTATCAAATATTTATCTGTATTTTTCTTTGGCAGCTCTCTTGAGATCCATTTTTTGTTGTAAAAGGTTTGGGGACCCTCAAAACCCCTTTGTAAAAGGTTTGGGGACCCTTTAAAAATCCCTTCATCTCTTTGGTGCTTCATCTATGTATCTCTTAAGATTGTACTTATGAGGATCATTTTAGTTGTAAAATTTTTGGGGTCCTTTCAAAACCCTTTTTTTTCAACCAATCAAAAAAATTCTTATGTTCTCTAAGCGCCCTTGCAACATGTACTTTTCACATGGTAAGGGTGAGTCCCCACATATTCCATGAGAGGAACTTTATATTCATAAGCAATTTGGGTTAAGGGGTTGGCTGACCACATCCATTAAGACATTGAACTAGTTATTGAGTATGAAACCCTTTTAAAAGGGATATTATGGCTAATGAGGAGGGAAGAATCACATAGTGAGTAATGCATAATGTAAGGGGGGTAGAAAATATGGGTGGGTTATGGAGGAAATAAGTTGGAAGATGAAAGGCTAGTGAAAATTGAAAGAGAATTATAAATTTTCTAATAGAGTGACCTTTTTTGTTATAGTATTCTTTTCATTTAGGGTGGAGTAAGGACAAAAAGTTCTTTCACTTTCCCACAAGTTTCCAACCCTTGGACATCTCTATGTATAAAATTGGTCTACCATAATTTTTAACACTAGGTTGTTTTTCTTGGTTTCCTTTTTGAGGTGCTTTAACATTTTCTATTTTAGTGCTAAAAGGGACACCCATTTGCTAAGTGGATTTATGGTTTATTATTAAATAGTGAAATGGTGATGATCTTGGTCATTGTTTCTTCAAATTTTATTGCTTGACTAATTTTTGGGATAACCATGTATCAAATGCCCTACTTCATGGTAGTAAAAGCAAGCATTGGGGATATTTAAGAAATGAGTCAATTTGGAAATATCAATTTTGATATTAATGGTGCCAATAGATGTAGGAAACAATTGAAAAATATCCATTTTCATACACACCCTAGAATGGGTTCGAAGACCCCTAAATGTTTACTTGTCATTAATACACCACAATACATGACCCCATCAAGACATGGTGAATTGATAGAATAAGGAACATACATTCAACCCACACTGGGTAACATGACCTAGAAGCACTCTATGGATGGAAGTTGAGAGACCAAGTCTAAAGGTACACCAATTGCTCATATATGACCCATGTAGCATAGTACAACATAGCTTGAGCATGACAATAATTGAAGAATATGACTGATACATGCCCTTTACCTAAACCCCTCAAAGATTCAATAGGCCATCCTCTATTTTCCTCCCAAACAACCTTAACCATATAAACAAATCTACATCATGCATAACACCTTTAAGGAATAACAACACCACAATTATTTTCATTAGTACAATAGTAATTCCCTAAACTCATCAGGAAGAGCATAGCTAAGAGTTTTACCTACTCCTAAAGTTGATGAAGTTGTAGATTGATATTTGTCATATAATGCATTGTGTGATACTCTAAGTGTGCATCCTTCTTCTAATATACTTTGATTCAAAGGCATGATTCTTTATTGGGGATGACAGGATTTTAATGGGATGTGATGAATTCTTAATGGGATATTTAGAAATGCATGCAATTGTTTATATCCTTTCTATGAATCAAGATCTAAGATAGAATTTCTTAGTCCTAGTTATAGAGTAGGATTACAAGAGGAATAAAATAATTTAAAGAAACCCTCACCACCTATAGTTATTTTAAATGCATCCAAACTAGAGAACACTACAAATTTCCATGAGATGGACAAATTGTAGAGTACAAATAGGTAATATTTATGATTCATATATGGATATGTTTCCTAATACTATGGATTGATGAGAGAAGACAAAGTAGATTCCCAACTCATAATTGACAAGCAATATTGTGAACACAACTAAGGGGTTCACCAATTTTTAGAGGTAGAGGTTAGTTTCGAGGGGGGCATGGTTGGAAAGAAAAAGAAGGGGAACCTACATGTGCAAACCCCTTATGTCTATTTTTATTTGGATAGTCATGAGAGGAGACCAGCCTTAATTACATTGGAGGAAGACAACTTGTCCTAAACGTATACAATCAATAGTTATATTTTGAACACTACAAATTTCCCTCCTAAAATCTAGAATGTATCATCATGAGTCGAGCATTTTACCAAATACCAGTTGCTTAAAGACCTATCTAATGGTTATAATTTTGGTTATTATACATTTTTTTGTTGGAGAACAAGGGGTTGTACTCAGGTCCCCCACCCTTGATAAATCATAACTCTCTATGAGATTTTACAAACATATTCAATTCTCATCTCAATTGAGTTGCTATAGCTAGAAACCTACATCATTTTACATAATATGTTTGAATTATTAATTTTCATTTTCTAGAAAATTTTTATTTTTTGTGTGAATACAAATATTCTAGAATTCAGCATCCTTCTTGATATTTTTCTACAATAGCCTTACAATACCAAAACTTCACCTCTACTATCTATGCATTGCATATTAGTGAGTAATATTCCAAACACCACACTATCATAGCCTGTTTTACCAAATCTAGATTTCTAGTTTCCTTCCTGAACCACAAGTGCAACCACAAAAATTGTAATAATTAATTTATAATAAAACACATTAATGTTAGAAAATAAAGAAGATATTACTAATAAAAAACATTAAAGTAAATTTTAATCATTATTTGATTCAATTAGTCAACATTTCTTATTAGCTTCAGCTAAATTTACTACTTCCTCTAACCAAGAAAAAGAGAATTCACTTCATGATCCTCAATTAAAACCCCTCTATTGGTTAGTCTATCTACACACTTGTTTCCTTCCCTTCATGTATGTGTAAACCTAATTTTTTAAAACTCTATAGCAATGTCTTGAATTTTTATAATTATATCTTGTATGTTCCACGAAGCCTTTGCTTTCCTCAAAATTACATTTTTTACTATGAGTGAATCGCCTACCATCCATACTTTGTTTCATTTCACTTTTTTGCATATTTTTAACCCTTCCAAAGCCTCCAAAGCTTCAACTTCATTATTTATCTTAAATCCACTATTGAAATCTTAACAAGATAAAATATCTCTATTATTTCTAATTATTCCTCCTCCTCTTGCTCGTCCTAGATTTTATTTAGATGCTCCATAAAAATTCAATTTGACCAACTCCACATCTTGTAGTTTCCACTATATTTTTTGCCTTATTTTTGTTTCTCCTATTCTCAACATCATAATTCCATTTGATGATTTGACTCCTACTATCAAGGATCTATGCTTATATATTAGGGATTGAATGAGTTGATAGGGTTGGTTTATACTCCTCTATGGCTAAACAAATCTTCATTTTTATTAACTTTAAATTGATTTCCTTTCCTTTAAATATTCTTCTATTCATTTATAGTCATTAAATCCAAAGTATTATATCTTTTGATTTATTCCCATATTGTCTATAAAGCCTCACTTTTAAAAGTGATTTGTTATTGCTTTAACCATTCTTCAATTCTATTTTTCATCACCATGCATTTACCAAACATATTAAAATCCATTTCCATAGTTTCCAGACTATTGAGCAATGTCCCAAGAGATACTCTATACTCTCCTCCTCCATTTTACAAAGAACACATTTTGAGGGGCCATAAAAAACCTTTTCATAATGTTATCCTAGGATAAAATTCTTCTATGACCTACTAGCCAAACAAACATTTTGACTTTAGGAATGCTCAAGCTATCCCAAATATCTCTTCATATTCTTATGATATTCCTATTTTTATGGTGCTTTATATTATATCCATTTATTGTTGTGTATTCTCCTAAGTTATTAAACTCCCAAATCAACTTTTCATTGGCTCCCTTAGGAATAATATTCACTAGTGTTATATTTCTACTCAATTCCCTCCTAGCATCAATATCTTGTATACTTGTAAAAAATCTTCTTTCCATTTGTATCAAAATGAATATTATATGTCCTTGTCGGTAGACCACACTCACAGGGATATTATATGTCATATTACATAGGCTTATGGATCAAAATGAATCAACTAATTTTGCATCCTTCTTTTTTAGAATAAGAGGAAAATATTTAGCACTTATTTTATAAGGTATGTATTATTTTACCCTAGAATATTCCACTACCACCAATAAATAATCCTTCACTATATCCCAATTTTAATGATAGAATGTTGTAGAGAGCCCATCAGAACTTGGGGATTTATCGTTATTAAAAAATAAAAGAGCTAGATAAACTTCTAGAGAAATAGGCTCCATCAGTTTCCTATTATCTTCATTTTTTATAATTGAAGGAACTTGTAGAATTTTATCATTAAGAATTTCAAACTCCTCTGATCCTATGATAAAAAGATCTTCTACTGATTTAAATCTACTAATTATGGATGTTAATCTCTATACTATTGTCATCCTATAAAAAAACTTTGGGTTTTTATCTCCTTCTTTTAACCAAGTTTGTCTTGATTTTAATATCCAAATTTTCTCTTCATTACTCAAAATAATTTGATATTCACTAAGTAAACCCCTTTCCTCCGAGCTTGGATTATTATGATCACCTTTTTGGAATTTTGAAATTTTATATTTTAGTTCTTTCTTCTCAAAAATATTTCCAAAAGTGTTCTTGTTCCATTCTTTTAATCTAGATGTCATTGATTTAATTTGTTTTGGAAGTGTATACAACCCACTGTTTTTTGAAGAATTTCACATTTGTGCTATTGTATCAACAAATTGAGGATAGTCTTCCTACATCTTCTCATAATTAATATATGATATTTTTTTTAATTCACTTACCACCATTTAAATTTTTATTGGCTAATGATCCAAACCAATGCTTTGTTAGATTATACTATATTATTTAGTACATGTTAATATACCACCTTGGGTACATCTTTAGATTAGAAGTGTGTCCTAAATTAGAGTGTGAGTAAATATTTTATGTACAAGAAATGCACAAGTGTCATGTAGTTAAGTGTGCAAGTGTGATGAGTGTAAATGTGCACAAGTGTCCTTTATGTAAGAGTGCACATGTATCCTTAGAATAGTAAAGTGAAGAGACTCAAGAAGAGTGAAGACCAATATTATTCCATATAAAGAGTCACATTCTATTATATATGTGACTAAGCATTGTAAAGATATGAGGTGGTGTATGTGACGTTTATTCAATATCGTGTTACTATTTTCATGAGGATTTGTTAGTATTCATTTTATGAGTTATTTTAGAAGTTATATATGAATAAAATAGTTTTCATTATCATATATTTTATATTGCAACTTTATTTGAGGTATTGTGGTTATTTGCATTAAGTATTAAGCATCAAAAGCTAACAGTGGTATCACAGCCACAAGGGAGATTGATAGGAGATAGAGAAATTTTTTTATAGAATTTAAAAGTTGTTATTTGGTTAGAGTCTTTCCACAAGGTTGTAAAAGAACTTGTGAAGACTAGGACTTCACATAGATTTCTTTCCACTAGATTGAAGAATAATTAGTGAAGATTATTAATTTCATATTTTTGAATATTTGGATGTATTTGATTACTATTGTCTAATATTATGTTGCAAAAAATTAATTATCAGAAGTTGAGAAGCTTCCTACAATAGATAGAGAAGAATTTCACCTTTGATTACCTAAAAGTCTATGTGTTTTTCTCACACAATAATTGATTTTGGAATTGCAGCAAAATATTGAATATTGAAGGCCTAAAAGAAAGGTTTCATTAAAGAATTTAAAGAATTAGAGATATAATAATTTGAATATTGTAGAAAGAAGATTGAATATTGAGACCCAAAGAGCTCCCATTGAATATTGAAGACTGGAGATTGAGGAGACCCAAGAGAATGGGTGTCATTGCATATTGAAGAGAGAATAGAGGAAGAGGCTAGAAAATCCCTATTGAAGATTGAGAAAAATGAGACCCGAGAGAAGAGGTTCCATTGAATATTTAAGAAAGGATATAGGATATTTGAGAGAGAATATTGAGGATGCCAAGGAAAATGTCCCATTAAAGCTGAAAGGAGAAAGAACGAATAAGAGAATCCCTATTGAGAAATTGAAGAAGTGGTCATTCAAGAAGATTTGAAGAAATTTCAAGGTAGAAGATTGCAATAAGAAGAAAATCCTGAAAAGAGGTAATCACATCAAAAATTGGGACAATTATCACCATCCAACAACAAGCCCAAAAGGATTTGTGAAACCATTTAAGGAGGAAGGATTTGGCAAGAAGTTTGTCAAATTTTGAAAAATATTTTTGAAGACTTCAAGACATTCAAATTCTTGAAGAAAAGACTAGCAAAGATGCCAAATTTGAAGGCAGGATTCAATGAGAGCTAAGGATGAAAAATAAGATTAAAGAGGTCACCAAATTAGTAATTTTGGAGACAACCATTAATGTTTTGAAGGTTGGTTTTTTAAGGAGAATATTGCAGAATTTTAGGGCAGAATTTGAAGAGTTTCAGGGCAGCAAATTGGAGGAGACATAGAGCTACGAATTGGAGAACTATTGGATAGATTTTGAAGTGTCCTTGGATAGCTAATTGAAGGAGGAATTGACAGTAATTTAAGGCAACAAATTGAAGGAGTTAGAGGTATATTTTGGATAGCATTTGGTGCTACAAATTTCATAGTTTGAGACAACATTTGAAGAAGAAATTTAAATTTAAAGTTGCATATTTAAGATATTCTTGGCAGTATTTTGGAAGGAGAAATGAGAAGTTTTGGACAACATTTTTAAGGAGAAGTAAAGCTATAAAATTTAAAATTTCTAGGCAACAAGTTAAAGTAAGAAGGCAATTTTTTGGACAACTTTAGGAGCTACATTTTTTTTTAAAAATGGGCAACATTTCGAGAAGCAAAGGAGTTGTAAATTTGAAGTTATTAGGTAGCAAGTTTGGGAAAAAAAAGGTGAGAAAAACCATAAAGGTAGCAAGCTAAGAAGGAGGTAAAATAAGTTTACAAATTGATATTAAAAGAGGTATTTTGTTAAGATGTTATAAGTTGATTAATATCATTTTTTTCAAGTATTACTCCTAGTTAAAAACAATAAGAAGAGTAGCTAAAAATGTAATAAGAAGAACTCAAAAATAGTGTGCATAGTGTATATCTTTAAAATGATGTTAAGTGCATGTTCTCGAAGGGATAATAGCATCCTCAAACCTACACAAGATTTAGAAATAAAGTCAGCAAAGTAAGTGAAGAAGGAGTACAAGCACTTGAAAAGAAAGCCCTCAAGCCAATGAAAATATCACTCATAGAATCTGATTTGTGGAGAAGCCAAGCTACATTAAAACCACCTAAGTTGATGACGAACCACCATAAGAAGCCTAAAGGACATTCAATGGATATTGAAAATCCAAAAGCCAAAGGAGGAAGATCATAACTAAGAAGAGAATGTAGAAGGCCAAGCACAATAGAAGTTTAACATTGGAGTGAGTTGAGTACATTGGAAGAGAAGAACAAACATTATTGCCAAGTATAGTGGAACACTACCAAATAAGAGTTTTGATTAGAGGAGTGGAAGAGTCTATGTGCCACTTGGTATTGCAGAAGATATAACACCCAAGAAGGTATAGCATCATTGAATAATATGAGCTAAATTTAGAAAAATACTTCTACCAAGTGTTATGAGGAGCATAGGAAAATTGGAATGCCAAAGAAACATTGGTTGAATATGTGCCACTTTGCACTTGGAACAGAGAGCACTAAACATTTTTGGAGGGAGTTAAAACATTTTTGGAGTAGTCATTAAATACATGGGCCAAAAATAGCACAGCAACAGATTCATTCGGCATTAATTAGTTTTTCAAATTCAAGCGAGCGCTTTGTAGAAATAATCCTATTGAAGAGACAACATTGGAGACCGATAATTTTTTTGAAATAAGCATAAGTCCAGAATATTGGAGGTAATTTCTAAGTTAAGTTTGATTTTTCAAAGGTTGGAATAATAAGAAGTGACTTATAGTTTTTTTTTAAAGCTAAAAAACCCTTGCGGGGCCGCCTTGGTCTAAGAGACCACAAACAGGGGGTTCTACACCATCAAAGTCACCCAGGGGTCGCACCCAGCCCTGCCCGTACCAACATTATCAATTGGATTTTGGGTACCCAATTCAAATTTTTGGTAGGGTGGATATTCGAACCTGGGACCTCCCTTGGAGGATTGCCCTCTCCTATCCAACTCACCTACAACACCTGGGTGTGACTTATATTTGATTTATCAAAGGTTGAGTTTAATTAATATATTTCTACATTTATTAATTAATATATTGTAAGTATAAGGTTTATAAGTGGAAAATCAAAATCCTAGAAACCTTATTACTACAATTTGGAAAGTTTTATAAAGTTTTAAAAAAATGATTTGAAAAATTTGGGAAGTTAATTACAAGTTTTGTAATTAATTTATTTGATTTTGTAAAGAAATTTAAAATATTTGCAAATAATTCTATTTTGGAGAAATAATAATTTCAACATCAAATTAGGAATACAAAATTTGCAAATATCTTTTACTAAAATTCTAAATTTTTAATTTGGGATCTATCAGGAATTTAACATCAACATAGGATTGTGGAAATTAGAATTTAGAAATCATATTTTAAAATTCAGGAGATAAAATGTATTCAACTTAGATATTTGAAGAATTGAAATCTTTGTCAAAACTATTGTTTGATCATATATCCAAACATTAGGAAATACAAGGTATCCTACAAAATTTGGGAATTGAAATTTCATCAAAAATTAGTATTTGATCATATACTCAAATTCAACTTAAAATTTAGAAGTTGAAAAGGTTTTATCAAGGTTGATCAATATATTCAAAACTAGGGAGACATAAGGGATTCAACAATAAAACTATTTTTTGAAAATAGTAATGGATAAGTTAGCAAGAGGAACCTATCATCACAAGGTGCACTAGGAAAGGATTCAAGATCAAAGTCCATACAATATTTCATATCAAAAATATAAAATTACTTCAAGCACAAATAATTCTATAATTTAAAATGAAAAAGACCTTTGGTTTATTGATTTTGGTGCAAGTCATCACATGATAAGAAATTTACAATGGTTTGATTGCCTTAAAGTCATTGTAACAACTCAAAAATCTAACCCACTTGGGAGAGAATTTTTTTTTTAACATTTGTTAGGGATTTACATATACCTACCCTCCAAAAACCATCTTGGTATTTTTCCATTATCCTAAAGTCACATGATCAAGTTAACCGTCTCATCTCCATGATGAGCTAACTCAAGCTATCCATATCATCTCAATGATGAGTTAACTTAAGTTATATATCTCACCTCAATTATGAGCTAGCTTAAGCTATTTGTCCCATCCCAATTATGAGCTAACTTAAGTTATCTATCTCATCTCAATGTTGAGCTAACTTAAGCTATTCATCTCATATCAATTATAAGCTAACTTAAGCTATATGTATCAACTCAATGTTGAGCTAACTTAATTTATCTATCTCATTTCAATGATGAGCTAACTTAAGCTATCTGTCTCATCTCATCTTCTAATGGACAAAGTCCTTCATGTCCATTAGAGGAATGTCAAAGCATTTCAAATGTGCATACCCTTTACACATCTAAACTAAGGCACTTCTCATCCAATCATACTTCTTAATTTAACCATTATAATTATCAAGGAACATATATACCAATCACATGTATTTGGAATAAGTTCATAACCATGGTTAAGGTAATTTCATGATCCTCTCTCTTTTATTGTGGAATAACATGTCCAAATCTATGACAATCTACTTTAGAAAGCGATAGGTAAAAATATCATAAGATAACAACAATTACATCACATATGACATATTATATCCTAGAAAACCTTTGTGGAAAAAACCTAACCTTGAAATATTGTTTTCCCATTTCATTGTGAAAAGTCACCAATACAATCATTCAAGGAATCTCATGCTTCATTTTTTCCTAAATCATTAATATAATTATGAGCACATAATAACCCCATAATTCTTATGTCCCCACAATGTGAATAGATCCTTTAATCTAAATTTTACAATCAGTGAGAGAACCCCATAATTCCCTAGAATGAACTCCACATTCATTCCCTTAAAGATAACTTCTTTTTTATCCAAACTCAAAGGAACATCTTTCTTCTAGGCATCCGATGTATTCACACACCAGCTATAGCATTGCACACATAAACTCATTAGAGAGGACCCCATAATCCCCTCAAATGAATTCTTATGCAAGCTTACCAAGTAGCCAAGGAGTCTTCTTCTATTTACTCAAAGTACCTTCCAATTACTAATACAATTAGGGGCACATAAGAACCCCATAATTCTTAAGTCCCCATAACATTAGTAGATCCTTTATTTTATGTTACAAACCCATTGAGGAAACCCCATAATTTCCTCGAATGAGTTCCACATTCATTCCTTTGAATTATCCAAAATGAAACATACTATCTATCATATATTTCAAGTCCAATCCATCTGAAATGAAACATATTGTCTATATATTTCAAGTCCAATCTATCTAAAATGAAACATATTGTCTATCATATATTTCTCATTCAAAATAATCAAATGAAATATACTATCCACTAATATATTTCTCATTCAAATTATCCAAATGAAATATATTATCCACTATTATATTTCTCATTCAAATTATCCAAATGAAATATACTATCCACTAATATATTTCAAATTCATTTAATCCAAATGAAATACATTATCCGCTAATATATTTCAAACTCATTTAATCAAAATGAAATACATTATCCACTAACATATTTCAAACTAATTTAATCAAATGAAACACATTATCCACTAATGTATATTTTTAACTCATGAAATATATTATCCACTAACATTTTTCAATTCATTTAAACAAATGAAATATATTATCCACTAATGTATATTTCTAACTTATGAAATATATTCCCACTAACATATTTCAACTCTTTTAATCAAATTAAGTACATTATCCACTAACATATTTCTAAAAAATGAAATATATTATCCTCTAACATATTCCTAATTATTTTTTCAATTGAAAATACATTATCCGCTAATGCATTCCTAACTCGTTTAATCCAAATGAAATTAATTATCTAAATAGAATGCATTATCCACTAAGATATTTCAAGTCCATTCCATTAAAATAAAACATAATATTCGCTACTATATTTCAAGTCTATTCCATTAAAATGAAGCAAAATATCCACTATTATATTTCAAGTCCATTTCATTAAAATGAAATATAATATCCACTATTATATATCAGGTCCAATCTATTAAAATTTGAAATATAATATCCACTAATATATTTCTCATTCAAATGATCCAAATGAAATATGCTATCCACTAATATATTTTAAATTCATTTAGCCCAAAGGAAAATACACTTCTAAATGCTCTTAAAAGAATAATCAAAGGTCTATAATCCACCCTTTTAAAATTCATTTCTTAGGTCTATAATCCACCCCTTTAAAATTTATTTCTTTCAATTAAAGAGACAGGTCATTCTATCAATTTGTTAAAACTAAAGTGGTCATTCTATCAATTCATTAGATCCAAAAGTGTAGTTTGGATCAATCGATATTTTTTTAACTACTCAATAGTTAAACTATCACCACAGTCAACCAAGAAGTCAAATAGTGGGTCAGCCTAGGTCAACCATCACAGAATCAATGGGTCAATTGTCCATAATGCCACTGCCTAGCAGTGGTTTTCTTGACCACCTCTCGATGGTCAGGCTCTAAGGGGTTATTTCCCTTATAACAAGGGCTACTATGCTCTTGCATAGTATATGTGGGACTAAACCCATAAACTTAGTCAAAAGAAGTTTGGGTTACAACAATACCCCCATAGGGGACAATAGTTGGTGGTAGTTCCACCTAGTCAATCACAACATTGAAACCATCAAACAAATAGCTAAGTGACCACTAGGTGGCATGGCATAGCACCCACCAACTGGTGTATCAAGGTTAAGTGATGACCAAGCACCTAGTCTAGGTGCTTGGCTACTAACACCAGTGTTACCCAGGCCATTTAAATGACCAAAACACCCATGCATCCTACATGTGGGATTAAGTTGAGGGATGGCTAAAAAGGCCTTCCCTTTAACTACATATCTCGAGTGTGGATGCATCATACGACGGTGGCACTAAGATGGTGGTGCCCCAAAAAATTAAAACACATACCCTTATAGACATAGAAAATTGATCCATTAATATGAATCGTTTTCCTTAGATCCTAAGTAATCCTCTCGTAAATGTAAGGTCATATTTGAGTTAACTTTTCCCCCAGCAAATATTTTCCATTCATTTCAAAACCTATACCATTGGATTGGGCTTAGAAAGATATTTTTGATAGTATAAGTTTTATCCCGTTCTGACTCTGTTTGGTCCTCCAAAGTGCTAAAAAATTGCACATGGGTCTAGTTGTTGTAAATTCACGATCATCCCTTATGGGGTGAAAATTTGCTATCTTGGATTTTTTCTCTCAAAAACCCTTTCTAGCATTGGATCTTTGTGATTTCAGCCCTTGCCCAAGGTTAAGTTTTTTTTCCTCCTCCAAACCTCTTATAAAAATAGGATTGGATCCCCTCTTTTTTATCTAATAAATGAATAATCCATCAATCCAATGAATCTTCTTGAGAATCCTAATCTTGACTTGCTCATGGTTCATGCTAATAAGTGCTCTTCTACTGTGGGATTGCTATTTCACTACCTTCTTCTTTGGTGTTAGTTTCTCTTGGTGGATAAGTGTTGAAGCCCTAAGGAGGATTCTACTATCTTGGAGGTCTTCATATTTTTGTTTGTTTTTTCGCTACCACCAGGTTGTTTTTGCTCATTTGCATTCATATATTTTTAAACTGTGCATCTTTTGTTTGTTTATTCACATTTTTTTTCTCCTTTTTTTTTCTATTATGAATTCATTGTACAGGGCACGAATTCGTTGTACATGGTGTGAATTAATCGTACAAGGTGCAAATTCAACGTACAAGGCACGAATTCACCTATGATAGGCCTAGAGGTAGAATTTCACCCCCAAACCCTAGATCTACATTTTATGTTATATCTAGAGCATAATTGTATAATCTGCATTTTGTTCATCATACTATTTTATTGCATCGTATTTTGTTTGTTCATCTTCCAAAAAGGTCAACTTTCACTTTTGCATTCTAAAGGTCAACTAAAAGGACCTAGGGGGCTTGATTGCTATGCCTCTAAGTACAATCATATAGTGGCCTAAGCAGGCCCCCTAATGTTGATCATATTTTTTTGAGGGTTTTGTGAAGTTACTTTGCAGGATAGAATATGTGGGACATTGTTGGATGCAAGATAAAGCTTGGAACAAAACCAAATCAAATAAGTGCCCTAATAGATCTTTAGGTTGTTTTGTGTTTGATTTCTATTCATTTTTATTCAAAAACCTAGATCACAAGTAAATAAAAGCATTTGATCAAATTTTTAGGTATTTGAAAGAATAAAAGCATATAGTGTGCATCTAGGTTTTAACCTTGTTTGTGCATTTCCCTTGGACCCTTGCTCAAAGGCTTTGTTTTACAATTCTAGAGTTAGTGATCATTGAAGCAAAGAATTATTCTAGGGTTAGCTCTTGTCGTTCTCCATATTGTATCTTTCATTGGTCTTTCCATTTTTATAGCGTAGTTTTAGAAAGGTCAAACATAAGTGTATGCTTAATTGACACATTCAAACACATTCCACCTCGGACTTGGAACGAGTCCTAAAACCATTCCTAGTGAACCATTCCCCTTTGCCCACCAAGTGTAGAGTTATAACATACCTCTGCAGTTCACTTCGGCTCCCTGCGGATCCAGCCAAGAATCATATGCGGTAGGGCATTTTTCCCCCTCTACATCTTTGGTGAACCCAACATGAACGTGTGTCTTATTAGCCAAATTAGGAAGATTTTTCCTTGTTTGCTTTTATTTTGAAAAGTTTTAAGCAAGATCACTAATTTGTTTACTTAGAATTAGAAGAACATTAATAAACATCTTAAGAATATTCTTGTGTGTGTGTCTCCTTGGTTTTCTCCTCTATCTTTTGACTTCTCCCAATGGCTCATTTTCTTAGGAGTCAGCAAAGGCATCTAGAATATGATAAAATTTATTAAGAAGATGATTAGATTGATAGGTAAAACCATAACCTTGAGATAAAAGAGCAGGAACATGTTGAAACTGATACCAACTATGATCCCTTTGAGGGGCCCAATGGAGGTTTCACATTCACAACAGTTGATCATCTATGGGGTTTTATGAAACTCCACAAGGAGACTTTTCTCAAAGTGATGGAGCAAGAAGCTTAGCTTGAAAGAGGTGAGACTCCTCCTCCTACCATATCTCCTAGGAATTTTTATAACAACCCCTTGTTTAAATCTTTAAATCATGGTAATATTTTCCATCAAACAACTTATGTCACTACTATAACCACCAAAATTGGAAGGAGTTTGTAAGGTCTTCCAACCCGTAGTGGCACTCAAGATTATTTTCAATTTCCTCCTCATTCAGCTAATCTCAACATGCATGCTTTTGTTCCACCAACTATTAATTATCCTCTCTTGCAATATACCACATATCATAACCAAGTACCCTTTCAATAGCCTACCTATACCCCTTTTTTAGGGGATCTAGGGGCATTGCACAACAACAATACCAAGGTGCAAAATTTAACTAATGTGGTGAAACAATTGATTTCAAGAGTGGATATGATTCAACCCCCTAGTTTCACCTACAACTATAGAGAAATGTGCAATCAACTCTTAGACACTATCATTTCTACTAGGTCCTATCCTAAGCATTTTTCCATGCTAATTTTTCCTATATAAGGGAACGGAAGATCCAGTTGAGCATTTAAGAATGTTTAGAACAACTTGTCATGATATCATATGATGACATGTTATCACTAACTACAATACCTAAGAGTCTTGGTGGTATGGAATTATAGTGGTATTATCGGTTGCCCAACCATTCTTTGAGGAATTTTTAAGAAACTACTAAATTATTTGTGCAACAGTTTAGTGCTTATGTTGAAAATAATGTGACCATGAAAGATGTTTACGTGTTAAAACAAGGTAAAGATGAAATTTTTTTTAAAAAATTGTCTTATTGGAGGATTCTAGTGGGATGCTTAAGATATACCTTACCTCCTTGAGATATGCTTGAGATATTTATTGTAAATTTGCAATATCAATTGTCTTATGCATTGGAAACTACAACTATCACATATTTTGATCAAGCAATTGACCTAGCAAGAAAGGTAGAGCAAGCTCTTATTAGAAGAGGACAACTTAAAGTGAAAGAAGATAAGACCACTAAAAAATAGTATAATAATAAGCATGTGGTAGGTGATGGGATAACGGATAGTAGGCCTAGTAATAGTATTGTTAACAACCTACAAAAGATGGTGCTTAGCCAACCTCCACAATGGAATTTCACAAGGCTCAACATACCTATGACAATGGTCCTAAAGTAGATTTTGAAATCTAATATGATTGGGTTACCTCCCATAAGGCAACCTTCTATCACAACTAATTGGTATAATGCTGGTCAACATTATGAATATCATAGAGTGGAGGGGCACTGGGTGAATTCTTGTAAGAGGTTGAAACATGTGGTTCAGGACCTCATTGATGAAGGTTACCTTGTCATAGAAGGTTCTCGTCCACCAAAAAACCAACCTCCTACTCAACAAATTGTTGGACATTTTGAGTGATAAGTTTTCATTGATGTCAAGAGTGAGTGGTCATTTATGTCAAGCTTTCAACACCAGTCAGTGGTAGTTTCAGTTAGCAGTATCAGTTTATGATTCTCCAATAAATGCAAAAGGATAATTTGGTTTCAGTTTCAAGACCTGGTTCCAAGAAGTCATATTTGGTCCAAAGTGCAAAAAGAAGCCCAAGTGAATAATATTATAATATTATTTTATAATATTATACAAAGGAAGTTTAAAATTAATTATAAATTAATTTTAAATTAATTCATTAGTTAATTTACTTAACTTATAAAGTTATTTAAATTAATTATTAATTATTAATTATTAATTATTAATTAATTTAAGCTAAGGTTAAATAATCATAAGGTGGGTTATTAAAATTAAAATTCGAAATTCGATTTCGAATGACAAAGCACCGACGTGAGGAGAAGTTTAAAAATGTGTATATAAGGGGGAACTCCCACTTTACCAAACCTTACCATGCCTTCAAAATAAATTGCAAGCCTTATAATTTGTGCTACATCCAAGGAAGAGAAAAAGCGTGTGAAATTTATGGAAATTCAAATGACGATGGAGGCATAAGAGGAAGGAACTCTTCCTTCCTTCACGTGGGCATTAGTAGCCCACGCGGTGGGCTCACAAGAACTAAAGGGCTTAGGCTAGAGGAAACGGCGGATTGAATCTCGCCGAATCCCATTTTTAGGGAAGAAAGAGGTATGCTTTAATATTGATCGCAAAAAAAATTGGGAATATAGTTTGGGTATTTAAAAATTAATTTTTGCATATGTTTATTGGTTCTAAGGTTGCAAAGGGAGTTATAAGGGTTTTGCAAAATTAAATTTTTAATGTTATTTTCTCAAATGGTTTGAAAGGATTGGAAGGTGTTTTGTTGATATTTTATGGTGTTGGATATTATTTTTAAGTTGGAGTTTATAAGGTGTATCAAATAAATTATCTTTATGTATGTTATGATGAGTGTTATTTTTAAAAGGGAGCAATAAGGTATAAATTAAGTTGTGATTATTTTGTGTATAATGGAATATATTTGGGAAAGTATTGAAGTGATATTGTTGTGTTTAACCATTGAAATTGGAAAGAAGAAAATTGTGATTAAGATAGGTTTTTCCAAAGGCACTTTTACATCCAACAAAAGGTATGGGCAAATTCTTCCTTGGTTGAGTTGATTGGTTGGTTTTCTAGAAAATAATTTTGGAGTGAAAAGGACTTGATTAGGTTTCCTTGTTGAGTTGTTGAGCTATATGTGAAGATTTTTTTATAAGCATTGTTGAGTGTGTTTGAGTTAATGCTTCAAGGTTTTCTGGAATAAAGAGTTGTTTGATAAGCATTGTTGTTGAAGCCATTGGTTGAGTGAAGAAATTGAACTAGGGTTTGGAAAAGAACATGAGTATAATTGTTATGTGAGTTTGATTGATAAGCATTATTGGAAATATTTTGAGTGAGTATTCATATGCTTGGACTAGGGTTTGTGAGGAAGGATTATTTTATTGAGTGATTGGTTGAGTAGAGTTGGTCGAGCCTAGTCAAGTGAATGTGTTGAGGTGATTTTTCAAGTTCTATGAAACAAATTGTTCTATATTCTAATTTGATTTGCGAAAGAGGTTGAGTGTTGATGAGTGTGAAACATATTGAGTCTCTAAAAATTCTCTATATATTTTTGTGATAAAAGAGAGATTGAAGTAATAGATAGTTTTTGAATGTGAAGCATATTGAGTCTCTAACAATTATCTGTATGTTTCTGAAAGAGTGATTGAAAGTAATTGAGCATTGAGGTGAATGTGAAGCATATTGAGTCTCTAACAATTCTTTGTATGTTTCTAAAAGAGTGATTGAAAGTAATTGAGCATTGAGGTGAATGTGAAGCATATTGAGTCTCTAAAAATTCTCTGTATGTTTCTGAAAGAGTGATTGAAATTAATTGAGCATTGTGATGAATGTGCAACATATTGAGTATCTAACAATTCTCTTTATGTTTCTATGAAATTTTACAAGTTCTAGTGTGGACTTGTTGAAGGCAAGTCTTTGAGAAGACTTGTGGACAGATTTGTGTGATATTTTGTGGAAGCTTACAATATATATTGAGAGAAGATTTGGATAAGTTCTAGTGAGGACTTATTGAGCACATTTGGACAAGTTCTAGTGAGGACTTGTAGAGCAGATTTATACAAGTTCTAGTGAGGACTTGTAGAGTAGATTTGGAAAAGTTCTAGAGAGGACTTGTGGATGTATTGGTGTGAGCTTTTGTGGAAGCTTACAAAGCAAATTTGAGACAAGTCTTTGAGAATACTTGAGAGCAGAGTTGATTGATTGATTTGTTCAAACCTTGAGTTAAGGTTTGGGGAAGATCTAGTAGAGTTGATTTGATATTGATTCAAGCTTTTTGTTAAGGCTTGAAGATAGATATTGAGAATAGGTTTATGCTAGACCGAAGGACTGTGTTTAGTGTAGATCATAGGACAAATATTGAGGACAGGTTTGTGCTAGACCGAAGTACGGTGTTTAGTGCTGATCAGAGGACAAATATTGGGGACAGATTTGTGCTATATTGAAGGACTATGTTTAGTGTATATTTGAATACAGGTTTGTGCCAGACTAGAGACAAAGATTTAGGATAGATTTGTGCTAGACTGAAGCACTATTTTTAGTAAAAATTTGAGACATAGCTTAGAAGGTGATAGAGTATAGAGTACGACAATCTCTAATGGATAGAGATCCATTAGCCAGGGTAGTGAGGACAGGTGTCTTCAGTGGATAGAGATACATTATCCAGAGCAATGGGGGCAATAGTTCTTCTAGATGATCACCAGCCAAATCTAAGGAGAAATGAGCTCTATTATGGATAGATATCCATGAACTTGATTATGGTATTGGTGTCTCCTTTGGACAAAGGTCCATAAACATTTTAATAGGGAAAGGATTCCCGAGAATTTGATTGAGAAAATTTTAGTGAAATATTTTCTCCGTGGAGTAGCCCACATTGGGTGAACCACGTTAAATTGGTGTCTCTATTATGTGTGATGATTTATGCATTGCTTTGGTTATTGTTATTAATATTGCCATTGATTATATTTGATAATACTATTTGGGAAAAAAAAGTAAAAAGTGATCTTATACTATTCACCCCCACCTCTCAGTATAAGCTTGTGTTCTTCAATTGGTATCAGAGTTGGTTCCTTCATAAAAGGTTTGACAGCTTGAAAGAAGATATTACAAGAACACAAATGGTAAAGAAAAGCAAAGGCAAAACTATGAGATACAAGAAGAAAATAACACATATGGTCATGAAAGAAAAAGAAGATGAATTTGATATTGTTGTTTTGGGAGGAAAATAGAATTATATTTAAGATATGAATCAAGCAGTGGAGAAAATATTAGATTGATAAATTTTTGTACCATATGTAGGAATACAGGTCACCATGCAGCTTATTATCCACAAGAAGGTGAAGAATGTTTTGTTTGTGGTCAACTCGATCATGATGCAGGTTATTGCAATGGGTTTAGTAGCGGTGAAGATGAAGATGATACTCTTGGAATTGAAGTCCTAGATATTGGTTCAAAAAAGGATAACATTTACAATCAAAATAGGTATGAAGAAGAAAATCTACTTTCAATAATACAAGAAAATACTCCTATTGAAGACCAAATAAAAGAAAGAAATTTAGAAAAAGAGAAGGAAGCTACTCTTAAGGAACTTGTTAAGTTGAAAAAGGAAAACTTAGAATTAAAGGCTCAAATACAATAGGATGATAAATGTAAATAAAATTTTCTACAAGATCTCTCTAACTTGAAAGCTAAAGTTGAAAAGGCAAGAAGAGTTGAAAAAGGTATGGTTGAACAGTAAAAGTTAAAATATCTAGAATGTGAAAGACTTATTTTTGATCTTGAAGAATTAAAAAGAGAGGACTCAGGATTAAGAGTTCAAGCTCAAGAAGATGAGAAATCAAAAATAAAGTTTATACAAGATCTTACTAACTTCAAAATTAAGGTTGAAGAAGAAAGGAAAATGGAAGAAGGTATGACTAAAGAATTAAATAGAAAAGGTCTAGAGTATTAAAAAATAGAATGTGAAATAGTTTCACTAAGGATGGAACTAAAAAACTCCAAGGACAAGCTACACAAGTTTGAGAAAAATTCAAAGACTTTGGATAGGATTATCAATGCACAAAGATCATCAGTCATCAAAATAGTCATTAGTTTTGAAGAAGAACAAGGAAAATAGGAAGCAGAAAAAGGAGATTCAAGCTCAAGCACCAGAGAAGAAGAAGCGTCAAAAGAAGTAAGTAAAAGAGAGAGTGATACTTCTAAGGATAGGTTCGACAATAGAAAGTTCGACAAGGTAAGGAACAATGCACAAATAAGGAACAAATGGAACAAGAAACATGATAGGGTAGAAGAGACTAAAATACCAATGGGATCAAGGTAAGGTTTTTTCAATGGATGATGCTTATCATGCCCAAAATTTGGGCACAAGTCTTCATAGTGCAGGACACATGAAAGACAAGAAAAATAAATAGGCAGCTTTTCCATGGGTATTGCTACTCATGTAATTAGTTTGGTCATAAGGCAATGGATTGCAGGGTTCATGACATAAAAGGATATGGATTCACTAGGAGAAATCCTAAGACATTTGCACCTCCAAGGAATAATAGCATTAAGTGTTATAAGTGCAATAATGATGGACATACAACAAAATGGTGTAGACTAGACATTCTAGAATCAAGCATGAACAAGAATATGGGCATGGACAGGAACAAGAACAAAAATATGGTTATGAACATGAACAAGAACATGAATAAGAACAAGAACATGAACAGGAACAGGAATATGAATATGGATATAATCATGAACAAAAATATGGACGTGTAAAAGCACAGGAACAGGAACAGTAAAAGAAATCAGAAGTATCATATGAGAAGGAAAGAGGATAAAGGTAAAGACCAATGCTTGTTGAGAGTAGAAATACTCCCACCCCAAAATTAACCACCTTAAGAGGAGGTGGGGGAGGGGCTAAGCTAAGAGATTCATTCTTAGCCCCGAGACCCAAAGGTGAACCTTTGCCATTGATGTCAAAGGGGGAGAGATTTGAGTAAGGGGGAGAGATTTGGTTTAAGGAGAGAGCATTGATTCAGGGGGAGCAGAACAAGAAAAAGGTCAATTTTTGGTAAAAATAATTTGGGTTGCCATCAATGACAAAGGGGGAGATTGTTGGATATTTTGAGTGATAAGTTGTCATTAATTTCAAGAGTGAGTGGTCATTGATGTCAAGCTTTCAGTACCATTCAATGGCAATTTTAGTTGGCAGCATCAGTTTTCGGTTCTCCAATAAATGCAAAAGGATAATTCAATTTTAGTTTTAAGACCCAATTCTAGGAAGTCAGATTTGGTCCAAAGTGCAAAAGAAGACCAAGTGAATAATATTATAATATTCTTTTATAATATTATACAAAGGAAGTTTAAAATTAATTTTAAATTAATTCATTAGTTAATTTACTTAACTTATAAAGTTATTTAAATTAATTATTAATTAATTTAATTATTAGTTATAAATTAATTTAAGTTAAGGTTAAATAATCCTAAGGTGGGTTATTAAAATTAAAATTTTAAATTTGATTTCGAATGACAAAGCATCGACGTGAGGAGAAGTTTAAAAATGTGTATATAAGGGGGAACTCCCACTTTACCAAACCTTACCATGCCTTTGAAATAAATTGCGAGCCTTATAATTTGTGCAAGTTCTAGTGAGGACTTGAGCAGATTTGGACAAGTTCTAGTGAGGACTTGTAGACAAGTTCTAGTGAGGACTTGTAGAGCAAATTTGGACAAGTTCTATAGAGGACTTGTGGAGAGATTGGTGTGAGATTTTGTGGAAGCTTACAAAGCAGATTTGAGACAAGTCTTTGAGAAGACTAGAGAGCAGATTTGACTGATTGCTTTGTTCAAACCTTGAGTTAAGATTTGGGGCAGATCTAGTAGAGTTGATTTGAGATTGAGTTAAGCTTTGTGTTAAGGCTTGAAGACAGAGATTAAGGACAGGTTTTTGTTATACCAAAGGACTGTGTTTAGTGTAGATCAGATGATAGATATTGAGGATAGGTTTGTGCTAGACCGAAGGACTATGTTTAGTGCATATCAAAGGATAGATATTGAGGACATATTTGTGCTAGACCGAAGTACTATGTTTAGTGCAAATTTAGAATATATTTTGGTGCATATTTGAGAATAGGTTTGTGCCAGACCAAACATAGAGATTGATGATAGATTTGTGCTAGACCGAAGGACTGTATTTAGTATAGATTTGAGACAGAGCTTTGAAGGTGATAGAGTATAGAGGATGATAGTCTCCACTAGATAGAGATCCATTAGCTAGGGCAGTGAGGACATGTGTCTTTAGTGGATAGAGATACATTAGCCAGAGTAGTGTGGGTAACATTTCTTCTAGAATATCACCAACCAAAGCTAAGGGGAAATAAGTTCTCCTGTGGATAGAGATATACAAACTTGATTAGGGGATTGGTGTCTCCTTTGGAAAAAGGTCCATAAATATTGTAATAGGGAAAGGATTCCCAAGAAATTGATTGAGAAAATTTTAGTGAAATATTTTCTTCATGAAGTAGCCCACATTGGGTGAACCACGTTAAATGTGTGTCTCTATTGTGTGTGATTATTTGTACAATGCTTTTGTTATTGCTTTGATATTGTCATTGATTATATTGGATAATACTATTTGGGAAAGAAAAGTAAAAAGTGGTCTTCTACTGTTCACCCCCCTTCTCAGTATAAGCTTGTGTTCTTCACAAATACCCACAACTAATCAAGACATGAGAAGCTTCCAAGATCCCCTACCTAAGCATGGGTAGCAGACAACTAATCAAGTGTCATATCAGAATGTTCCACCTCCCTATGATAATGTGGTTGGTATGATAGCAATGACTACAAGGCAATAAGCTCAATCTCAACTGGCTCAACATTCTCAACAAGATACGAGCTCTTCATCCAATCCACTCTTGAAGCCCATCCTAGTTTTGAAGAATGCTCAAAGGAGGAGTATGAGAGTAAAAATCCCACCTTTAATTTTGAAGACATAACCTGAAGTATCCTTTGATATTCAACAACAATTAGCCAGTACCCTAGCTAAGATCTCTATCTTAGAACTCTTGCAAACTTCTCCTATTCATAGGGAAGCTTTGTTGGAACTTCTAAGACAATAATCTATCCCTGTAGATATTTTCCCTAGTGTTGTAGTCAATGTTGTAGGTTCTCTTAGGATACATCACATTACATTTTTGGATGACAATATGCCTTCATCAAACTTGTGAGGATATTCTTCCCTTTGCATCATAACATTTATTAGGAGAACTTTTGTCAAACGAATCTTGATTGACAACGGTTCTTCCCTTAATTTATGCACTTATCAATTTTTTTTTAATTTTGGATCAAAAGAGGAAGACATAACTAAATTTGATATTATCATCAAGGCTTTCAACAACATGTTCCAAGAGACCTATGATACTATATCTCTCCCCTTGAGGATCATACCACATATCTTAGATATCTTGTTCTATGTGGTACCTTGCCTAACATCTTTTAATCTTCTTCTCGAACGTCCTTGGATCCATACAATGAAGGATATCCCTTCTACCTTTCATCAATGTTTGAAGTTTGAATTTAAATATCAAGTTGTCACCATTCCTGCGACCCTCATTCATTTGAATATTGTTTGATGGTTGAGCAAGCTTAGTCCAGTATCAATGCTTGTCCTTCAATTTTATCATCTGCTCCTCTAAGTTCCTCATCTCAAATATTTGTGCAACTCAAAATTTTAAAATTGAGTGAGGAACCTCTCATCAAAGTTTCATCATGGGATCAAGTTAATAATTTTTTTCAAGAGCCTCTTATGGATTTATCCAAGCTACCACCTTCACCATGGACTATGGATTTACCTCATAAGAAGAATGAATTTGTACACATTGGCATGTGTACCTTTATCTTCATAGGAACAAACTTCAAAAAAAACTTTGTTGTAGCAACCCTTGTCCTATAGAACGTTCTTTTGCCCATTGTTACTTATTCAATGATTACCCACTCCCGAACCAGATCCTATCTAGCATGGGATATATTGGTAAAGGTTTGGGACCCCAATAGAAAGGTATTCAAGAGCCTTTGGATGTCAAAATCTAGCCTAGGAGGTGTGGCGTAGGCTACATTCCCAACAAAAACCAACCTTTACCATTCGATAATGATGATCACCTTAAAACTTATGTTGAATATTTAGATCATCAAATATTGGAGTGGAGTGATGAGGATGAAGGACCCCCTTATCCCTCTAATATTTTATTTTATAATATGGTAAATTTTATGCATTTTGATGGTAAATATTTTTCTTCTCAAGAAGACCCTACTTCACTATCTTATAGAGATATTACAAAATTAGGGATCGCTCCTCCATTTGTTAAGAAAAATGGTTCAATAAGGGTTTATGAAGATTTTCATACAAATACTATGAGAGAAAAATCTACGAAGGATATTTATTATGATTCTAATCATCAAGATGATCCCTATTCTATATTTTTCTTTGATGGATCAATCCCTTGTACACCTATTTTTTTGTTAAGATAGGAGGCACAATAAAAATATGTGTTGACTATCGTGCTGCTCACTTGCATTAGAAAATAAATAAATAAATAATAAAATAATAAACCACTAATTAGGCATACCTTGCATTTTCATCTACTGCATTCATTTGTCTATTCATATTGCATGCTTGCTTGTCATATTTTGCATGATTTACCTAAAATTTTGTCCTTTTTTCATCTCTGCTTAACATAATTGCATTTGTTGCTTGCTCATGACTACTTTATCATATAGTTTTTGATAAATTCATGATAATGGCAAGTGATGACACCTATTTAGGTCATAGTTCACATGCATTACATTATCATTAGGGATTTGATGCCTAGAAAATTCCCAACCTAGGGTCCACCTTCGTGCATTTCTATCATTTCATCCACCTATCTCATCTCTTCCTTATTCCTTGACCTTGAAAGTTTTAATTGCTTATATCTCTCCAAGTCAATGGATATGGTTCTCGTTTTGCTCCATTGGTCATGTATTTACAATTTATTGTACACACCACACCCCTATCGGGTAGTACTCGTTTTGTTCATCGCCTTTTTGTACACAACACACCCCATAATGGATATCTTCATGGTCACAAGCGAGGGATAACCTCCATTCAACCATTTATGATCATACATCCTAGCAGGTACATCTCTTTTTTTGACCATCTTAGCGAGCACTACACCCATAGCAAGTTCAGCTCTGCCTTGTCCATCTTTGCAAAATTTAACCCTCACAAGATAGTGTTGATTATGGAGCCTGATTAAATTGAAGGCCTTTGTTTCAACCGCACTTGGACCCACTATGTGAAAGAGGGGGGGTGTAGGGGGGGCATTAGCCCCCCTACTACTATCGCCATGGGGGGTCCAGGAGATGTAAATATAGACCGTTTGTTATTAGGTCATAGATCGGATGATAGATTTTAGGTAGGTTTTTTACCCTAAAATTGTAATGCACTTTTATAAGAGGATGTTGTATGGCGACTAAAATGTAATGTGGTGTGTGGTTGTGTATGGAAGGGTTTTCTAGATGGAATACAAAGGGCCTGATTATTTTATCCATGGAGTAGCCCATATTAGGTTAACCATGTAAATATGTGTCTATCATGTATTGCATGATTTCTTCTATGTTTATTTCCACATTAAATTATTGCTCGTATTTTATTAATTAATTCTAACAACTGGTATCAAAGCTTAGGGTTTGAAAAATGTACTTGAAAGGAGGGTTTCCAGTTTGAGTGGGAGCAATGGTAGAAGAAGGTAGATTTAGGGTTGAGAAGTTTAATGGCCAAAACTACCAGCTATGGAAGATGCAAATGGAGGATTATATTTATCAGAAAGATATTTACCTACCATTAGGTGGAGTAGCAAAGAATCCATCATCGACAATAGATAAATAATGGGAAGTTTTGGATAGAAAAGCACTAAGAATAATATGACTATGCTTGGAATCGTCGATGGCCTTCAATATTTTGAAGGAAAGGACAACGAAGGGTTTAATAAATTCATTGGCTAAACTGTATGAAAAACCCTCAGCTTCAATCAAGGTATTTCTTATGAAACATTTATTTAATTTGCAGATGTCAGAAGGTGAGTCTATTACTGATCATTTAAATGAATTTAACACGGATACAAATCAGTTAAGTTTTGTAAGAGTAAAATTTGATGATGAGGTTAGTGCTCTCTTGATTTTATGCTCATTGCCATAAATTTGGAATGGCTTGGTAATGGTTGTGAGTAATTTTATCTATGGTTCAAATACTTTAAAGTTTGATGATGTTATTGGTGTTATCCTTAGCGAGGAAATGTGATGGAAAAGCACATGTGAAACATCAGGTAATTCTTTGACTATAGAGAACAAGGGGAGATAAAGGGAGAGAGGAAAAATCCTAGGGAATCATGGAAAATCAAATAAAGGAAGATCCAAATCCAAAGGGAAGCAGTTGGAATGCTACCATTGCAAGAAAAAAGGACACCTAAAAAGAGACTGTTGGAATTGAAAAGAAAAATAGGGAGAAGAAAAATAGGGTAATCAAGAAGCAAATGTAGTAGGTGATGTATTGCAAGATGCCTTAATTATTTTACTAGATAATATTAATTATTGTTGGGTGTTGGACTCTGGTGCATCATATCATGCCACATCCCATAGGAAATATTTTCTAGATTATGTTCAAGGTGATTTTGGACAGGTCTATTTGGGTGATGATAGACCATGTAAAATCATTGGAAAGGGTAACATACAGATAAAGTTACCAAATGGAAACCAGTGGTTGTTGAAAGGGGTAAGGCATATTCCTGACTTAAGAAGAACTCTAATATCCACAGGGAAGTTGGACAGTGAAGGATGTACAATTACATTCTCAGCAAATTCATGGAAGATTGCTAAAGGATCAATGTTATTAGCAAAAGGAAATAAGGAAGGTATGTTGTATGTATGTATTGGTAATACTAATATTTCTATTACTTTAGCTTCTATAGGAGTAGATACATCTTCGTGGCATCATAGGCTTAGGAACATGAGTACGAAGGGGATGCAGATCTCAACTCAAGTAATTTATTGCTAGGTTTGAAGTAGGTTGATTTAGACTTCTGTGATAACTATGTTTATGGAAAATAGAAAAGAGTCAGATTTATCAGAGTTAGAAAAGAAAATAAGAGTGAAAATCTAGAGCTTGTACATTCATATGTATGGGGACCAGCTCAGGTATCATATCTTGGTGGCTCTCATTATTATGTTACGTTTATTTATGATGCAAATAGGAAAAATTGGGTTTACCATATTCAAAATAAATGAATGTTTTTTATACCTTTAAGAAATAGAAAGCTTTGGTTGAGAATGAGACAGGAAATAAGCTAAAGTGTCTTAGATCTGATAATGGAGGTGAGTACTACAGTAAAGAGTTTGATAGTTACTATTCATACCATGGTATTCGTAGAGTGAAGACGGTCCCAGGAACTCCACAATAAAATGGTGTGTCAGAAAGGATGAACAGGACTATCATGGAATGTGCTAGGTGTATGAGATTACATGCAGGATTGCCCTTATAGTTTTGGGCAGATTTCGTGGATACTACAGTTTATTTAATAAATAAAGAACCTTCAATTTCCCTAGATGGTGGGATTCCATAAGAGGTATGGATAGGTAAGCCTATTAACTACTCATTTCTAAAGACTTTCGGTTGTGAAGATTTTATGCATATTAGTAACGAAAATCGAACTAAACTTGAGGTAAAATCCAAGAAGTGTTTTTTCATTGGATATGGAGTTAATGATTTTGGTTATCACTTTTGGTATTATGAAAATCACAAAATCATTAGGAGTAGAGATGTAATATTCAATGAGAAGGTCATGTATAAGGATCAGTTGCAGGAAAAGAAACAAGAAAAGGTAAACACAAAATACATAGTGTTTGATGAAATTGAAACTCCAAAGGTGCTAGAAACTCAACAATAGTA